>CM032446.1:147402773-147482773 GCA_019049505.1 Pachyrhynchus sulphureomaculatus | reverse complement strand
TTACACTAAAAAGAAAAAGTCTTGTCAGACCATTTAGCACTAGGCCAAAAAAAAAAATATATCTGGATAAATATCCAGACAAACGCTCGGGAAAAATCGCTATCAATGCTCTAGCTCATCGCTAAGAGAACATTCCAAATCTAGTATCACTACTAGTCGCACTCAGAAAATAATCGCACTCTACGTCGCAATGTCGACGTCCTAAGACATCTAGACATGCTAAAATCGCCAGGGAAAACGCTCTGGTTGATCGCCAGATAACACGTCAGCTCATCGCCAACAAAACACTCTGGTATCGCCAGATAATCGCACTCTATAACGCAATGTCGACGTCCTAAGACATCCAGACATGCTAAAGTCGCCAGGGGGAAAAACGCTCTGGTTGATCGCCAGAAAAACACCTCGGCTCCTCGCCAAGAAAACATTCTGGTACATCGCCAGAAAAAAGCCTCAGCTCCTCGCCAAGAAAACATTCTGGTACATCGCCAGAAAAAAGCCTCGGCTCCTCGCCAAGAAAACACTCTGTAAATAGTCCTCGACTACACAAAGTCTGCGTTCTAAAAGAACAATCTCGCCATTAACATAGTGAGCAGCTATAAAAGCTAACTATATCACTATAGGCGCAGTGAATAGCTATAAAAGCTAAAATTCACTCTAAACACAGTGAATAGCTATAAAAGCTAAAATTCACTAAACTGAATGATCCTGCTTCAAAAAGCAATGTTCACTAAGAACAGAATGATTAGTCCACGCGCAACTAACATTCAAGGAAACATTCCCAACATAACTATATGAGACAGCAAGTCTCGAAATAGGACCTCCCTAAAGTCATAATCCTATATATGGGAGTCCATAAGCAAAACGACTCAAAATCTCGCATTTTGAGCATATGCCCTCAGGCAACCAACATACACCGAAATATATACAGAAATATGTACAGAAATATATACAGAAATACATACAGGAGTTCAAATCCCAAACTCTTGGTTATGATAACTCCATACTGAGCTTGGTGAAAGCTCTTAGCAAAAGCTAATCAAATCTTCGGCACATCGCACCAAAGTGACAAATCTGCCTAGAAACATGAACCGGAAAAAAAACGCCCTCCGTCATTCTTCAGGGTGGCTACACAGAGATATAAAACTTAACCAGCATTGCGCTTCTCCAAGTTGCATGAAGAACCCTCGTGTACTGGTCTCGCCCTAGAACAACAACGCAAAACATTCAATCCTTCCCACATAACAGGAGACAAACACCTCACCACGATATACTGAATGGTGGAGACAATAAAATACAGAATTGGTGACCCTGGTGTCCACCAACAAAAGGGAGTAGATTATAGCATCCACTAAACTGAAACGGTGTCTACCACACCACCATAAGTCAAAAAAAATTTAATCAATAGGGTGTTCCGAAACACACTACTGCCAACAGCCTGTCACCACTAATAGGCTAATTGGAGCTGAGGTCGACTACAGTAGCTAGGCTCTCCTTTGGTTCAAATAGAAATAACCATTGGGTAACAAAACCTCTAAAGGTCCCAAAGGTCAAACGTTCACCCCCCATAGACTACCCTTCCAATCAATCTGTTCCTCAGGAAGACTAACTCCCTGCCAAACGTCGTAACGGCATCTGTTAGCACCCGGTGCATCACAGCCTGTAAAAACAGATAACTCATGGGATACAACCAAAAAGGTTTACAAGGTTAGCTTAACCAAGTTTCTAACGGAAATTTCCAAAAAACGAAAATGAGCTTAAAAAGCTACATGAAGCAAAAATTTCTCTATTTTTCGGTGGCAACGCAACAAAACTTTTGAAGACGACAAGAGCTTTTCCAGCTTAATCAGAAACAAGAAGAAAACATCGTTGACAGCTAAAATATTCGATCATGGTGTTAATCGTCTTCCTAGACAATAGCCTCTAGAAGAAACTGCTACAGGTATCAGGCATAACCGTTTTCTGTCAGCCCAAACTTCTAGATTACCTCTTGGAAATCCAAAAATTCGGTTAGGAATCTTCCTTCACTGCGCTTAGCCTCTCTTAACAAGGTTCTCATCTCGGTATCAGATTTTGATCATTTCTTTGTGAAACGACTGTCTTACTCTGCTCTCATCTCCTGTAAATGATCAGCCTTTAGTTCTCCTGCAGAACTTCAATTTTCTATCAATCTGATAGTAAACCGAAAAAACTCAACATACGCCTATGAGTCCATGCAAAAAAATTTTAAAAAATTAGTGACTCAAAGGTAACGTTTAAACGGCTCTGAAAAAAAAATATACCCTCAGTTTGTCAATTCAGAAGAAGGTCTAAATCAAAATAATCCAAGCCTTAGACTTACTGGATAAACCAAAATCCATTTACTCTTAATTGCACCCAACATATACCACTAAGGTAATAGAAATACACCCACTCGGGTAACAAACTTTGAAATTGCTCATAAAAATTTTGACTCAACATCATACCACGCGAGCTACATCTTGCGCTTGTCCTAACTCAAGATCCCCTTGGATTGCCTCTAATCAAAATTTCGCTTCCAAGTGTCAAGAACTGGATATTATTTGGGGTCATAAGCAAACCAAATCCCGCGACCACCGACATACCAGTCTTATGATAAATCCTGAGTGTGACTCTTTCGCAAGCTCGCAACAGCTGAGTCGATGCTAAACATCAACTACAATCAACCCAAGTTTGGATATGATCAGTACCCAAAACCTTAGCATTAAACAACAAAAGTAAGCTATTCTCTGCTCAACTTTTATAACAGTCAAAAAAACGAGGTCGTCACCTCTACAGAGCAACATCAAATTTAAGCAATTAAGATAATGTAAATATAAATTATTCTTCTTCTGACAAACTTTCACTAGGGTTAGGTTCATTGAATGGTTTTTAAGTCTTTAATATGCCATCGTCCTACTTTAGTCCCATCTAAATTAACAAAACCATAAACTAAATCTGAAATCTTTTCTCTTATCACGCAATGCACATACTTAGGTACTAACTTAGATGTGAATTTATCAGCTGCACGGGAAAGAATTTTTATTTTTTCGCCAAACGTGATCACCTATATTAAAGGCAAAATCCCTTTTTCTAAGGTTGTAAGACTTACTGTTCCGTTCATAAGCCTTATGTATCCTACTACGCACGACGGTGAAAATATCTTTTAAACCTTTTAAATTTTCGGCGTACGCACCCCTGTTACCCGGAATTATTTCGCTGTCAACATTGACATCCAAATCTAAGTTTTTATAATACGATCCAGATAGAGGTATATGTCTGCCGTAAACTAAGAAAGACGGCGTGAACCCTGTTACTTCGTGTCTTGCGGTATTTATTGCTTGTTGGATTTTGGAGATATTGCCATCCCAAGTGTCATGTGAATCCACGTAACTTCTTAAAGCGGTCCCTATTGTTCGGTTATTACGTTCGACAAAATTACATTGTGGAGAGTACACGGGATTAAAACGGATATTAAAACCATATGTTTCACTTAGGCTCTTAAAACTTCTAGAGGTAAACTGAGTACCGTTATCGCATATTAAGAGCGACGGAACACCGTGGATTAGAAAGACATTATTTTCCAAAATTCTCTCTATATGTCCAGCTTTAGAGCTTTTCAAAGGAAATAGCATGGTATACTTTGTAAACCAGCAAGAAACCACGAGAAGCCATTTATTTCCCTTTTTTGAACGTGGGAATGGGCCTACTAGATCAGCTGCTATGACTTGAAAAGGGTAATTAACCGTTTTCTCTTTTCCCATCAGTCCCATAGGTAGTGCATTTGGAGATTTCTGCGCTCCACATACTTCACAAGTCCTCACAAACTTTAAGATATCAAAACGCATTTTTGGCCAATAATACTGTTCCTGAATCCTGTAAAGAGTTTTTTATAAAAACCAAAATGACCAGAAGTAGGAGGAGTGTGACACATGTCTATAATTTCCTCTCTCTGTGGTTTAGGAACTAGTATTTTCCACTCGGGTACATTAACTTTTAAAGGCAACTGGTTTGGGATAAATTTGTACACGAAATCGTTTTCCACTTTCCACTGCGGAAAATTTTCAGGAAATTCTTTAATTTGCTGCCGTAAATTGTCGTACCATGGGTCAATGCGATCTATGTCAACTGTATCAATTCTTACGCCAATCTCTGCATTAAGACTGTTTTCATCCGCTGTATGATCTGGGATTCTTGACAAAGCGTCAGGAATAACATTGTGGACTCCTTTTCTATGAATTAAATTAAATGTATGTTGTCTCAGCCTAATCGCCCAACGCGCTAGTTTGCCACTAGGGTTTTTAATTGAATTAAGCCACAATAAACTATAATGATCTGTTATGACCGTGAAAGGAACACCTTCTATGTAAGGTCGAAACTTCTCGATGTTAAAGAGTACTGCTAAACATTCTTTTTCAACAACCGAATAGTTACGTTCAGCCTTTGACAAAGTTCTACTGGCATACGCTATCACTCTTTCCTCACCATTGATTTTCTGTGTTAGGACGCCCCCTAAACCGGTATTAGAAGCATCACTAGAAATATAAAACTGTTGGGAAAAATCTGGTTGGGATAAAATTGGAGCTGAAACCAATAGCTCTTTAATCTTTATAAAAGATTCTTCGGCTGCCTTTGTCCAATCTATCGATTGTCCTTTTTTTCGTCCTTTCAAAAGATCATTAATAGGCGACAACAAGGTAGAAAAATTCTCGATAAAACGTCTATACCATGAACACATTCCTACGAAACGCTTAACTTCCGTAGTATTAGTAGGTCTCGCATAATTAACCATGCTTGCTACTTTATCCGGGTCGGTACGCAAGGAATTTGAGCCTACAATATAGCCTAAAAACTTTAGAGAAGTTTTGAAAAAATCACATTTGCTCAAATTTATCGTCAGTCCGGCCTCTTTCAATTTATCCTTTACTTCTTTAAGTAAGCGAATATGCGATTCGAAGTCTTCCGATGTTACTAAAATATCATCGAGATAGGTAAAAATATGTGGCTCATATTTCGGACCAAATATAGCGTCTACTAAACGTTGCTGAGTTTGAGCAGCGTTCTTTAGACCAAACGGCATAGTGACGAACTGAAATAGACCTCGGCCTACTACTGCAAAAGCGGTCTTTTCCTTAGAGGATTTGTCCAAAGGAATTTGCCAGAAAGCCTTTCTAAGATCTATCGAAGATACATACTTAGCATTCCTGAGTGATGTCAAAATTCTGTCGATGTTCGGTAATGGATAGTTATCAAATTTGTTGA
The DNA here is from genome assembly GCA_019049505.1 of Pachyrhynchus sulphureomaculatus. Classification (NCBI taxonomy): domain Eukaryota; kingdom Metazoa; phylum Arthropoda; class Insecta; order Coleoptera; family Curculionidae; genus Pachyrhynchus; species Pachyrhynchus sulphureomaculatus. The sequence goes on along the minus strand of CM032446.1, from coordinate 147,477,517 downwards.
CCTCGTTGAGCTTTCTTCCGTCATAGCTTAGACGAAGTCACTCCGAGTTTCAACATTTCGTCTAACCCCTTATTTTATTCGTTCGGCCTAACCTATCTTTACTACTTATTTCATTGAAAGAGCTTATTACGTTTTCTGCGTTTAAGCGTTCCGTCCGCGAGAGATCATCTAGGGTACATAGACGCGAGAAAAGGTTTTCTAAAGAACTTTCTGAATAACAATCTTTAAAACTTGTTTGAGAATTGACTTCTAGGGACTGTGGATACCACGAATTATTCTTTAAAATTTACAAAAATTCCGAATTTTTGTGCAAAATCACATCCTAAAACCAAAGTATGTGATAGAGAAGGTACTACTAGAGCAGAGATTACTAAACAATGACCATTGCAGACTAGCGGCAACTCAACCGTACCTAAAACTTTTAGACGGCTGCCATCTGCAGTGGTAATACTACTATTTTTGACATGGCATATTTTTATACTTAAATGACTTAAAATTTTAATACCATTCTGACCTACAACGGAGGCATTTGCACGAGAGTCAAATAAAGCCGAGAAATGGGCACCTAATAGATCTATCTTTATATGCGGTCTGTTATTTAAATATTTATGCACGAATAAAGGAGACATGTGACCATTTGGAGAAGCAGGAGTTTTAACTTGATAAGGAGAATTTTTATTAGACTTAAAAAAATCAGAAACTTTTTGTAACTATTTAGTCCAATCTGATCTATTGGAATATTTCTTTACTTAAGATCCTCGTTAGAATCTTTCTTTTATCCGCGACCGGACGTTCTGAGAAAGTACGACGGATTTTCAGTTCATAGTCTAATTCATATTCCAGTAGGTGACTTTAAAATTGAATGCTTCCATGATAAATGTATAAAATTTAAAAGAATTGTTTAAAAAATCGTAAAAATATTTCTCCTGTGCTCCCAATAGTCTAAATAAAATCAAAAAATATGTAAGGCACTTAAAATATGTAAACTTCTTTACTAAACATTAAAAAAAATCTTCGACAATTTCAAAAAAAATTTCCAAGTATCGCCTTGTATTTAAATTCTTTTACCAAATATGTTAAGAATTTTCAACAAAAAAATCTCCAAATATCGTTTCGTATCAGCTAAGTATTTTTAATATTCATGCAAAACATCGGTGAGAAGAAAGAACAGTTTTTTGTTCGGTTAACCGCAAAATAAATCTAACACTGCAAAAAATTAAAGTAAACCAGCACATCTGCTAATCTGAACTATAAAGCTAGCTTTTAAGAAAAAAACAGGGATCACTTATCTTAGAGTCTATTAACAAAATTCAAATATCTATACCACCATCAGATAAATTGAAATAAAAAATTCTACAAATTTCCTGCTTTTGTCTTACTGCTATAATGTAGTTTCGTTTAATAAATATTATGAAATAAAAATATCTGCAAAGTTAGAGCTTTTACTTTGTTCGAAAGCTAGTACACTGAACCCTTTAAAAAAATAAAATTCCAAAAGCCCCCGCGTTGACAGCGCTATTTTGTAGCCTATGAAAAGGTGTTTAATTGCGCCCCACGTAGACTGCGTCATCTTGTAACCTGCTAAACTGTCCTCAATTTGAGGCATCTTTTTTTTTGTACCCTGTGAGAAGTTGTTTGTCCCACGCTTGAGCGCAATTTTGTACCGTTTGAATATTGGATGCCCCGAGCTTGAGCACAATTTCCTTGCAGCCCCGCTTTAATTTCTGATAATGAATCGAGTGAATCCTGATTTTAAAAGAACTAAAGAAATTAAACACACACTAGCTCAGTTTTTCTTGGTAGAGAGATATGGGTAAGAGATAATTTTTGTACGTCTTTTTGGAATTTTTTTCTATTTTTTTAAAAAGCTTCAGTTGTACAAGTTTTTTTTGGGCACCATTCATTTTAAAATAGAAAGGATCTAACTTCAGTTAAAAAAATGAAAAAATACTGAAGGGTTTTATGGGTATTACTAAAAAGAATTAGTCTAGTACAACTTATCCCGAAAAGAAAAATAGGTATTCAGTGAGACACTAGCTTTAATTAACAAAAAGAAAATTTATTCATGTTTTTAAAAATAAAAGTTCTAACCTTTGCAGTTCTACAAAAAAAATTCTAGCCTAACTAGTAGTTATTACGTTTAAATTCTGAACTATGACTACCCCCGAAGACGAAAAATAGTGCTTTTCACTTCACTTTTTAGTCTGTTTAAATTGCTGTTAAGGCACTACTCAGGGATATGTCTATTGAAGGATGTTTTGGTAACTTACTGTTCCTATTCCGGCTTCGATGGAACACGACCGATTTCACACTTTTCTAGTAGACACTTAGAGAGCCCACTACGGCTTTTCGTTAAGAAACTGGTGCTTTACTTAGCTCGCATGATGGTTGTTATGAGCTTTTACTGTAGCTCAGTCGAAGGAAGCCTACTTGGCGGCTCCGATGAAAATTAGTCTGGCTGCGGCTTGATGGTATTCCGCCTACTCGGCGGCTGGCTGGAAATTAGCCTAGACAGTCGTTTCTCGGGCCCTTAAATAAACCGTGCAAACTCTGCCGGTAATATGGCGACGCCGGAACCAAAACTGCGGATACACATATTTCACCAATCGCGGCGTAGCGGTAGATTCGGTCAGGAACCCGCACTGCACAGTATATACCGAACGTCTTGGAATCTTTGTTTAATATACCGTTCGATACAAAAATGAAAATAAGTACAATTTGAAGTGAAAAATCAGTAACATTACATGGTCTTAAAATCTAGGAAAAAATGAATGTTACAATACCAAGCTCTTCAAAAATAGATACATTAGTACGGTGTTCGGTATATGATACTCTGAGTATTCTTCGATATGCCCACATCTCAAACGCATCGATTCATCTTTTGCCAGCTTGTTTAATGGTCCATGTTTCCAATGCGTAACTTGCTATGGGGAATGTAAGGCTGGATAGCTATCATAACTTTGTATTTTTTGTGATTGCAGGATTTTTCCAGACCTTAGTGGGTTTGATAGTCGAGTTTCTAGCCATCGCCAAACGCCATTTACAAGAGAGAATTTTAATAATAAATATTCCGACACTTCAATTTTCAGTTTAAAAAATATATTATTTTAGACAGGTTAACACAGCTCCTTCAGTTGATTAAGTGTTCTTATATGAATTCAGCAGATATATGATTTGTCCAGTGTAGCTCCAATGATTGTTCCTAAAGGAAAGTTGTGCCATGAGTTAAGGACATGAATTTATTTATTTATTTTATGCAAATAAATTGGAGGACAGACAGCAACATTCATCTATCTCAAAAATAAAATGACTCCTTCATTTCAAGAAAAGATAAGTCCGTAGTTGAAATTTTCAATTGTTACCCTCGGGTCATGAGTTAACTAACAGAAAACAACATTTATTTTTAAAAGTATTTATTTACTTAAAAATACAACTGTCGAGATTAATGCCTTACAGCCATTGGGTCTCAGCTCTGACTAAATTATAAAACACTAGTACAATGAATAAAACAACAAAAAAGTGCAAGGAAACAAAAGGTGTACATGTTAGCATTTTTTATTTACTGTTTATGAATAGGATGTAGCGTAACTCTTATTAGTTATATGTTTCCTAGACATTTACAAAAGAAAAATATGATTTTTATCTAAGCTATTAGCGTTTTAAGTAATCCAAAAAAAAATGTATCGTTTTTTTATGCCAACCTAAACTAACTTTTACATTGTAATAAAAAGTCAGTTTTAGTGTTAAAAGCTAAGTAGTGGCCAAAAGACAAAGCATTAGCTTTTTTTTTAATGTTCCATTCACAGGAATATATAAAATTCACCAAAATAAAAGGATTTGAATATTAGTGAAACTGGACAGATAACACTGTGCAACATTTTCGAGGTCATCGAATGTAAACTAAATTCTGACTTCAGTTTCTGGAAGTGCCCACCCAAACTAGCAAAACCCTATTTGGGTTTTGATAGTTTGGTTCGAATTTTTTTTTCCCATCATCAATGTTTTTGCTCGAGCTTTGGTTTTGCACTGCTATATCTCGTAAATTATTGGGAATTTCTGAATACAATCTTCAGACGAAATGTTCTTCACACTAACATATCGACATATCGAGGCCAGATTTTCACTCTTTCGAGGTGTTTTTAGTGCAGAAAGCCCGAAAAAAAAAATGCCATTTTTTCACATTTTCGACCATAACTCACAAACCGTGCAGATTTTAGCATAACCGTCTTCGGTAAAAATGTTCTCTGCATAAACACGAGTAACTATGCTGAACATTGCAATAACCTACAATCGATCCTTGTAGTTCTTTTGGCCGTTTAAAGGAATTTTACACCAAAATTTCAGTGTGAATATATATATATATATATATATATATATATATATATATATATATATATATAAATATATATATGTATATATATATATATATATATATATATATATATATATATATATATATATATATATATATATATATATATATTTATATATATATATATATATATATATATATATATATATATATATATATATAAATATATATATATATATATATATATATATATATATATATATATATGTATATATATATATATATATATATATATATATATATATATATATATATATATATATCTATATTTATATATATATATATATATATATATATATATATATATATATATATATATATATATATATATATATATATATATATATATATATATATATATATATATATATATACATATATATATATATATATATATATATATATATATATATATATATATATATATATATATATATATATATATATATATATATTTATATATATATATATATATATAAATATATATATATATAAATATATATATATATATATATATATATATATATACAAATTTATCCAAAAACAATCTTACAAGTTACTTGAAAATTATAAATAAAAGCTTGCAGATAAGAGTACAGGTAAGCCAGCAATCGTAGGTGCCCAATAAGGACGAATGTCTTAGATATATTCAGATGCTCATAAAGTTCAGTTGGGCCGTTTTAAAAAGTATGACATACGTTAGAATACTTTATGGCAGCTTCTATTTGCTGAACCTTCCCTGTGGTAAACAGCCGCTCTTATGTCATAGAGAATAGAGGATTCCAGCTGTAGGGATCCTTTTTTTATATATTTTGGACACCACCTATTTATATACAGCAACTGTGTTGGCCTAACACAGAAATAGAAAATGCTAGGTCCTATAAACATTGTTAAAATAAGGCAAATTATTCTCTCTAAACTCTGCAATGAAACAAAGAAAATAAAATATAAATTCATTTTAGTATATAGGGCGAGAGAATATTAAAATATGAAAACTGTTATTTAGAATTAAAAGACATTCTCTCAATCCTTTCACCCCAATAGGAGTATCGGTGACACTATGCAGTTGCTGTCTCAACAGTCAATCTCCAGGCATCTCGATCCTGGGCGACTTGACTTGACTCGTGCATACACATCCCAAGAAGAGATCTTACTTGGTCGGACCATCTTGTCGGAAACCATCCCCTTGATCTTTTACCTTCTACCTTCCCCGTTACTACAAGCTTTTCCATGGCATCCACTTTCCTCATAATATGACCAAAATATTTTAGGTACTGTCTATTAATTCTATTTGAAAGTCGGTCATTTATACCAAGCTCTTCAAAAATAGATACATTAGTACGGTGTTCGGTATATGATACTCTGAGTATTCTTCGATATGCCCACATCTCAAACGCATCGATTCATCTTTTGCCAGCTTGTTTAATGGTCCATGTTTCCAATGCGTAACTTGCTATGGGGAATGTAAGGCTGGATAGCTATCATAACTTTGTATTTTTTGTGATTGCAGGATTTTTCCAGACCTTAGTGGGTTTGATAGTCGAGTTTCTAGCCATCGCCAAACGTCTTCTTAGTTCCGCTTGACAACCACCATTGTTAGATATGAGGGATCCCAAATAATTGAAATGGTCTACAACAGTGAAACTAGCAATTTTATTTATGTGTGACAGATATTCGTTACAACACTATATACATTTAAACTACTATTTATTTCTTACTAAAAAAGTGTTCGGATTCATAAAATATTGCTGGCTTTTCTACACTGTTGATGAAATGGATTTTCTACTTAGGCCGCTAGGATGAAGGTAATAGGCTTCCAAAAAGGGCTGGCAGAGAAATCGGCAAAATAGGAAGAAATTGTTAGCAAAAAAATATTAAAAACATCTTATTGAAGAAAACCGTAGCCGGAAGGGAAAGGGTCATAAAAAACATTAAAAAAGCTTTCCACATGCTGCCTTACCCACATTACTAAAAACAATGATTTGATAGTTGTTTGACATTGTCTTTTTGTATTAACTGAACTGGAGCGCTTTTCAGGACATTCATGTTTTGTAGGATAAGTTAGAAAGCTTACAAAAACATCTGCTAGTCTACTAACACAATTTCAAGTACAATGAAAAGCTTCTGCGTTGCTTAGCTTCATTTAGTTACATTTTACAACACGCTGTCAGAAAATCGGACTTGCATTGCTGACTATTATTTAAGAGTCGGAGAAAATAACAGTGGGGGAACAAAGAGTATTAATCAACCGACGAACAGGACGTAAGAATTTAAAACATTCTGCTTACTAACTTCAAAAGCATTCATTACTTACGTCAACGCTCCAAAAGATCAGAATCGTTCTTGTGTTGCATCTGAAATTAAGGAAAATAAATCTCGACTGTTTGGTTATGAAATCTAGATACATTCAGGCAAATTCGAATTGGTTGAAATATTTTGACCTAGTTTCGACAAAATCTAAAAATGAAATTTTTTTTTCTTTGAAAAGTTCGGATTCCAGTCGTTGATAAGTTTTTTAGTTCCATCGCAAGAGAGAATTTTTTTAGAAGTCTTCTCTCTCCGTAATCAATTTTTTTAAGATATTGAGAAGAACCAAAGTTACTAAAATTCTATTGTAATAGAGGTTTTTTTATTACTTATGTTTTTTTTGCTGTATAAAGCATCACTATCATCATCATCATCATTCCATCAGCCCCCATTCCTGTAGATTTAGAAATGGGCTCACCCTCCTTGGGTCCTTCTACTCTGTCGTAGCCGTAATTGAACCTCGTGTTGCTCCAAAATTATGAAAATTTTTAATCTCTAAAAATACGATAGCTTACACGTTAAAACCTCAAAAATAACCGTAAAATGTTTCATGCTTTCTAATATAGAGTAATCATCGGTAATATAACGAAAGCTTTGTGTTTTACTTTAAATATCATGTAACTCTGCTATTGGACTAAAAAGGCTTTTAGAGCAAGTGTCGAGAGTCGAGATACCCTTGCATACAAGTTATCATGATAGATCTCTGAAAGATCCCTGAGGCATTACATATTATGCATGTTTTAAGTACTGTAGACGATATACATCGTTAAGGAAATGAGAACAAATAAAGAATATATAAATGATACCAATTTTTATATTTACAATATAAATAATATATCAAATAAAACTCCATAAATATATTCAAAACTCTACCAAACAGAAACTAGGGGTGCAGCAGCAACAGTTCTGCCAGTTGCGATTGTTCCTGAAGGTCCAGCAACAACGGTCCCAGCAAGAGATTCGGCTACTACACCAGATACAACAGGAGCTGAATATGCACTTACTACTGGAGCGGCTGATACTAAGGGAGCAGAATAGGCGGAGACAACTGGAGCAGCAGCAACAACTGGAGCGGCATGAGCTACAACTCCTAGGCTTTCTTCTTGAATAATTTGACCGGCAGGAGCAACAGAGGAGATAGCACTGCCATCAGGACCAACTACAGTTGTTCTGGAGCTGGGTCCTTGGATAATTCTAGCAGAAGGACCAACTAAAACACCTGCATTGGCTAGAGCCAAGACGGAGAAGAGGGCGACACAGAACTGAAAGAAGAAATCACTTTTTAAGGAATTTATTGCTTGGTTATTATACGTGCGATCAAATAGGGTAATTTAAGAGTCTTAGTTACATGGTCTTCTGACGTTGAAAGACTTATAGATTAATTATTAATTCTTTTACTACTTAAAAGAATTATGACGACTCAGTTCTACAAGTTAAACCCGACCTGTATTTCATGAAATCTAAATCGGTTTTTCGATTGACCTTTTCTTGACAGTGTTATATTTTTATTGTAAATCACACTAAATAACGTTTTTATGTAAAATTCGAAACAGGTGAAACAAGAATCTAAATTTGAAACCGGTGGGGAAATTAATAGACTATAGAACTTGAACTGGAGAATGAAAATGAACTGAACTGCTCTTCATAAATTTAGTTAACTTGCTAGGACTTTTGTCAATTTAGACTCCTAACCGTCAAACTAGACCAGTTTTATAACTAAATATTTTAAATGAATAAGGCAGTTAAAGTTAAATTAATAAAAATTGTACTGTTTAAGTATTTAAGAGTGAAAGGGAACTATTTAGTTTTTCATAATTGATACGAATTAACAGATGCCAAAAAACTTTGTATTAGCAAAAAAAATATAAAAATCAGCAATTATTTCGAATAATGGGTGATTAGCATCCATTGAAAGAATATTTTTTGACTTTATTTATTTGGATCTATGTATATACAAGCTATACATTACGAATAATAGAACAATACTACTTACGTAGGAGTTCATGTTGAACTTATATTAGATGCTGGTTTATAGCAGAAAACTGACACAAATTTAGATTTTGTCCTATCTATTTATATTAATTTAATTTTACCCAACCTTCCTATTTTTTTACGTATAGTACTGTGCATGTAAAGCATTATTTTAAGCAAAAGTCGGACTGGTTTTCCTTCCGTACAAAATTTTATTGTAAGATTTTTGTATATTGCATTATCAGTATATATATATATATATATATATATATATATATATATATATATATATATATATATATATATATATATATATATATATATATATTAGAGTGACCGGATCTCATAGAGGGGGGAAAAAAATGTCGGAATCTTGTTCGTGTGGACCCCACAAAACGATTCCCCTTTCCAGATATTGAGATAGCCGAAATTTGAGCTCGATTAAACGACGTTAACCCGTGCCGCTCGTCGCTCAAAGATTGAAAAAATCCAAATTTTTGGCCAAAAAGCTGACATATGGAGCCATAACTCCAGAACGGTAAATAATAGAAACACGCTTAATATCTCAAAAGAAAGCTAATGTTGTTCTTCAAAATTTATATTCTATACATAATTGTTGTTATTTTAAGTCAAACCGAGTTACAACAGCCTTTAGCCCTAAAAACGTGACCTGGTACCACTAGGAGCATACTTTGTATATTTTGTTATTAAGTGATAAATTTTGCTTTTTTTTGGTATATTTTTGAGTTTAAAGTAGAAATATAATAAAAAAAACAAGTAATACTGATAAGTCTAATGACATTTTTTTATTTTAAAATGTAAAAATTAGGTATATAATACATACAAAACAGACACAGAAAAGATACAGACATAGTACCTACATGAGTTGATAATTTTACATAGTTATCTAATCTATTCTAGAGCTTTTGTTAAAGTAGTTTTTGAAACGTCAGGATATAATGCTCGGCATTTACTTACAACTTGCAGGACATATTGCTTTTGGTCTTCATCTTTTGTCAGAAAGGTCGTTAAAGTCGGTTATTAATTTAACACCACGCTCAGCCATATCATTAACTACTTTTAATGTTTTGACAATTTTCAATCCTTCTTGGAAGTCATTATTTTTGAGGCCAGGTGTTTGGATGTTGTCTTAGGAAATCTGTTTTTATATTAAATTGGTCAAAGAATGTAAACGTTTCTTTGGTAAGTAAATTTACCAATCCTCCATCAACTACCTCTTTTAAGTTTTCTTTCCTAACTTTTGGATTTACTACCCTAGCGTGCTGTGATGGTTCATCTGTGCTACTGAGCAATTTATTAGCCATTAACAACTTTTCATCGTCTGTAATGGTGGGATCAAAAAACGATAATCCCACCAACTTTGCATTCAAATACTACAAATGGTTCGAAAATTTGGTCAGGGCTATTTCTGCAATGTCGTTGTCACATTCTTTATAGTCTAACAGACTATGCAAAATACCTAAATCTTGCTTTGGTGCAAGATGAGCTTTTGGAGCATTGAACCAAGCTTTACAACAAATTTTAACTAGGAAAACAGAAATGGCACGCACAGAACTTTCTTCTTCTTTAGACATCTTAAATTGACGACGAAAAATTAACATTTTTAAGCAGTAAATAGCCTTTGCCATCCACCTAGCATGATGAATGGCTCCTGGAGTTCTAAAACATTGCCGTCTAGTGATCCAACAAATACGAGAACCAACTGCAATAGCTCCTTGTAGTCATCTCTGGGGTGGCTCTCAGTTAATTTGGTCTCGAATTCAGCAGTAACATTTGCAATTACTTCTGGAGTTAGCTGCTTTTGTATTAGATTGTCACTGATACCTGTGTCGTATTTTCCTTTGTCTATCTTGGTCCACCCAGTGAGGAATCTCTTGAAAATGTCTGGATGAGGTCCAGTGGTTGATCCCATTTTTGTGTCGAATACGCCTCTTAACAGAATTTCCAAGATATGGTGACGGCAAGCTAGGTATAACAATTCTCTTCCTAACATTTGCTCCAATATGACGCATGCTCCTTTGAGTCTGCCCGTGTTGGATGCTGTAGTGTCGAAGCACATCGCCTTGACGGTGTTGAGAAGACCCCATTCATGTAGGCATTCATATACGGCTACGGCTTGCTCCTCTCCAGAGCTGTTTGCTGTTACAGCAGCTGTTCCTTTTCGCCATATGAAATAGCTATAGCTATTCGCTCACATTGTTCATTTTTTAAAACACCCGGTAAAAGTTTACCGTCCCAACGGACAACCACGGGCTCTTTTTCAGGAATGTTTACTTTATCAAAAATTTTTTTATTATATTGTTCTCTGAACATTTGCCTTCTATCATGTAATAAAGTTTTCGAGACTTTATACTCAAGAGGGTCAAGGTTTAGTGCTTCTAGAGTAGCTATTAAAATTCTCGTGGCATTTCTGTCGGATACCTTACATCGATCTAATAAAATGGACAATTTCATGTTTAAAATCTCTTTAACGCCCCTTGCAAATGAAACTTTCATCCTCTTGCTCTCAGATGGTCCTGGATCTTCTGCAGCTTCTTCAGGGATGTCCATTTCCTCCAAGCTCTCAAGTTCCTGGTAGATGCTGTCCTCTTCAGTGTCTTCTTCTCCTTCTTTGAACTTGTCTTCATCATCCGTCTCTAAGAAGCAACAAAAGAAAGAGAAAAAAAAGACTATAAAAACTTGTCGTTTTAGCAGAATAGTAATAATACATAGGTACTAAATTACCTACTTCTAATTATCAAAAGGTATTATTTAAAAAATATAAACTCAATCATAAAGATGCCAAATCATGCTCTCATGTACAATTTTCTTTCAATTATAGTGAAACTATTTACTTATTTGTTTGTCTATTTTTTAGAATACTAATAATAAAAAAAAAACTCACCAATATCAAAAGTTGCTTCTTGGATTTGTCGGTTTATTTTTGCAAGTTCCTTTTGCACCTTGATTTCTTTAGCTCGAGACAACTTGAGATCCACTCCAGTCATGGAACCTGGGCGGCCCTTCTGCCTCTGTTTCACGAGAAACGCCTTATCTTCTTCCGATTTCATCAGAGCCAAGGCATCTTGTTGAGCAATATCAAAGAGATCATCCAACTTTTCAACAAACTGTTTATATTTGTTCTTGGCTGTTTTCGATGTTTTCTTCCGGTCTTTTTGAAGAGTTCTCCACTCGGCGTGAAGTTTTTCCAGCTTAGTAATTGCATCTTGCTCATGTTTAGTCGGGATTCGAGCTTTCTCCCAAAAAATGAACACTTCTCGTATTGTAAATTTTGCTGATTTTCTTACAGTTAATTTCACAGTACGTAAATTATAAAATAAAGAACACAAAACTTGACGATTTGAGGGTAGTTTACAACCGGTGATCTGGTGATCCCACAAGAAATATTTCATCCTTGGTCCGGCTTTGTACACCTGATGTGGATGCCATTTCAGAGGCCAATAGGTAAATAAACAGTTAACTTAGAAAATGAAACAAAATATATTGCAAATTTTAATTTCAATAAGATGTTTTCAAATGTCTTTTAAAATAATACTATAATAGTTATAAAAAACAATAACACACACACTTGGAAAATTAAAAAAAAAAAAAAAAACGTTAAAATATCTTCACTAGATAATTGTTCGATCTAACCAGCTCAAAGGCACTTTAGAAACTAAACTGAATAAATAAAAGGTCGGTTGTACGCTGAAGTAAAATCACCATCCCTAAAATAGAAATTAGATTCACATCCCCATATAATAAAAGATTAAATTTGAACAAAAGGCTCTTTATGTTTGAAAATTGAGTTCCAAAATACTTTTTAACAAAAAAATGTTAATTCCGATTTTTTTGCTGAATAAGACAATTTTCGGACACATTATGTAAAAACCCGTAAAATTCTTAGAATACTCCCAAACTGGCTCCTACTGGTACTACTGGTATATATATATATATATATATATATATATATATATATATATATATATATATATATATTTATATATATCTATCATCGCTAGAAGCGTTCATTAAAATATCTTATGACTCTCTATGGTCATACACCTTTTTTCCTAATACTGCTGAAACTTTCTAAATATTTTTTGGACCCCATGCCCATGAGGCAATTGATAAGCTACTTTGTTAAATTGCTTTATGGTATAGACCTTTGGCTGATGGAGAGAGAACCTAAATAATAACAACAGTTATAAATGAGATAACTTTATATAAAAAAATCATAAACTTGAAAATGTATGGAAGCCCCACCAGCGCTAGTATCAAATGTGGTTACATTGTTGGTATCCCCATTAAAATTGACAATATTTTCTTGGACCCATTTAAGAACTGAAGTTTGACCTTTTAATTCAGCATTTCGAGGAACTTTCAAGCTTAAATCGTCATATATATATATATATATATATATATATATATATATATATATATATATATATATATAAATATATATTATATATATTGATAATGCAATATACAAAAATCTTACAATAAAATTTTGTACGGAAGGAAAACCAGTCCGACTACAATTCTTTTGCTTAAAATAATGCTTTACATGCACAATACTATACGTAAAAAAAATAGGAAGGTTGGGTGAAATTAAATTAATATAAATAGATAGGACAAAATCTAATTGTGTGTCAGTTTTTTGCTATAAACCAGCATCTAATACAAGTTCAACATGAACTCCTACGTAAGTAGTATTGTTCTATTATTCGTAATGTATAGCTGGTATATAGATCCAAATAAATAAAGTAAAAAAATATTCTTTCTATGGATGCTAATCACCCATTATTCGAAATAATTGCTGATTTTTACATTTTTTTGCTAATACAAAGTTTTTGGGCATCGGTTGATTCGTATCAATTATGAAAAACTAAATAGTTCCCTTTCACTCTTAAATACTTAAACAGTACAATTTTTGTTAATTTAACTTTAACTGCCTTATTTATTTAAAATATTTAATTATAAAACTGGTCTAGTTTGACAGTTAGGAGTTTAAATTGACAAAAGTCCTAGCAAGTTAACTAAATTTATGAAGAGCAGTTCAGTTCATTTTCATTCTCCAGTTCAAGTTCTATGGTCTATTAATTTCCCCACCGGTTTCAAATTTGGATTCTTGTTTCACTTGTTTCAAATTTTATATAAAAACTTTATTTGGTGTGATTTACAATAAAAAATAAAACACTGTCAAGAAAAGGTCAATCGAAAAACCGATTTAGATTTCATGAAAAACAGGTCGGGTTTAACTTGTAGAACTGAGTCGCCATAATTCTTTTAAGTAGTAAAAGAATTAATAATTAATCTATAAGTCTTTCAACGTCAGAAAACCATCTAACTAAGACTCTTAAATTACCCTATTTGATCGCACGTATAATAACCAAGCAATAAATTTCTTAAAAAGTAATTCCTTCTTTCAGTTCTGTGTCGCCCTCTTCGCCGTCTTGGCTCTAGCCAATGCAGGTGTTTTAGTTGGTCCTTCTGCTAGAATTATCCAAGGACCCAGCGCCAGAACAACTGTAGTTAGTCCTGATGGCAGTGCTATCTCCTCTGTTGCTCCTGCCGGTCAAATAATTCAAGAAGAAAGCGTAGGAGTTGTAGCTCATGCCGCTCCAGTTGTTGCTGCTGCTCCAGTTGTCTCCGCCTATTCCACTCCCTTCGTATCAGCCGCTCCAGTAGTAAGTGCATATTCAGCTCCTGTTGTATCTGGTGTAGTAGCCGAATCTCTTGCTGGGACCGTTGTTGCTGGACCTTCAGGAACAATCGCAACTGGCAGAACTGTAGCTGCTGCACCCCTAGTTTCTGTTTGGTAGAGTTTTGAATATATTTATGGAGTTTTATTTGATATATTATTTATATTGTAAATATAAAAATTGGTATCATTTATATATTCTTTATTTGTTCTCATTTCCTTAACGATAATTAATATGTAATGCCCTAGGGATCTTTCAGAGATATATCATGATAACTTGCATGTAAGAGTATCTCGACTCTGGACACTTGCTCTAAAAGCCTTTTTAGTCCAATAGCAGAGTTACATGATATTTAAAGTAAAACACAAAGCTTTCGTTGTATACGTTATATAACCGATGATTACTTTATATTAGAAAGCATGAAACATTTTACGGTTATTTTTGAGGTTCTAATGTCTAAGCTATGGTATTTTTAGAGATTAAAAATTCTTATAATTTTGGAGCAACACGAGGTTCATTACGGCTACGACAGAGTAGAAGGACCCAATTAGGGTAAGCCTTTTCTAAATCTACAGGAATGGGGGCTGATGCAATGATGATGATGATAACGATGCTATATACAGCAAAAAAACATAAGTAATAAAAAAAAGCTCTATTACAACAGTACTTTAGTAACTTTGGTTCTTCTCAATATCCTAAAAAAATTGATTACGGAGAGAGAAGACTTCCAAAAAAATTCTCTCTTGCGATGGAACTAAAAAACTTCCGAACTTTTCAAAGAAAAAAACTTGTGCGCCCTTAATTTCATTTTAGATTTTGTCAAAACTCGGTCAAAATATTTCAAGCAATTCAAACTTGCTTGGATGTATCTAGATTGAATAACCAAGCAATCGAGATTTATTTTCCTTAATTTCAGATGCAACACAAGAACAATTCTGATCTTTTGGAACGTTAACGTAAGTAATGAATGCTTTTGAAGTTACTAAGCAAAATTTTTTAAATTCTTACATCCTGAAATCGTCGGTTGATTAATACTCCTTGCTTCCCACTGTTATTTTCTCCGACTCTTAAATAATAGTCAGCAATGCAAGTCCGATTCTCTGACAGCGTGTTGTAAAATGTAACTAAATGAAGCTAACCAACCAAGAAAGTGCCAATTTAAGGTACATAAAAAAAAATCGTTTACCATTTAGTTATTTATCTTGAAAAAATTCAGAGCAAAACCTATTTGGAATTCTGTTTTTATTTCTCTTCCAAACACCTGTTAAATTAAAAATAAAAAAAGGTAATTCAGCAAAATTTTGTTTCCCTGTAAAAAGATAATAGAATAAATGTTGGGATGAATTGTTCCCCTTTATTTATTATAGACCAGAAAGAATTTTTTTGTCAGACGTAGACAAAAAATTGTTTTATTTTCGGCTTCTGCTGTAGGGGGGCTCGTGTATATTTTATTGTACGTCTTTTGTGTTTTGATTCTTCCAACATATTTTTATAAGGACTTGATGTAATTTCCACAGTTTCTGTACAGTATTTTTAGTAGTATTGAACATAAAGATTTTGCAATTTTTAAATGTGGCTGAGCAATTGCTTGTTTTCATTATTGATAATGATAGAAACGTCTTTTGGGATCGATATGCTTTCAATACTTGAGTTTGTTTGAGAGAGAGAGAGCATTTATGGTTTCATCTGCTTTAAATAAATGTTTGTGAAAGACGTTTTTGTCCATGAGCAAAACTCCGGCTGCTTGAAATTCGTTCACAATGGTGCCAATGTAGCAGCTCTTTAGTAACCTTCTACAAATAATCTTGCAACTTGATATTGCATTACGTGACGACCTGGATTTGTCCTCAATTATTTTTCTGTTGCTTAAATATAATAAAAGCTCATAGGTTTTAAAAAAAAGACACGTCGAGTGGCTGAAGCCGGTGAGTAGTAAAGCCTGGCAGTTGTAATATTTGCCTTTACTATGTTCAATGCTTCCAGGTTCTTCGAATGCGTTGTATTTCCATTAAGCAGAAGTAACACCTTATTTTTAGGGGTCGGCTAAACGACACTTATAAAACGTTTCATCTATTTTACAAATAAGTTTCAGTTAATATAGCCAGTGCCTGGAATGGTGATAAAACTCTGAGAAAGTCTGGCATTCCCTGACTCCAGATTTTCTCTCATTCTTTTAAATATTTAATTCTAAAACTTTTTGCATGGAAAATACACTTTCATCAATGTTAAATATTTTTGTAGACGAACATTTATTTTTATCTATTTTTTTAAGATTAGGGTTGATTTGCCGTACTTTTCCTACTTAAAAACAGCTGTTAAGGGAGAATAATATATTTGCTCCGGCCCCTTACCAAGACCAAGGTCGGCCTTTCATGGGTGGGTTGATTTTGTAAATATTTAGTAAAAAAGAGTTTTGCGCTTTTTTTCATTTTCCCAAAAAGGGTTCACATTTAAAAAAAGGTACTGAATGTGCTTCTACATATCCTCACGAGTTACCTATTTTAATATATGCAGTGAATTTCATAACACTCTCTCTCTCTCTCTCTACATATATATATATATATATATATATATATATATATATATATATATATATATATATATATATATATATATATCTATGTATATATATATATATATATATATATATATATATGCTTTAGCAGGCGAGAACCGTCCTCTTTGCTCTTGAGCCAAAAGTACGGTCGTCTACAGCTATAAACTACCTGGGCTTGCCATCTATGCATCACCAAACTAGGACATGCATAATTCGTTCCATATTGTAGTTGGTCAACCAGCCTAGAGCAAGACGCATAGATGAAGTAAGATTTACTACCTTTATTTTTACAGGCGTATAGGGTACTAATACTGATATTAAATGACTAACAGTAAATGAAAAAGTAGAGCCGTAATACCACTATTGGATGTTTAGCGGTAACTCTAAAAAAATGTTGATCCCGGTATATAGATCTCTTTAGGACTTCATCCGCTGTTGTCCACTAAAGTCGATAATCATTTTTCTTTATATTTTTCACGGATATAAAGTAAGAACATTTGAAAAATCGTGGTTTTCGGTATGAGACCGTTTTACTAACGGCATTTCACCTACGTTATACCTGCAACAAAATTGAATAATGCACACAATTCGTTTAGAAACAGAAGGTGTGTATAAACTTCCTTGTTAGTGTGGTACGGTGCATGTAGAAGAAACTGAAAGATTAGACTAGAATTTAAAAATTAGAATCAAATTTTACAATTGGCTGTACCTGAACATAAACACTTTCACAGGAGATACCAAAGTTCTTGCTTCTGTCTTCAGTTTCTGTCGTTGAAAGTTTAGAAAATCAATCGAAAAACACGCTACAACATTAATAAAGAGTTGGATTTCTGTCTGAACCAGACGTGCAAAACCATCATTATAATTATTCCTGGTTTGTTGGAATCCTGTCAAGTAACAATATTTGACTTGTGCAAATTGACACTTTCAAATCCTAAGAAACACCATTCCTCATCTAACCAAGACCGTAAGAGCTGCCATTCTGTAAAACTCTTTATACCCAAAGAACAAGTGCAAGTTGATCTATTTAAATAAAATTCAACGTTAAAGGAATTTCAAAAATGGATAAAATAATTGTTTTTGTAACCCTTGTTAATAAAAGATATTTAATTCATAATTTAATTGAAAATAAAAGTATCTAACTTCGAATACATCGTTCTGCTCAGTGGAAAGTAGTCTTTGCTCATTTTTCTTATTCCTTTGCTATAGTATTCGTGAAAAAAATATCCTCTAGTATTTTTACGTTTGTTTACGTTTCAGGATGAGTTGTTGATTTCAAATTTGATACATATATAGAAGTTGAAGGAAACTTAAAATTAACAAATTTTACGCTCAAATATTTATAACTAAACACAGACCCATACACCTTTTCATTATTCTTAGTGTCGAGGTATCTAAAATTTTTTTTTCCATTATTATCAATTCTACAGCATTTAGATGGAACTGCCAGGTTTCAATTGTAAATAGTTCTGATTCCCGTGCGCTATTCATCTTTCTTTTGTGATTAATATTTCACCATAAAATATTGCTTTGATCCACTTATTCCTTAATGTGAAATAGACAAATTCAGTATTTATATAGAACTGTGTTTGGGAGGGAAATATAAATATTTTATAGGATATGAACTTTTTGGTGAATGAGACAACTTTGCGATTTTGTATAAAAATACTAACACGGGATCTACATTAAAAATTATACAGCTGTCACTAATAGAAAAATATTAACTTAACTCATTAGCTTCAATAATGTTTTTAAAATGTAACCGCAGGTAGATTGGCTGAAAATAAAATGAATATTCAGAGCAATACTTTTAAACTAATTAAAATAAAATGTAGAATAATAAATATTGTGCTAAATGAAAGAAATGGAAGATAATAGTTATTTATCTACCAAGATTTGGAATTAACTCCTTACTCACGAATCATGCTCTAACCATGTACAGAAAATACTATTTTTTAGAGAAAGAATTAAGAATGTTCTTGACAAATATGGGGATTCATAGGAAAATGTAACGTAAATGTAGAATAAATATTTATTTCAACTTTCGTGGAAAGCAGTACCAAGTTAATTATGCTCAATTAATTACCACAATATATTCGTTGTTATACTACATACGTCGAATGCAAGTTTCTATTTACTTTTAAATCGAATTCGACTTTATGAACGGAGAATAAACTAAAGTCTAAAATTTCTATTAAAATACTTTATAATCAAAGTCAGATGACAAAATTCTTGTTATTATGCTACAGAGCTCGATTATTAACACCAAGAAAAAATTTAAGTTTTACAAAAAAGCAGAATATTCGAAAATAGAGATATTGGCGAACTAGTGATTCTTTATTAAACTAGTACAAACCTAAACCTTTCCAGGTCCTTACTGTTCTGTTAAATAATATATTGAGATAAAAAGTAAATATTTTGGCTATAAAAACAGTAGATTTAATAAGTAATATATATACTGTAATAAGGTATACACGTTCTTTTTTGAAAATAAACGGTTTTCTTTTTCTACTGTAGAAGATTACTCAACCCTTTAACTTGCTTATTTGGTAAGTTATGACAAAATATTAAATATAGAAATTGAAACGTTTTCAAAAATTTTTTTGTGGATCAGAACAATATATGATACAAACTTTCTATTAGTAAATATAACACTTTGTATTTTATTAGTCGGTTTTATATAACTCCTAATTCTAGCAACGCTAATGTATATTTTATTGGTGTTATTGTGCAAAATAAGGAAGGAAAACGCTAACTTTGCCTGTTAGCTATGTACGGTGCAGAATAACGTAAATCGACAATGGTATTTGCTTATGTTAAATATTTTGGTAGTATACGACTAATTGTTAGTATTAAAATTTTTGTAGAGATAACAACGGGATATATACAAATTATTTATCAAAAGTGGATATACCAAAAGGCAAGCACAACGGAATTGTACAAGCAGGCAAAGAGGAGTCCTTAATTTAAATAAATTTTCGAGAATCAGATTCAATTGAAATAACTTTGAAGTGAAAAAAAAAACAGTAAGGTGAAAACTACTAGAAATCGTGAACAAAAAATTAAAAAAGTTCCTTTAATACTAAACATAGTATTATTACTAATACAAATAAACTAAAATTATTTATGTTAAATGCTCAATATGTTCCCCATTCTATTCAATGCATTTCCTATAAATTCGCCTGTGGATAGAATGAACAAAATGATTCCTTTATCATGATTATTTATAATTGCGATCTCCTGTAGCTTTCTCACTTAGACGATGTACTGTCAAAAGGTTCTTTCATGTTTTATCTTATTTATCTCTTTTGAATAGCTTCACAGCAGTTGCCACTCTTATTTATGCACTCGATACGTATTTCGTTAAACATGTTAGCATCACCAGGAGCAATAATTAACTGAATAGCCCCTAAAAAGCTGTCTAACGTGTTATATCAGGGCTATTTGGTGGTCGTCTTAATGTTTAAAATCTGCAAATTTCGAAAGTGAAAGTTTAATTTGTTTCATTTAAACAATCGGTTACAATAAAAATGTTGTGTTGAGGAGCTCGGTTCTGTTGTCGGATTAGTTCCTTATTATTTTGGGTTACCAAATATATTGTTTCATCTAAATTTCTGTTGAAATATTAGTCTTATAATTCCATGCTTTAACATACCTCAACAAACCTAAACGGTGAGAGTATTCTCGTATCACTTGATGATCGTTGGTTTAAAAATTCACATTTTTTTTTTATTAAAAACTTTGGTGTTGTGAAGTGTAACTCATTCGTGTTATGTTGTTAAACAGTTGCACATCTTCTTGTATAAGTTGCATTGTATGAGAAAGACATAAAGGTATTTATTTGATCTTCGACCGCATCTGTTATAGAACCTTCTGAATTTTCCAAACTCCAGAAATAGTACATAGTGGTTTTCGATTCAGCTTTCATAATAGGAAGGTACCTTGAAAATGCAAACGAATTTCCGACTCTTTATTTTCATAGTTTTGGTTTAGTCTATTTCTTCACGTAATTGTTTTTTTCGGAGAAGACGTGGTTATTTATCCTTGGAATGAATTAAGTTGTCGATTCTTCTTTGCCCTCCATAAAGCTTATATTCTGGTTATACTTGCCTT
Organism: Pachyrhynchus sulphureomaculatus; assembly: GCA_019049505.1. Lineage (NCBI taxonomy): Eukaryota > Metazoa > Arthropoda > Insecta > Coleoptera > Curculionidae > Pachyrhynchus > Pachyrhynchus sulphureomaculatus. The sequence goes on along the minus strand of CM032446.1, from coordinate 147,456,492 downwards.
TTGTTTCACCATTTTTAATAAATATTTCAAACATATTACGCTCCGAAAAAACGAAACGAAAAATGTTATCCCCACACTTAATTTTAATTTACTAATATCAAAATTCTTAACTAAATGAAAAATATAAAGTTTGTACAAAAGTGTGAAAATCATTATGCACGATTATTTCTGTTTTAGCCCTATAAAAAAAAACTTAAAAACGCCATAATTTCTCTATTTAATATTTTTAGCATAACTGCGTATTTGTTGATATAAGATCGTTAAACTTGATATTTTGTGTCCAATTTGTTAAGTTCAATATGTTGTGCCTAATTTGTTGTACGACATGTTGGAACATCTCTAGCTTGTTTGAAAGTAATATTGTTTATTGACTCACTATAGTGTTGGGCAGCTATAACCGAGTCATAAAAATGTTCAAACAGTTTTTAACAGAACTTCCTAGAGAATCTAGAGATTTTTCTTAGAAATCCACTTGTATTGACTAACAAAAGGAGCGTTACTATGTAAAATAAATGCCTTCCTTGTAATTAAATAGCAATAAAAAAAATTCTAATAACTTGGCGATATGAATAAAATATTTTTAATGGAGTATAAACTATTGTTCATAATTTTTCAGAATACTACCATTTATTTAAAGTTAATGTATTAGGAAAACTAATTTTCACCCTTTTGAAGTAAGTTTATAGTCAAAAAAATGTTGGCCAACCTTTAGAAATGTTTGCAATTAAAACCTGATATTTTTTTCCACATATTATTACTGTTAAAATTAAAAATAAAAAAAAAAACATAATTTTTATATTCTTAGACGAAATATACTAAATAATCCTTATAACATTGTACATATTTGACTATAAATATTTGTGTAAAGTTACTTCAATCAAAAATCAGGAAAAATTGCCAAATTTTTATTGAAACCATGCAAAAGTTATTGGCCCGCTCTTGTTTTATCGCCTTCTTGTGAAGCAATATCGCTCAAAAACTATAACTTTAAAGCCAATTGAAATTAGGTTTTTCGTAGCCTGGGGACCTTAAATGTTTGGTATCAGTTTTCTAATTTGTATACAAGATCTATTAAAAGTGTAGTATTTTCCACTGAATTTTATCTAAACGGATCAACTTATACTTTTCCTCTTTACATAATTAGTTTCTGTTAATACTTTCATATTTATGCTACATAAAAAATGTAAAATACGATATTGAGAAAAATTAAGACTATAACTCGGACCCGTAGTATCATGTCATACTTTTATATTAGAATTTAGGCACTGTTTAAGTGGAGACAGAAATGCAAACCATAATCTAATTTTACAATGAAAAGGAAAACAGGTTTTTCTAAGTCTCTAGATTAATTGGAGAAATTACTCTATAGTTCTCATGAATATTGAAAAAGATACAGGGATTCAAATAAAATGAGAACCATTATCCTTGTCATAAGTTGGAGGTAATATGGATTTTGTAAAAAGTTGCTAAAAAAAATTTAGGATGTCAAGATGAAGAAAGCATAAATTTCAGTGACAAATTACATCATTTATAATTGTCAAACTATGCACGAAAATGAATTCTCCCGATGTTTGAACTAATTAGTGTTTCATGCGCTAAACCCAGTAGTTGACATATCATTATCTGATTTAAAAGCCATTATTAAGGATTGAACGTAAAATTTTGAAAATTATTAGCGTCTGTCTATTCACAAAGAGAAGCAGAATTTAGTTGCTCAGAGGAAAATGATTATCAGTCACTTTTTTCACTGTAATGAGAATAAGTGCGCTCCAAAAATAATCAATCGCCTTCTTCCATACTACACTTACTAGCCATGTGCCAATTGGGACACGTTTTGATTTAGTGTATGTCTGACGCAAAAAGAAAATTTTGGTTACCTTAACAGATTATATGAATAAAGCTCCAAATAATATCTCTTTACCAACAGGCGATAAGTAACGTAAAAATTAAAGTGAATATCAAGTTATAAAACAACTCAACGAAGGCACAGCCTACCCAATATAAAGCCTGATCTTAGCAATTCATCTCCATCTTCACGGTCTCATTCTAAGAGAATGATACTCAAAATGTCACTACGGGATGTCACGTTACACACCCAGTAGTAAAATAAACGGCAATGCGTTTATTTTTAGCAAATTATTAAAAAGGAGAGAAACTTAATAGCTTAAAGGACGCAGATTGTCGGTAATATTTTCTACTGTATTAAGAGTAATGTGGTGCCAGAAATATTGAAAATGGAAATTTTCTCTTGTGTTCGCTGTCGTCGTACGATATTTGACAATATAAGGCTTCACTGTTGCGATGACATTGTTGCAGGATGCTCATACCTCTGAGCCTACATGTAGTTGATGAGATCCAATAAATCGAAACACGCCTTCGATTAACACATGGCTCGGAAGCGCGCAGGTTCATTATGTTTGTCCCCGTTCGGTACTTTTAATACAGTAGAAGGGGTTACCAGATATCTTCATCAAGTTTCGCTTCTTTTTAAAAATAAGTATGTCTGAAATATATCTTGTAAGTTATTAATTGTAATGAATCTCAAGTAACTAAGACTGTCTAAGACAGTCAGATGAGGCCTGTCCCGAATAAAAATCCCTATTATGATGCAAAAATTGTCAGCTACTGGATTAAGATAAAAAAATTCTTGATCAGAGTCCACAAGCTATATTTGAAAAAGCCCATATTTCTTTTAAAAAACCGGTAAAGTGCAAGTTGGACTTGTGCAATTAGTGTTCCGTACGTTGTTTGCTTTTAAAATAAAAATTTTTGTTATGGAAGTATAAACTGATCAGTGACTTCGCAAAATACATCCCAAAAGAGTTTTTACAAAGTTTTTTTGCGATCTTTACTGAAAACTGATGACCTTAAAATTTCTGTTTTTTTATATACCAGGTAAATTATTAAACTAATGCATTCGTGATAATTTTCGTTTAATCTACCCCATGTAGAGAATATTCCAGAATTTTTTCAAAATTATTTATTCAGTAGTTTTTGAGTTAAGGGCGGGGACAGCGATTTTTCGCAATTTTTTATAAATAATACAGAGAAGTGTGCGCAAATTTTGCGTTGTATATATTTTTAAACTCGTCTTTTTACAAGCTTTCATTTGACACCCCACTCGATAACCTGATATTTTTTTTCACCTCCGATTTCACCCCGCAAAAACTAACCCCTTAAATCAAAATTTAACTTTCAAAACTACACGCTCTGATGAGTCCATCAATTCCTCTATTAATACCAAATTTGAACACTCTGTGTCAAATAGTTTTGGCGAAAATCGGGTATAACAAACAGATAGACAGGCAGACGGACACCGCAGCCATCTTATAAGTGTTCCATACCGAACACTAAAAAGACTTATACAATGAGAGAAGCCTCTTTACGTTCATCACGGTAAGAAAAATGTATTCTTGTCCGCATTGGTTTCTGGACTTTACGTTTTAGAATAAACAATAAATAATTAGGGCAAAATTTACTTAAAGTAAGGTATGTTCAATAACTTCATCTTTTTGCACAATTGCCTTAAAATCAGGAAGCAAAACCAGTTCACTTATTTGAAGATAAAAATTTTAAATGTCATGCACAGTGTTATTGAATTTCATGTGATTTTAACCTATAAATAAACAGGGCAACCTTAATTTTGGTATCAGTTTACCTTCTGACCAGAACCAAAGAAACAATTACGATGAACACTTTCGTGAGTAATTTTTTATACATTAACTTTCGAATAATCAAATTATACTGTTTTTATAATTTCCTTACAATAAAAAGACATTTATTAGATCAGCAGAATAATAACTTCCTACCGAATAAAAATATTTTTGTATAGATCCGTTCATTAAAATTAAAATGAGTAATACTCTACAATCATAAAATAATTTATATCCCTTAGGAAGGAAAATAATCATTTTGCACTCGTAATGCAAGAAAAACAAATGCCTTACTTTAAATAAAAGATAATTTAAAATTTTTCTATATAAAAATAAAATAAAATGTATTTTCGCTGGAAAATTACGGCTTTCCAATAAATTTCTTTTCTAGAACATAGTTTTTACTGGACTTGTCCAGAGAGTAAAATTTTTTCCACAATTTCAACGTGCCATAGAGTTATAACGTCCAGTGAAAATAAAGTATCAACTGCTACTGTTTCTAAAAGAGCTATATATCCAGTTCTCATTTTCCCACCTCTTTATCCCTTTATATGTTTAACTTTAAACGGTTGAAAATAATTAAACGATAACAAGATTTTAGGATTCCCCTATTTCAAAAAGTCTGCAAAGCAGCCTTTAAATTATTTTTTGATATTTCGATTTTTTATCCTAAATATATGAATGTTTGTACCTTTCCTAGTCTATAAACAGTTCCTGGCTGCCATCTTCACTTTCGTTGTGCAAATATTTGGTTTTGGTGAAGTTTATTTTTAGACCTATTTCTTGAGACTTGTTATTCAACTCCATCAGCATTTCTTGCAATTCTTCTTTTGTGTTGGCGATCAGAGTGACATCATCTGCGAATCTTAAGTGATTTAATCGTTCACTGTTCATTAGTATTCCTTTATTTTCCCAGTTTATCGATTTGAACATGTCTTCTAGAGTCAACATGACCAGCTTTGGGGAAATTAAGTCGCCTTCTCTAATTCCTCTTTTAATTTTGATTTCATTTGTTTTTTCTTCAAGCATTATTTATGATGTTGCATTTTTATATATGTATTCAAGAAGAGTTGTCTATCTTTCATTGACTCTGCAGTTACTTAAGACGTTAAGGACTGCCCATATCTCTACGGAATCAAATGCTTTTTCGTAATCAACCATTGTTATCTACAAGGTGCCTTGCCATGTCCATCGTCTATATTCTGGCTTTTGGAAAAATGTATTCATAACGTATAAGTTATTTTCATTTACAAAATTTGATAACATTTCTCCTCTGCTGTTTCTCATACCTAAACCAAACTTCCCGACACTCTTCTTATTTGGATTCACTGGTTTCACTATTTTGGCATTAAAGTCACCGATTATTGTCTTGTATCTTCTTGTTTTATGGTGTAACAATGCTTTATTTATATGTTGACTATAAATAGTTAAAGATGATGGAAAGAATAACACATTTTTAGATTCCTCGACTTTAGAAACTCTGAAAACGATGTATGACACTATATATACTTAGCATTTCCTCTAATCCCTACCCTTCCATTTTAATTCTTTATATATTTGACTACAATTAAATGAAGATAAAGAAAAAATAACTCAATTTTAGGATTTCTTAGCTTTAAGAACTTTGAAAAGGACGATAGATATAGAACAATCCACCCAAACCTAGTTCTGCTCTTGTAAATTTTGTATACGTTGGACTATCAATGTAATACTCAATTTTAAAAGTTCTTGACTCAAAAAAATACCATTAAAGGACGTACAACACATCTTGTCTAACCCCTTCCCCAGGCTCGTTAATATCTTACGTGTTTACCCAATTAATATTTAAAAAAAAAAATAACATAACTTTCAAATTACTGAACTCTAAGTACCTTCGAAAGGATATAACACAATATTAGCAAAGTAACCCCCTAACTCCCTATATGTCCGACTATAAATGTTCATTCTTAAATTTTGTTCATAATTTAAATTCAAGACCGAGTAATTCTTTTAATACTATTAAAACTACCCTCATTCTTTTGAACCCCTTCCTCTAAAACAATATAGTTCAAGAACTACAGATTCCATCCCCACTGCAAATATTAAGTAGACATCTCATTTCGACAGAGAGTTATCGTGATAACAGAGTGACAGACCGACAGATTAACGGAAACGGGAGATAATGTATATCGTGATCTATGGACCCTAAAACGTGAAGAAATACAAACATCTCGGTGGGGGATATTTTCCCTTAGTGAGGGAAGTAAAAAGTTGTAGGTCTTTTGAAATGTCCTTCCAATAGTTGCTTTATCTAAAAAAAGACATATAATGAAACTGACAAAATAATTTTTATTTGCAGTGTCTGACTACCATTTTCGCCATTTTGGCCATCACCAACGCCGGCGTCTTACTAGGTCCTTCTGCTAGCATTATTCAGGGTCCTAGCACCAGAACTACCGTGGTCGGCCCAGACGGCAGCGCCATTTCGTCCGTTGCTCCTGGTGGTCAAATTATTCAGGAAGAAAACCTAGGAATTGTAGCAAGAACCGCTCCAGTTGTTGCGGCCGCCCCAGTTTTTACTTCTACCTCTGTAGTAGCTCCAACTATAGCTTACTCTGCACCTGCAATTGCACGATCTGTAAGCTATTCTGCTCCCTTACTAGCTGCTGCTCCCGTAGCCCCCATAGCTTATTCAGCTCCAGTTATATCCGGTCTTGCTACAAGATCTATCGTTGATTCTGCTATTACTGGACCATCCGGATCTCTAGTCACAGGAAAGAATGTTGCTGAACCCATTGTAGCTGCAGCCCCTGTCGTTAGTGTTTGGTAGTTAAATCAATTTATGTAATTATACAACTATTTAAATAAAACTTCAAAAATTTATAACTAATTTTTTTCTCCTTATTTTATTGAAAATTTATCAATAAATTTAGTATTCTCTAATATATATATATATATATATATATATATATATATATATATATATATATATATATATATGTATATATATATAGTTTAACTAACTATCAATAAATTTAGTATTCTCTAATATATATATATTCTATATATATATATATATATATATATATATATATATATATAGTTTAACTAAAAAACTAGATGAGATCAGACAAAAAAATAATAAGAAATAATAATAAACAAAATTAATTAGGCAAGGCTTTAAAAGGATATTAGTAAAACTATGTTTGACCTATGTTTTCATTTGGAAGTATATTTGACTTCCAACTTCACAAAACACTATCTGTGCTAAGTTTTTAAATTATATAGACAAAACAATTCGAATATTTTTTCTATATATTTTATATTTTTGAATCTGAACTGCTTCAAAACTCATTTTTGACACGATAATAAATTTGACATAATATAGATATTTTAATATGTGCCAATATTAAGTTTTTGGGAATATTCATCAATACATCAGCTAGGAAGCCGTCTCCCGAAACATTTAACTTTGACTTGAAATATAAAAAAAATGCTCAGACTTGCGCAATTATTGTTACCTTTTAAAATAAAATAAAATTCTTACCTAGACTAAGTTAATGATATGTATCTTAAAATGCAATATGTATGTTCGAGTTTTTTCTTAGTCAATAATGTATAATAGTTATAGCATATTAGCTACCTAATAGCCAATAAATCAATCTAGCTCAATCTGACATCTAGTAATAAAAGTGTAAAACAAATATTTACTACCTAAATATTTGTTTAATTATAAGAAAATAAAATTATTAGTACAGGTGCGACGCGCGGCTCAGTATCAATATTTGAAAAGTATATTAAAAAATGTTTAGCATCTTGTCAAGGCCCTTGATTTTTTAAACCAGATAAATTATCAAACATAATGCACTCGTGATATCAATATACACTTTATGAAGACTATTCCAGAATTTTTTCAAAATTTTTTGATCAGTAGGATTCGAGATAGGTGGGAGAGCGATTTTTAGCCATTTTTTTTAAATAATACAAAGGAAAGTGTGCTCAGTTTACATCACATATATATTTTAAAGCTCGTGTTTTCCAAACTTTCATTTGACACCCCACTTGATGACCTGGTAAAAAATCTTTTTTCCACTTTCGATTTTAATCCTCCCCCCAAGTCAAAAATTAAGCTTTCAAAACTACACGACCCTGACGGGACCATCAATTCTTATATTTGTGCCAAATTTCAATAGTTTCAGAGAAAATCGGGTGTAACAGACAGACAGAAAGACAGACAGATACAAAAGTGTTCCTATAAGTGTTTCGTATAGAACACTAAAAAAGGATATTTGCATTCTATATTGTATCTAATACTTAGCTGTGTGACATAAATTATAGCAAATTTACAGAATTCGATGCAATATAAGAAAGAGTTGGTTAAAAATTGTCAAAATGGATTTTTGCAGGGTTATTTCTGGCATCAATAAAGGCCTTCGAATATTAATGTGAGTTGATGCGACTATTTACAGCAAGGAGTTGCTGAAACATGTGTCCACCTCTGCTGTGTGCAGAGGTGAAAACATATACATACAACCCACAAAACAATGAAAATATAAAATACTCATAAAACAATGAGAACACCTTCATGTGCACTATTTTAAGAACGAATTGTTCTTATAATGTTATGTACACGTTTGTACACATAGGTAAAAACACACATAGCAACGATGCGGGTAACCGCACGCAATACGTCCCATAAAAAGTTACGTTAATATTCGAACACCCTAAGTTTTATACTGTAAAAAACAATCAAGAAATTATTTCTAACATTTACAAGAAATTATCCAATTTTATGATTTTGTGGTTGTCTTACATAATATTAACGTAACTAAATATAAGACGACAACTGAAATTCGTTGTCAAAAAGCTTTATATCAAAGAACGACTTTGAAATTACACTTCATATTTGCGTTTTTTCATAACAAGCGTTACCTGTACAATCGCATCTAAATATAAACAAATAATATTATTACTTAACTAACAGAATATTAAATAACCCCATTTCAAACCATCAAGTATTCGTAAATAACTAATCAGTTACTCTTTCCTGTTACTTCGAAAATGCCTGGCTCTCTTTAATATATAGATATATAACCTCATAAATTATACAGTCTTAATTTATTGGCGAACTTGTCTTTACCCCGTAACAACAATTTTTTATAAAAATTTATTAAAATGTTTTCAAGGAAATATAATCAAATCATTTATATTTAGCATTTCTTTTGAAAATATTTACTCTAAATAATACCAAGATAGATAAATAATGATACAATTTTACCTTCCACATGAATGAATTTGGAACAAAAATATTCGAAGGATAAAATATTTTCTATGTTAGAGGTTATCAAGAAGAAACAATGGCACCATCCATTAGACTCGGCATGCGACTGTACTCTTTTTATACTGAAAATTAGCAAAAATATGGCAAACTCTAAAATATATTTAACACACTTATACTGGAACATATTAAAATTTAAAGAAATCCCCAGTGTATTTCCTATAAAGATTCTTTTATGATATTGGTTCAGATGGCACTCCAAATATGCGTCCTACCTGCACTTTACCAAACTATTTTAAACGCCGAAAAAGGCAAACTAATTTTGCTCCCCCTGAAGCTGATTTTCGGCCGTTACGTATCGACAAACCTTGTAGAGAAGCATTAGTTTATCTTAAAAAAAGGTTTGTTATATGTGAATATACCTAAGTAATTGAATCTAGAAATAAAATATTGCGCACTAAAAATTTCTTATAGCAAAATTTAAATCTGCAATTAAATATATGGGTTGATATATTTTCCAAACAACGTTAAAATCCTTGTCCCACTTTCAGCCAAATGGCGCTCATCAAGAGATTGTATATTAATTAATTGACTTTTGGGAGTAGAGAGTACAAAGCTACTCAAAAGCTAGGAATACTATTTCATTCTAGAAAGCTTTATACCTCACAGCAACTTTTAATCCTGTACTAAACTAAAATTCGAGAAATGATGAAACACTGCTCCCATGTTAATTATACAATCTTAATTTACTGGCGAACTTGTCTTTATCCCATATCAACAAATTTTTATAAAAATTTATTAAAATACTCTCAAGCAAATATATTCATATAATTCATATTAGCATTTCTTTTAAAAATATTATTTCCTCTAAATAATAATTCTATATATAAATACGAACGATACAATTTTACCTTCCACCTAAATGAATTTGAAACAAAAATATTAGTCGGATAAAATATTTTCCATGTTAGAGGTTATCAAAAATGAACTAAATAAATAGAGCACTAAATAATACAGCACTCGAACAGTTAAAAATGATGTCTGAAGAAAGGTTCACCGAGAAGAGAAATATTATTATGGCTGGTGGAATTACAAGTTGAAATTTAAGCAAAATATCTGCAACAAATCGTTGACATTTTTACGTAGAAAATTATAATTATTTATATCAATAAAATAATGTAATCTTCCAATTACAAATGCGTTTAAATACCACTTACGAATTGTTTTTCTTTTATGGAATCATTTTTTGTTTATTTGATTGATTCGTGAGCATAGCTGGGTAAGTGGCGACTTGCTGATAACAAAAGGTTTGGCTTTTGTCGGTAAATGTTGCAATGTTTTCAGAGTTGTGTTTAAAATATGAACAGTATTAATTTTGTAGTAAGCATTAATCTAATGGTACACAAGATTGAGATAGAAATGTATCGAAGGGCGTATCCAAGGGGAGCGTAGATACAGAAATAGTTTTGTTTAAAGTTCCTTTGTGTGAAAGGTCTCCAACTACAGTGCTTGATTTTCAAGTTGGGTTTAAATATTTAAAGTTGTACGAAAGGATTCTTTTTGTTGAAATATACCGAATTAGAGGATTTTTAGTTTAGTGTATAGGGAAGGGTTTAAGCATTTAGAGTTGCAGTGTAAGAAGTTTTATTTCCTTTTTTGGAGTTTCTGTCCTCGGTTGTCGATTTGTGCAGCCCCTTCTAAAAACAGTTTCTCCTTTAGTGTTTTTTTCCTTAAAGAAACGCTCCTGCCCCTCCCCGTCTCTTGAACCTAGTTACGCTACTAATTGTAACTTATCGTTGTTGCAACTATATTATTACGGGTGCCGACGTTTAAATATATGTTAAAGTAGTTATTATTACGAAAAATAATGAGGAAGATACTCCAGACAACTCGTGTTGTTTGGTTATAGACGATAGGCAAGGTGGAGAAGATGCAAGATGAAGACCTTTATTTTCCTACTATGGCAACTAAGATGATTCGTATGCCTACTATCTAATGTCTAAACAAATGCGAAGAGAATTTTTTAAGCATATTAGTGCACTAAGATGTAATAACTATTCAGAGTACTAAACATTTTCAGCCGAAGCTTAAACAACTATGTCTTTACATGGTATATGTTCATAGATTCGTCTGTGGTCGAAGAACGAGTTCGATTTGCTGCGATTTAAAACCGACGTGTCGTTCCTGCAGAGCTTTAATAATTTCCATGCAACACGTATGCCGTATCAATAAAAAAATAAAGAAAACCAGCCAAGTGCAAATCGGACTTGCACAACAAGTGTTCCGTACAGTAATTGCTGAAGTATTCTGTGAAATTCAGTTACACATACACGAGAATATATAAAAAGCGAATCATCTTTGTTTAACTATCAATAAATAAAATAAAATTATTTTGTCTCGGTATCTAGCCGTTGGTCACCAGTCATGGAAATTTATTTTATCTGTGATAGGCCAAATGCTCCAGACAGTGCGGTACTGAAAAGTATACTAGTATTACTGATTGCACCGTTGATATTTCGTAGCTCCGAGTTCCGTTTAAATTCACAAATTTCCACGAAATAAACTTCCACTATATTGTCAAGTCTGTTTTTTTTTTTATTCCAGTTAAATTATCAAACGTAATGCACTCGTGATAATTTTCGCTCAATCTACACTTTATGGAGAATATTCCAGAATTTTTTCAAGAGAGAGACAGCGATTTTTGACCATTTTTTTAAAAGTATTATGAAGAAAAACTCGCGCGAATATTACAGTATATATATTTTTGGACTCATATTTTCGCAAGCTTTTATTTTACACTCCACTCGACTCGGTCATCAACCTTAATTTTTTTACTTCCCTCCAAGCTTACCCCTTAAGTCAAAATTTAACTTTTAAAACTACACGGCTTTGATAGGGCCATCAATTCCTATATTTGTGTAAAATACAGACAGACACCGAAGTAACCCCATAAGTGTTCCTCAAGGAACACTAAAAAACTAAAAAAAAAAAAACTTTTAGCTTTACTCGCCGTTTAAAAACCAAATTTGAGTTTATCATCGAACATCCAAAATCTTATGAATATAAGTTCTAAATTTTAGGTTTTTTAGTGTTCCGTACTGAACACTTATAAGATGACTTCAGTGTCTGTCCGTCTGTCCGTCTGTCCGTCTGTCTGTCTGTCAGTCTGTCTGTCTGTCTGTCCGCCTGTCTGTCCGTCTGTCTGTCTGTCCGTCTGTCTGTCACACCCGATTTTCTCCGAAACTATTTGTCGTATAAAGTTGAAATTTGACAATAATATAGGAATTGATGACCTCATCAGAGCCATGTAGTTTTAAAAGTTAAATTTTAACTTAAGGGGTTAGTTTTAGGGGTGAAATCGGAAGCGAAAAAAAAAAATTTTACTAGGTCATCGTGTATGGTGTCAAATGGAAGCTTGTGAAAACACAAGTAAAATATATATATATATAAATATATATATATATATATATATACATATATATATATATATATATATATATATATATATATATATATATATATATATATATATATATATAATGCAATTCTTGCGTACACTTTTCTTTGTATTATTTTTAAAAAATCTCGAAAAATCGCTGTCCGGGGTGGACTTATCTCAAAAACTACTGATTCTGGAATATTCTCTACAGGGTGTAGATTAAATGAAAATTATCACGAGTTTAACAGTTTATCTGGTATATAAAAAAAAACAAAAATTTCAAGGTCATAAGTTTTCAGTAAAGATTGCAAGCAAACTTTGTTGAAAACTCATTTGAGGTGTGTTTTGTGAAGTCACTGATCATTTTATACCTCGGTAACAAAATTTTTTATTTTAAAAGCAATCAACGTACGGAACACTAATTGCGCAAGTCCAACTTGCACTTAACCGGTTATTATTTATTTTCTACAGTTATTGTCAATAGTTTAATAAACCCGTCACATTTTATCTCTTCACTATCATTGTTATAAAATTCATTGTTTTGTCAAGATATCGCCATAAAAATAACAATAGAATCATCTATTCAGAATTGTAACTCTGAAAGGACGGATTGAAATGAAGATGGTAATAAATAAATGCATTTCCGCGTTACGATGATAACAAATTAATGACGTAAAAATTAAAGGTCAGTTGTGCTTATACCTTTTGTATTCAATTAAATTAAATACAATGATAAAACATTCAATATAATAATCAGAATCGAAGATAGCTTATGCGTTTTAATTTGATTAAAAAAATCGACAAAAAAATGCTACCTTTTTCCAGATGTTTATGAAACTCAGGACCAACCTAAGTTGCTTATTAGTCTTATAACTGAAAAAATAAATAATAAGTAGATAACTGAAAATAATCGAAGATTGTTGTTTTAAGCTCTGGGCTATAAAATTGCGTTTTAATCGAGGGCATGGCTAGATATATATAATTTTCATTTTTCTGTATTTCAGTCCGGGAACGGTGTTAATAACCAAGTCATAAACTATAATTGTTGAATCAGTACTATGGATAGTTTTTTTTTTTATTTTCCTGCCGAACGGTAACATTTTATACGTACAAGAATCACCCCCTAGAAAATCATTGTCTCCCATCTCAGTCAATCTGTCGTTCTGTTGGCAGGATAATTCTCGACCCAAACGAGGTATTGATTTCAAGTTTGCTACACATAATATTTGATGCAAGAAAAGAATCCGTAGTTTTTTAACGATATTGCTTTAGGAGAAAGGGCAGAAGAGGTGGGAGTCGACAACTTTTGTCTAATTTCAATGAACGTACGTCAATTTTCCATCGTGTTGTTTTAGTTGAGGTAACACATTTTTAGCATAATTGTTTATGGTCAAACACATAGAAGAAGTGGGATTCAGGGGAGGCTTTAAATATAGCATGTTATACGTTCTCTCTGGAGTTTTTGGAGTCTTTACCGAAGGAGAAAGGGAGATGAAAAAAAAATAGGTGTTAGGTTGTGACTATATCTAATTTTTTTGAAACAATGATATTTTAACACATTCAATGCTCATGACACGGATCCGTGTCACCTCCCACATGTAGTCACATGCGCATGACACGGATCCGGGTCGCGCGTATTTGTAAACTCAGGTTGGCAGTATATCACAAGCACCCTTTCAAAGCAGTTGTACGCTTGTTAGCATATAGCCAAAGCATAGAAAATTTGTATTTTTCGCGCCGTTTCTGTATAGGATTTTCGTAACAGCTGATATTAGAACAAAATGGAGGATAGTGTTGCAGGGCCTTCGGAGCCGAAAAAAAAAAAAAAAAGAAATTTACTGTTAAAAACCCTGGTAAATTGACTGAAGATGAGCTTCAGGCAGCATTATATGAATCATTTAGCGACTTTGATACTGATGAAGCTTCGGATTGGATTCCTAGTGACGACAATCATGATGAGAGTTTTAGCACATCCGACTCGGGTAGGGGTGTTTATTATGTTTTTTTTTGTACTCGGAAGGCAAGAAAATTATTTTGATTCCAGATGACGGTGTACCTTTAATAAATTTGACAAGAATTAATGTGGCCAATGACCAAGCATCAAATAATGAAATGCCTGACGCAGATAATATTTCTTTTTTATGGGATTACAATTCAAATGGAATGTGCAACTTTCCATTTTCTAGAAGAAATGAACTTCTTGTGCCTTTACCAGGTGACAAACCAATCGATTATTTTCGTCTTCTGCTCGACGATGATTTCCTGAACCTGATAGTGGAGCAAACCAATATTTATGCCCAAGAAGTATTTTGTCAGCCAGGTATATCTGAGAAATCTAGAATTGTTCGATGGAAACCATTATCGGCAGTGGAATTATTTACATTTTTGGGTCTGGTATTACACACAGGGACGATAAAATTAAACAAAATTCAAGACTACTGGAAAGTGCATCCACTGTTCAATTTTAAATGTTTTTCGAGTCATATGAGTCGTGACAGGTTCCTCCTCATTATGCGATGTTTGCATTTTGCGAAGAATCCTACTGAGGGTCAAACTACAGATGATCGATTTTATAAGGTATCACCCATTCTGAATTTTTTCAATCAAAAGATGGCTGAAGTTTACTACTCAGGAAAACAACTATCGCTGGATGAGTCCATGGTTTTATGGAGGGGCCGTTTGTTATTTAGGCAATATATAAAAAACAAGCGGCATAAATACGGTATGAAGCTCTACATGCTTTCTGAACCAAATGGCATCATTGTAAATATAGCTGTGTACACTGGAGTACTAGATAGTAAACGAGGAAAAGGGCATGCGGCAAACGTTGTGTTGCATCTGATGGAAGGCAAACTGAATTGTGGTCATTCCCTTTTCATGGACAACTTTTACAACAGTTGTGGTTTAGCAGAAACTTTACTCAAAAAACAGACTTATTGTACTGGAACACTTCGTGCCGACCGAAAATATAATCCAAAGGAAGTTGTTAAAGCAAAACTGGAAAAAGGAGAGACTGTAGCCAAATATTCAAAGAAAATAATGGTGGGAAAGTGGAAAGACAGGAGGGATGTTCTTTATATATCAACGGAGTTTGAAAATGAAATGGTTGAATATACAGATAAAAGAAATAGAACACGATTAAAGCCTTTGCCTATCCTTGAATATAACGAGTACATGGGAGGGGTTGACAGACAGGTTCAAATGACCTCGTATTATCCATGTGAAAGGAAGACGCTTCGGTGGTACAAGAAATTAGGTCTTCATATTATCCAACTAATGCTTTTGAATGCGTATTATTTGCATGGAAAATACTCTTCACAACAAAAAATGTCATTATATCATTTCCGGCTGGCGGTTATAGGGAAACTGTTGGGAATAGAAAAAAAAGCTACTCTGGATTCCAAAGCAACAACAGTTGTTTCCCACCACCCAACAAAAATTCCTGACGTTTCTACTAAAAACGAAACCAAGAGAAAAAGGTGTAGGGTATGCTCGCAAAATAAGATTAGAAAAAGCACTATATATCACTGCGAGAAATGTCCTGATATGCCTGGTTTATGCCCAGGAAATTGTTTTGTAATATACCATGCCAAATAATGCTTTCTATCTTACGAATAAATATTTTTTCTGTTCGTTTTGCCTTTTTCATGTATTTTATGTTCGATATACTTATTTTATTTGTTTCAATATATTTGTATTCTGCAATTCTTTTTTTTTATGAAACGTAATGTAATTTTATTTTTTTTTTTTTTCGCATGCAAGAAGAGAAGAACATTTTGAACGTATGCGTGACACGGATCCGTGTCAGTCAGTAAAAAACAAGAAAAATGTTTGCTATATGCTCATGACACGGATCCGTGTCACGCATACAAAGTTCAACGAACACTCGGTATATGTCGGTAAAAATAGTGAAATTATATTTATAACAAGGTAATAAGAAAAAAAATATTAAAAAAATAAAATAGCACCCAGGTTCAGTAAGCTTATAAAAATCCGCAGCCAATGTGTTAAGCAGCTTCTCGATTGCGCGATAATAAAATGACTAAAATATTTTAAATGCGTTATAAAACATTTAAAAAGTTTAGGCTAAAACGTTAACCATTTATTTTCTATCCCAGAAGATAGACATATTAAAAAATGGCCAACCCTATTGTAAAAAGAGGATCTGATGATCTAATTGCATTTATAAAACGGATAATTTTGCAATTAGGCTGCTACATATGTAATACACCCCATACAATTTTAAGATATATAATGGATATTTTTCATTTATCTCTAGATAACATAAAAAAAACCCTGTAGTTATCCTATTTAACATCATAACATAATGAAAGATAGATGGTAAGTCGTAAAAATAAGTAACATAAAAGAGTCAACCTTATTAATGATATTTCACAAACCATTAATATATTAGATATAAATTATCAGTTATTTTTGAAAAATATTCTTGAACTAAAATATGGGAATTGTGTGTTTCCAACCAGCCCTGAATAAAAAAAGTTTTTAGTCATTTTCATTTATTAGTGTTCCGTATGAAAGACTTATATGATCACTTCGGTGCCTGTCAGTCCATCGGTCTGTCGACCCAATTTTCTCCTAAACTATTTGATATAGAAAGTTGAAATTTGACAATAATATAGGAATTGATAGTCTCATCACAACCGTATAGTTTTGAAAGTTAAATTTTGAAGAAGCCAAAAATATATTTTTCTGGTACAAATATGTGGACGACATGTGGGTTTTTTTCAAAGGAGATAATGGAGAATTAAGAATAGTCCTAAACATACTGAACTCTATTCATCCCAAAATTAAATTTACTTTAGAAGAAGAACAAGACAATAGCATCAATTTAATAGACATCACTATAAAAAAATCTGATAACCATTTACTGTTCGATATCTACAGAAAATCCACATACATAACAACATACAATACCTAAAAACTCCTTCCACTCAATATCCCATAAACTAGCAACTTATAGATCAATGATATATAGAGACTTCTCTATTCCGTTAGAAAAAACGGATCTGGAGAGGGAACTCAATATCATTAGATCTATTGCTGCTAATAACTGACACAATATCCCAGAAACTTTCAAACATGATTTTCAGATTTAAAGCTAAAAAAGATAAATTTAAGAAATCAGAGTTTATAGATTAAAGTACGGTGGGTGTTACAGCCTATATATGGGACAAAGAGGAAGAAATTTTAACACTAGATATAAAGAACATTACGCCTTATATACACTTAAAAAACAAAATCCCAATCTTGCCAACCATTTCTTAGAGACGTCACATAACTTTCCAGGAATAAATAGTCTAAATATTTTACATTATGAACAAAAGGGCAAAAAACTAGATTGTTTAGAAGCAATCGAAATTTACAAGAACCATAAAGATCCCGAAATAAATCTATTAAATTTACGACCGATATTAAAAATTCCACAATTTTAAGCCTGTTTGGCCGAAATTAAAATAAAACCCCTAATCTTTAATAATCAACAAAACTATGTATAGCTCCCTTGATTATAATTTACTCATTGCATTGGAGAATGTAGTAGTACTACGAAACTGCAGTCACGCCTAGTGCAATTTTTTTTACGTATCAGTTAACAAAATAAAAGTATACTCTGTAACCTGTGTTGTTAATACGAGGTTAGTCTTGGGGGGGTGAAATCGGAAGTGAAAAAAAATACCAGGTCGTCGAGTGGGATGTCAAATGAAAGCTTGTAAAAACACGAGTTTAAAAATATATATAATCTAATACTTGCGCACACTTTTCTTTGTATTCCCCCCATTATCTCGAAAAGTACTTCTCGAAAAATTTTGAAAAAATTCTGAAATATTCTCCACAGGGTGTAGATTGAACGAAAATTATCTGCATTACCTTAATAATTTATCAGGTATATAAAAAAACAAAAGTTTCAAGGGCATCAGTTTTCAGTAAAGATCGAAAAAAAACTTTGTTGAAATCTCATTTGGGATCTGTTTTGTAAACTCATTGATCATTTTATATCTCCGTAACAAAAAATTTTATTTTAAAAGCAATCAACGTACGAAACACTAATTGCGCAAATCCAACTTGCACTTGACCGGTTATTTTTTATTTACTATTATCTAAAATTAACTTAGGCCGGATTTGGAATCCATTGATATTGATGAGATATCAGAAAGTATATTTGCCATATTTTTTAATTTAATCAAAATTCATAAGCTACTTTTGTCTCTAAAAATGTCCTTAATTCTATACAAAATATATTATACATATAACTATTTATTTCTATATCTCTGATGTGTTATCAACATAGCACATGATGTGGCGCGCCCTTGTTTTTTTTTCTGATAAACTCGAACACAGAAGGGCATTCATTTATTCGCATTTCCCTTTCAAAGCCGTTCCACCAGCGTTCATATTGAATAGACGATTGTATCGTTATCATCGGGGCTATATTTTGATAAAATAATGAATTTTAAAAGAATGGCAGTTTAGGGATTAAACGTAGTGAGTTTAACGTAATTACAATTAGAAGGAAAAAAAATACATATGAATCATTTTAAGGCTATTTATAAATTGAACAGGTCTTTTTACAAAGACGTAAAGTCTAATTCAATCAAAATACTTAACCTAGACATACGAGCAACTATAATGGGGATATTAATTAATGACCGAAATTCTTTAGCAAGGATATCAAACTATATTGTCAAATGAACAAAAATTAGTTTTATTTATTTGACAAGATAGTTTACTTCTCTTACTCACATATCTCACAGTCGTACGATTTAATAATGTAGTAGTTCAGATAAATAGTTAATAAACTAGCTATTTTTTTATAAAAGTGCTTGGTGTTTTATAAATTAAAACATACGTATCAAAGCTCGATTTTATACAAAGTAAAGTACATATGGTGACCGATCATAGTTTTGGAAGTTAGAGCCAGTCCGATGTTTGAATATATATTAATAAATATATGTTACTAATGCAACACCGTTTATTGCTGCAACTTTCTTTAATATTTTATTAGTAACTAGCCGTGCCCGCGGCTCCGCTCGCGTGGATTTGATTCACTACCATCGTCACTGCTTATTCCTTATGTTAGCTAACGTAATAAAATATCTGCCATTATTTCCCCTTATCTCCCATTATTTCTCCTTATCTCCCATTATCTCTACATAATTTCCATTATCTAAGCTTATCTCTGGTCGTCTCCCATTATTTCTCCTTATCTCATTATTTCCATTATTTCTCTTTATCTCACTTTATCCCATTATCCAGGCTTATCTCATCTTATCTCGCAATATTTTTCCTTATCTCCCATTATTTCTCCTTGTCTCCCATTATCTCACCATAACTTGCATTACTTATACTTATCTCTGCTTATCTCCCATTATTTCTCCTTATCTCCCATTATCTCTACATAATTTCCATTATCTAGGCTTATCTCTGCTCATCTCTCATTATTTCTCCTTATCTCCTATTATTTCTCCTTATCTCCCATTATCTCACCTTATCTCCCATTATCTAGGCTTATCTCGACTTATCTCGCAATATTTCTCCTTATCTCCCTTTATTTCTCCTTATCTCCCCATAACCTAGAATTATCTCTGCTTATCTCCCATTATTTACACTCTTCTCCCATTATCTTACCTTATCTCCCATTATCTAGGCTTATCTCGACTTAGCTCGCAATATTTTTCCTTATCTCCCATTATTTCTCCTTATCTCCCATTATCTCACCATAACTCCCATTACTTAGACTTATTTCTGCTTATCTCCCATTATTTATCCTTATCTCCCATTATTTATACCTCTCTCCAATTATCTCACCTTATCTCCCATTATCTAGGATTATATCGAATTATATAGAACATATCATATGTATAAATTTATAAAAACACTTAAATCGAATAAGTGGTTCTGAAGTGATAAGCGCACAAACAGACAGACAGACAGAGAGACGTTGCATTTTATATATATTATATTCTTTGCAGCATGATATTGTTCCATATTTAATGGATTAGGCAGTATATTGCAAGAGAACGCGCTAACAGTAGCCTTTTTTCCGACTTGATTCACTATTATCGTCACTGCTTATTCTTTATGTTACCTAACGCAATAAAATATATCCTATAACCTGGCCAGAGAACGTATGTATGTTTTAAAAAAAAAGAACGTAACGCACTAACGGACAGACAGACGGACAGAGAGACGTTGCATTTTACATATATTATAGATAAATAACCTGGCCAGAGAACATATGTATGTTTTAAAAAAAGGCACGTAAATCGGATAAGTGGTTCTCCAGTGATAAGCGCACTAACGGACAGGCAGACAGACAGAGAGACGCTACATTTTACATATATTATAGATATAGATTATTATTATTATATAACCTGGCCAAAGAATATATGTATGAATTTAAAAAAAGACATGTAAATTGGATAAGTGGTTCTCGCGTGATAAACGCACTAATGGATAGACACACAGACAGAAAGACATTGCATTTTATATGTATTATAGTTTATAGATATTCTCTGCTACATAATATTGTTCCATATTTAATGGTTTAGGCTGTGTATAACAAGGAAACGCGCTAGCGGCAAACTTTTTTCCGACTTCATTTACTATTATCGTCACTGCTCATTCCTTATGCTACTTATCGTAATAAAATATAGCCTATAACCTGGCCAGAGAACATATGTATGTTTTAAAAAAAAAAGTACGTAAATCGGATAAGTGGTTCTCCAGTGATAAGCGCACTAACGGACAGACAGACAGAGAGACGTTGCATTTTATATATATATATATATATATATATATATATATATATATATATATATATATATATATATATATATTATAGATAAAATAAAATAATTAATTGAAAGAATAGGCAATGTAAATTACAATTTGCATTGATTTTTTATCGTTCACGTCCCCGCTTGAATAGGTCTTTAGCCTTTTTCTACTATATATCCTATAGTTATGTCCGCGAGAATGTCGTACTCTAATATTTAAGCCATATTATAAAGTACACAATCCACAAAGTACTGACGTGAAGAACATAATAAATAATAAACCGAATATAAGTTTAGCATACAGTATGTTAAAATATAGGGAGTCAAATAGACCTAGAGAACAACCCGAAAATTTGACCTTTCGACTAACCATCTGCCGAGTCGAATAAAAGCCTTTAACATTGATTTTGCGGCCCCTGCACCCTGGAATGCACAGATAAGGCCCAAAATGCTGCATCCAAAAATGGACTGTCGTTTAACCGCTAGATTCAAGTACCATAACATTTTTTAACACTAGAAAAAGTCGAGCGCCGTAAAGGGTAGGCGCTGCCGATACCGGACCCAGCTTTAGGGCCCAAAAAACGGCGATCCAAAAATTGACTCTCTAACCATATAAAATCAATAAATTTAGTTGTTCTTGAAAATACCGGAGGACGAAACTCATTCGAAAACAGTCGTTTTTCGAGTTTTTGAATAAATAAGACCGTAAGTCACAAGTTTTAGGTCCTACGCGTCTGCCCAAGTTGTTTTTGAAAAATCTAGGCCTTAATTAATAAAATATCACGAGGGCAGACGCCTCAATTGTACCGGAACAAGCCAAGGCATTTTCTAGGTTCAAAAGAAAAAAACTGTAATTCTGATAGTATAGACGCTATTATAGGTTCTACCTAAAATTTTAAACTATTTACTTAAAATTAAGTAATTTCTAAATTTTTCAAGCGTTTAATCGAAATTTCAAACATTTACTTGATTTTTCAAGCATTGATTTAATTGATTTTTTTAAATTTATACTAGAATTTAAAAGCATTTTATTTCAAATTTCTAGTAAACGCTTAAAAAATCTAGCAAATACTTAATTTTAAATATATACTTTAAAATTAATTTAAAGTTTTTTTAACAGTGTAGCCTAATAATAATAATTTCAGTGATCCAGTACGAATTTTATGTAGAAACTATACTATCAGAATTTCAATTTTTTTTTGTACTTTGAAAACGCCGTGGCTTGTTCAGGTACAAGCGAGGCATCTACCTTCGTGTTATTTTATTAATTAAGGTTTAAATTTTCCAAAAATAACTTGAGCAGGCGCGTAGGACCTAAAACTTGAGACTTACGGTCTGATTTATTCAAAAACTCGAAAACTACTGCTTTTGGTCGGAAAAAGCGGGTTCAGCTTCATCCTCCGGTATTGATGGCGTCTGCCTTTTACAGGTCCCCTCTTATTTTATCAAGAACAGACTAAATTTATTGATTTTATATGGTTATATAACCAGTCCATTTTTGGATCGATGTTTTTTGGGCCCTAAAGCTGGATCCGGTCTCGGCGGCGTCTGCCCATTGGGGCGTTCGACTTTTTTAGTGACAACAGATGTTATGGTACTTGATTCAAGTGGTTAAACAACAATCCATTTTTGGATGTAGCATTTTGGGCCTTATCTGGGCATTCTAGGGCACGGGGGCTGCAAAATTAACGTTAAAGGCTTCGACTCGCCGGATGGAATGAACAACTAGGCCAACGGTTAGTCGACAGATCAAAATTTTGGGTCGCGCTCCTGGTCTAAAACTAGTAATATTTAAATTTTTATTATTATTATGCTATTGTTTCTATCCAATTTAATTTTGAGGATTCATGCCCAATGTATAGAATGTTCATATTATTAGTTCTGGGTAAACAAGCACTGTCTCGAAACTATAATTAGGACAAGTTAAATTAGTTCCTTATATCTTACACAACAAAGGTATTGTTTTTCTTCTTACTTTAAAATTCCTGCCTGTCTAGCCTATATTACAACTATTGCGTTTAGAACATTCCAGCTTACAAGTTCGTGATGAAAATTTAACGTGTTTGCATCAACATTAAATATTTAGCTTAGAAGTTTTCAAGATGGCTTGAAAAGCTTTTCTTTGTGTTAGTGAGAAGGGATTCTTGCTATTTTTTTGAAACTGATTCAAAATGTGGGAAACTGGATTGAACAGTTTACTGTAATGTCATTAAAAACATTATTTTATTTTATGGATTTCCTTATATAGATTATTTTTCGATAGTGGTATAGAGATCTATGTCGCTAGACGTGTGGCGAGGGGATTGTAGAATGAGAGGAAAAAAACTGCCTGAGAAAGTGGATTTTTGGTTCTTGGTCTCAAACAGTCAAAATATTTTGCTAGTTTTCCATTATTTTCAATTGTTTATGAACAATCACATAATAGGTGTGTAAAGAGGTTAGAAGAGTTGCTTCGTATAATGATTTTCAATACTTATAAAGTTGAAGAATATAAAAAAATTACCATGTTTGAAAATACCTATTTTATAACAAACATAGTGTCCAATTGTCTTTAGCCAACCTATAGTTATTGAGTAATAAAGCTTTAGGGAAAGGGGGTTAAAGGGATGGGAGTCGATAAATTTTGTAAGGTTGCCGCAGAATAATAGGAATTTTTCTTTGTATTTGTTTGAGAGAGTGGCATTTTGAATATAAATCTTTAGAGTCAAATACAATACGATCAAGGAAGGGATCTGAATGAGGTATGTATATAAGGCAGCTCTACAGGCCTTGTAGGCCTAAGGCTTGATCGGCAATTCTTCTCCATTCATTTTCTGTGGCCTTTCTTTTCAAGTTACTTATCTTTAACCTTTTTAAATCATGCTCTACTGCCTTCAATCATTTTTTTCTTGGGCGTCCTCTCCTTCTCTTTCCGACCACCGCCTCCTTCAACATTTTTTTTTGCTGCTCTGATTTCCGGCAATCTGATCCTCTGTGATTTCACTTGTGCTATTATTGAATGGCTATTGTAAAGTTCATATAGTTCACCATTTGTTCGCCTCATCCAGACTCCGTTCCCTTTCTTCCCCCATATATTCTTCGTAAAATTTTCCTTTCCCATATCTCCAATTTTTGTTCTTCGGTCGATTTAGCGTCCATAACTCGCATCCATATAGGGTTACAGGTCTTAACACTATCCTTTTCTTCATTTATACCATTTAAGTTCATTCCCAGGGAAGTAAAATTTTCTGTTTTGTCAAACTGAAACATTTTCCCATCCGTACAGTTGTTAACTACTAGTTTCTTCCTCTGGTCTTATCACCATGTATGTGGATTTTTCTTCATTGATTTCTAACTTTCTTTTTCTTGCAGCAGTTTCTAGCCTTCTGGTTACGTCAATCAGTTCCTTCTTTGATCTAGTTAGTAATACCAGGTCGTCTGCGTACGCTAGACATTAATGTTTCATATTGAGTAGCGTTCCGTGCATATAGATATTGCTTTCCCTCATTACATTCTCCAGTACTATGTTAAATAGAACGGTTGACAATGGGTCGCCTTGTCTCACTCCTCTATTAGTCTTAAATGATTGGAATTTTTGTCCATTCACACTTACTTTATTTGCTGTGTTTTTCGAGGGTCATTCTTGTCAGTCTGATCTGTAGATTTCGGCTTTATATATTATATAGTAAGCTCGTTTGAAGTCTAGGAATAAAGCATGTACGGATAGTTTGTCATGTTTCATGCCCTTGCAAGTTCCAGAATCTGAAAACGATATAATTTTTTTTATCATTTCCATTTTAATAAAAATATAATGTAAAGGAAACTAGGACGTAACTAGAAATGATTTAAAAAATTCATTTTTCCACTTTCCACTTTTTACTTGTTTAGAATAAATGCGATATTTATTCGTAATTCCCTTTAATTCTTCAGATGAGCGATATTAAAGTTTGGGACTTGGGTGTATTTTCCAACATATTGTGATATGTTGGAAAATATATTGTAGTATATTATAATATCTCACTAAAAAGAATCCTTTTTTTTGAAAATATCGGATAGAAATTATTATAGGCCAGTCAATCATCGCTCCTGATGAAGCTAACATGGTTAGCGAAACGCGCGTCGAGTGCAAAAATAAAGTGTTTGGTGTAGTGGTGATATATACTGAGTAGTATTATAGGCCATAGTGAAAAAGTCAAATTAATTACTAAATTTACAGTTTACATTTGCAAGGGTAATTTTTCATATCTATTTCCTTTTTAAGAAGTTTGTGTTTCAACTAAGGGCCAAACTACAAACAGTAAATGCAAAATTAAGTCCCACTTATTCCCTTAAATTATTTTTCTTTAATTTCCAACAAATTTGTTAAAATGATCAGCATTTTAGAATTATGCTGAATAGTATCTTTGAGCCCATTTTAACGTAATTAAAATTATGAGAGAAATACTAATAAATTTCTCGGATATTCATTATTTATAATTCTTTATTTATTGTATTAGATAATACAGATATTTGTAGGAATAAACTATAAAACACAATTTATTATACTATTCAAGTCATGATATATAATATGATTTAAATCAACAATAAACCCAAGTGCGAGATGTAATAAATAATAATAACAACGTCTCATCAAATTATCTCGTATCCATTTTCCAAAGTGTTGTTTTCTTTCCAAAAAGCTAAATCTGTTTATCTTTAAGCCAAGGGCAAAACATCGAACATTTTATGGCAGAGATATTTTTGAGGACCAGATATTTTTCGGGATAATCTCTTGGTAATCACCAAAAACGGTTATGGCCAGATATGTAACCGACGCATCTTTTTGCTCGATTGTATTGGCAGTAAAGAAAAAGTATGTGATACACTTTAGCCCAAGTCGACATAAGAGCAAGCATGTTGGCATTATTTTATCTGATCCCAAGTCTAAAGCTATTTTACAAATAGATTTCATTTTGTTGATGTTTTGCTTGTCTTGTTGTATCAACTTTCTTTGTTAAATTTATTAACAATATGAAAGCTTCAGATTCTGGAAACTTTTATATAAAACAATTATTTAAGAATTTTCCAGTTTTTTTTATTCTAAAAATTTCATTCATTTTTTTATTTTTCCCACTAAAATTTACGCTAGAACGTGAATTAAAAAAAAAATATTAAACCGATCAGACCAGACGTTACAAATAGTACGAAAGCATACATATACCTGAGACTAACGTGTTACAATACCATCAAACCTTATATAAAGCTAAAATTTGACTGTCGATGGAATACTGCTCCCATATTTAGGACTTTGCTGTGAAACATACTCTGCCTTCGTTAGATTCTATCCAAGGGAGAATTGGTTGCCGGATTGCGGACACAAAACTCTCGAAAAATCTTATGCCTTTGAAATATTTGTACGTAACCCGCCTGATTCTTTCCAAAGCGGTGCAAGCTTTGAATATATATTGTGTTTAGACATCACACCAGTAGGAGGTTCAGCTTTGTCACTCCTCGTACCAAGCTTCCTTTGGAATGACCTACCCAGAACTTTCGTCGAATGCAATTTTCACAACACCGTCAATCACTACTTCCGCACACTAGCCGTTCCTGCAGAGATTTAGGAAGATCATTACTCTGAAACCCAAAAAAAATACTCCTTGTGGATAACAAACTTTTTCTCGCTTATTAGAGATGCATGTAACTATTTTGTTTGTAACCTTCTTACTTTTGTAAACCACATGCATCAGTTGCGGATAGTGAGGCCAAAAAATTTGACAGACCTCCAATCTTTTTAAAAAATATAAATATATAAGAATTATATTTTTATAACGTTACTACAGTTATTTGTAAATTATTATCGACGTGTTTCCTTAACATGATCCACATACATTCATATCAAAACAATAAAGACAAATTACCTAAAGGTTGACTTTCTATAAATAATTACAAAACATATATCTTGAAGTAATTAAAGTTCTTGAATTTATGTTGAAAATAAATTGATAATTTAAGAATTAATATGGCTGAAAAGCCTACCTCATAGGAACTAACATAAGAGGTAAAAGCTGGCATTACCTGAGGTAAAAACATTAATTATTCATAGCTTGAAACCGGTATTACTTTATCCTTTTCATCTAGTTCTGTAACATGGGATAACGACGGCAGATCATGGGTTTTTTTTTTATCATTTACCTCACTGTAGGAATTTTACCTTTTTTATATACTAAGGATATCGGCGAGGATGTTGTAATATGGTATAAACAAACAGATACTTATTTCTCCTTTAATTATGTACGCCTATTAAGCTTAACGGTAAAATATCTTGCAAATAAGTAGGTTTTTTGTCACACTAAAGAATAACTTAATCAAATCATACAAAACAGCTCGATATCCTAAATATATCCTAAATGATAAGTATTTTATGGTGAAATACCAATTACAATTAAATAACCGGCCAAGTGCAAGTCGGACTTGCGCAGTTAGTGTTCCGTACGTTAATTGCCTTTAAAATAAAAATTTTTGTTACGGAGGTATAAAATGATCAATGACAAAACACACTCCAAAGGAGTTTTCAACAAAGTTTTTTCCCGATCTTTACTGAAAACTGATGACCTAGAAATTTTGTTTTTTTATATGCCAGATAAATTATTAAAGGTAATGCACTCATGATAACTCTCTTTTAATCTACATCCTGTGGGGAATATTCCAGGATTTTTTCAAAATTTTTCGATCAGTGCTTTGCGAGATAAGGGGAGGGACAGCGATTTTTCGAAATTTTACAATACATTACAAATACAATGAAAACTCTGCGCAAGTATTACATTATATTTGTTTTTACAGGCTTTCATTTGACACCCCACTCGATGACCTGGTAATTTTTTTTTTTACTTTCGATTTAACCCCCCAAAACTAACTCCTTAAGTCAAAATGTAACTTTCAAAACTACACGGCTCTGATGAGGCCATCAATTCTTATATTAGTGCGAAATTTAAACTTTCTATGTCAAATAGTTTCGAAGAAAATCGGGTGTGACAGACAGACAGGCGGATAGACACCGAAGCGATTTTATAAGTGTTCCGTACAGAACACTAAAAATGAACTGCCGCCCAGATAGAAACTGAACTGGTTAGGTAGTTATTACCGGATAAATGAATTACGAGGAAACCCCTTAAGTCAAAATTTAACTTTCAAAACTGCACGGCTCTGATAAGGCCATCAATTCTTATATTAGTGCTAAATTTCAACTTTCTATGTCAAATAGTTCCGGAAGAACTCAGGAGTAACAGACGGACAGACACCAAAGTGATCTTATAAGTGTTCCATACGGAACACTAAAAATAAGCTGAGCAAAATGATCGCCTCAGAAATACTACTATACTTAACACTTTCCTCTATGTTTTGTTTCTGTTAAAACTGGAAGCAATGAAAAATAACTTAATTCGCACAAGCCTGAAAAGTATACGAAACATTCCCTCTAACTATTTCTCCACTACCTTTAATTCCTTGTGTGTTTGGCTAAAAATAAATAGGCCTAAAAGTTGTTTATTATATCAACCAAAGAGAAGATGTTCGTATACTATATTACTATTCCAAATACACAAAATATCTCGAACTATAAGTTCCTTTCCTAGAACAAGTTAAAATACACCAAATTTTAAATCGATATCTTATTTCATTTGGCAGTTATTGTGGTAATAAACAGACAGAATTGTGAAGAAATGCAAAAATTTCGGAAGGTGATTCTTTCGTGAATATATTACTCGTACTTCCCATAGTAAAAAAAAATAACAAGAAACATCCCGTTATATAAAAGTTTGGTCCTAACATTGAAAAGAGGTTTTCACGGTCTTGGCTAATTGAGAAACTTCGGGCTTAAACTTGTAATATTGTAGTCGCTTTCCGACGTTTCGCCTACAATTACTCAAGGCATCTTCAGGGAGCTTCGAGTGTAGATCTCGAAGATGCTTCGTGCAGCATGCGTCTAATACCAAGAATGAACCAGAATTTTTTATCTGAGTATCTAATGAAATTCTACTAGTTCTAGTAACTGCTCGGTACTGGTTCGATACATTCATTGCTGCTGTCTGATTGCAATGAAATTGATTAAAAAAAATTACCATATCATTTCTACGGAAAATCTTCGACAAAATGTATTATTGCGTTATCACGTGGTATAAAATCATTACTCAGACCCTTAGTATAACCATTATTACACTTGTGATAAAGATATTTCATAATTTTTTCAGTCATGAAAATTAATGAAACTACTATATTTATATGTTAGGTGGCAAATCATACAAGCATGCGTAACACATAAGCCTACTACCACAGTTAGATCAAAACATAAATAGTACGAGAAGTGACATAATCTGCTGATTAACTTTATCTGGATAAGTTAAACGAAAAGTTTGTGTATTCCTGTGTCTTAAAGCTTGTTATATTATAATTATATAGAATTTGAAACCTCGTATTATCATATATCATAAATCAAAAATTAATTTTAGAAGAAATAAACATGATATATGAAATTGCTAACTAATAATAATATCGTCTATAATTTGTATACGTTTACAACGAGTATTGTTAAATATGAACACAAATGATATATTAAGATATTTATTAAAGAATATCTTAGATGACAAAAATTACTAACAATACAATTACACTGGTCAACAAAAAAAAGAAAATCGCTTGTTTCCTGTGATTTTTTTTTTGGTTCTAGCTCAAATTGACGCGTATATTTTAAATATGGCAACAATTATTCTCTAACAGCTTTTGTTTTTGAGTTATAGCTAACTACCCTCATTTACTATTTTTACTTAGATTTTCGTTTTTTATTGGACACTAAAATATATTTTGTTGTTGTTTTAGATATGGCTTCGTCAAGAAGATGTTGTGTGCTTAATCCCGATTGTTTTTGGTATATTTGTGGTGAATATATATTTGCAAAATATCGAAAACCTATATCGGACTTTGTGAAAACTGCGTATCATCAATACTTTAAAATAAAATTGTGTAATCAGGACAAGCCATGGGGTCCTCATATTGTATGCCAAAAATGTATGGTATGTCTACGGTTATGATCCAGTGGAAAAAAAGATGCAATAATGTTCGTAACACCCATGATTTGGCGAGAACGTCGAAACCATCATGATGATTGCTACTTCTGCGTTGTGAAAATAAACGGAATTAACCCTGGAAATCGAAGTAAGTGGTCATATCCTAACTTATCTTCTGCTCAACTACCTCAATTAAAATCACAAGAGGTACAACGCAGCACATCTAAATCTTCTAATGATCCAAATCTCTGTGAACCCGAACGAAATACATCAAGTGAAGACTCTGATTCAGACTACAAATGTAGCCTTTCAGAACCTCAACCATTTAATCAGAAAGCACTAAATGACTTAGTAAGAGATCTGAACTTACCAAAAGAAGCTTCTGAAATTTTAGCATCTCGTTTAAAAGAAAAAAAATTTGCTTACTCCGGAAACCAACATTACATTTTCTCAAGAGAAGGATTTAGTTTTTTGTAACGATATTGGTGGTGTTTAGCAGCAGATGGGATTAAAACAGTACCAACCTAGTGATTGGCGTCTTTTCGTAGACAGCAGCAAAAGAAGTTTAAAGTGTGTTTTGCTTCATAACGGTAACAAGTACGGATCTATGCCTATTGCACATTCGACGACTTTAAAAGAAGAATACGTAAATGTTTCTAAGGTTATGGAAAAAATTAAGTATCAAGACCACAAATGGGTCATTTGTGTTGATCTGAAAATGGTTAACTTTCTTTTAGGTCAACAAGGGGGGTACACAAAGTTCCCTTGTTTCATGCGTCTCTGGGATAGTCGTGACAAACAACATCATTGGTCACAAAAAGTTTGGCCAGTGCGGGAAGAGCTAAAAGTTGGTACAAAAAATGTTATAAACGTGCCTTGAGTTAGCCGAGACCGCATCATACTTCCACCACTTCATATTAAACTCGGCATAATGAAACAGTTTGTGAAGGCGCTTGACAAAAGTGGCGAATGTTTTAATTTTCTTTCACGCAAGTTTTCAGGATTAAGTTCAGAAAAATTGAAAGCTAGTATTTTTGATGGGCCACAGATTAGGCAACTCGTGAAAGATCCTAATTTTGTCAAATCAAGGACTGAAGTCGAATCCAAAGCTTGGAATTCATTTGTTTTGGTTATGAGTAGCTTCCTAGGCAAAAAGAAATCTGACGACCATGTCGAGCTTGTTGAGTGCATGCTATCGAACTTGCAAGAGCTAGGGTGCAACATGAGCATAAAAATCCACTTCCTGCACTCGCATTTAGATCGATTTCCATAAAATCTGGGTGATTTTAGTGAGGAGCAGGGTGAAAGATTTCCTCAGGATCTTCGGACAATGGAAGAGCGTTATCAGGGGCGGTGGGACTCACATATGATGGCAGACTACTGCTGGAGTTTGCAACGAAATCTACCTAAAGTCGTTCATTCAAGGAAATCGTATAAAAGATCATTTGCTAGTGTTCAATAGAAATTTTGTTAACATAATGTATTATTTTTTTGGCAAAATAATAAAACTGTATATTTCAAAAGGTAAAGTTGTTAGCAATCTCCCAGTATTTTTTTCATAGTCAGGGCCATAGAAATACCCAATAACAGAAAAAAAAATAAAGGAAACAAGATTGGGTTGACCAGTGTTACTTATACTTTGTTAACTGACACTAAATATATTCTTTGTAAAGATTTACAAAACGATTTATTAGTATAACTACATTTTCAAACATTTAACTAAAACTAAAACAGATTTTTGTATTTATTTTTATGTAATGAAAAGATGTGGGTATCTTAGGTGCTATAAAAGTTGGTAAAGGATGAAATTTCCGACGTATACTTGACTATGTAGTAAATTTATGTTATGGTTCTTTAAATATCAATAAATTCCTATTGATTCTAATAATTTAAGTTTTGACCCTTTAGGTCCCGTATGGAGTATTGATAAACAATTAATATTGGGAAATGGATGGTTAGTTTCTAAAAAAGGCTTAACAGAGTGTGATTTTTCATTTTTTAACCTATAAGATGCATTATGTTCGGCGAATTTTTTTTTGAAATTCTATCTTGTTTGGCCTACGTAACAGCTATTGCACTGTTGACAGTTAAATTGATAAACTCCTGTTTTATTATGTTTATTAGTTTTATCTTTGGAATTGAAAAATATATTGGATAATTTTTGAGCGGGTTTCAAATCTATTTTTGGCTGTGAGAACTTGAGATTTTTATCCGAGATGGGACCAAAATATGTTAGAGGTATGAATATTTTTTTTTTCTTGGTAGTCTTTTAGGTGATAAATTAAGTTGAAGATGATTTGCTTTTGTTTACAGCTTATTTGGATATTAATTATTTTAGGTCGGAAGCCGTTATTGAGTGCTATATTTTTGATTATGTCCAGTTCTTTTTAGTGTTCCGTACGGAACACTTATAAGATCACTTCGGTGTCTGTCTGTCTGTATGTCTGTCTGTCTGTCTGTCTGTCTGTCTGTCTGTCTGTCACATCCGATTTTCTTCGAAACTATTTGTCATAGAAACTTGAAATTTGGTAATAATATAGGAATTGATGGCCTCATCAGAGCCACGTAGTTTTGAAAGTTAAATTTTGACTTAAGGGGTTAATTTTGGGGGGTGAAATCGGAAGTGAAAAAAAAAATTTTTTTACTAGGTCATCGAGTGTGGTGTCAAATGAAAGGTTGTGAAAACACGAGTAAAATATATATATATATATATATATATATATATATATATATATATATATATATATATATATATAATGTAAAACTTGCGCGCACTTTTCTTTGTATTATTTTCAAAAAATCGCGAAAAATCGCTCTCCCGCGCCTTATCTCGAAAAGTACTTATCAAAAAATTTTGAAAAAATCCTGGAATATTCTCCATGGGGGGTAGATTGAACGAAAATTATCACGAGTGCATTACCTTTAATAATTTATCTGGTATTTAAAAAAAAACTAAAAAATTTCATGGACATCAGATTTCAGTAAAGGTTGGAAACAAACTTTGTTGAAAACTCATTTGGGGTATGTTTTGTGAAGTCACTGATAATTTTATACCACCGTAACATAAATTTTGACTTAAGGGGTTCGTTTTGAGGGGTGAAATCGGAAGTGAAAAAAAAAAATTTTTTACTAGGTCATCGGGTGTGGTGTCAAATGAAAGCTTGTGAAAACACGAGTAAAAAATATATATATATAATGTAATACTTGCGCACACTTTTCTTCGTATTACTTTTTAAAAAATCGCGAAAAATTGCTGTCCCCTACCTTATCTCGAAAAGTACTGATCAAATATTCTCCACGGGGTACAGATTGAACGAAAATTATCACGAGTGCATTACCTTTAGTAATTTATCTGGTATATAAAAAAAAACAAAAATTTCAAGGTCATCAATTTTCAGTAAAGATTGGAAATAAACTTTGTTGAAAACTCATTTGGGGTGTGTTTTGTGAAGTCACTGATCATTTTATACTTCCGTTACAAAATTTTTTATTTTAAAAGCAATCAACGTACGGAACACTAATTGCGCAAGTTCAACTTGCACTTGACCGGTTTTTTTTAAATTATTTTTACTAAGGAGGATATTGAAGGCTCTATGGTTCATAGATCTACAAGCTGCCGGTTTATGAGAGTTAGGGCGTATTGAGTGTACTGGGATGGTGACATCTGAAAAGGTTGATTTACGGAAAAAATCTAATTCTAATCTATTTCCATTCTTTGAAATTGTAATATATAAGAAATTTATTTTATTATTTGTTTCCTTTTCCAATGTGAATTTTATGTGGGGTAAACTGGAGTGCAATAGCTATTACATAGGCCAAACAGGAGTGAATTTCAAAACAAGATTCACAGAACATAATGCAACTTATAGGTTAAAAAATGAAAAATCACACTTTGCTAAGCATTTTTTAGAAACTAATCATCCATTTCGTAATATTAATTGTTTATCAATACTCCATATGGCTCCTAAAGGGTCAAAACTTAATTTCTTAGAATCAACAGATATTTACAGACATTCAAAAGACTATAATATAAATTTACTAAATAGTCAAGTAGACGTTGGAAATTCCATCCTTTAGCAACTTTTATAGCACGGATATCCACATCCTTTCATTATATAAAAATAAATACAAAAATCTGTTTTAGTCTTAGTTAAGCGTTTTAAAATGTAATTGTACTACGAAATCACAATAACGCATTCGTAACCCTTTACAAAAAATATATTTAATGTCAGTTAATAAAGTAAATAAATAATTTTATTGTTAAAATGTACTGTCACAAAGTAACGGACCAACCAATCAACTGTTCTAAAGTTCTGATACTAGCAATGCAGTTTTAACTATGTTTTCACCAGTAATAGATTTTTTGATTTATCGTAAACTATTGTTTGTTGAAACGTCGACACTGAAAATTCTAAAAAACAGCGTTTGTTCTGTTTTATTTCTAAACCATGTAAATCTTACTAATTCGATGGAGAAATGTTAAGATACAATTTGATTACAAGTACAAGGCCCTAAATTTCAATAACAAAATAGTAAATAGGGTGCTTCTTCTAATCAACGACCTAAACAAAAGATCTTTTTAGGGTGTCTAATCTTATTTTCTGACTTAAATTGAAGTGCTAGCCTAGATTTTCTAGTTTTTATTTAACATGAATTAGAATATTTCTTTGATACAAATTAGCTATACTATAGTATTAAAAATTTAAAGGTTATGATATAAAAATAAATATTTTCATTTTTATTGACTTCTGCCATAAAAGATACAATAGGTAGTAAAACTATATTTCTTTATTCACAAGAAGAATATTAAGAAGAACAATTATGTTTAAAAATATACAAAATTTTCATATCCAAGGATCTAATGGATAATTTAAGCACACTTTTTAGCATAAATACTAATTTTCTCAGCCTATTTTATAATTAAGTATAAGGAAGTTGCCATAAGGTATGCTTAAGTACTACGTCGAACCAGTTTTCAATGGGTTCTAAATTCTGTTAATTTGCGCAATTTTAGGGGGTTACATACATCTCAAGTTCGCTAATTCCGACTCGGAATTAGCGAAGTTCGGTGAAGACCAAATAAAATTCAAATCGGGAAATGTACTATACTTCAGAGGAAATGAAACAAACTCTCTGGAGGTGTTGGTTCCTAATAAACAGGAAATACGCGATGAAAGTTACAGACTTCACAAGCATAAGTTCAAGGGTTGCAATCCTTGTCA
This sequence comes from Pachyrhynchus sulphureomaculatus, assembly GCA_019049505.1. Lineage (NCBI taxonomy): Eukaryota > Metazoa > Arthropoda > Insecta > Coleoptera > Curculionidae > Pachyrhynchus > Pachyrhynchus sulphureomaculatus. The sequence goes on along the minus strand of CM032446.1, from coordinate 147,421,109 downwards.
TTAAACTAAATAAACGCTACAGCTTAAAGATTATCCAATGCTATGCCCTAACAGTCGATAGTTTTGAAGAGGATTTAGATTCATTCTATGACGACATTACTAAGGTTATGGAATACACCAATGCCACTTCACACTACTTTTAGTAGGAAAAAAGGACGACGAAGCTGAAAGGTGTATCGGAAGTCATGGCTTTGGGGAAAGAAATACCCGAGGAGAAATATTAATAAACTTTTCACTCTAAAATAACCTATTTATCATGAACACGTTTTTCAAAAAAACACCCAAATCGAAAATGGACGTAGATAAGCCCAGATGGAACCACGAGAAATACGATTGATTTCGTATTAACAGATAAGAAAAGGATAATTCAGAATGTGAAGGCTTTGAACAAGTTTTCAACTGGAAGCGATCATCGATTGGTGAAGTTAAAGGTAAGACTGAACATAAAACAAGGACAACTTACAAAGAAGAATATCAAAAACAGCAAGTGGAAACAGATTGAAAATCCAGCAGAATTCTCAAAGACAGTAGAACATCTCCAGCAGTTGGACGTAAATTCTGTAGAACACCCTCTTGTTAAAGCAATAAAATATTCAATAGATAACCATTCTCCGAAACTACTCAAAAAATTGGAAAAATTAAGTTGACCGACAAAGAAATTATTAAAGAAGCGAAGAGAAATGGCAAGCAGCAATACACAAGATCATTGAGCTCTCAACAAAGCAGTATCAACATCAATAAGAAGAGATATTAGAAAGTTTCACACCGAAAAAGTAACAAAAGTAATCGAGGAGAACAAAAGCCTAAAAGTTTTGAGATTCAAATTATCTACGGGAACAAAAATTATACAAAAACTAAAGAACAAAGATGGAAGAGTGATAATGGATAGGGAAGAGATTATGAATATTGTTGAAGGTTCTTATAAACCTCTTTATAAAAACGCTAATAGCGAGACACCGTATGAATTCTACATATTCAAAATCAAGATTCAGAATATATTCCCGAAATAACAGAAGATGAGATAATACAAGTCTTAAGTAGAGATGAAAAATAATAATTCTCTAGGTGAGGATGGTATTGTGGTTGGAGCCATAAAGCTGGCTGGACCTACTGTCATCAGGGTCCTCACAATACTTTTTAACCTATGTTTTACTAAATCTATAACACCGACGCAGTGGAACAACGCTATTATCATTCTCCTCTATATAAAAGGCGATTCAACAGATCTATCAAACTACCATCCTATAAGCATCCTCTCCCATGTTTATAAGATGTTAACAAAAATATTGACAAAACGGTTAACCTCAAAGCTAGACTTCTACCCAACACCCGATCAAGCTGGATTCCGAGCAGGCTATGGTGTCAATGATCACCTTTTGACTGTTAACTTAATTGTGGAAAAGTGTCTCGAATATAAAAGGCCTTTAATGTTAAACTGCGCGGATTATGAGAAGGCCTTCGATTCAGTGGTCCAGGATATGTTTTTTAAGGCTCTTGCTAAATGCCATATAGATTCAAGGTACATCGAAATCCTAAGACATATCTACTGTCAGGTAACATGAACAGTTAAATTACATAGGGAAAGAAACAAGTTCCAAGTCGAAAGAGGGGTGCGTCAGGGTGACACTATTTTCCCAAAGTTGTTTATCACCCTTCTGGAACACATATTTAAAAATCTGAATTGGAGCAACATAGGCTTAAATATAAATGGAGAAATACTGAATCACTTGAGATTCGCCGATGACATAGTCCTGTTAACAGATCACGCAGATCATGCGAATGTCATGCTTAACACCCTAAAAGAACAGTCCCATAAAATTTTTTGAAGACCCAGTTTATGTTAAATCTAGTTTTTACCAAGCCACTATCAGTAAACGGGGTAAACATCGAGTAAGCCATGATATATAAATATTTGCAACATGAAATTAAGTTGGGCAGAAATAATCAGACTCATAAACTACAACGGAGGGTCACTCTAGCTTGGGCCGCATTTGGTAAACTACGAGAAACGCTGAAATCAGGCATACCTATTCGCCTTAAACTAAAGATCGTTAACCAATGTGTGTTACCTGTGCTTACTTATGGAGCAGAAACTCTAACTTTGACAAAGAAGATAATAAATAAGATAAGCATAACTCAAGCGGCAATAGAGTGGTCAATGTTGGGTTTGTTTCTTCGAGATAAAGTCCCAAATAAAGAAATTACGAACCGAATGAGAGTGACAGATGCAGTTGAGAAAGTCCTATCTTTGAAATGGAATTGGGCCGGTCATCTATCCAGAACGCAAGATAACAGATGAACAGGAAGGTGTTAGAATGGCGACCTAAGCAAGAAGCGTGTAGAAATAGAAGAAGACCTCCCACCAGATGAATGGATGATCTGAGAAGAGTAACGGAAAACTAGATCCAAAAAGCCCAAGATCAGTTTAACTGGAAAAGATTAAGGGAGGTCTATGTTTAGCTAAGGGCTGATATAGGATGATGATGATGATGACATACATCTGGGCACTGCAAAAAGTATGTATATTTAGAAAAAAATATTTTAAAGGGTATTAAAATAAATAAATAAACAAATATCGTTTTTATTAAGTGAGTACATATTACCCACACACACCGTGTGGTAGAAGCGGTGAGATTTAAATATCTTAACCTCTTGCAACTAACCTCCTTAACACACAACGCGCTTACAAACAAAAATCAAACAACAATTATAGAATAATATAGTAAAACTTAATTAACATTCGAGAAGAGATATTAAAATGCAAATAAACTACATCTGAGAATTCTGCCTATTTCCTATATAATCTTAGAAGTTGGTCAATAGTACACGTTTTCAAATCTGGATTCATGGTATTGTATATATTTACTGCATTATAATATGTAAAACTGCGTTGAAAAAAGGCAGTGCGATGCTGAGGCATAGTCAAGCGATTAGGCCATCTAATATACCTATCATGCACACAATTTCGGGACACTAGCTTCTCCCTTAAATAAATCGGGTCTCAAGTTCCTAAGACCCCCATTAAAAATGTTACGAAGTGCAGTTGCGCAGTGTTTGTAAAATTTAACCATTTTAACGATTTATTATATATATATATATATATATATATATATATATATATATATATATATATATATATATATATATATATCAAATAGTTTCAGAAAAAATCGGGTGTTACAGACAGACAGACACCGAAATGATCTTATAAGTGTTCCATACGGAATACTAATAACCATTTTTATAAAAAAATTGGTTTGAAAAATCGAGCGTGACGGCACAGAATTTATGTATGCTGTGTTGATGGTCTTAGGACAGATAAGATCACTTCGGTGTATGTCCGTCTGTCACACTCGATTTTCTCCAAAACAATTTGACATAGAAAGTTGAAAATTGACAATAATATAGGAACTAATGGCCTCCTCAGAGCCGTGTAGTTTTAAAAGTTAAATTTTGCCTTAAGGGGGTTTTGAGGAAAGAAAACGGAAGTGAAAAAAATTACCAGGTCATCGAGGGGGGTATCCAATGAAAGCTTGTAAAAACACGAGTTCAAAAATATATAAAATGTAATACTTGTGCACAATTTTCTTTATATTATTTAAAAGAAATTGAGAAAAATCGCTGTCCCCCCTCATCTCGAAAAGTACTGATCAAAAAAATTTTGAAAAAAAAAATTCTGGAATATTCTCGACAGGGTATAGATTGAATAAAAATTAGCACGAGTGCATTACCTTTAATAATTTATCTGGTAAAAAAAAAACAAAAAATTCAAGATCATCAGTTTTCAGTAAAGTCTGACTTGCACTTGACCGGTTATTTTAACACTATATTTCATTTTATCGATTATTTTAAAGAAAATCGTAAGCATTTATAGGGCTAGTTGCGCTCTATTCACTGAATTTTGATAATTTTTGAAAAATTTTATATTAACATTAAGGTAAAAGTTAAGCCTCCTAGGGAATTCAAAAAGTCAAAAAAAATGTTATGTGAATCCCCACTAAAATAGAAAAAGACCATTGTTTTCGATTTTTTTCGTACTGGCATATTAAAGCATCTGTTTTGATAAATAACATAGTTTTTGTTTGAAATCTTTAAACAGATTCCTTTAATTTAATTTTTCATAATTTGGAAGAAAATTGTCTTTTATATTTGGTAAATATTAATTTAAGAAATATTAACGCCCCGCCTACAAATTATAAAAGGAATTGAATACAAATGTACGAAATTTTAACTCCCATAACAATTACACATAAAAACAAGAACAATTAAAATGCTTAAACAGCAAGAAAAAATGTGTAAAAACTCGTATTAATTGTGGGCGACTAAGCACTAAAAGTTTTATTTTGCAATTTACATAGAACAAACTGACAAATAGTGATAAACATCAGAGGAAAACTGATTTTGTCGAGAAATGGTAAATTTCAACCACTTTTTGTAATAGTAAGGATACAAAAATCCTTCATAGCATCAAAAAGGTAAAATATTAAATTACCTAGAAATCATAAAAACTAAAATCTCCAGAAATACAACAAGTCATGAACACCTAATTAAACTTCGGATATACCCCTTTCCTTTATAGTGCACTGAAACATATCAGAAAAAAAAATAACTGAGGGAGGGAGTGAATTTTTATTCATTAATTTGTAGCAAAACTACTAATAAAAAATGCTATAAAATGAAATTTAACTTGTTTTTAATTATAGATCAAAGAGCGGGCAAGATCATTTTCTAAGATGCTTTAGAGTAGACTTCCAGTATTGCAGCTCATTTTTTTTCTGTTTTTTATTGCTAATTGACCCTAATTACCACTTACTCTGTGGTCTTTGATAAGCTAATACTATATAAGGCTAATTACCGTTGAATAACTGAAAAATAACTACTAATACCATTGATTTGTTTTGCTTACTTAACATTTTGATTCGTTTATGCAAAAGATTCTCTGTATTTGGATAAGTTTTTTTTTGGATCTACTCTTGCATCAGGGAAGTTTGTACTTATAAATGAATACAGATAAGAGCGTTAATGTGCTACTTTTAATATAGTACACTCAGTTTTACCGACAATTTCAGTTTTTGGCTTCGATTTATTTCTGTCACTTTGTTATTTGCTTGCTACATATTGTTTATTTTCACATTTTATTGTCAGTATGCCTAGCCTTTTCAAGCTTAGTCAATACTGAATTTGTGTGCTTTTTTATTAATACTGATTGATATAATTATTTCTGGCTTTTCTACCTTCGCCCATGCTTCTTATCTTTGTCACCATTAAGATCTTTCTTTGTCACATCTCTGCGATCAAACTTATTCGGAAGCTGAAGTAATATTTGAATATCTACATTGTGGATCATCATACCAACTCTATGTTTAAATAAACGACTCTTTCAATGACATGTTGTGTTGTTAGTTTCTTTCTTCTTCACTATTTATTGCCCAGCATCAAATATGTAGAAGATTTTTGACGAAATGAAACTTGCTAACACATTTTTTTTGTGATAGTAAATGTTCGGTTTCAGAACGAATTTTTCCAGACTTCTTATGATTAATTTAAGCTATGATTGAACTCAGTGGTAAGTCAAAACCATTTTTATTCATTTTAATTATATATGTATATATATATATATATATATATATATATATATATATATATATATATATATATATATATATATACATATATATATATATATATATATATATATATATATATATATATATATATATATATATGTATATATATATAAATATATATATATATATATATATATATATATATATATATATATGTATATATATATATATGTATATATATATATATATATATATATATATATATATATATATATATATATATATATATATATATATATATATATATATATATATATATATATATATATATATATACAGTGCGACCTCGATAATCGGGACTAATTAAAACCGCGGTGATCCGAATTAGTAAATAATTCGAATTACTGAAGCAGAACATTATTTATATTAAAAAACGAATCATTTAATACCAAACAACTAAAAAAATAGTACATACATACAATAATATTTAAAATAGAAGCATATCTTATCAAGTTTTATCTTATTTTGTCAAAAAAATTGTAATTTTTGTTTGCTTGACCCCTCTCTGGTTCCTCATAAAAGCAATTTCTTTTAATCTTTGAAGTACAAGAACATCACTTAGAGGGATATCATTTTCTTCTGCCCATCTCATGCATACATTGAAACTTTTAACTGCCTCATCATTCTTCACAGTGTTCTTAACAGTCTGGTTTGTATTAGTATTAACTCTGAACATTCATTATCACTCTCGTGTTGTTCATCTGTATCATCTATGTCTTCCAGTGATAATAAATCTTCATCATTTTCAAGCCAATATTTACGAATTAACCAAAAAAATACTAAAAGAAAAATTTCAGGCTTTACCTTTCATTTCTTCATTCGTGGAAAGCAAATTGTGCCGCAATTCACTCAGAGGAATCAGATCTTCAGCATCATATTCAGTGTCTGGGTTGGTATCTGCCACATAAGCCATAATTTTTTGCCAGCACTTTTTCAAGACTTCATGGGAGACTTTTCCCATGAATTGCATAGTAGACATACAGCATCTTTTAGGTTAATGCTTTTTAATAACCTAACAAGTTTCTCTTCATTACTTGATAAAATATGGGCTAAAAGACTTTTCCGATAAAATAATTTTGCCAGTCTGATTGCATTCTGGTCCATAGGCTGCAAAAGTGCAGTACAATTTGGTGGAAGAAATAATGTTGTAAACTGTCCATCCTCACTAGTCAGCTCTTCTTTAGTTCCATGGCTCAAAGCGTTATCAACGATTAGCAGGGCTCTTTCAGGCAAGTTGAGACTTTTTAAATGACTTTTGACTTGACAACTAAAAGAATGATGAAACCAGTCTAAGAAAATTGCTGTAATCATCCATGCATTGGCAGATGATTTGGAAATAAATCTAAAAGAAGTTACACGTCCATAGCGAGTGTCCAAAATTATATTTTGATTTTCCCTTGCTTCTTTTTTATATCCGAAATTGTGGATGTTCCTACTCCGTATTCATTTGCCAACACTTTTCCGCTTTCACCAAGAACTAGTCTTTCTAATATATCGGACTTTTGTTTTATTGTTAGTGTAATATGTTTTCTTTTAGAAGGCATTTTAATATGTAGGTACATATACGTTAAAAAACGTTTACATACTTATATGAACCACATAAAATAAAATAGAACGTAGGTATGTTGTACTTGTGATAATACACAAACAACTACAAACTCCTTAACCTTTAGACGCGATACGCGATGCGTTGTAGGCAAATCAAAGGCGCCTACAGTTTGTTTGAATCCCAGATGTATTAGAATGGAAGTTAGGGGAATCCCTTCACTATCGATTTCAGTTTTCCCATGTAGTTTAAATTAAGTAGATGTCTAAAAACGCAGGTCCGGATTACCTAGTACTATCAAATCCGGATTATAAATGCACTAGAAATGTTTATCCGGATTACTAAAAAATCCGGTTTAATGTAGATCCGGATTATCGAGGTGGCACTGTATATATGTATATATATATATATATATATATATATATATATATATATATATATATATATATATATATATATATATATTTATCTATATATATATATATATATATATATATATATATATATATATATATATATATATATATATATTTACATGTATATATTGTAATTTACGTGTTCTTGGAATTACATCATTAAAACTGTTCTTGGATTTGTTGTATATTTATTGACGTTTCGACCTTCGGAAGAGGTTTTCTTCAAAATTTGCTCTAACAGCAACATTAGAAGAATTAAATTATATCATCTAGAGGCGGGGCCATTTTTATAGCCTCATGTTGGAGCGCTATTTTGTAACGTCTCGTTGCGGCGTTATTTCGTATAGCCCCAACTTTCTTTATTTTTAATAAATATTTTATTTATTAAATGGAAGCCGTTATTTGCCCATTATGTATATCTTATTTTCTGAGAATGGACTGAGTGGATATTAATACTAAAAAAACTAAAGAAATTAAATATAAGCAAGCTCATTTTTTTTTCTGGTAGAGAATATGGATAAGAGATAATTTTTGTACGTCTTTTGAAAATAGCCTCTATGGTTGTTTAAAATTTGGCTGTGCAGATTTGGGCACCATTTATTTTAGGATAAAAATAATCTAAGTTCAGCTCAAAAAATGAAAAAATACTGAAGAGTTATTTAGTTGTTAAAATAAGATCAATTTAGGTACAACCGTTGCGTCCTGAAAGAAAGAGCAGGAGTTTAGTGAAACGCTACACATTTAAATAAAAAAGGGTATATATATTAACACAATAAAAATTCCTACCTTTATTACACTCTCAAAATTCCATCTACTAAATAAAAAACCCCTTAGGCTAGAAGAGTGTACACTATGGCATAGAGTCTTTAAATCAGGATTAATAAGTTTTTAATAAAAAGCTTGATAAAACACGATATTAAAGGTTTGTGAAATTAACTCCGCGAGTTACACGTGTTGAGTAGTCGTTGGAAACGCACTTGTAGACAGGAAGTGAGATATTTAGACTGGTGTGCTTATGACTTACTGATTGGTTTCTCCTTGTGGATTTTCCATAAGTTACTTGGCCTCTCCTGGTAAGATTCTCATATATATATTGTCTCAGCCATTACCATCCTAGTTTCATTTGGGTTGCTAAACACTTTTTGATCCGAAATGCCTGAGGATGAGCAGGATATTTCAAGAAAGGAAAAAAGCCTTATACTTGAGAGCTAGAAACCGTTACTGCACTACTGCATCACTGAGAAAAAAAAGCATTCTGGCGTGCTGGAGAAGAAGCCACTACGGCCTACTGGTGGAACAAAGCCATTACTGCTTCATGGTGGAAAAAAGCCCCAAAAAATTCTATCTGGCTATTTATATATCTTTTGCCCCTTCTTCAAAGTGACATCTTTAAAATGGCTCACTTCCGGGCGCAAAATTAATGCAAACTAAATAAGTCAAGTTGGCAACACGCGTTACACACTGCCGGATTAAATTAAACTGTTCAAAAATTTAAAACACTGTTTTAAGTTAGACTGCTCAAAAATTGAAATCACTGCAACAAATATAAAAATGTAATAAAATATAAATTACAGGGAGAAAAACAGTGTCATAACATGATCTTAAAATCTAGGAAAAAATGAATGTTAGAAAATATAGATAAGTAATTAATCAGTTTGTCGTATACTTTAGGGTTAAAATATTTCTATTATATATATATATATATATATATATATATATATATATATATATATATATATATATATATATATATACATATATATGGATATATATATATATATATATATATATATATATATATATATATATATATATATATATTTGAATTCTATAAATTGGCGTGTCATTGTATCCCTGGTATGATTGATGTTTTAAAAAGCGTTAAGACACTTTAATAGTAATGAAGGAAAAATGGTCAATAATTTTCTGTTGAGAGTTATAAAACAACATTACATCTTCGTGAGACAAAAATCCTTCTACAGCAAACCTCTATTTTTCTTTCACAGTTCTGTTCGTTGGTTTCGATTAGAGCTTAAAACATAATATCTAATTTATCAGAAATTTGAAATTTGTATCTAGGAATAATTTCCCCTTGTGCAAGAGTAAACAAAAACTCAGTAAAACGAAATTTTGGAAGTTATTAAGAAATATGATTAGATTAAAAAGTTATGTACACAAGGGAAAAATCGACGCGCTCTGTGGAGCCGATTGTCCAATTATGAAAATAATACTTCTATTCAAGAAAAAGAGAGAAACTGCATAATTATTAACCACAACCTTTAAAGTAATTGAGCAGATAATTTGAAAATAAATTAATTTACCTTACGAGAGAGAGAGAGAGAGAGAGAGAGAAATACTTTCAGTCATATTACTTTAGTTTTTATTCTTAATATAACAATAAAACTAAATTTCCTTCAAGGCAAAAGACTGAAAAATCGTGGTAAGATCGGGAAATTTTAACCGGAATCGGTTTTCCAGAGTTTTTTCGAAAATATCCCTTATTTATTGGTTATTCTCCCCTTAGTTATTATTTTTTTATCATTCTGGGGAGGGATCTAAATATTGGAAGTTTCATTAAAAGAGAGGGATTTTTTGTTGGAAACAGGTAATCCATTTTTTTGGATAGTGGGAGAAAGAGTTTATTATTTGTAAAGTGATATAGTAAGAGAAGTTGTATTTCTTTTGGAGATCTCCCCCGCTTGCCAGGTACAGATTTTTAAGCTATATAATTTTTTTTTTCGGGAAATTTCTACCCCACGTTTTTTTCTTGGAAAATTTTGAGAATAGATTAAGTTTTTGAAGTTTCATTATAAACGCTTTCATTTAATAATTCTTTTTCTGGCTACTATTTTTTTTTATCATATTCGGAAGAACTCAAACTTCTCAAGTTACACTCGCAAGGTTATTTTTTTCATAAGGTCGATTTTTTGCTACTCCTCAAAGTTTAACTATAAGAACATCTTTTTCAAAGGGGTCCCATACTCATCCTACTCTTAATTTCACTGCACGGCCCCGTCAAAATGAACATTTTATTTTTAACATATGTTAACTGTAAGAGAGTGTCTATTTTCAAGCAATCTATTCAGTTACAGAAAAACTAAATCATTTTGTCTCTGATCAGACTTATTGGCAGCAGCGGAACTAATGTATGGTATATGTTTAATATAGTAGGTTTTGTCGAAAATGTGGTCCATAGTTAATCATCTTGAGGTACTATAGAAATTTTTATATAAGACAAGAAATAATTATAAATACCATTCTATATACGGATAGAATACCAGTTAAAAATACATAATTAAGAAAAAATAAATAACCGCCCAACAAAACTAAATTTATTATTACCATTACTTCCTGCTCCAGTTTAGGTGTGGTCCGTTTTGTAAGTAAAAACATCAAGTTCACGGTCAAAGTCAACGGGTTTGATGTTTGTTTGTGGTATACTTGCGGAGGTTTTGTTGTTACACATTGGTACTAATTAATCATTAAAAATAATTAGATTAAACATTAATAGCCGTTTGATGAAGCACTAAAATATTTACAAGTACCTAATAAAATATAATACGAGGGTGAATTTATAAGTCTTTCCACGAAATGGTGGTAACATGACTGTTGGTAAGCGTGATTCTTGTAACGGTAACGTTGCTGAACTCGTCATAGTCATGTCGGGGCACTTCATTCCCCTAGTATCGTCACTCAATTTGCTGGGCGTTAATTTGGGAGCAAATATATCCTGGCAAGAACATGTTGCCGGTATAGCAAGGAGAGCTTCTCAAAAGTTGGGAATATTATTTCGAACCAGAAAGCTTTACACTTCACAACAACTGTTAATTCTTTACGAAGCTCAAATTCGACCAACTATGGAATACTGTTCCCATATTTGGGGCTCCGCTCCCAAACACACACTGCATTTATTGGATTCTGTTCAGAGAAGAGCTGTTCGTCTAATTGGAGACCCGGAACTGACTGGCTGCCTTGATTCGCTGAAACATCGAAGAACGGTTGGCGACTTGAGACTGTTCCACAAGTATTTTCATGGAAAGTGTTCTAAGGATGTATCCCGCTTAATTTCTCCCACAGCGATGCAAGTTAGAAATACACGTCGCGCTAATACTTCACATCCGTATGAGGTTCAGCTTGTTACTCCGCGTACAACGCTTTTCAAGCAGTCTTTTATATGCAAAACATCATCCTTTTGGAATAATTTGCCCAGGGCTATGTTTTCCACCAAGTACAATATATAGCGATTCAAGAACCATGTGAATCGCTTTTTCCACACACATGCCGCTCCTGGAGCGCTTTAGGGACTTCCCTGTAACATGTGTGCTACACTCATAAAAAAAAAACTCAGATTGTAATTGGGGGTTCCTAACAACGGCATAATTACCTTAGTAAGTTTTCCAATATCGGCTGGTGTCTTCAAGGTATGCTGTCGACTAGATTTTCTGCATACTCTGCAAATTTTTCGAATTTCGTCAGACAACCGAATCAAAATCCTCTGAGCTTTTTGTTTATAAGGGACCAAACGTTGTCTAGTGTCTTATCGTGGGCCCAAGCGAGCCGCTTCGTGGCATGATTTTCGCCCAGCAAAAGTTTCTTCAACGTGCTTCGGAATTTGACATCATGAGCACGAAAATGTTATCGAATGGTCTCATGGGACACATTTTAACCCGATTTTCTTAATTTTGCCGCTCCTTGACGCAACGTCAATTTCGGGTCTCGTGAAAACAAAGACACGATTCGTTTTTTGACTTTCGGAGTAACTTTGCCTACCGAGCAACGTTTTGGCAGGTCGTCGGCATTTTTCGTGTGGTTAAAATGATTTACTCACTTCTTCACAAACGACACCGACTTTTTAATATATTTAGCAGCCGCAGAATGTACCCTTTTGGATAGAAATAAAGAAAGACTGCCTCGAACCGACCACCCCTGTCTAACGATTTGTCGTTGAATCAGTAGAATCGCATCTACCAAAAATGAATTATCGCGGACAAGTTCTTACTTGACAGTACATACATACATATACATATAAATAACCTAAACCATTTAAGACATTATAAAAAACCAATTTTAACTGGAATAAGTACGAATAATAAATTTCTTTAATAAGCCAGAAGGAAAAGCACACTCGACTGGGAAAACGAGGTCTATAAACATAGAAAAAAATTCGTTTAATTTTATTTCACTAGGAACACTGGGATCAATTAAAAAGATAACACTTATGGATTCAATTAAGTCAGTATATTTATTTATGTTCTTTTTTATTAGAATTATCTTTACGCTACACGCCACGTTAAAAATATTTAAAAACTAAAAGCTAAGGGTATATCCCTATAATCTTGGTAACGTAAAAAAAAAGGTCCGTAGAAATAACCTGTCCCTAAAGCGCTCCAGCATGTGTGCGGAAAAAGCGATTCACGTTGTTCTTGAATCGCTGTAAATTGTACTCGCTGGGAAACACATGTTTTTACGAGCTTTCGTCTGACACCTCACTCGATGACCTGGTACTTTTTTTTACAGGATTTCACCCCCCAAAACTGACCCCTTAAGTCAAAATTTAACTTTCAAAACTACACTGCTCTGATGAGGCCATCAATTCCTATATTAGTGCCAAATTTTGAATTTTTATGCCAAATAGTTTCGGAGAAAATCGAGTGATAGATAGACAGACGGACAGATGGACAGACATACTGACAGACACCGAATTGATCTTATAAGTGTTCCATGCGGAACATTAAAAATATTATTGCTCTGAATAAACGAATTCGTTGAAGAAAGAAACATTTTACCAGATTTGCATCAAATCTGTGTACTATTCGTCAGACTATTAGATTCACATTTAATATTCTGATAAAGTTTAGGAGAAAATTTAATACAGGTACATTTTCCTTGATATTAACAAGACCTTCAATAAGCTCTTAAAACGAAAACCATTCTATTATCAAATAATTTAATATATAATTTAATTTTATGCCAAAATATCTCTATCAGGAGAATACGGGGCACTCCATCTCCCTAGCATCGTCATTAAATTTGGGAGCAAATATGTCCTGGCATGAACATGTTGCAGGCATGGCAAGGAGAGCTTCTTAAAAGTTGGGAATATTATTTCGAACCAGAAAGCTTTACACTCCCCAACAACTGTTAATTCTTTACAAAGCTCAAATTCGACCAACTATGGAATACTGCTCCCATGCTTGGGGCTCCGCTCCCAAACATACACTGCATTTGTTGGATTCTGTTCAGAGGAGAGCTATTCGTCTGATTGGAGACCAAGAACTGACCGGCGGCCTTGATTCGCTGGAACAACGAAGAATGGTTGGCGACTTGAGCCTATTCTACAAGTATTTCCATGGAAAGTGTTCGAAGGATGTACCCCGCTTAATTCCTCCTAGAGTGGTGCATGTTAGAAGTACACGTCACGCTAATACCTCACATCCGTATGAAGTTCAGCTTGTTACTCCTCGTTTAGCTTTTCAAGCAGTTTTTTATATGGAGAACATCATCCCTTTGGAACAATTTGTCCAGGACTGTGTTTCTCAACGAGTACAATTTACAGCGATTCAAGAACAACAAGAATCGCTTTTTCCGCACACGTGTCGCTCCTGTAGAGCTTTAGGGACTTCCCTGCAGCACGTGTGCTAGACCCATAAAAAAAATACCGAAGGTAATATCTTAATATTTCATTCAATTAAAACACAATGTATCTCTAGCAGAAAAGAAGGGAGAGGGTTTTCTCCGAGAGCCAATTTGAACCATAACAGTCCGACATAATAGCCGTTTCATTGAATCAATAACAATGTAAATATTCGGTTTTCTCATCCAACTCATAATATCCTTTTTAGAAAATCCAAAGATTATCGTCTAAATTGAAAATACTAACTCTAATGATAGGTTGATAAGGGCAGACGAGCTTCAGGCTTCCTCGCTGTTACCCACCTTATTTAACCTTTTAGCTCACACTTTCGAAAATTCTATCGAAACCAAAACTGTTTATATCTATTTGTCGATGATGCATCTATTACAGCAACATCAAAACAACCCTGAAAAGTAGTTCGGAAACTTTAACAATATATCAACCAACTAGATATATGAATGTGGAACTGGAAGATTTAATTAAATCCCAATAAAACAAAAGCTATTTTTTTCAGTAAAGCTGTTTGCAAACTATGTTACCTCTAACCAAATTAAATATATGACTTAGGACTTTATTTAAATACACTACTGAACTGAAAAAACAATATATCATAACTAATTAATATTTATCCGATACTACCGATTTTAACTTATGGTTCTCTGCCGTGGTGGGCTATAAGCAATTCGAACCTAATAAACTACAAAACAAAGTTCTAAGAACTATGCTTAACTCTCCAAACAGATTTGTTCATAGAGTAGAAAACGGTCTTCTAATTTTTAAACAAAATTGTCAGAAGACGAGCACATCTACATCCATTCTAATCTAAGTAGCAAATATAAACTATCAAAAGATTGGATGATTAGAAATATTTCTAAAAATATATAGACTAGCACTTAATATTCATTCTTGCTTTCTTCCTCTCTTTTTTCCCTGACTAATGAACACAGCATGACTGAACACGAAAGTCTCCAACGTTAACGCTCTCTAAAACGAAAAATATATCGAAATGTTGTTAACCTGACATAAAAACCAATGAGAATCCTGATTTTCTGTTGAGTAGTCAGCATTTTTTCGTACTAAATCATTTTATAGACGTTTATTTGAAGTTCCTCCTCTTTCAGTCAGTAAGCCGATAAAACTATCACTTACCCAGTTTAACACCTGTCTATACTAACTTTGAAGAATAAATGTAGCTCTGAAATGGATAGCCATGAATGAAAGCTTTTTATGGAAAAAAAGCGAATTTCATTTTGGAGTATAAGATATAGAAATATAGTAAAAAATTCGTTAAAATAATTTATCCATTAGTTCCATCACAAATACACAGTTGTAAAATAAATACTAAATTTGACTTTCTTACAGTCGATATTTCAAACGTTATTGTATACTTGGTGCTGAGATATTAAACCAAAAAGAAAAGGTGGGCAGACGAAGAGCTTCAGGCATCTTCAGAATTGAAAACTAAATACATTTTATTTCATATTCATTTTTTGAAAATAATAATAAAAAAAAACTTTCAGATACCGCGACTCTAAGCAACCTCTAACCCGCTTCCTACTTCATTAATTTCCAATGTGCGTATCATAAATAATTATGCTTAGTGTTTATTTATAGTTGTTTTTTTACGCAACTAAAAACCAGGAAAAAAATCCCATAATGCTATTGAAGCTTCAGGCGTTCCTACATTTGCTTGGATCCTTAAATATAAAATTTATTGTCTCGTTCACCTATAGTGGTACTGCTCAAAACCTAAACCAAATTATTCTGTCATAGGAGGAAACAAATCACATGCCTTTGAAACCAAAGAGAAACATTATTCTTAGTTCGTCTTCTGTATCTATTTTTAGTGTTCCATACGGAACACTTACGGGATTACTTCAGTGTTTGTCCGTTTGATCGTCTACGAGTCTGCCTGTCACCTGATTTTCTCCGAAATTATTTGACATAAAAAATTATAATTTAACACAAATTAGGAATTGATGTTCCAATCAGAGCCATGTAGCTTTGAAAGTTAAATTTTGAGTTAAAGGATTAGTTTTGGGGGATGAAATCGGAAGTGAAAAAAAAAATTATTGGGTCATCAAATGGGGTGTCAAATGAAAGCTTGTAAAAACTAATACTTGCGGACACTTTTCTTTGTCTTATTTAAAAAAAATAGCCAAGAGCCAGTCCCCCCACTCTATCTCAAAAAGTACTGATAAAAAAAACTTTGAAAAAATTATGGATTATTCTTAATAAAGTATAGATTGAGCGCAAATTATCACGAGACCATTACGTTTGATATATAACATCAAAATTTTTAAAAATTAAAAATAAATATAACCTCAAAATTTTTAAAAATTGTAAAAAGCAGCACGGAACCGAGAGGTGAAATTTCGAAGTTCACGTGATTTCAAGTTTACGCGTTCAAAACTGAGTCATCGGGAGTTTCTGGCGTCGCTGAATCTATTTTCAGGGTCATTTGATCATATGTACCCTTATGAGGGATGAAAAATGGGGTTGGAAGAGAAGAAATTACGATATTCACCCCAATTAGAGTTTCACGTTCAAAACTGGTTTCTCGGGGGTTTCTGGAGTCGCTGAATCTGTTTTTGAGGGGTGAAAATGTGGGTTGGAGGGGAAGAATCTATTTTCCAACCCCCATTTTCACCCCTGGAAAGGGTGTATATGATCAAAATGACCCCGAAAATAGATTCAGCGACTCCAGAAACCCCCGAGGACCCAGTATTGAACGCAAAACTCTATTGAGGTGAATATCGTAATGTCTTCCCCTCCAAACCCCATTTTCACACATCACGTATAAAAAAAAAATGACCGATAAAATGGTAAAGGTTTATTTCGTCGAAAGTTGCTGCTTTAAGCGTTAAGTACCGAGACAAAATAATTCTATTTGTTTATAATTAAACAAATATTTAAGTAGTTGATATTTGTTTTAAACTTTTACCGCTAGATTCTAGATTGAGTTAGATAGGTTTATTGGCTATTAGGTAGCTATGATCCTGTAACTATTATATATTATTGACTAAGAAAAATTGTAAAATTACATATTGGATATTAAGATATATACATGTCTTATTATGGTTGGTCTGATTAACCTGCTGAGTCAGTATCTGACTAGATATTTTCGTAATCTGGGCTCTTAATTTTTTTACTGAAAACTCATTTGGGGTGTATTTTTGTGAAGTCACTGATCATTTTGGATCTCTAAAACAACAATTTTTATTTTAAAGGCAATCACAATACGAAACACTAACTTCGCAAGAGCAACCTGCCCTTAACCGGTTCTTTTAATAACTGTACTCGTCAATAGGACTACAGCGAACATAGAATCAAGAAAAAGGAATCGTGAAAATACATCGGAAAAAAGTTTAATGTTTGTTAGCCAACCTGTCGCGCACGGTGCATGATAGCCTGATCGCATTCTAACGAAATTGACTCTTGTCATCGTCGTTATGTCGTTCCAATCTCCTAATCATTTAAAATATGTTATAATTTGTACCGCTTATTTATTATTAAATAAGTTCGTTGCTGAAACTTGTTTTTTGGTGTAATCTGAAAAATAAAAAGGTAATGATGTGAGAAACAAGAGTAGTTTGTTTCTAGTTCTATAAAAACGAATTGTAAAAAATTTATAACATAACAATATCGGAGGGGACACCATCAAAAGAGGCTTTAAAAACTTTAATATTTTCTGTATATTTTATAAATTATTGTTATGTTTTTAAATATTTTAATTCAATGTACAGGGTGGTCCAAACTGGACACTTTTAAAGGAGATAGACGAAAAGTGATGTCGATGTCTGAGGCTCAATTTTTATGATAAACTCAATGGTGAAAACCGCATATTCGATATCTAGTACCGTTTTAGATATACAGTATGTTTTTCAAAAATCTGCATTTTGTTTGTAATTATTTTCCTATTGAAAATTTTTGATTTCTGTAAAAACATTCTCAAAGCACTTTTTACGTGGATTTCGACAGTGTAAGTTACATTTTTTTACAACTAATATTTTATTAGTTATTAATGCAAAAATATATTTTTAAATGGATACCCTGTATATTTTTCCTTATCCGAATAGAGCTTTAAATTATCAGCACACCTTATATTTTGCT
>CM032446.1:147255303-147402673 GCA_019049505.1 Pachyrhynchus sulphureomaculatus | reverse complement strand
ATACTTTACAAACTGCTCGACTGATGATACGCCAACGACGAAAATATTTGTTAACTTTTCACATGCATTTGTCAGCTAAATCACGCCAATTTCAGTAATTCTTCTACTATAAGTTGCTTTAACTAATTTCAGACAGGGATAGGAATTTTTTTCGATGTGTCGATAGTTATCGCTAGCCATCGATATATCGAATAACAATTGGTGAATACAAAAATTATTAACATACCACTAACTATCGATATATTGAATTATCGATATTTATCGAGAAATATCAATTTATCGATAATCATTGATATATTGATAATCATGGATATATCGATAACAATTGATATATCGATAAGTGTTGATAACTGTTAATATATCGATAAGTTAAAATTATTATTTAGCAGAGCAGTTTGCCATCGACTATCGATAGGTAACATCAAGTATAGAAGAGATGGAGAACTCAGTAAAATGATTAACGTTCACACAGGAAGGATAGTTTCTTGAACGCTTGAATTACCATCATTATCACGATATTTTCAGGATGGTTTGGATTTTAGAGTTCTTTCGTTTCTCTAATACATGGCAGTTTTTGAAATTTGGAGTAATAAATTATAAAATAGTACCTGTTGTATATTTAATTGTTACTTTGATCTGTTTGTCAGCGATATAAATTTGTGACCAAAAAGTTTAAAAAGACATACTTGTACAAAAGTACTTGCTAATTACAACTAAAAATACAGACAGAGAAGAGTTACTTTCTGACTATCTCGATGTTTTATATCAAGAGACGAAATATTTTTTTAAACATCTATATTTTTCAGACTTTGGGATGTACTATTGTAGCAATGTGTCTTGTAATTTCTGAATTATTAACTTCTTACGAATATGTTCTATTCACATAAGTTGTATAATTAATACGACAGCAGACATAAGTCATTTTCAAATACTGGTGTTTCTAATTGGTGCTTCGACAATAGATTATAATTATGTTCATGATGTTGATGTAGTCAGCATTGGGTCTCTATTAGTCGACTGGCTTTTGTTTAGATTACCTATCGAGCGCCATCCTTTGAAATCGCGGGGCAAAAGGCTCATTGGTTTACTGAAGTTGTTATAGTGAAGAACCGGTCAGACCAGGATCCGATTTGCATATCAGTTACTAGGGGTCAGTTGCTTATCCTAGATATTTCGTGAAAACTAAATAGAACTGGAAAAAAAAAAACATGAATGATTTAATCTATCGATCTGCAAACAGTAAAACTCAAGATAAAATTAATATCCTGAAGATGGAAGCGCAGTAGTGAAGACAGTAGTATGCGTGTGTAAGTAGCTAGGAATCAAACGAATACTTGGTCGACAAATGATGGAATGAACGATCGCCTTAAAAGAAAATGGTCTTGTTAACCACAGTAAGCGGCAACGTCAATGGACAATGGTAAATGCTAACAGTAAGTAAAAACGGCGAGGCTAACTAATAACGTTAGACGGTCACACTCACTTGTAAGTAAGGTTAGGACTTTTTTCATATATCGATCGTTATCGATATATTGGGTAACAACAGCAAAATTTAAGAGTTATTAGTACATCGATATATTTATCGTTATGTATCGATAAATCGATACCTATCGAGAGTTGTTGCTAGCTATCGAAATATGGATAATCCCCGATATATCGATAGTTATCCATAATCTCTCCTTAGTCATGGATTTAAAAAAGTCTTTTTTGGAAATTTTACCCCGCCCCTCTTATCGATTTTTAAGTAATAACTATCGATATACCGATATATATATATATATATATATATATATATATATATATATATATATATATATATATATCGATACATTGATATACCGATAACTATCGACATATTGATTAGCTAGAATTATTAATAGGTAGATTGTCATCGACTATGGATTATCCATTATCGCCCATCTCTAATTATTATAATAAAAACGAGAAAGTTGATAACGATGATGGATAGTAACTTCAGTTAAAGTTAACGCTAAACCGTTCTGATATCGGTAGAAAGCTCTAAAAGGCGGATAGCAGACAAAATTTGTTCAGGTTCCAACAGCACTTCGATTATACGAACTAGAAACCAGTACTTACAGTTACTTCGGCATCACGAATCTGCCCTGCTCACTCCTTTTGTCATAGGTGCTCAGAGTGGATTTTATTATTCATGGTTCTACTGCCCCGCTCGAGGTGTAATCTCACGGCTATACAAGCGCATGGTAAGTGATGTGAGCTTACGAAGACAATGACAATGCATCATCATTATGATATTGGTGCGAGGTAACGACTAGGAAATTTAATAAGCTGATTTTTCATATTTCACATACTGCACTTTTCAGAAGGATCAAAATTCGTAAGCCGAATAAACAATAAGATCCACTTTATACAAAATTATGTAACTGAGTTACAAAGCATTGATAATAAATAATATAGCAAGATACTATAATAATCGTTCTATACAAAGTAAATAAATATAAAAAGTTATATTATTAAATTTTTATTATTATTTTCGAGAAGAGGAGATTTGGAGGAGGAGAGAAAAAATTCTTAAAACACAATTTTGATTACTTTTCCTCATAAGGAAAATAAATTTTACCAATGAGGTAATAAAAGATTAGCTTGTAATTTGAAAAGAAATAGCTTTTACTTAAAAAAAATTCAACATCCTAAAAATTCGATATCTTATTTTGAGTGAACATAATAAGTTCACAAAAAAAGTATCCTGGTATATGATCTATTGTTATTTACAAAGGTTCAGTTGAGTATCTTAAGCTAATTTTATTTAATTCTTTTTTCGATATTTTATAAATTACTTCCAAAAATATAATGTAGAGGCAATATCTATTGCTTCATTTTCAAAAATAATACGCCATATAGAAATACTGAATAGTACTTATTTGCTAAATATATCGGGTGATTGGAAAATTTCGTGCCCTATTAGAAACCAAATTAAATACAACACATTTTGATGAAAAGCAGTATTTATTAATCAGTAATGTACTCCCCATCATTTTCTATAACTGTCTCTCAACGTTTTACAAGTTATTGAATTCCTTCTTTGTAGAAACAGCTCTTCAAAGAAAGTCGTAAGGTAGTTTTTGTCTTCTTCCATAGAATCAAATTTTTTATCATTCAAATTATTTTGCAGAGAACGAAACAGATGAAAATCTGAAGGGGCAAGGTTAGGGGAATACGACGGGTGCTGCATTTTAACTCCCTAAGTTTTTGCAGGATCTGTTGAGCAACATGTGGTCTAGCTTTGTCATGGTGATAGGCGATACCTTTTCGATTAACCAAAATTGGACGTTTTGCTTGAATTTCAATAATGAGTTGGATGAGTTGCAGTTATTGTTTAGCCACGTGGAAGAAGCTTGTAAAAAATTATTTCTCTGGAATCCTACCAGACACATAACAATACTTTCATTGGATGAAATTTAGCCTTTGCTATAGATTCTGCTCGTTCACTTCCATTTTCAGTTTCTTTTTCTTATTATGTTGTCATACACAACCACACAACCTATTTTTTATCTCCAGTGATGACTTGATTCAAGAAAGGTTCGTTTTTTCGATGGGTGAGGAGAGAAAATGATGTGAAAACACGCTTCAGTTTGTTCCGTTCTGTCAAAACGTGCGAAACTCATATATCGAGTTTTGAAATGTATCCAAGTTGCGTTAAATGACGAAATGAAGTCGAATTGTTAACATTTAGTCTCTTAGTAATCTCTTCAGTGGTAATCCGTGGATTATTATTCACTAAGTCACGGATAAAGTCATTATCAATGCCGAGAGATCGCCCAGAGCGAAGTTTATCATTCGATCCAAATAAACGTCTTGAATATTTTTGTTTTAGTTCTAACACTCACTACCTTTTTAAATTCATATGACATAACATGACGAAAATGTATCCCATTTTGAACCATGCACACAAAATAATTTAAATAAACTTTTTTTAAGGTTGTGTTAACTCACGACGATTTAGATAACTGTCAGTTAATAATATGATTATAAAAGAAACATCAGCACAGTCAAAACGGTATGCTTCTGTCATCTATGAAAATCGGGCATAAACTTTTGCAATCGCCCAATATTTTAAATCTGATGAATGAGCCTTTGAATCGGCCTAGTAATTAAATAATTTTCACTGTCGGTCTATAATAATATACCTAAAACTACATAAACACAAATTTTGAAAATCCGAATGTTAATTTTATTTATTTAGTTGAAAGTCATTAGTAAATTAAGCGGGGGCAATCAAACAGTGCTAATTAAAATAAACACAGTTATACTCACCTGGAGCAGGCTGACCATTCCGACCATGCTGACCAGCCACTAGATCGCTCATCGATTTCCTGAAGCTGGGATGAGAGTTCCTGTAATAAATACATTAATTAGGATGTTTAATGTAATCTAACATACAGAGGAATGTTTAAAATTTAGATGTAGTACCAAAATGGCTAATTACGTGATTAAAAGTATATGTTTAAATTGCGAGGAGGGATACAGTAAATACTTGATTATAACACAATATCATTTTTTTACGATTCACACAATATAAAGTAGTATTTTAATCTCTTTTATGTACTAGATATACTAGATAATATATAAATTTCTCATACATCCCATTATTAAAAAATACGAAAATATTTAAGAAGGCTTGAAACTTCTGTACATGTGCACATTATATATTGTAATAATATGCGTTGGTGATTTATGATGCTAAATATTGTATTATCAAACTTGATTCATATTTTTAGTCAATAAACCTTTTTTTTTGGTTTGTTTTTAGAATAAAAAAATAGGTACTACGATATATTTTATATCTATCACTATCACTATAAGCCTAACTCTATCCAATGCTGAATGTAGGCTTTTCTCCTGAATTCCCATCTCAATCTAATTGCAGCTATTGTCATCCACCCAATGCCCGTAACTCTCTGTATATCATCCCACCATCTTGTTTTGGGACGTCCTATGCTCCTCTTCTGTTCTCGTGGCCTCCATTCTAATGTTCGCTTGATCCATCGATCGTCGGTCGTGCGTACTACATCTCCAGCCCATTGCCACTTTCTTTCTGTTACGTGCTCTATAATATCCTTTAATTTCGTTTGTTCATGTATCTTTAAGTTTTATCCCGATCATCTGTCTTTCGAGTGATCTCTGGGTCCGAGCTAGTTTTTGTATATCTGTTTTAGCGCCATATGTAATTACGGGTAGGATGCACTGATCGTAAACTTTGGCCTTTAACTTATTTGGGATGGCTTTATATTTGCAGATATAACTTAATTTCTCGAATGTGCACCATCCAAGCATGATTCTTCTTGAAATTTCACCCGAAACACTATCTATCGTCGTAGTAATTTTTGACCCAGATACACATAGTCCTTAACAATTATTAGTATTGGTTAATATTTTGGTTTTACTTTTATTCGTCTTACGACCAATTGTCTTTGAGTGGTAATTTAACTCATTTATCATTTCTTGTAGCTCATGTGGATGACTGACACTGATAACTACAATATCGTCTGCGAACTTTAAATCTTTAGGCCTTTCCTTTGCTCAATCTAATTGGCGGAATACGTCTTCCAAAGCTGCAATAAATAACTTAGGAGAGATCGTATCTCCCGATCTTACACCTCTTCCTATACGTATTTATTCTGTACTTGGTTTGAGGTAAATCTTTGCGTTTTCATATATATCTTTGAGTAGAGTAGTGAATCTAGAATCAATTCTACAGTTGTTCAAGCCGTTCATGATTTCCCACCATTCGACAGAATCAAAAACCTTCTCATAGTCTATGAAGGCTATATAGAGTTCGAAATTGTATTCATTGTTCTTCTCTAGGATATTTCTCATTGTCTGTAAGGGGTCGCATGTGCTATAGCCGGATCTAAAATCATCCTGTTCACATGGCTGGTTGGAATCTAACTTATTTTTTAATCTATTGGAGATGATTTTAGTCAGAAATTTATAAATATGAGATAGAAAGCTAATCGGTCGGTAATTGTCTAACTTTCTGATATCTCCCTTTTTGTGTAGAAGTATTACTCCTGATGTATGCCACAGTGGTATTTTGCCGGTTTCTAGACATATGTTGGAAAGTTTGACCAATTCTTGTTTTAAATCCTCTCCAGCCTCCAATAGCATTTCCGATAAAATACCTCAGGGCCTGCTGCTCTGTTACGCTTCACTTCCTTCAGGGAATTATTGACTTCCTCTATAATAACTTCTGGCAGTTCTGTCAGAAGAACTAAGAGAGGTTTTTATATCTACTTATAGTAAATGCTAAGTGAAATCTAAGTACATATTACGATAGAGATTTCTTTTATATGTTTCCTCTTAAAAACAGTATTAGTTTACCTTTGAAATCCTTTATTATTTATTATATTTGTAAAGTAATTTAGACTGCATTTCACTACTTAATACGACTTATTTCTAGAACAGTCCATTTCTTGTTTTGTCTTTCGGCAGGCTAGATGTTCGGCCATTTTTTTGGTAGCTTTAGTTATTGTATTTTCTTTTTTGATCATTTTTATAATATTGCTTACATGATTTTGTTGTACACGTACATATTTATATTATATTAGTCCATTATATTAAGGTACGTTGTTTAAATTTCTTTTCGATGAAAAAAATAATATTAAAAAGCTGACTTGATTTTATTAGGTACTGTAGCTAATTTTACCCAATAGCTTAGATTTCCTATATTTGCTTGTGAGTCGCTTTTTCTCGTTCTTTTATTTATTCTTCCTTCGTACCTATTTACGACCACTATATCTCGCTACAAGTAGTCTTTCTAATATCTATTTACTTAGTATTTGTTGACTAAAACTGTTGTGTCTTAGTACCTTAGTACTTATGTATTTAGTTTATTTTAATTATTTATTAATATTATTGCTGTAAAAAACCGGTTGAGAGATCACTTGACCAATTGAAATCAAGGACGTCGAACATCACCAAAATTATGTTTACTCATGTGACAGATCTCGACTAACTGAGTAAAATAACGTAGAACAAGATTAAATGTTTCCATCCACGAAAAATGTGCTCATAATTTGGACAGATCAGTCTGGATATCACCAAAACCTAAAAAACATAAACTTATTTCTAATAACCTGAACACCAAAACTAACATAAGCCTGGTAGGAAAGGCCGATGCTATGTGCCAAATTGGATGTAGGTAAAACGTAATATAAACTAACCTCTAATTACCGGAACGAACATGAATTAACATAAGCTCAATAGCCTAAACTAATCCGAACTAACCAGAACTAACACAAACCTAGTAGGATGAGCTCGGGCTTGGCTCTGGATTAGATATAACCGATACATAACTCGAACTAATCCGAACGAACCTGAACTAACTGGAACTAATATGAATATTACATACGTCTAGTAAGATGGGCCGGCACTTTGCGCCGGAGAGGATATTCCCTTATATAGTACATTTTCCATATACTTAACTCTGAAACCTTAACCTCTTACATTTCTCTTTCTAGTTCATAGAAGCACATCATTCGTATGTCCAATAAGGGTTGGTCAAGTGGTCTAAACCGGAGTTGAGCCTTGCTTTAAGGGAAAACCAGATTGTCGAATTATTTCTTTATTGTAATTGTTATTTTATATTAATCTTTAATGGTAGTATATATATATATATATATATATATATATATATATATATATATATATATATATATATATATATATATATATATATATGTATATATATATATATATATATATATATATATATATATATATATATATATATATATATATATATATACATATATATATATATATATATATATATATATATATATATATATATATATATATATATATATATATATATATATATATATATTGCCCAAGTTTCGACCGAGTCGAAGGCCTTTTTGTAATCTACAAATGCCAGGTGCAATGGTATATTCTGTGGTCTTCTCTATGAGAGTGCGTACTGTCTGCAAGTGGTCAATCATACTAAAACCTTTTCGGAAACCTGCTTGTTCTACTGGTTGATACGAATCCATTTTTTGAGTTAATCTATTTGTTACTATTTTTGTTAGCAACTTGTATAAGTGTGATAGTAGACTAATAGGACGGTAGTTTTCTATGTCATTTCTATCTCCTTTTTTGTATAGCAAAATAACCTCGGCGTTGTTCCATTTTGTTGGAATCCTTTCTTCGGTTATGCATTTGTTGAGTAGGATTCGTACACTCCTCCCATTTTTAACATTTCAGTGGTGATTTGATCTTCTCCTGGACATTTCTGAGATTTCATTTGGTTGAGCGCTGTTCTTAATTCATTGGTATCTATCTCAGGACTTTCCTCGGATCCAATATTTTGAATTTTCCGTCTGTTGTACTGATGACCTTGGGACTTAGAACTGTAGAGATGCTTATAGAAGTCCTGAACTATGGCAACAATTTCTGTTCTAATACTAACTACGGTACCACTGTTGTTCTTCAATTTACTTAATTTCATTCTTCCATTTGATAAGTGGGATTTTAAAACTTTTATATTTTTGTTGTTTTCAATAGTATTCTTTACCAACTTTGTGTTATATTCTCTTAGATCTTTTCGAATGTTCTTGTCTATTTCTCTATTTATTGTCTTATAACTCTCAGCTTCCCTATCTGTTTCTCTTGTCATTTTGATCAGATTTTTAGTAGTTTGGCTAAACTTGCCGATGTTCTTTTGTTTAGCACATATTTGTTTTGTTGCTACTTGTGTGCTACTTCTTATGATTTTACTTCTCAGTCTTCCATTTCCATGTCCTTCAATCTGTTTGTCTCTCTTAGTTTTACGTTTAATGTATCCTGAAATTTTTCTTTATTTTTTGATAGAGTTTCCACTGTAGGATATTTTTGTTTCTTTAATATTAGTTTGTTTCTTTCGAATTTGATGTTTAGGTATATGGTTTCTCTAACCATTCGATGGTCGCTATTTGTATCGAACCGATTTAAAACGGTAACATCTTGACATATTTCTTTTTTGTTAGTGATTATGTAGTCAATTTCATTTCTAATACTGTCATCGGGGCTACTCCAAGTCCATCTTCTCTTTTCAGGTTTTTTGAAGAATAAATTCATACAATAAAGTTGTCCATTTCTGCAATAGTCGACCAGCTTTTCACCTCTGGCATTTCTATCCCCCACTCCGAATTTGCCGATATTTATGGTATCTTGGTTTGTATTTTTGCCAATTTTGGCATTGAAATCTCCCATAATAATCACATATTTCGCATTTTCATTTGTTTTTGCTGTTGATATATCTTCATATAGCTGTTCTACTGCTTCGTCGTCAGATGTGCTGGTTGGAGCATATACTTGTATCACTTGCATGTTATACCTCTTGTTGATTTGTATAGTAACGTAGATGACTCTATCTGATACGGCTGTCATTTTTATGATTTGATGTTTCAATCGTTTATTCACCAATAGGACGACTGCACCTATGTAGTCATTTGTATATATAAATATATATATATATATATATATATATATATATGTATATATATATATATATATATATATATATATTTATATATGTATATATATATATATATATATATATATATATATATATATATATATATATATATATATATATATATATATATATATATATATATATATATATATATATATATATATATATATATATATATATATTTATATATATATATATATATATATATATATATATATATATATATATATATATATTTATATATATATATATATATATATATATATATATATATATATATATATATATATATATATATATATATATATATATATATATATATATTTATATATATATATATATATATATATATATATATATATTTTATATATATATATATATATATATATATATATATATATATATATATATATATACGTATATATTTGTATGTATCTTTCAAGATATTAGATATCACTTCAAGAAACGTTGAATTTTCTTAATAAATCAACGTTCCTTCACCATCTAGACAAGAATCTCTTAAAATATTTTAAATGTTATTATTTTCTGCCATATTTTAGTCAATATATACCAATAAATTTATAATTAAATTTATTTTTTGGAATTTTGTCCACTGCAAGGCTCTAGTTTAGGGTCTAGGGGTATTGAAGAGGCGTTGTATTAGTATGACCCATGTTATAATTTAATGAATATCTTAGCCAAAGTTTTTGTTATAAAATAAAGTATCTGGCCGTTTTCCAAAGTTTATCAATATATCAATATATCGACAACTATCGATAAATCGAAAATATTCTATATATTGATAATTGTCAATACATCTACATTTATCAACATATCTATAAGTATCGAGATATCGACAGTTATCATAATACCGACATTTATTACAGGTGATTAGTTTTTTAGATGAAATGGTTCTTCTTTTAGAAATTCTCCCCCCCCCCAATGTCATCGATTTTTAAATAACATCCCAATGTCATCGATTTTTAAATAACAACTATCGCTATACCGATATATATCAGTTTCCTACTCAGGACTAAATAAAACTTTGATATCATGTTCACAACGTTCTACGACAATACTCGCTAAAATTCTGCTTTATTCTATTATTACATTGGCCCTTCCATAGTTTCCTGGACCTTATTTCCCCATCTTATTTGGTTTTCTAGGTTTCTTACGGTGTAGCGATATCCATTTATAATTGCTTTAGACAATATTATTTCCGCCATTCTCTCTACATTACCTTACCATCTTAGTTGATTTGTTTTAATATCTGTCATCAGAGGACCATTCATTCCGATTTATTGTGACCTATCATTATTTTGAATCCTGACCTTTCTAGAAGGTGTCAGTGATGTCTAAACACATCTATTTCCGTGATCTCAAGTTTTCTTCGGTTGTGTTCCTGCATCACACATATCTCGGCACCGTAAATTAGACAACGTTGCACAGATATATTTTGTTTATCTCCAGTTTCATGGCCTCCGAGACAGTTAATTGTTTTTTCTGCATTGGTTATTCTTTTGTGAACCTCGCTGTCATCTGTCTCTGTTGTATCGTTTCTTCCCCTATTTTAATCGGATGGTTACTGACTCTTATGGGTACGTATTTGCTCTTGCCTATTGAGTCCTAATCTCAACTTTGTGTTCCTGCTGTAACTTATGCGCTACATAGTTCAGATCGGCTTGATCATTTGCTACAAGCATGTAGTCATTGGCGGTTTGGAGAGCAGATAAACATGTTTCTCTGCAGTCAACACTACAGCTATTATATTTTCTTTCCGTTAGGTTGAAAGCTTTTTCAACATATATTTTAAAGAGCGTAAGTGACACACAACATTCTTTCCCTAAACCTTAATTTACTAGAGACGCACTAAAAATTCTGTTGCATATTTTTATTTTTT
Organism: Pachyrhynchus sulphureomaculatus; assembly: GCA_019049505.1. Taxonomy (NCBI): domain Eukaryota; kingdom Metazoa; phylum Arthropoda; class Insecta; order Coleoptera; family Curculionidae; genus Pachyrhynchus; species Pachyrhynchus sulphureomaculatus. The sequence goes on along the minus strand of CM032446.1, from coordinate 147,391,277 downwards.
ATGTTGACTCTTTTTACAAGTCTTCAAGAGCTAGGGTATATTTAATATTGACTTACTGTAACACTTTCCACGACTTCTTGAACATAGTATCAATCGACATTACAAATCCAGTCGATTACTGCCGTTATAAACTTACCAAAAGAGATAACACAATTTTTTTAGGCTATTTAGCAGGTCTGATACATTCAGTTGTCTTACACGTATCTGAAGCGAAGCCCTAAATCATTATGCGACTTTATTGGCTATGGTAAAATCGCTAACGTTGCCGAGGATGGCCTAGCAACGTCTAGGAATGTTTTTTACCAGTTTTCTTCTAAACAACACTTAAAAGCTCTTTTATATTGTTGATAGGCTCTCCTGTAAGCTTGGCAATGATGTCATTTACCTTCTTTCACTCTCTGCAGCGTTTGCTAAGATGTCTTGGATCATTCTTCTCTTGCAAAATCCAACCATTGTTATTGAGTTCAAAGATCTCGTTAGCTGATCTAAGGAGCTCACGTTTGTTTATTTTGAAAAGCCACTTCATCAGATAAAAATATATTCGAGCAATCGTGATCGATAATTTGGGCTTAGGTGTTTTTGTATGTGGACTTATGAGAGCAAGAGTTTCCAGCTCATAGAACGGTACAGTATTTAAAGGTTGCCTGCTTGGGTTGATACTGATAGTAATTCCCATTTTAGCTAGTTCAAGTCTGGCTTTGCGCAGTCGATAAGTGGGGATATTCTAGAACAGCTGCAAGATCGGTTTTTTTCTGCTTTCTTATCGTCGCTTTAGTTTTACTTCGATCTGCAAAGTTATCGATGTTTTTTTGATGTAAATATTATGTCACCCGCTTCACAACTTATTTCTTCGATTTTTTAATCACTTTAGCGGTAACGGCATAAGATAATTTGGTCTTTTCGCGTGTTTGCACAGGAAGACCGCGTCAAATTGCTCAGCACTCATTTTGACAGACGTCAGCTCAGTACAACGTTTTATGCAACAGTGAAATAAATTAATTACACCAAGAAAAAAAAGTCTTCTTTTCCTCTGCTTTACAATTATTCCTTTCCTGTTGAATTAATTTTAGTTAAAGGGCGAATCGAAGATGGTATCAGAAGAAAGCTTATTTAGTTTATAATAGTAACTATCAATTAAACTACCTGATTAAGTAATTTCTTAGTTTGAGTGATGTATTATTTTAATTTTATTTAAAATACTTTAATTAAAATTTTCGTAGACTCTGAAGATATAAGGAAAATGTTAAATAAACAATTTTTATTAGGCAAAGGTGAAAATTATAAATAATAATAGGAACTATAATATGATATTAATTTCTTAGTTTCGTTACATCTTTACGCCAATTACAACAACAATATATTATACCAAAGTCACAATAACTCGAAAATAATGACAATAACGCACTTTAAACATTGGTTACATCTAATTATAGTGTAGCTGCTTGAAAAAACCGGCTTAATGCAATTGGTGTCCAGAGGTTGATAGTTGTGCGTTTGGCTATATCACAGAAAATTGACGTGGAGGAAAATGTTGCCGCCAAACTAATCCGGTTGTTCACCGCTAGTACTTAAAAATAAGCCTCGTTGAGTATCTCAGAGATGCGGCGCAAGTAGAAGTTGTATTATATTGTGTGGGATAGTAAGGGAAAATATGCACGGGAGCTCTAAGACACTTGATATTTCACGTGTTTGTCATTCTGTAGTAATAGCTAGGTTTCCTGTGGTTATTTCACATATTAGGTCATGATATTATGCTGCAGGCATTGTCAAACCCTTAAGCCGATATTACTCTAACGGCGTATTTTTGGTGGTGACCTGCTCGGACCATCTGCCGATCAGGTGGTTAAACTAAAAATTTCGTTCTATAGAGGTTGGCAAAAAGGACCTTCATAGCCTATTTGCCTGGCCTCCCGAAATACACCTAATTAAATACATATTCTCTTTAACAAAGTATTGATTGCTCTTACAATGAAGTATTCGTAAGCTTAAAAAATATTTTTTACATGAAAAATCGTGGATCTTAGAAGTAGATTATATCAATTCGGAGCAACTTTTCGATTTTTCACCTACGATAGAACTACGATAATGGAACACTTGTTCAGTGCTCTAACTTCGAAGACTAATGATTACTGAAGATTATTTGTGTAATAGTAGGTGAAAGTTCGGAACGTTAAGCCAAATTAACACAGTCTGATCCTACAAAGCACGATCATCTAACCAAGACCATGAAAGCTTCCATTTTATGTTAAATATTCCTTAGTTACGTAAAACATATCCTTTAAAATTATTCTAATATTTTGCATACTTCTGACTTATTTTTGATTTCAGTCATTAAGTAAATTATTTTGTTTTTTTGTTATTGTATTCAGTAAGTTAACCCTTCAGCCTGAAAAAAAGTCCAGACGCATTTTTAACAACTTTTTCTTAGAAATAAAAGCTTCATTTGAGTACTTTTAAACACTTTAACCCAGCTTTCTAACAAGAAAAACGATCGATAAATACTAAAACAATGAAGTCAGCCACTCAAAACCCATTGAATAAATTCCTTTTAAATTCGGAGAATAAATTGTCGCTTTAAGTTGGGAAAAACATTTCTAATAAAGTTACTTTTAAAAGTTCTTCCATTGTAATATTGCGAAATTAATGGCATTAAATGTTGTTGTTTTTAGGAAGTTTTTAAATCGCTTATTTTTTTGATGGGATGTACATATTTAATAGTCATGGCCATAGATAGAATACTAGGACTAGGGGGAAGGGGTTCAACTTTTACAGTGTAAATCTGGCGACGGGTAAGTACGGGCACCTCTCAAAAGAAATTCTTTCTCATAGAAAATAAAAAAAAAATGTTTACGGTAAAAGTTTAAAACCCTCTCAAGACATTAAAATAAAACAAGAAGCGATGACCGGGGTGGGGCCTGTAAAAGAACAATAAATCCTCTGTTATAATAAAACTTCGATAGAAATAAATAACCGGGATGGGGAGGGAGGATTTCTGAAGAAAAAAATCGTAACAAAAAGAGTTTCAAAGCTTAAACTGTATACAAAATCAATGACCAAAGAAAGAGCAATATATTAATATGACAACAATAAAACAGAGCCCCAGTAGAACTCCCATTTCTCCCTTCCCGTTAGTCCCGCCTGTTCTAAAAGAAGAGCATATTCAGGGTAATAATGGTTTACAATACTGAAAACACCGAGGGAATGGTCGATTTTTATGTAAAACGACCAGATATATCGATATTATTTTATCTTGTTATATATTCTAGGAATATCTTTGGTAAAAAGTAATGTTTTCAGTTTTTAACTTTATTTCTTCAAAGGTTAATATCCTGTATTTTTACCTTTAGGTGATTTAAATTAAAATAATGAAATTCCTGCCATAAAATAAGAGGGAGATGATTCACAAAACCGAGAAAATTAATATCACTTATGACACAGTTTCCGTTTGTGCTCTTTAAGAAATAATATTTCAGTTGATAACCAACCAGCTTTATTGTGTCCCTCAGTAAAATCTGAAATGAAAAAACAGATCCTCAAAAATTAATAAAATCGGTTAAAAAGGAAAGCTTATTAAAGAAATACGATATTTTGACTCATACTCTATAGAATAATGTTTAATTAGTTTGTGCACTATTTTTTTTTTGTAAATGTTTATCATGGATGGAATTAGTAAACAAGGGTCAGAGAAGCGGAATCTTAGTGAAAAGATAATGACGCGAAAACCTCATGAATTCTGCAGAACTTCCGTATAGATGTGCGGAATGGAAAATTTCAGTAAACCACTTCGTTGGTCGTCAAATTACAAAGGTAAATAGAAAGATAAAGAAAAACTCTCTTGTCTCTAAAAATTAAGTTATACTCGGGTGTAAACTTTAACTGATCCACGGTTGTTCGGAAAACAGTATCCGTAGCTAAGACACTGCGTCATATCTTTTGAGATGTAACAATTTCTCCGTCAAAGTAGGGTGAAATTTTAGCACCTTGAGTCTAATAGACCAGTTATATTTTTAACTTTAACTCTGTATTCTCTTGTGGCTGACAATTCAGTTACAATCAAAGTATAAATTATAATTGATTTACTGCTGTCAGCTAGCGATCGCACAGCTTTCGTAACTTAGAGGATATGTTACTGCCTCTGAGATGAAACTGAAGTAGTGTGGAAGCCTAGGAATTTGATATAAATGGGACAGTCATTCTTATATTTTAATATTAAATACAATTATACTTACTGACTTTAACTAATCAAAATAGTTAGCAGATTTTTTCATTTCGCAGGGCCCTCACAACTTTAGCAAAATGGTGAGAAAGTTGAGATTGCGCTAATTGAAACCTTCGCGAAATTAAGTAGGATACTCGTTGTGAAATGTAGTAATACCTTATCGCTTATCTAGATAGGGACAAAATATATTTTTCGAAAAGCTGAGTTGCGGCAAGTGAAAGTTACTTTTTTCAGATTTTGAAAGATATGATATTGCCAGTCCATATTGAACCAATGACAACATGTGTGTGGAAATGGAAAATAAAACAAAAATAACCGGTCAAGTGCAAGTTGAACTTGCGCAATTAGTGTTCCGTAGGTTGATTTCTTTTAAAATTAAAAAATGTTGTAACGGAAGTATAAAATGATCAGTGACTTCACAAAACACACTCCAAATGAGTTTTCAACAAAGTTTGTTTCCAATCTTTACTGAAAATTGATGACCTTGAAATTTATGTTTTTTTTATATACGAGATAAATTATTAAAGGTAATGCACTCGTGATAATTTTCGTTCAAACTACACCCCGTGGAGAATATTCCAGAGTTTTTTCAAAATTTTTTGATAAGTACTTTTCGAGATAAGGCGGGTGGACAGCGATTTTTTCGCGATTTTTTAAAAATAATACAAAGAAAAGTGCGCGCAAGTATTACATTATATATATATTTTTTACGCGTGTTTTCACAAGCTTTCATTTGACACCACACTCGATTACCTAGTAAAAAAATTTTTTTTTCACTTTCGATTTCACTCCCCAAAACTAACCCCTTAAGTGAAAATTTAACTTTCAAAACTACATGGCTCTGTTGAGGCCATCAATTCCTATATTATTACCAAATTTCAACTTTCCATGACAAATAGTTTCGGAGTTACTTACATTCTCTTATTGAAGTAGATTTCTAACCAGCTCCAAGTTTCTATAGAAAATGTGTATATACACTTTAATGTTGTTTTTACATGACTTCTGGCCTCTCAAAATAATATATGTAAATGTTTAATAAATTTTTAATACATTAACAAGCTAAGAAACTGCTACTCAAAAATTTGGCCTTGACTTGGAATATAAAAAGGTCTCGGCATATTGTGCAACTGTACTTAAGTTTAAAAATAAACCCACCAATTACAAGTCTTGCTTGCTTAATTAGTGTTCCGTACGTTAATTGCTTTTAAAATAAAAATTTTTGTTATGGAGTTAGAAAATGTTCAGTGACTTCACAAAACACAACTCAAATGAGTTACCAACAATGTTTTTTTCCGATCTTTACTGAAAACTGTTGACCTTGAATTTTTTTTTATATACCAGATAAATTATTAAAGGTAATGCACTCATGATAATTTTTGTTCAATCTACGCCGTGTGGAGAATATTCCAGAATTTTTTTCAAAATTTTTTTACCAGTATTTTTCGAGATAAGGGGGGACAGCAATTTTTTCGCAATTTTTTAAAAATAATTCATAGAAAAGTGTGCGCAAGTATTATATATATATATATATATATATATATATATATATATATATATATATATATATATATATATATATATATATTTTGTGAACTCGTGTTTTTACAAGTTTTCATTTGACACTCCACTCGATGATCTGGTAAAAAAAAATTTTTCACTTTCGACTTCACCTCTAAAAGTAATCCCTTAAGTTAAAATTTAACTTTCAAAACTGCACGGCTTTGATGAGGCCATCAATTTCTATATTAGTGCCAAATTTTAACTTTCTATGCCAAATAGTTTCGGAGAAAATCAGGTGTGACAGACGGATAGACGGAGAGACAGACACCGAAGTGATCTTATAAGTGTTCCGTATGGAACACTAATTATTGTTCAAAGTTTGGAATATAAAAATGATATAGTTCTTTAATGATATTTTTTTATTCTCAAACAAAAATAATATTTTTCAGTAAAACAAGGAAAAAGATTAAGATACTATTGAGTGGAGCAAAAACATTAGAATAAACCAGTGTAAGTGCCAAAGCATAAGAAATGAAAATCTTTTATATTTTCCCAGTGTTTCGAAAACATTTAAATTAAGATATGCTACATGAACTACTTCACCTACACAAAAACAAGTTGATCATAAAAATGGAAGTAAATGGATTTTTTTTTTATCTAAACAGAGAAGGTACTCCTATATAGGTATATTACTTGTTTTGGGTTTTTAGGTAGAATTGGTAGAAAATTTCATACGAATATATAAAAGAGCACAACGTGTAAGAAGCATTAGAATTTAAACATCCTCGCAAAATCCTTGTTATTAACTTGTGCCTTATTTTATTATTTTCTGAACAAAAGATACACGATAGAAGTCTGTGGGATATACACAGTTTGGTAGGTTACAGTTTAGCAGAGTGGACAATTTGACAGGGAACAATGCATGCAAATTTACAATTGTAATTTATATATTTTTTAATGATTAGAGAAGAATTCTGTTCAATTCTTAATTGGTTTAAGAACATTTAGTTAAAAATGATTGGTAATTTGCAAGCGTAGGAAAACATTTGTCTTTACTTTCAGACCTTTTCTTTGGTAAAAGGACTATGTCATTTGCGTCATAAAATAAATCTGTTTTGAATCTCACTGGAGTACAGTCATAAAGTTGTAAAAGTAAGTCTTCTCCGAAATGTTAATCCTTGAATTTACAGCTGAACAGTAACAATTATTTTTATGTGAGATTGTGAGATTATTGTAACAATATAGAGACATTCAACGTATTCATACGTTTCGTTTATTTATGCACCTATACTTTTAATTAATATTATTAGGAATTTTTCTTAACGAAAAAACATATTCTGTATATGTACTAATTAAAAATTATTCTACATATAAGTTGAAATTTTAATTGAATTGTTATGCTTGATACTTGTAATAACCTGACCACATTTTACACAAAATTTAATTATTTGGGATTTTCAAGATTATTATTTACATTTAATCTATGAGGGGATATTACCAAACATTTTTTGTAAATTAAATTTTGGTGAAATATTTATTTTTCGAAGAAAATCTGGGATTATAATGCAATATAAAACTTTCTTTTAATATCACTATGAGTATTATCACAGAATAAACCAATTAAAAAATGGAAGTAGATATTTCAAATTGGCTATTATCTATTTGACTCCTCAAATATTAATTTTGACTTGTTAAACAGACAAAAAATTGTTTATTTTCTTGACGATATTCTGAGAATGAAGTTATCGGTTAGATATTTTATTAGAATAAATTAAGGTAGTTACTCAAAGTCGTTTTAGGTTGCGCTGCTGAGTTTAAATTAAACCAATTAATAGTTGGTTGCTAGTAGCATAGACGAAAGAATTATTCCTATCAGGCTCTGTAACTCCGCGAAAATTTTAGATGATTAGAAGTATGATTTAAAGTGATAAGTAAGCTTTTTAGAACAGAGGTGAATCTGAAGCTAGTTGAGACCCCATATTTCATAGTATGTAGAATTCACAATAAGATGCGTTAATAAAATAAATGTGTTTGAATTTTTTACACATTCCGGGGACTTCTATTTCTCATGGAGTCCCCAGGGCACGATAAAATCAAGGTCAAATTCCTGAAAATACTTCCAAAAAAGCAGGTCCCAGAAACCACAAATATAATAAATAGTATACTAAGACTCAGTTACTTCCCCCTCTTCTGGAAGAAAGCTGAGATCATCCTGATCAGAGAACCCGGCACCCCCTCTCACCAGGCTAGCAACTATCGGCCAATTAGCTTACTCCTTTGCCTAGGCGAAGTGGCAGAGAAAGTTATCCTCGAAATCATCCGAGCCAAGACATCAGAGCTCAGAATCATCATAAATGAACAGTTCGGTTTTCGTCCCTCTCACGGCATCGTTCATTACACCACAGCTCTCTCCCAACACATCGTAAACAGCTTCAATCTCAAACACAGTCTTCCTCAATGTTTCCAAAGCCTTCGACCGAGTCTGGCCCGAAGGATTCATCCTCGAGTTCATCCGCCACAACTTCCCCACAAATATCACGTGAATGGTCCTGTCCTTTTTTTCGGATCGCACATTGCAGGTTCGTGTCGATCAGACTTTGTCCAAAGTCAGGCCCATCCGAGCTGGAGTACCCTAAGGCTCTGTCCTCTCCCCCCATTTATGTAATATATATACGGCCGACATACCCAAGTCGGACCACACCTCTCTTTTCATATACGCCGATGACACCGCCATCATAGCCATAACCAAGTCGCCTCCAACGCCACCTCAACGAGCTTCCCTTGGTTCGAACCCTGGAGAATCCAGTTCAACCCAGCGAAGACCCAAGCTATCATGTTATAAAAGGCCCAATTCCCACCGCCAGAAAGCCTTAACCTCCAAGGAATCCAATCAAGTGGATCATCCGGGCTGGAATGACCTACTCCAGCCCTGCATGGTGCTAGATGTCACGCACTAGCAGATCTACCCTCCAGACCATCCAGAACAAGGCCCTCCGCATCATCGCCAACGCCCCATGGTTTGTTTGCAATACTCAAATCCACAGGGACCTCCAAATGCCAACAATCCGGGAATTTATCAGCAGCACCTAGCTGAAATTCCTGGACAAAGCCGCCTTCCACCTCAATCCCACAGTCAGGACCGCCTACCGCCCCCCTACACGCCATGCCGGCCGCAGTCTGCTAAGACCCAGTAACCCCATGCCTCCAGATTAGTTTAAGTTCATACTAAGTATATTATTAAGTTTAATTTTAAGTTCATGTTCATGAAATATCTTAAGTTCGTCAGATCCCTACCATGCATAATCTTAAGATTAGCTAAAATTCATATTAAGTTTAATTATTAAGTCCAATTTTTAAGTTTGTATTCTGAAATATATTACGTTGAAATATCAGTTTATCAATACGTAGGTTAAGTTAGTTAGGTCCCTGCAATGTACATATCTTAAGACCTAAATTGTAAATCATGCTTATTCTACTCACTGTATATTAGTTATAGTTTTTAGTTACTAGCTAATTTGTCAATAAATGAAATCTGAAAAATCTCTCGTGGAGTTGCAGCCATTTCAGTTTTAAGTCTGTATTACCTCTTTCGTGTAAATTGGTAGAAATAAAATTTTTATTTTATTTTAGATATCTTTCGCTATATTGTGTTGTGAACAGTTATCGTATATTCGGAAGATAAAAAGAATACTGAATAAATAATAAAGATAATATCTTAAACATAATAATAAAGAAGAAAATTTTATGTTAATTCTTTTTTGGCACATCTTTAAGCTTAGAACAATAAAAATAAAATAAACCAAAATCATAATAATCTTATTTGCCGCTATTATACCTAACAATAAGTAATCAGTGAGAATGGATTTTGTTTATACGATTTAGCTGTCACTGATTTCAATTTACCCAGACTTTGATTTAGTGGTTTTCTCATTAAAAATGGCACAAAGGTTCCATTCTTTATCCACCTGCTACTAACCCAAACTAAACTCCAATATACGTATTTGTAATGAGAGATGCATAAGCATTTTTTTCCAACCGTAAGGTACGAAGGTATTTGATACCCTTTATCTTTCGCCATCTTTCATACTTCATTACCTATGTGCGAGGATTTTAGTTGTTTTTATAAGTACGTTTTTAGATTTTTTTGGGAATAGCCTAAAAGATGTAGCATGGAATTAAATTATCTGCATTCGAGTTCATCAATTTCGAAAAAGCTTTGTAGATGTCACCACGAATCAAGGTTTTAGTGACTTGTACTCGAAATAAAACTTTTTATACTCGAATATACATACCCACGTTTACCAAACTTTGTCGATAGTGCTTAAACCAATTTTAAATTTCAATTCTCAGTAAAGTCAATTTAACCAGTGGAAGAGGCCGCGCGATGGCATGAAAAAAAAAATTACGAAACAAATATACTTTAAAATTGTGTATTTAATAGCAAACTTGTGTATTTAACATAATACCATGGCTTGAATGAATCCTTACTTAGAGTTGATGTCAGTGATATCAGAATGATTACTAAGCTCTATTTGCATCAGACAGCCCAAGTAAGAACAGAGGGAGGCTTGACAGAAGCAATCAGGATAAGTCGAGGTGTCCGGTAGAGCTGTGTCCTCTCTCACACTCTTCATCTTCTATTCTTCATCATCTATTCAGAGGAGCTCTTTTCACAAGCTCTGGGTGATCTAGACGTAGGCAATAGAATCAACGGTACATAAACAATATCCGATACGCCGATGATACGGTGTTGGTCGCTGCTAGTCTTGAGGTTATGCAGTTGTTGCTGAACAGAGTCAGAGCCCAAAGTATAAATTGTACCTCGACATAAACAAAACCAAGTATCTCACCATCAGCAGATCACCAACGCAAGGAAGGCTAATGACGGAGAAATTGAACGAGTAGAGACGGTCACGTATCTGGGGAGTATTTTGAATAAACGATGAGATCACGACACCAGTATAGGATCCCGAATTGAGAAAGCAGGTAAACGTTCACCAAAATGCGTAACTTTTTGTGTTGACGAGACTTCTCTCTGGGCGTGAAGATCAGAATAGTGAAATGCTACGTTTATCCGGTGCTGTTGTATGGGGTCGAAGCATGGAAATTAACCAAGGTAACCGAGAGAAAGATCGAAGCCTTCGAGATGTGGATCTATCGACGACTGCTACGTATTTCTTGGGTGGACCACATCAACAATGAGGAGGTCCTACACCGTGTTGGTAAACAGAAAGAACTGCCGAATACCATAAAGCAACGGAAACTCGAATATTTTGGCCGTGTCATGGGACATGAGGAAAAATACCACATCCCTCAATTGGTAATGCAAGGGAAGATTTATGGACGCCGCAGACCAGAAAAATGACGGATATCTTGGTTTCCGAACCTCAGAGACTGGTACGGGGTGATATCTATTGAGATTTTCTGAAGAGCAGTCAACAAGACTAGGATCACCATGATGATGACATCCGGAACGGATAAGGCACCTAATGAATGAAAATAAATACCACGACTCCAAAAAAAAAAGTAAGTTTATCAATCTTTTATTAAAAAATTGCCTACCGGCAATCATGAGTTTTACGTACCTTGGTGTTGGTGCATAAAAATTCTCACATTTCACTTGTTGTTTACATCATAATTCGTAACAGACGGAGTTAATTAAGAAGTAATGACGAGGTAATAGCGTCGAATCTACTCAAATCAGTAATGATTGGTGCTCGAAAAGCCATTCTCAGCTCGGTTGCGTCCCTATCACCATCAATGTTAGTGCGGGCGGAGAGCCAAATCCTACTTAGCATATTCTGATGTGCTACTGCAGACTCAGTCACTACTCAGTAGCTTTATGGGTCTATTCTCTACGTTTTACCTTCCAATAGTGTCCTTTATTTTTTGAGTGACACAATAAGTATAAAAGTGCGAATTCAAGTAGGAGCTAATGTTTAGTTGATAGATTCGTTAAATACTTGCGGTTACCGACTCTGAAAAGTGTTCTCAAGTATATACAATATATACAGAGAAGAGAAACCATTCGTGATGCCTGCAGACATGCTGTTAAGGAGTTTGTAAAAGATGCAACTGATAAATTATGTATATAAATTAAATTAATTGAGGTGTAGATTGCTTTAAAAAAAACCTAGGCACAGGCTAATAAATAAAAGGTATTAAAAGTTTATTGCTATACTGGACAAACTTCTTGCAACTGTGTAGTAGATTCAATAGACCTAGGGGAAAATAGATTTTTTTAACAGATAATGAAAGAGAACACAATTGGTGGGTACATCCAGCGAGGGTTGAAAAAGAAAAAGCTAAGATTAAGGGACTGGAGAATCAAAAAAGGATACGCCCGCTTTATTTCAATAAACGATAATTGCAAAGGTATCCGATTCTGCAGAAGACGAGAAAGATGAAGAGAGATTATAAATATTAGTAGTGAGTTTTTTTAAACGTTATGAAACTTACTGTTGCATATGGTGCATTATGAGGTTATCGTTATTTTAGGTTTTCATTTCTTAATTAGAAAAAAGAGACACGCTAAAAGATTACAGAAAGCGATGACGTCAGATTTCGATAGATTATAAACGAGTGCTCAATTGGTGGTACATATTGTTGGTCAGACTGTCCAGAACACTATTGGAATAAGAGCTAAGACTGTATCCAAGACTACTATGCATCGAAGCCATAAAAGTAACCGGACAAATATGACAGTGTCATCAGTCAAAATTTTTCCCATTCAACTTCACTTGTTGCAGATTAGGATGAAAAATCACTCCCGATGAGAAAAGTATCGTGTACTGTCTTTATTTAATATTTATAAATAAAATTATACGAATATATATGAAATGGTTTCCTACTGTTCAGGTGATGACGACTAACTACCTGTGCTGCTGACAGGGCAGAACATGGAGCAGGTTATAGCTGTGCATACATCCACAGGAAGCTAGAATAGAGCTTGTGTAGTCCTAAGCCCTGTCCCTTCTTATTATTCAGTAGAGAGTTGCAGGCCAGATAATGGGCTTATGCTTTGATACAACAGCATATAATATTTGTGTAATAAAATTGATTGACTCCCTTCTTTAGAATAAGCTTGGCTAATAACTATCAAATTTAGCTTGCTTGCATCATATTGATGGATTGTTCCTAAACTCAGCACTTCGTAATCTCTTTTGGCGAGTCACAACTGTGTCTGCCAAATTCGAAGATGTTTGGGAACATTCTGACAACCCTAAGTATTGCGTGAATTATCAGTCGAAACATCGTGTTCTGGAACTAAAAACATAAGACAAGTACTTCTTATTCCCATTTCAGTGAAATGTCTCGCGTCAAAGCCTTGTCGCTACTTGAAATGTACTGCAGAGAACGGTGCTGTGATTCTCTTCTGAGCTTGTTAGCTTGTGTTGCCGTTTTGTAAGATACACAATGCCATCTGTACTCTCATACAATCCCACATATTCTTTATCCTGTAGATGAAGTAAACTCCAAGAGACTAGCAAGAGTTTTAAAGCCTAAAGTAATTTTCTCGGAGGGCATCTTACCATCTACGAAGGCCGGCGACTCCTGTAAAACGCTTAAAGGACCCGCTGCGTGGTTCGTGCAATCTAGTTACCTAAGATCTACATATTCGGGGTTCAGACAGAGCTAGACCAGAAACTATTTAATTCAGATGTGTATACCTGTTTTCGTAAATTGTATTCTGAGAACTCAGTCACAAACCTACAGAAACACAAACCGGACATTAAATGGAGTTCGGCTCCTTAGAAGCTCTCTAATTAACTGTAGTATCCGTCAACTAAATTGATTCTTGTCTTTCTTCTAGATGAAATGATATAGTACGAAGAAAAGAAAGTAATAATCGTTGTGAACGAAATAAAGGTAACTACTCGATTACGTGTAAGTTATGATGATATTGTCTAGAAGCTCCAATTGCAAGATTTCGCACCTGAAGCTTTTTTAAAGTTTTTTGAGGTAACAGACATCAACATTTATACAATTTGATGGTGAAGATTCATTATTATAGTCAAGCAATCACGATTAAAAGTATCTACAAAACTTAGTGATAGACTTAATGGTTGTAAATGATTTTGCATTGGTAAAACCGTTCCTATAAGAAAAGAAATTGACAAAAGATGTTCTCACTGATTGATAGAAAGAAAAATAAATTCACAGAGAATTAAGCTATGCTAACTACTTTTCTTTAATTAATAACCTGCTGGAAAACATACTATTTTACAGTTTTCTAAGAAATTCGGACTGTATCACTGTTTTATGTTCTTTAGATATGTCTGTAAGATATATTTAGACAAAAAAACATCTTTTTAATCAGCTGTATTCATGTGAAGATAAGCATTATTTTAAGGTAACTACAAGATTGTCGCTGACCAACATTTTTCTCAAAATTTCTCCATTTTTAAGATCTTTTTTGTGAGTAATTCAAACAACCTTTACACTATGAAATTTCGTCACACCTTATGTAACCTATGTAAATTACTTATAATATTAGGGCGCGACGTCGAAGTCCTCAGAACTTTCGACAATTTTTACAAAATGGGACGCACTGTACCCACATATATACATATGTATATATATATATATATATATATATATATATATATATATATATATATATATGTATATATTATATATATATATATATATATATATATATATATACATATATATATATATATATATATATATATATATATATATATATATATATATATATATATATATATATATGTATATATATATATATATATATATATATATATATATATATATATATATATATATATATATATATATATATATATATATATATATATATATATATATATATATATGTATATATATATATATATATATATATATATATATATATATATATATATATATATATATATATATATATATATATATATATATATATATATATATATATATATATATATATATATATAAACTTGATTGGTTTTTCTTGGGTACTTAGGTTCTTTTGGAAGATACAAACTAGTTTATTTGACGTTTCGCCTTATTTTTTTTAGACATCTAATGTTGTGTATGCAATACCGTGTGCGGATTGTCCGAAGAAATATATTGGAATGACTTCTCAGTTACTAAAAAAACACACTGAATGGACACAAATATACTAGGAATGCTTCCACTGCCCTTAGTAAACACGAAGCAGAAGAAAAACATCACTTTAAATTTAATGAAACCAAGGTCCTCTGTAAAGACCGGAATTATGCCAAACTACAAATTAAAAAGATGATTGAAACAAAAAAAGATGAAAACACTGTGAATGATAGGCCTGATATAAGAGGAATCAGTCATATCTACACAAATCTAATTAAAAAATAAACATCATCCTCTTAATAATACAAAATGGTATATATACTTAACATCAATAACTGTTTTTTGGTTAAGACACCCATTATAGATAATAAAATAGAATTTGAAATTCACAAATACACAAATAGTTGACTTTCAAGGTATATACTCTTCTTTAATTTATTTTATATTGTTGTTATAGTGTAAATATTTTAAATGTCCGATTTAACTTTGTATTTTCTAATTTTAGAATGAATAATAAAAAATTTAACAAAATTTTTGAAAATGCCTAAAAAAAAATAAGGCGAAATGTCAAATAAACTAGTTTGTATTTTAAAAAAGAACCTAAGTACCCAAGAAAAACCAATCAAGTTTATGTAAACAAATTTTTTAATGTACAATGTTTTTAAATCAGGAAATTTTGGCTCAAGCAAGGTTCCCGAACTAATATATATATATATATATATATATATATATATATATATATATATATATATATATATATATATATATATATATATATACATAATATTTATTAATTAAACGAATTGTACTTTTTTCAATTTAGAAAAAACAGCTAATGCTGAAGATATAAACTACATCTGAAGTTCAGTGTGTTAAAATAAATTATTCTTTCTATACCAATGTAGAACGATACACAATAAACTTTTCTTAGCGTTGCATTACCAAACGGTCGTTTCGATTAATAAAAAGTTCTCGAGCCTCTTTACCATTCTCCCCTTGCAATTCGCGCGTTTATACTGCTCAACTATACCTATTCATGTGCTGTGTGATTAATCATACGGTGCTGATTGTTTAAATCCAAACATTAATCTCGTCATCTTTGATAAGTGACGCTATCTAGGGCGTGTTTTAGGACCATACATTTGTGTTTTTGAGCAATTATTTTAGTAGTTTATTATGAATTCCCTTATTATTTTGATTAGCGAAACTTTACTTAAACTTGAAAAATAGTATATTTTATTTCATGTGGTGAGTTTTAAATATGCTGTTTCTTTACAAGTTACTGGGCCCGAGCTTTAGTGGAATTGCGCGAACTGTATAATTTTTAACTAAACTTTAATTTCTACACTGTCTACGGCTCTATAAAATTTAATAAGATTTTTTGTTAAGGTTTTTCCCATTCTGTTATGCTTTAATAATTTGTATGATTTTTTGCAATTATGATGCTTTTTTACAACTTTTTTTTTTTAAATTGTTATCAAATTTATAACTTTTTCAGAGACTAGCATTTCTGTGTTTATTCTTTGATGATTCTATCGTCCTAATAAATTATTACTACCATCATTAACGTACCTATATTGGCACTAAATTTCGTAAAAACATTTTTTAACAAAGAAAGTCTGAGAAGATTGTTCCCTAATAAAATTAATGATGTTGAGTATAGCATCAATAAACGAGGCGTCGACCTATTATTTTTAATGAAGGTATTTTATTATATTTTTTTTTTGCCATCCGTTTTAGAAGGTCGATATTCTACACTTTATTTCACTTAATTTTAATAAAATACTCTAACTAAAAAGTTAAAAATATTTCCATACTTACCATTAAAAACTTTTATTTCAATATTTTAGTTTTTAAATAGGTAATGTTTAGTTTTCTTGCTCTGAGTTAAATAACCGGCCAAGTACAAGTCGAACTTTTGCAATAGTGTTCCGTACGTTGATTGCTTTTGAAATAAAAAATTTTGTTACTGAGGTGTGAAATGACTTCACAAAACACACCCCAAACGAGATTTCACCAAAGTTTGTTTCCGATCTTTGTTGAAAACTGATGTAGGTTTTCTTTATATACCAGATAAATCATTAAAAGTACTCGTTATAATTTTCGTTAATTCTACACCCTGTGGAGAATATTCCAAAATTTTTTCAAAATTTTTTGATAAGTACTTCTCGAGATAAGAGGGGGTACAGCGATTTTTGATAATTTTATAAAAATAATACAAAGAATAGTGTGCGTAAGTATTACATTATATATATTTTTAAACTCTTGTATTCACAAGCTTTCATTTAACCTCCCACTCGAAGACCTGGTCAATTTTTTTTCACTTTCGATTTCACCCCCCAAAACTAACCTTTTAAGTTAAAATCAACTTTCGGCTCTGATTCATATATTATTGCCAAATTTCAGCTTTCTCTGTTAAATAGTTTCAGAGAAAATCGGATGTGACAGACGGATATACAGACAGACGGACAGACAGACAAATGGATAGACAGATAGACGGACAGACGGACAGACAGAGAGAGAGGCAGATAGATTGATAGACGGACAGACATCGAAGTGATCTTATAAGTGTTCCGTACGGAAAACTAAAAATAGTATCAGCTATACAAATTTGAAAGAATTAGTTACTCGTACTGTTTTAAATTCCTCTTAAATATATTATATAAAAAGCCTGTCCAGATTATTATGTAATTTCGAGAGTAAATTGGAAAAATACCCTAATTTATTAGAAATCGCACTTGTCCATTTCATAAATTTTATATTTTTAATTATGATAATGCGTATATAATAATAACGAGGATTTAGAAGCTTAATTCTGTTATGGGTTGAAACAGCTTAGTAACTGGCACGGCGAATTAGCGAGAATCTAAAAATGTATAACAACTGCACATATCTAAATTGAAAGCCGGGATGTATTTAAATAAAGCAAAAGATTTAAACAAGACAAATATATATATATACATATATATATATATATATATATATATATATATATATATATATATATATATATATATATATATATATATATATATATATATATATATATATATATATATATATATATATATATATATATATATATATACATATATATATATATATATATATATATATATATATATATATATATATATATATATATATATATATATATATATATATATATATATGTATATATATATAAAAATTTTTTTTTACTAGATCATCGAGTGTGGTGTCAAATGAAAGCTTGTGAAAACACGAGTAAAAAATATATATATAATGTAATACTTGCGCACACTTTTCTTCGTATTACTTTTAAAAAATCGTGAGAAATCGCTGTTCCCTACCTTATCTCGAAAAGTACTGATCAAAAAATTTTGAAAAAAGCCTGGAATATTCTCCACGGGGTATAGATTGAACGAATATTATCATTACCTTTAATAATTTATCTGGTATAGAAAAAAAACAAAATTTCAAGGTCACCAGTTTTCAGTAAAGATTGGAAACAAACTTTGTTGAAAACTCATTTGGGGTGTGTTTTGTGAAGTCACTGATCATTTTATACCACCATAACAAAATTTTTTATTTTAAAAACAATCAACGTACGGAACACTAATTGTGCAACTTCAACTTGCACTTGACCGGTTTTTTATTTGATAAACGTATAGCTATTTAACCAGTGGAGTATTACCTCTCCGTAGGATAATATAAAGTAAGAAGTTTAATGTGATTGACTTATGATTTCAGTTAGTAAAACAAATATGATAAAGTTCTGTTATAAGTGGCTGCCATGATAATTTAGCATTCAATGTCACAGTTTATCGGTTTATTCGTACTACAGATACTCTATTCGGAAATCAAAGAAGCAAACACCTATATAAAATTATATATTTTGGATTGAACTGTTTAATGTGGTTTCGAAAAAATATAGTTTTAGATCGTTATCATTTAATTACTGACAGATTTTCTCAACATTGCTTTGCATGCCTCATTCAATCTTACGTTTTTTAGAAATTATAATAAAATTGGAATCACGGGCTTGCAATACGGGAGAGGCCTTCTTTTTTTTAAATTATAATTATTAATATTGATGGAAGATCGTCATCAGTTTATTTTGAGAAAGAAAATTGGAGATAAAAGATTTTTCGGCGGCAACCCTCTTTTATTTGTGATCATATTTGATATTATACCGTATGATAATTTAACTATTTGAAATATCTTAGAAAAGTAAAATCTTACCTATTTAAAGCTTATACCCATTATTTGGATTTTCTGAGTTTATAAAATAAGATATTATAGTCGATCAAGTTGATAAAGTATTTTTAAAAGATAGTTTGAATAATCGACAAATTTTTCAGCCTAGTCTGGAGGTGGGCAAATCCCGTTTGCTTTTTGGGACATTATTTTTAAATTTTTAAGTTCTTCTTAAAAGGTACCCGACTGCAATTAAAAGTTTACTAAATACAGGAGTGGGTATCGTAAAACATTATCGCCCTGTTTTATAGGACACCATTATCAACTTCCATGTCTCACTGCATTAAGCTACATAACGATCTCAATTAGATCGTGTTAACATTTTATATATTTATATAAATTATTTATGCTCTTACAAACAGATTCGCTTTAATAAGTGAATGTATAGTTATTATTTGTTGCTATTAAAATAAAAAAAAAATTATCAATAAATCCGCCACTGTTATAGTATCATCAATTATTTTATTATTTATACTAGAAATCGTATTGTCATTTCGCGGTTTATTAGGATGAATGTTAATTATTCTCCAAGCAACTTTAAATTTATTAATAGCCTAGGATATTTTGTGGCTGTTATGATTTTTTTTTGGCATTAGTGAAGTTTGTTCCAAATATGTTTGGAACAATATCTTTTATATCATGTAGGCTAGTTATTAAATTTATACAGTATATGAAATTTATTCATATATCTTAATAGAACAATACATAGTATATTTCAAAATAATGAATTCAATAATTTACTGTGAAATTCTTTCCACGATGCAAATGATACTTAAAGTTCTCTACAATCTTATCAGAAAAGCCTGACTGTTTTATTTTTCTTATTAGACAACGTAATTTTAGTAATTTTTAAAGAGACATATTAAGTGTGACCTGATACTTCTATCACATTTTTATCTGTATCGAACCTAAGATCTGTAAATACATTATCTATTAGAGTGGTTGAACTAGCTCTTATTCTAGTGAGAACATCAGTTTTCCAGGAAACAGTCAAAAAAGTCACTTATGACTCCTTTTCCTAGACAAAAGTTCTTCGCATTGCGAGCACGTGAGATTTCATTCTTTTTAAATGATGTATGCTCTCAAGCAATTCTCTAAAACTACAAACTTACTTGACCAGTAATTTTTACGGATACTCGAGATTCCATATACAAAAAAATAATAAATATACAAATAAAAAGTAAGTTTTTACTTATGATTTATTTTATATTTTCCGTAGGGTAGGGAAGAGGGTGGAAGTTGTTGGAGGATGATTTTAATCTGATCTTCTTTTTTGTCTTTTCTTCTTTTGATTCTCAGAATCGGTTAATGTAATATAATCTATCATCATTATTACATGTAGAAGATAAAGTAGGGGGCAAGAGAATTGCAACACTAAATGCTGTATGCCGTTTTCAAAACTTGAGGTGGAAAAGTTTGAAGATTATGGGTGTAGATTAATAAGTCTGGTAAATTTCTACGAAATGGCGTGAACTTTTGTTAAGAGGCATAACTGCTTTGTAATGGTTGCGTTCGAAGTTTCAAATAGATGACTCACGTAGCTGCTTGTTGCTAGCTATCGTTGGTTTTCGGTGTTTGGTCGTAATAGGATAATTAAATACCGTCAGTATACTAGCATTCCAATATCAATTCAAAATTACTTTACCAACTTACAGCATTACGAGGGTGAATTGATAAGTATTGTACATACAGTAGCATGACTGTGGGTAAGCGTTATTCTTGTAACGGTTGTATTCAAAGTTCCAAATGTATGTAATACTCAATTGTTTGTTGGTAGCTATTGTAAGTTATCAGTGTTATACGTTTCGTAGAAATATATAAAGCCGAGTACTGTGAAGTAATAAAACACCTGCACCATTACCAGTGACCTAGACATTCATTTCTGGATAAATAAATTTAAACGTGGCCGTACAAGCATTGTAGATGCTGCACATTCAGGACGCCTGAGGTTTCTTCTGAAGAAATGTTTGACGTTGTGATGGAAGGTCGGAAGAACGGATACATAATATCCTGCATGAAGTTTTAAAAATGAGTGCGCGTTGGGTGCCACGTTTGTTGACTTCAGATCAAAAGCGGACTAGGCGGACATTTCAAAATCGTGTTTGCAAAAGTTGCAGCATGTAGATGAAACGTGGATACACCATTACACCCCAGGGACAAAACGGCAGTTAAAATAATGGACAGAAAAAACCAAAACCGTTTTATCGGTGGAAAAAGTAATGGTAATTATTTTTGGAATTTTCAGCGTATCATCATGATTAACTATTTGAAAAAAGGGTAAAATAGTGACCGCTCTTATTACCCAACGTATGTAAAGTAAGTTGAAGCAGAAGCAATCAAGATTAGCGAGCTCTCCTTCACCAGGACAATGCGCGTGCTCGCACATTGGCCATTATAATGGCAAAGGTGTACGAACCGGGATTCTAAATAGTTTCTCACTCAACCTATTTCCCAGATTGGACCTCAAGCGCTATTTTTGTTTCTTAACCTCAAAAATTGTCCTGGAAGGAAGATATTTGAATGAAGAGGTTCTCTGTGCTGTAAACGAGATTATGCGCCGTTCACATACGACATACAATATTAGCAAATGGACCCGTCGGTTCTGCTAATTAAGTAGGTGTATGTATGCGTTTGACGAACTCAGGTATCATAACAATTACTGAGATTTTTCTTCTGCGATACAAGGTATTTGTTATGTTGTTGCACAGACATTTTTAAACAATAATTATCACCATAATATATCATACATTTCATAGTTTTCCATTCTCAATGGTGGGACAAGGGTTGTTATGACGGAAGACTACGTTCTTTTTACTCGGTCATTTGATATTGGGGGATTCATCAAAGTGATCGATCTGTGTCAGATAGACGTTGCTGTTGATGCTGAATTGTCTCTTGCCGTTTTCCTTGGAAATTCCTTACACTGATCGGTGTCATTTCACCTATAGCAATAGCCGCTAGAGATGGTCTCCCAGTAAATGATTTTGCTTTTGTTCCACCAAGCATATTATTTTTTTGCAATGAATCTTCTGGGCTATATTTCAGTGTTTGTCCTGAGGAAACGTACACTTTTTTTTGGCGTTTTTGAAAAGTTGCTAAGACTCATTTCCAGAGAGAGATTTTTTAGGAATGGCACTTGCTCTTTTTTCTAAGGAAGGTTGGGGAATATTCTAAGTCGGTCGGCCTTGTAATTTAAGAGCATCTTTTTAGGATGGTGAAGAATTGTGAAATAGCTGACTTTAAATTCTTCGACCAGCGTTCGGGTCGTAAAGGTTTCATTCTGCCAAAAGTATCTGGTCGACTAAACCCGATAGCCGGAGTATTATCTAATGAATATGAATAAAATTCTAAATACAATTATTATTAACTCAATAGTGATGAATATTTTTAGAGAAAAAAGAGGCCAAAATGCCGATATTCATAAGAGAAAAATGTGCAAACATAAACTCCAGATAATTAAGCATCAACTAATATATATATACATATATATATATATATATATATATATATATATATATATATATATATATATATATATATATATATATATATATATATATATATATATATATATATATATATATATATATATATATATATATATATATATATATATATATGTATATATATATATATATATATATATATATATAGATGTGATTTCTTGAATCTTTATGTAAATAAATCTTTTTTATGTATCTTGGGTTTTGGTTCATCAAATGAATATCTTCTTTTGAATTTTTTTTTTATTATTTTGACGTTTCGCCCCTAGTTTTGGGCATTTTCAAAAAACAGTTTTATTTTGCCATGTCTAGAAATAAAATTAAAAATACATCACAGTCTTGCTTTAAATTACAACAATAACACTGGTTTACAAACATAACACGTATAATTATATAAATAAAAGGAAAAACACTGTTTTAAAATGTTTCACATAACTTAGTTTAAATTTAATTTCTATTTACAAATTCCATATTGTTAGTACCTCGAAAATAAGTGACCGTGATTGATGCATTTCAGTCGATAGTTAGTGTTAAGACTGGCGAAAAATATGTGTGTGTACGCTGGCGGACGAACTATTTTTTAGTATGTTACCATTTTTGATGGTTTTTTATATTAATTTTGAAGTTTTTTATTTGCTTTTTTTATTTATTTAATTGTTTATTTTTGCTATTATTATTAAGTTTAAAGAAATCGGCACTAATTAGGTAAGATATTATTGTAAATTAAACTTAGGTCTTTGATGTCAGTTCTGTCGTTTACCGCGTTTTTTTCCCTCCTTATTTCTATCATTTCTTTAATTATCAGTTTATGATAATTGTGGTCCTTATTTAGGATCTTGGTTTCCTTGTAATTAAAGCTGTGATTTGTTTGGTTTTCGTGTTTGTGGAGTGCAGTTGTAGCGTTTTTTGTGTATTTGTGGCAGACAAATATGTCGTATTTGTTTAATGTGTATTTTAATTTTTCGGATAGGTCTCTTATATATAGTAATGATACGTATTTTTTTTTGTGTTTGGTTGTTTGGGTCCGGTTTTGTGTTGTTATCTTTTGTATTGTTATATAGTCGGTATGTGCGTTTTTTTATCATTTGATTTATGACATTTATTTCGAAGCTGATAGAGTTTCTTTTACTTTTTTAAGGACAACCGGTCTAAATTGCGGAGAGGACAATGTGATGGCACGATTGGTCAATCCCACTATTAAACTTATTTTTTGAGATTTTGAGTGGTTTGAGTGGTAGTTCAGATATCTACCTGACCACGTTGGTTTAGTGTACCACTTAGTTAGGATTTTGTTGTTGTTTTTCCCGCGTATATCTAGAAAGTTTATTTCTTCATTTTTTTCGTTTTCTATAGTAAATTGGAGTTTGTGATGGAATGCGTTGAACTTTTCGTGGATTTCGTCGACCTTATCTCTAGATGCTGCAATGATGCAGTCGTCGACATAGCGTTTGAAGAATGCAATTTCGGGGTTTAGTTGTTTCATCACATTTTCCTCTAGGTATTCCATGGTAAGCTCTGCGATGGTGGCAGATATGGGTGATCCCGACTGAAATGTCACTTATTTTCGAGGTACTAAAAATATGGAATTTGTAAATAGAAATTAAATTGAAACTAAGTTATGTGAAACATTTTAAAACAGTGTTTTTCCTTTTATTTATATAATTATACGTGTTATGTTTGTAAACCAGTGTTATTGTTGTAATTTAAAGCAAGACAGTGATGTATTTTTAATTTTATTTCTAGACATGGCAAAATAAAACTGTTTTTAGAAAATGCCCAAAACCAGGTGGGAAACGTCAAAATAATAATAAAAAAAAAAAATTCAAAAGAACTCGAAGATATTCATTTGATGAACTAAAACTCAAGATACATCAAAAAGATTTAATTATATATATATATATATATATATATATATATATATATATATATATATATATATATATATATATATATATATCATCCATCAGCCGCCCTCATCCACTGCTGGAAATAGGCCTTCTCTAAGAACTTCCCTTGGAACTAACCTCTGTCCTAAGCGGTGTTAACCTAATTTCCTGCCACTCTTTTAGTGTCATCGGTCCATCTTGTTGGTGGTCTACCTCTGTTCCTTTTGATTTGTCCTATTAGTCTTCTATACCATCGGTTATCATCCCTTCGGGCTATATGGCCTGCCCATCTCTATTTAGATTGCGTAATTTTTTGGATAATATCTATTACTTTTGTTCATTGTCTGATAGTTATGTTTGTTATTCAATCTTTCCTCGTGATACCCAGGATAGCTCTGTCCATTGCTCATTGTGATAGTCTCAGTTTGTTGGCTGACTATTTTGTTAATGTGAGTGTTTCGGCGCTATATGTGATTACGGGCAGAACGGATTGTTCATAAACTTTTTTTAAGCACATTGGCAATTTATCTTGCAGCGTATCTCTCAGCTTCCCAAATGCCGTTCATCCTAAACCCACACGACGTTGTATCTCACGGGCCTGGTTATCTTCACCAATTTGTAATTCATGATCCAAATATTTGTAATTTTGGAGGTGCTTCACCTCGCTTTCATTAGATTTCATATTACTGTTCGTAGCTAGATTAGTCATAAACTTTCTGAAAATTAATATTTAGACCAATATTTGATGATGTTATTTGCAATTCGGTAAGCATTTGTTGGGCCACCTAGATTGTCGGTTATTACACAATATCATTAGCAAAGCGCAGGTGATTTAGGTTTTTGCCATATAAGTATCTTAAAAGCATATTCTAACGTCGCCGTAAAAAGTTTAGGAGAGATCGTATCGTATCGGTATTTACTTGTGGATTCATAGAGTCCTACACTTGTTGTTGCGTTATTATAAACGAATTTAACTAACTAAGTATATCTGTAGTCTGTTCTCATTTGCTGCAGGGCAGACAATATTGCCGGCAACTCCACGGTGTCAAAAGCTTTTTTAAAATCCACAACTACTAATGCGAGTGGTTTGTTGTATTCTATAGATTTCTCTATAAGGATTTTAATGGTCTGCAAATGATCGTTAGCACCGTATCTACTTTTAAAGCCAGCTTGTTCGCGTGGTTGATAAAAATCTAGTTTTGGCTCAAGGTGTTTTGATAGGATTTTGGTGAACCACGTATACAAATGGAAGAGCACACTGATCGGCCTATAATTTTCAAGGTCAATTATGTCTTCTTTTTTATGAATGAAAACCGTCACTGCGTTATTCCAATTGCTTGGGATTATGCAATTTTTAAAGCAGAGGCTAAAAAGAGAAACTACAACCTTCAACAAGCCTTCGCCACCCATTTTTACAGCTTCGGTGACGATCTGGTCTTCTCCGGAAACTTTGTTAACAAATTAAAACTTATTACTGCACTAACCTTCCGCAAAGCTAAATACGTCTCGGACGATAATTGTTGTGGCTCGAAGAAAAATTGACGCCTATGAAACATGGATATACCCCAAAATGATGAGGGTACCCTGGAGACAGGACCGAATAAATGCCTGCATTTTAAATTAACTAAACATCAAGAATTGCCTATCCACCAAAAAAAGCAAATTGTACTTGTGATACTTTGGGCATATCTCCAGAAAAACAATCTGGGGAAACTTATGGTGAAGGGAAATAGAAATGGCGAAGAGGAAGATCCCTTAACCGTTGGGCATATCAGGTGAAGCCGCTCATAGGACATTTCATGCACGAATCCACTCATGCCTCCCAGAACAGTGATTCATGGGAAGGTACTATCCTTGCAATCGAATGTAACATCACAAGGCCCTTGCTAGAATAATAAGATATATATATATATATATATATATATATATATATATATATATATATATATATATATATATATATATATATATATATATCAATTCTCGTTGATAGAGAGTTAAAGGTTTCTTCCTTTTTTTTTTTTGGAAATGGGTCAATAAGAGGAAACTCAGTTGTTGTCAAATTCTATATTTCGTTGGTAATTCCCAACTTCATCGGGAATGTAAACACTGAAAGTAGAAAATGAAAAAAAAAACTGTATGTACTAAACGAGAATAAACTCAAGTAGACTCACCAACACAGAGTATTACAAAATTAAAGGTGATGTTAACATGTGTCACACAGTACCAACAACCAAAAACACAAACAATATGCCAAGGAACAACACAAAACCTGTTGTCCCGATCACTATAAATTCACTGATAAATACTAAAGTAATGTGCTTGAACAGTGGTTTAACTCTGTGAGTAGTAACCTATACTTAATTAATAATAGCCTATCAGATTATACTGTAAATCTACAAACTTAAGATGTTACAATAGATATTGCTTATGCTAGTCAATCATCGCTCCTGATGAAGCTAACATGGTTAGCGAAACGCGCGTTGAGTGCAAAAATAAAGTGTTTGGTGTAGTGGTGATATATACGGGGTAGTGTCATTGTGCCAAAGATTCTGTATTCCCAACTTAATTGCTTATGTTCTTAATATCCGTTTTATAATTAATTGACTTCTCATCTCTAATAATATGGCACATCTCACGTTTATTATATACCTTCTCAAACTGAAGTATCTTAGTATTCGCATAGTCAAAAACATGTCCCGTACTTAAATGGTGACACGCTACAGCACACGAGTTCTTCCCGAACATGCAATCATTCCTATGCTGAGTCAGCCTATTTTTCAGCCACTGGTCTATCTTATATAAACACCTTCACAACCCAGATATGGTAATCTATAAACAACATTACTGTTGAACATCAGAGAAGTTTTTTGTAGTTTGTTTTTGTAATGTTTTTAATAGCTATTGTCAGAGACAAGGGAAGAATTATAATAAAGTGTTTGATATGATTAAACGCAGTAATATCGTTAAATTTAAAAAAATTTTAAATCAAACAACTAATTCCGTGATGTTTCTGGATAACCATGGCTGGTTTAGAAATCTTTCCAATACTGTTTTTCCCAAAAAATAGCGTATAGAAACTAAAAGAATGATTTTAAATCTGATCACTTAGCAGAGGTAGAAAATATCATCGAACTTGGACCTAACGAAGAGAGAGATGTACTCAGATCAAAGACAGCTAATATTTTAACTAATTATCTACATAGCGCGACACGTATAAAGATGCCTCAACATAATTATACTTTAAAAAAAAACAAACATTTTTTAAGAAACCACACAGAAGTATACATATTAAAAGCGGATTAGGGAGGATGTACAGTGGACAGAACGGAATATATTGAAAAAACTCAAATTCTGTGCTGAAACTACTTATGTCCAACTTTACCGTGAGCCTACTACCACTGCATAAGCTAATTACAATAGTCTGATTAAAACTATACTACACTGCAAGCAATTGACTGAACAGGAAGCCAGGAATCTTACTATTTACAATTCAACTTGCCTAAAGTTATACTGTTTGCCTAAGGTGCATAAACCGAGTAATCCCCTTAGACCTATTGTTAGTTCTGTCAATGCCACTACATACAATATCTCTGAATTTCTATCCAATATTTTGAGCTGCGTATTTAAAGATGACACAGTTTTTAATATCAAGGACACCTTTTCTTTTGTCAATGCAATAAAAGGCTTGCAGCTACCAACTAACTATGTTCTTATATCGCTGGATGTTGTGTCCTTGTTTACTAATATACCATTAGAGTTGGTGATTGATGTTATTAGTGGTGATTGGGACCAGATAGCCGAATATACCACTATATCAAAAAATAATTTTATATATCTAACTAGCTGGGCCCGCGGCTCCGCTCGCGTGGACTTGATTCACTACTATCGTCACTGCTTATTCCTTATGTTACCCAACGTAATAAAATATCTCCCATTATTTCCCCTTATCTCCAAATATTTCTTCTTATCTCCTCCTATCTTTACATAATTTCCATTATCTAGACTTATCTCTCCTCATCTCCCATTATTTCTCCTTATCTCTCATTATATCACGTTATTTCCCATTATCTAGGCTTATCTCGACTTATCTCGGAATATTTCTCCTTATCTCCCATTATTTCTCCTTATCTCCCATTATCTCACCATAACTCCCATTATCTAGACTTATCTCTGCTTATCTCCTATTATTTCTCTTTATATCCCATTATTTATACTTATCTCCCATTATCTCACCTTATTTCCCATTATCGAGGCTTATCTCGACTTATCTCCCATTATTTCTCCTTGTCTCCCATTATCTCACCTTATCTTCCATTATCTAGGCTTATACCGAATTATATAGAACATATGTATAAATTTATAAAAACACGTAAATCGGATAAGTGGTTCTCGAGTGATAAGCGCACTAACAGACAGACAGACAGACAGAGAGACGTTGCATTTTATATATATATATATATATATATATATATATATATATATATATATATATATATATATTATATTCTTTGCTACATGATATTGTTCCATATTTAATGCTTTAGGCAGTGTATTGCAAGAGAACGCGCTACCGGCAAACTTTTTTCCGACTTCATTCACTATTATCGTCAATGCTCATTCCTTATGCTACCAATCGTAATAAAATATAGCCTATAACCTGGCCGGAAAACATATGTATGTTTTAAAAAAAAAGTACGAAAATCGGATAAGTGGTTCTCCAGTGAAAAGCACACTAACGGACAGACAAACAGACAGAGATACGTTGCATTTTTTAAATAATATAGATGTAATAAAATATATATCTATAACCTGGTCAGAGAACATATGTATGAATTTAAAAAATCACGTAAATCGAATAAGTGGTTCTCAAGGAATAAGCGCACTAATGGACAGACAGACAGCATTTTATATATATTATAGATATAGAATATTATTATTATATAACCTGGCCAAAGAATATATGTATGAATTTAAAAAAAGACAGGTAAATCGGATAAGTGGTTCTCGCGTGATAAACGCACTAATGGACAGACAGACAGACAGACAGACAGAGAGACATTGCATTTTATATATATTATAGATTATAGATATTCTCTGCTACATAATATTGTTCCATATTTAATGGTTTAGGTTTGGTAATGCAAGGGAACGCGCTAGCGGCAAACTTTTTTCCGACTTTATTCACTATTTTACGTCACTGCTCATTCCTTATGCTACCTATCGCAATAAAATATAGCCTATAACCTGGCCAGAGAACATATGTATGTTTTAAAAAAAAAAAGTACGTAAATCGGATAAGTGGTTCTCCAGTGATAAGCGCACTAACGGACAGACAGACAGACAGACAGAGAGACGTTGCATTTTATATATATTATAGATTACATTCATTTTCCAACACACGTATTTCGGTTTTAATGATAAATATTATCGTCAGATTTTCGGCACACCAATGGAATCCCCCATCAGCCTTATTCTGGCCACCATTGTGCTGAACCGATTATTACTTTATGTATTACCCCAATTACCATTTGAAGTCCCATTCATATATAAATATGTTGATGACAACATTTGCTCCATTCCAGCTAGTGTTGGATATGTTTAATTCATTTCATGATAGATTACAGTTCACTATTGAAGTGGAACGTGATTCATGTGTTCCCTTTCCTGACATCAAGGTTATTAGAGATAAACGTAACAAAACCATTTTGGATTGGTACCAAAAACCCACAACAACTAACAGATACCTGAATTTTTCTTCAAATCATTCGAGTAGACAAAAATATACTACAGTGCTTGCGATGAAGAAAAGAATAAGTCATATAAGTGATGATAGATTTCTCTAAACTAAACTAAACAAACTTTATAACATTTTCGTCAACAATGGTTACCCAAAACACTGAAAAAATCATATTTAATTCTACTTTTTATGATGGCCCTGTGGATGATGATAATCTTGAGGTGAAATATGTTAAGTTGCAATCTGTTCCGAACCTAACTTGGTTTTCACATTTGAATATAAGAGAATAGAATAGAAATATGCTTTATTGTCCTAAAATACAACGTATTTGTTGACAAAGCAAGCTTAACTTAAATTATTATTATATTAATACAAATTAACACAAACACAAATTCAAAGAAGGAAAAAATAAAGAAACAGGACAAGATTAGTAGTCAATGCAGTAAATACAAAATAAAAGAAATAAAAATTACACATAAGTCAACCCAAATGCCAACCACTCAACTATTGTTATATGCTTATTCCAGTCTATCATTGTAGAATTCCTCAAGTACGTAGTACGCCTTTTTTATAAGTAGAGCCCTAGTCTTTCGTCTAAAGACTCTCTCGCAGTTCAATCCTCTCAATTTGAGAGGCAGATGATTATATATTTTCCTGCCATTATAAACTATTGCAGATTTGATCAGCTCCGTTTTCGGAGCCGGCAATGGCAGGACGAACGCTCGCCTAGTGCCGTGCCGGCTGACTGGTACTGCCTCAAGACGATGTTTTTTAAAGATCATGATAGCAGTTTCCAGGATAAATAGGGCACAAAGAGTAAGAATCCCTAACCTCGGAAACAATGGTCGACATGACTCTCGCAACCCGGCTCCTGAAATATATCTAATAGCTCTCTTTTGCAATACAAAAACAGAACTAAAGTGAATTCTAGAGCAGCAAGCCCAGAAACAAATCCCGTACCTCAAATGAGCCTCAACTAGTAAAAAATAAGAGGTTCTAGCTACATCCAGCCCCAGGCTACTTGCAATAACCCTAAGGGCATAGCAGCCACGAAGAAATTTTGCTGCAGATGTTGCCAATGTGATCCTCAAACCGCAGCGATGAGTCAATTATTAGACCGAGAAATGAATTCTTATCAGCTGAAGAGATGATCTCATTCTCTATATTAACATTCTCTATATTGCATCTAAAGCTCAGAATCCTTGTTTTGGCTATATTGAAGGACAGTTTGTTATCATCACACCAAGCCTTCATGTTAGACAAATCTGTCTGAACATCGGCCCGAAGTCTCCCCACATCCTTATTGTGCCACAAAATTGTGGTGCCATCAGCAAAGATGGTAAATCTGCCAGCCACTGTCAAACGGGGCAGGTCATTAACATAGATCAAAAACAATAGTGGTCCAAGTACAGAGCCTTGAGGGATACCCACACTGATCTCAACCCCCTCCGAGCACTGACCCTTAAAAGTCACTCCCTGGACTCAGCCCGACAAATACGACCGAAACCAATCCAAAGCTAACCCCCTGAACCCATAAATGTCCAGCTTTGACAGCAAGATCCCATGATCAAGACAATCGAAAGCTTTTGTCAAGTCACAAAACACCGCCGCAGCATGTTCACCAGAATTCAATTCGAGATAAAGTCGCTCAAGCAAATTAAAAATTGCATCGTTCGTGCTCCTTGAGGCTCGGAAACCGAATTGCTGCGCACTAAGAAGGTCATGTTTGTTCAAAAAATCAACCATTCTCTTCCCGACTAACCTCTCCACCACTTTCGCCAATGTCAGGAGTAAAGAAATGGGTCTAAAATTCGAAGGGATATTACAATCTCCACCTTTATGCAATGGCACAATCAGAGCCCTCTTCAAACATGCCGGAAAAGTACCACTGGAAAACGAGCCGTTAATTGCATCCGCCAGGGCCCCTACGGCTCTCTGCGGCATTGCTAGGAGGACTCTCAGAGAGACACCGTCCCAGCCAAAGGAATTCTTATTTCTCATTTCCCCCAAAACCTCACTTATTTCAATGGTGGAAGTTGGGGACAAGAAAAAAGTATCAGACACTGAGACATGACTGAGATATTTTATGGGATCCCTTGGATTAACAATTTTTGTTGATAAGTTATATGCAATATTACAGTAGTAATCATTAATTTGACCGGCGTCAAGAGTGCAAGAAGAAACCGGATCGATACCAGAGCCGCCTCTATGTTTATTAATAATTTTCCAGGTTTCCCTAGATCTATTTTTTGCATTCAATATTCTCAAATGATAATAATTTCGTTTGGCGATTTTTATGATTTTCCTATATATGTTACGATAACTATTGAAGTATTCTATAAATGCAACATTATCAAAATTGAATTTCCTTATACGAGTAAGATGCAAGGATTTCATATTCTTTGCTGAAACTCGGAGACCCGGTGTTTTCTCTTTTTTTTTTAATAACAACCACGGGAAAGGCACTATTAAATGCATTAACCAAAGCAGTATGGAATCCATGTAGGAGATCATCAGCGCATAAAACTTTCTTCCACTCCGTTCGCTCAAAATTATCCGTAAACCTATCGAAGTTTCGCTTTGGATACAGCCTGCCGCACCTTATTTTATCTTTACAAATAGATCGAAGCAGCGGTACACATGCAACAACAGCCTCATGGTCTGACAGGACTGCATTAACAATCTCATACCCGACATCATCATTATCAAAAGTCGTACAAAGATAATCAATTGTAGAACAAGAATGAAGAGTAATTATTTATGTAATGGCAAGTTGTTTACCAGGACGAGACAAAAAACTCCTTTTATCAATAGTATTGATGTTTATAGATTGTCATGTCTGTGTTGTGAAGGTGTTTATATAGGACAGACCTCTCAATGGTTAAAAAATAGGCTGACACAGCACAGGAGTGAATACGTGATCGGGAAAAACTTAAGTTTGAGAACGTATATAATAAGCGGTTATTCCTGGAGCTGTGCCATATTATTAGGGATGAGAAGAAAATTAATTATAAAATGGATATTAAGAATATAAACAGTATCTATTGTAACATGTTAAGTTTGTAAATTTACAGTATAATTTGATAGGCTATTAATAACTATGAATAGCTTACTACTCACATAGTCAAATCACTGTTCAAGCAAATTACTTTAGTATTTATCAGTGAATTTATTGTGATCGGGACAGAAAGTTTTGTGTTGTTCCTTGGCATGTGTGACATATGTTAACATCACCTTCGATTTTGTAATACTCTGTGTTGGTGAGTCTCTTTTTGTTTATTCTTGTTTAGTACATACGGTATTTTTTCCTTTTCTACTTTTAGGTTTTACATTCCTGATGAAGTTGCGAATTACCAATGAAATATAGAATTTAACAACAAATGAGTTTCCTCTTATTGACCGATTTCCAGAAAAAAAAAAAAAAAATTTAACTACTTTATATATATCTCATCTCATAAGCCTTCCGAAGTCCATTCCTGAACATAGGCTTCCCTCATTGATCGCCATCTCTCTAGGCATTGGGCAATTCTATACCACATTAATCCCGCTGACCTCTTGATATCGTCTGTCCACCAGGTGAGTGGCCGCCCCCTGGATCGTCTTCCGAGATATGGCCTCCATTTTAAAATAGTGTATGGCCATCTTCTCTCTTGATCACGAGCTATATGTCCCGCGTAATTCCATTTCAGTTCCGCCACAGCCTCTGCTACATCTCTGCATTTTGTCACTCCTCGGCTCCAGTCATTTCTCTTTCGGTCCCTCATAGATATTCCCAGCATCTGCCTCTCCATTGCTCTTTGTGTAACTCTAAGTTTGTGCATAGATTTTTTCGTTAGAGTCAATGTCTGAGCCCCATATTATAACTTTCCACATTTTCAAGTATTTTGTTGTTTATTTCGATCAACGGATCCGTGCTGTATATGACTTTGGTCTTGTAGATGTTCGTGTTGATGCCTATTTTCGAACATTTGATGTCTAGTTCTATCAGCATCTGTTGGAGATCTTCAGTATTTTCAGCTATGATAACGATATCATCGGCATATCTCAGGTGATTCAGCCGTTCTCCATTTATTAGGATACCTCTATTATGCCAATCTAACCTTTTGAATGCATATTCCAGAGCCAATGTAAACATCTTTGGTGACAATATATCTCCCTGTCTTATGCCTCGTTTTATTCTAATCGGTCTGGTTTTTTCATTGATACAAACAGTTGAAGTGGCGTTATTATATATATATATATATATATATATATATATATATATATATATATATATATATATATATACTTTAAGAGTTTCACACATCTGGAGTCCACTCCCGCATTTTCCAGTGCTCTGAAAAAAGCCCAATGTTCCACTGTGTCGAATGCTTTTCGAAAGTCGACAAAAGCTAAGCAAATCTCAAAGTTATACTATACAGCCTTTCATATCAAGATTCTCATTGTTAGGAGATGCTCACATGTACTATAATCTCTTCTAAAAGCAGCTTGTTCTATTGGTTGATAGTGGCCCAATTTTATATTTATATTTATATATATATATATATATATATATATATATATATATATATATATACATATATATATATATATATATATATATATATATATATATATATATATATATACATATATATAATAACAGCAATAACATGTAGATTACGTGATGGAGTCGTATTTTTAATAGCATAACAGAATAAAAAACAACTTCTAACAAAATATCGAGATTTGAAACGAATGGCCATAAAGTTTCTGCGAGTAAAACCATTAAAGTTACTTACAGGGTATTTAGTGACATTATTATGTAATTGCTTTAATTTGTCGCCTTAAAATTTCACCCGTTTTCTTACTGAATTCTTTAATTAATCGTAATACAAAGATATAGTTGTCATATAAAATATATATATATATATATATATATATATATATATATATATATATATATATATATATATAGCCATTTTTATATGTGCTCTTTAAGTCATCTTATACAATCAACGGCAAGTTCCTTAAGACTATTCAGTATAATACAAGAATATTCGATTATATGTATGATTTAGCCGGTAGAAACAAAATATTTTGTTAAAATTTTAAAAACTAAAAAAAAGTTATTTTATAAAAATAATTATTTAGTGACGTATACAATACAAACAAAATTGGGAATGTGTTTTACCCAGCCTTTCCCCTGCAACCACGCAATTCTGATATAAAAACCGAGTTTCACTTTCTCACACTAAGAATTTCAAGCACAACTCGGTATTTTTCACTATAGGTACTTTATAGTGAGATATTAAAAAAATTAAATCAAGGCAGGACTTGCAATATAGTTTTGAAATAATAAAAAATATTGTAATTTTTCTGGAATTTGAAACCCATATTATGATATATACGTAACCTTCCCACTAACCCTCTTATTCTTTTTCTTTACATCTTTTATTATACGTAATTTTGCTAAAAAAATTTCCATTATCCGTTGGGAGAAACCAAAAAAAAAAATCTCATAATACTAAAACTATCAACATTTAACTGTTCACACTCCCTTTAAGCCCTCCACCTTCCGTTAGAAAATGTTGAGATACCGCGAACCCAATTATGTATTATTCTTCAAACTTCTCCATTCTTTAAACCAAAAACAAGAAAAATGCCTCCAAATCCATATAATATTTAACGACCCCTACCTTTTCCACCCTCTCCACTCCACATTGGGAATAATAAAAAAAATAACTCTTAACGAAGAAAAAATTTATCATAAATACGAAACGACCAATTATATGTAACGAAAGTCTCGGTATTATCTCTAATGTGGCCAGCTTCTAACTCCTTTTCCCACTGCTTTTACCCCTTATATGTTTATGCATAAATAATATTACCTGACGTTTGTTTACTATCCCGATCAACCATGGAAATTCTTATATTAATATTATAATCATACAAAATTTATGGGCCTTCACCCCTTACCTCTTTTCCTCTGAAGCGACATAGTCTAAGAACTATAGGTTTGCAAGTTATCGTGTCACCAGAGCGACAGACCGACCGATATTTTGTTTTTACGATCTAGACGCCCCGAATCGTGAAAAAGAGCAAAAAACCCAGAAAGTGATTTTTTACCAATAAAAGGCAGTAAGAACTGGTTTAAGTTGCGAATTTAATATAATAATTATGCTTAAAATTTATATGTTATCTTAACTAAAACCCTAGATAAATTCCCATAATACTCTGAGAAAAATATACAATACAACACAATCCCTCTAACGTTCTCCCTGTTCCTTTAGTCAGTTATATATTTTAATATATATACGCTTATAATGCACTTAAAATTTATCCTGAACCTCGAATAAAAACTCCAAAAAATTCTCATAATACTATTCAAACTAACAATATTGAATGATTTTTATGTTTTACTATATACGAGTATCTAGTACGTATATATATATATATATATATATATATATATATATATATATATATATATATATATATATATATATATATATATATATGTTGAAATAGTTTATTTAAATAGAATCCACCACCAGGTACTCTGGAAGTAAAAGAAGAAAACAATCCTTCCTTTCCTTGATGTGCTCATAACTCGGAAAAACAACAGTCAACTTTAATACTCAGTCTATCGGAAGCCCACCCACACCCACAAATATTGAAACGCTGGCTCACACCACCATCCATACCAAATTCAGTCGGTGGCCAACACCCTTGTACCGAAATCATATCGACTCACCGAACCAGATATGAGACAGCAAGAAATTACACAAATTACTAGGGCCCTTAAGCAAAACGGATATAAGGATCAGTCCATACGAAGAGCATTAGAAAGGCGGAGCTATCCACAGCTAAGGACAGAAGAACGAGACCTCAACCAAAGTAAAGTCCTATTACCGTATGTGAAAGGAGTTACAGATAAGATTGAAATCCCTCCACCTACAATCTGCGTAGACGCCAATCTATAAAAGACGGCGACCGCACTTCGGTTTCTCAGTTAGCTTCGAGCGGCAGCAGCAGCAAGATCACAGTATCGAGTAGAAGTAACAGCAAGTGCACTTGAAAATGCCAAATGAGATTTTGGCGAAACGTCTGCAAGTTCATTGTTAGACGAACGGATTGAAAACCGAAATTTTAATGTATCATGTATATATATGTATATATATATATATATATATATATATATATATATATATATATATATATATATATATATATATATATATATAATTTATATGTAATTTATATGTAATTTATATGTAATTTATATATTATCGCAAAAAAATACTATATTAATATTAAAACTATAAAAAATTTATGGACAACCACCCCTTTCTCTTTCACAATGAGTATGTTTTATGTTATTTTTCTAAAAATCTAGACCCAGTATCCAGATTTTAAAATCCAAATTATTTTGATATGCTTTGTAGCTTTTTTAAAATAACCTAAATGGTATGGCATCTCTAAACGCACTAATTTGGCATTATAGATTGTGGCACTTTATAATATTTAGGTATACATGTATAGATAAATGGAATTTTTTGTAGTTCAGTTGTAAAATTAATTAAACACACTAATTAAAGTTCATAATAAATTCTATGGTAACAAACTAATATGAAACTATAATCTATAAAATACTTACGAATTCCGATTCATCGCTGGTTATTTCTGAAAACTCAAGAGAAACCTCAGGCATAGTTAAATTGCCTTGAATGGATGACCATGATAGCTGGAAGCACGATATCTGCAAATGAAAACAAAATAAAGATTATTTGTCATAGCTGATGAAAAACATTTATTGTGTTTTCTTTAGCTAAAACAAGTGATTTTTCTTTGTTTCTTTTATTGCTGTACGGAGGGAGTCCATTTTCTAGCACTTTAAAAATTATAATAATGGGGTATTGTAAATCGTAGTAATAATTACAAATAGCGTTTTTAATAATAAACATATTTAACGCTAAAGTGCAATAATCATTTATTTCCAAAACCCACTATTCCAATACCGATTATTTTTAAAATATATTTAGAATTCAAAGAAGGTATATTATAACTGAACGAATGTAATTAATATTAAGAGCAATCATTAACTTATGTCGTCTATTAGCGCAAACCTAACTTATAATTAAAATAATATATGTAATTTATTATTAACACAATTGAAAATTTTAGATATAATTTTACGTGTCCCGTACAAAATATCAATTGTAGTAATTAATAAGCTAGTGCAGTGAAAATATCTCAATTTATATTTTGTTGTTTCCATACACGTTTATTCAGAAACTCTTAACAAATTTGTTGCTACTACTGCGAGCTATATACTAAATCCCACTTTTAAGCATAACTATGTTGTATATTTAAAAAAAAAGCTATAGTTGTACTAACAGTAAGGAAGTCAATCTTCACATGTATAAACTATATATATATCAATTCGCTATAGTTATTTAAATCTTTTAGTCCCTAATTTAATTTTTTAATTTACCACCTGATGTATTTTTAACTTTAGAAACGTAAAATATATTATTTTATTACATGGACAGTTCTAGATATTTCTTCATAGAAATTTTCTCATGATATGTGTTTTTTAAGTACTTAATACATAGGTCTTAACGAAAAGAAAACTACTCTTCCTTCAAACATTCTTAAACAAGGTGGTATGGCTCTTGTGGACCAACTTCTCATGCCTCATGTCTGATTACTTCAAACTTTAAGCATTGTAAAATCATTTATCATTTTTTTTTACTGTGTTATTATTTTTGGAAGACACCCACTTTAAGAAACCTAAACAAGGCTAAATTATTTGAAAGTGAGATCTGAAAATCTGATGTGACATCTTTAGGACTTCCTAATAGCTCTCTTGTATGCGAAAATAGGTGAGATACATATAATGTGACCAGTAGTCAAATATCTGTTCTTACGTGGTAATTTATTAAACAATCCTTGTCCGATTATATATATATATATATATATATATATATATATATATATATATATATATATATATATATTTATGTATGTATATATATATATGTATGTATGTATGTATGTATATATATATATATATGTATGTATGTATGTATGTATGTATGTATATATATATATATATATGTATATATATATATATATATATATATATATATATATATATATATATACTATTTTATTTTAATACATTGTATGTGAAGTGTCAACCTGCCCCTACGAAGATTATACAGTGGAAATCTCTACTAGACTCACCAGACCATATCACCAGAAATCAAATAGACTATATGCTATTGAACAAACGTTTTGGAAATAGTGTTATATCTGTAAAAATATATTTCAGTGCTGATATAAACTCAAATCACAATGCCCTGGTAGGGGTTCTAAGAATTATCTTGAAAAAGTTAAAAAGAAAACAGAAAAACATATACGATATGCAACAACTTAAAGACGAAAATGTAACAAAAGTAATTAAAAAAGATCATAATAAAGAACTCCGAGACACAGATCTAAACGAAGATATAGAATCTGAAATAGAAAAGTTA
Organism: Pachyrhynchus sulphureomaculatus; assembly: GCA_019049505.1. Taxonomy (NCBI): domain Eukaryota; kingdom Metazoa; phylum Arthropoda; class Insecta; order Coleoptera; family Curculionidae; genus Pachyrhynchus; species Pachyrhynchus sulphureomaculatus. The sequence continues at coordinate 147,351,597 of CM032446.1, read as the reverse complement.
AATGAAATAACAAGGGGGCTAAAGAATAAGAATCTAACTATGGAACAAACACATGAAAAGAAGGAATGGATGATAGAAAACATTCTAAGACGAACGGAGAAAAGATGGTTACACAAAAATAGAGGTAACAAAAGAGAATATAGCAGATTACACACAGACATACAGAAAGAAATTCGATCAGCTAAAGATAGGTGAAATGGTGAAAGATGTAAAGAGATTGAGGAGTTGCAGGGAAAGTATGATACCTTTAAAATCAAAAACTGATGAACGGAGCACGAAATCAAGTGGACGGTTAATAGATCATCAAGCAAACATTGTTATCGATAAAGAAGAGAAACTGAAGATATGGCAAGGCTATAGAATAGAGTGATTTTCTGATGCGAGCCCAGATCAGGCACAATGCTTAACAGAGTTGTTGGGGCTCCGTATTACCACCGATGAAGTGGACATTGTAATCAGTGAACTAAAAATGATAAAGCTGAGCAGAGAGGCACTGGACGAGGCTGATGAAGGAATACTGCTTAATGGGGAGCGAATAAATAACATTCGTTATGCTCACGATACGGCGGTTATGGCTGATAACTTAAAGGGTCTACAACATCTCATGACAAAAATAAACGAAGTCAGTAATCAATACGGCCTGGAACTTAATATCGGCAAAACAAAGTACATGGTAATCAGCAAGTTTCCGGTTCCTGCTACCTTATTGATGGTTAATAATCAACAAATACAAAGAACTCCACAATATTCATATCTAGGTACCATAATAAACAAACAATGGGATCATTCGCAGGAAATTCATTGCCGTATCGAAAAAGCTATAGCAGTGTTCCTCACAATGACATCACTTTTCAAAAGCTCAGCAATAAAATTGAGCACAAAAATGAGACTCCTAAGATACTGTCTTCAGTATCCTTCTTTATGGTGTGGAATCTTGGACTCTGACTCAAGCTACTTCTAAGAAATTTTTTTGAATTTGAATTATAGCTATAATGCTAAATTTTGAAAATTTCTTATACTGACCATATTACCAACGAGGATGTCTTACGTCGCATGAACAAGAAACTGAAAATTATGGAAACCGTTAAAGTAGGAAAATTGGAGTATTTATTACACATAATGAGAAATCCCCACAGATATGAATTACTACAGCAAATACAAGGAAAAGTACTCGTATTTGGAAAAAGGGGACCAGGACGCAGACGTATTTCCTGGCTAAACAATCTACGAAATTGGTTCTCAACAGAGCTGCAGTAGATAAAGTAATAATAGCCAGAATGATTGCCAACATTCGAACCGAACAGGCACTTTAAGAAGAAGATGTCAAGTGCGATTTTTTATTGACATATCTTTATTTCATCCCATAGTCTCACGAAATGTATCAGGTCAGTCAATAAGTTTTGAAACCTATGGAGCCAACTTAAACCAAATATTGACCACTATTTTGCAGCTTTATCTTCATATGAACACACCCTAAACTTCAAGTCGATTTGTCATATTATTCATTGTTTACCAGCCGGTTAAAGTAGATATGTTTGAGTATTTTTTAAAAATGGAAAAAAATAGAATATTGTGCAGAGATAATATTCTTTGTTTTCGAAGGTTATCAGCAACTGAAATCCAAGCAAAGTTAGTGAAAGTATTCCTTCATTTCTAACTGTTCATAGATGGACTCTAGAGTTTAAACGTGGTCGTGAAAACGTCAGTACGATCCACGTTCAGGACGTCCAAAAAACTGCAACAACTGAAGGAACTGTAATACAAGTACAAGATATGGTAATGAAAGACCATCGATTAACCATGGATGATTTAGCTGAGACTTAAGGCATCTCACATTGGTCAGTACATGAGATCTTAACTAATCTTTTGGGTATAAGAAAGCTATTCGCTAGGTGGGTGCCGCATTTGCTAACATCGGAACAAAAACGTACTCAAGAAAAACTTTCTAAATAACATTTGGCTCGTTTCACAAAGAATAAATTTGATTTTGTGCATCTATTTGTAACTATGGATGAGACTTGAATTTACCACTATGATCCTGAAGTGCGACAGTAAACCGCACAGAGTACTGAGCCCGGTTGTTTAGTTCCAAAGCAGCCAAAGTGGTCAAGTCGTCCAAAAACATTATGGCATCAGTTTTCTGAGATGCAAAAGGGATTTTGTTAATTAATTACCTTCAAAGCGGTAAAACAATCACAGGAGAGTATTATTGCAACCTTGTGGACCAGATGGATAAGAAAATTCGCGAGAAAAGGCCCGGTTTGCAGAAGAAAAAAAATCTTTCATCTTGACAATGCACCTGCTTACAGAGGTGCTTTGGCAACAGCAAAACTGGTCAGATTAAAGTACGAATTGTTGGAACATACACCCTATTCGCCAGATCTGGCTCCGTCTGACTTATATCTGTTTCCAAACGTCAAAAGATTCCTACGAAGCGTTTTTCAACAAATGACCAGGTGATAGCATCTGTAGATGGGTATTTTAAATGTTTTCGGAAAACCACTTCAGAGATGGGGTAAATGGATTGGAAAATCGCTGAAAAAAATGTATTGAGCTTAAGAAAGATTATACTAAAAAATAAATGTATTTCGAGTAATTAATTCATCTTATTTCATTTCCGCTTTCCCTTTGATTTCAGACTGACCTTAAAAACAAACACAGTTAATGGTTAATTGATAATTTCCAAATAATAGCTTTGAGTTAAGTAGACAGTACCTACCGTATCGCTCATACCCATACGTGCTTGGTGTGAATATAGATCATGCATTGGTTTTCTTATTTTTACCTTGAACCTATATGGCTATCGGTATTTATTTGTAGTATACAAATACCACTTCTAAAGAAACAAACTTAAAGTATATTAGTTCCCAAGGGAATTTTATTTAATTTTGAAGGTTTTATTTCTTCTAGATACGGGCTACTTGCTAACTTATGGCTTTTTAAATCCACTTGTTGATTTTTCGGTAACATGACTTTCAATAATTACAGTTGTATCCTTCTAATAGAATTTTTGAAATACAGTCGATGAAAATATAGTAGCTGTAGTATCTATGCATGTTGTTATCTTGGACCTTACGTACCTGTATTGTAAGAGCAAAACTAGAATTCTTAGCTTCTTTGTTTTGTAATGTGTGTAAATTTCCCCAGGAGCTCATTACAATACATTCCTCGTTTATCCGCCCCTGCAAGAAGCTAACTGATACTATTTGAAGGCTCAACTTCGTTAGTAAATGCTTCAACGCTGTTTAACATTTACTAACATCTTATTCTCAGATAAGACATATTTACGCCTTAACGGCTACATCATTAAACATAATTATTTTTATATAAGTCCAACAAATTCAAAACTAAATTCTTTACGTTCTCCCAAAGTGACGTTTTGAGCTGCACTTTCAGCACGTTAAATAATCGGTCCATATTTCCTGATGATGACTGAAGCAGCAAAATTAATGGTAAGTTAATTACGATATATAGGTGAACATTACTTTACAAAATTTTGGCGGTTATAACCAGACAACTTGGTTTTACTAAGAAGTGAATGATGTCGCTCCATTGTTCCCTTCCAACACATTTTTGCCAGGCACTTGAGAAATTTTCCCGAATAATTTGATTAATAAAACAGGTGACATAAGCTGGCCTCTACGCAGCCCTGACTTTACGCCGATGACTTTTTAATTTGATTTTTTCTTGTAAGGATATCTAATAACCAAAGTGTATATTAATCATGACAGCTCTATGAAACTACCAAAAGAAAGTAACAGACAAAATGGCAGCAGTAATCAATAATTTGGAAGGTTTTCGAAAACGCAATTACGTTCCTGAAACTGATGCGGATTGACATTATTATTTATACTCTATTTATTTGTAACACTAATAAAAATTCCAGTGGACTGACCGGCGCACAGTCGGGAAAAACGAAAAATCGTGTTTCAAAATTGTCTAGAGCCTTCAATTTTGGTTCGATTTGGACGATTTTATTAAATTGAAGCTTATTAAATTCCGAACAAAGATGTCGGAGCCGATTTTTCAGTTAAACTTTTGTTTCAAAATGGCGGACGTTGGTTTCTGATTATATAGCGACTGAGACACAGAAAATGCTTACAGTTTCAAACCAAGTTGTGCCACTGTTTAGCAATAGCAGCCAATTTTTTGCTACAACAGCAAACAATGTGGCTAGTGCAGCAAAATATTTAGCTGTCCCTATTTTAACAAAACGTTTTAGCTGTTGTAGCCATTTTCTAGCTGTGTGAGCTGTCCTTTTCTGCGTGTATCGCTGTTTTTTGTATCTGCTAGAAAATTGTCTACGATACTTAAAATTTACAGCAGCAATATTCTAGCAATAACTGCATGAAAATTTAAATCGCGCAACTAAACTTGAATAACTTGAATGATCTGACTGCCACAGTCTAAATGCCACAGAGAAACTTCCTTGCTCGATTCAATTTTGACATCCACCATACTTGATTTGTCATTTTAAGTCAATTGTTGAAACATATTTATAATTAACAATCTTAAAGAAATTATTTATGCAAATGTTATGGATATAAAATAATAATGGTACGTTCATTCATATTTATAAGACTTTTATTGTTCATGGCAGCCATTTTGGGTTCATTATTATTAATCTTGTAACTGTGATATTAGATATATTATCTGCGACATAAAAAAACATACATACACGCATTTTAGCACAACTTGGTTTGAAACTGTAAGCGTTTTTCTGTGTCTCAGTCGCTATATAATCAGAAACCGCCATTTTGAAGACGTCCGCCATTTTGAAACAAAAGTTTAACTGCAAAATCGGCTCTGACAACTTTGTTTGGAATTTAATAAGCTTCAATTTAAAAAAAAAATCGTCCAAATCGAACCAAAATTCAAGGCTCTAGACAATTTTGAAACACGATTTTTCGTTTTTCCCCACTGTGCGGCGGTCCTACAAGAGAGGTATTTTTCAGGTAACAATGCTCTTTTGTAAAGAAGTTTTATTGCCGATCAAATCATTTTATTTGCATATCTTCCTGTTACCCCGAGTATAAATATGTATTTAGAGCAGCATGCTGAAGTGTCAAGCCAGTTAGTGATAAGTCAGTTAGTGTGTTAACAAAATGTCTTCTCTAGCGAAACGCCAAAAGTTCGAGCAGCTAACTCATAACGAAAAGCGTATAGTTAAAAATGTATTTGATTACGTTAAAACTATCAAAATTATAACTTAAATGTGGACAATTTTATGACAAAATGTTTCTTAATTACCGGAGTTGGTACAGTTCACAGAATTTTAAGAGAAGAAAAGAAGAGGAGTATAAACTCGCCAAAAAAGAGACAGGCACAAAAAAAGAATTTTAACTTTGAATATGATCCTGCTGGTCCTGGTGTTTTAAAAGGTATGAATTTTTATTGGAAAAAGTGTGAAAGAAAATCTTTATTAATAGAAAGTGGAGAAATTGTACACCAGAGAAGAGACTATTTAAGGAAAGTTAGAAAAGTTCTCTTTGAAGGAAAAAGGATATATTACTTAGATGAGACGTGCATAAATGAAGAGTACACAGTCAAGAAATGTTGGCAAGATGGAAATATCAAAAATGCTCGCCAAGCATTCAATGAAGGTCTCACTACTGGTTTTAAACCGCCATCTGGTAAGGGACGTAGGTTAATTATTACGAACATTGGAGGCGAAAGTGGTTTTGTAGAGCGACTTTTAACATTCTTATCCAAGAAAAGGAGATTATCACGAAGATAAGAATTCCGATGTATTTGAAGATTGGTTTTCGCAGACGATAGACTTAATACCAGACGGTTCTGACATTGTAATGAATAACTCAAGTTATCATTCAAAAAAATTAGAATGAGTTGGGTTAGCTGAAAAAGGACATCCAATTTTGATGACCGAGAAAAACATTTCATTTCCAAAAGACAGCGTTAAAAGAGAATTATTAGAACTTGTAAAGCTTGAAGTTCTTAGAAATAAAGATAACTACACAAGTTTCGTCATCGACGAAATGTATAGTATTAATGTTTATCACCTGCCACCATGTCATTGCGAGCTCAATCCGATAGAACTTATTGGGGCACAGGTTAAAGGTGAAGTCGCCAGGAACAATACGACCTATAAATTAGCAGAAGTACAAAACCTTTTTCAGAATGCAATATCTAATCTTTCCACAGAAAATTGGCGAAAATGCGTCGAGCATGTATTGAAGGTTAAAATGTGGACCGTAGACATGGCAGTAGATGCCATTGTTGAACCTTTAATTATACATTGAAATTCAAATGAGTCGGACAATGATAGTTTTTCAAGCATAAGTTCCTCATTTGTATATTTTTTGATTAATGTTTCATTACAAAATGCTATTTTCTTCTAATAAATGTTGAAACTGTTAAACTATAAAACTGTTTCATTCATTCTATTCTCTATATGTACACGCCCTGGCGCAGCACCACTGGCCAGAACGGATTGAGACTAACAACAAAAAAGGCAGTTTTCCTATGGTATTCAAACATAATGCGTAGACTGAAAAGTTTGTGGTCTAGCTACCTAAAACGTTTTTTTGTGCAAAATTCGACTTTATTCATCAATGTAGATTCCTTCAAGAGCTATACAATGAGTCCAACGCTTTTCTAATATTTCTATACCTTTCTTGTAGAAGGATTTGTCTTTGCCTTCAAAATAGGCCTCAGTTTCGGCGATAACTTCTTCATTGGAGCCAGATCCCTTTCCCACGAGCATTTTCTTGAGGACTGTGAATAGATAATAATTGCTGGCGGCCAAATCTGGGAAATACGGTGATGAGAAAACGATTCGAACTTAAATTCATGCAGTTTTGCCATCGTAACCATTAACTTGTGACACGGTACATTGTCGTGATGAAAGAGCACATTTTTCTTGTTCATTCGGGGCCGTTCCTTTGCGCAAACGCACCAATAACTTTATATAGTATTCACTATTAATAGTTTTTCCTTTCTCAGCATAGTTGATGAAAATTATTTCATGCGCATCCCAAAATACAGAGGTTCAAACCTTCCCAGCTGACTGTTGTGTCTTTGGCGGTTCGGCCGGCTTTCACTGGCTGATGTTCACTCAGCTGACTGCCGATTTGATTCAGGTGTGTAGTGGTGCATCCATGTTTCATCCATTGTCACATATCACATGAAAAAACCCTTTTTATTGCACTTAAACACGCCCAAACAACGATTAGAATCATCAACACGTTGTTGTTTTTGGTCCGCTGTGAGCAAACGCGGTACCCATTTCCAACAGAGCTTTCTCATGCCCAAATATTCATGCAAAATAAAACCAACACGTTCGTTTGATATCTTTAGGGTGCCAGCTATCTCACGCAATTCAGGTGTAAACATTTCTTTGGGGCGTCCAGAGCATTCAGCATCATTTGTGTCCGTACGATCGCATTTAAATTGAGCATACCAGTAAATGATGAGTGATTTTCCAGGGGGAGTCCTCGTAGCACTTGCTTTGCTTAGCCGGTATTTTTTTTTCCATCAAAAAACAGTGTTTATTCAACACATGAAATTCGATTTTTTCCATTGTCTTGAAAATATCAAAAGTAGCCTCATTATAACCACTATAACTTATAAACTAATTTTCGAAATGTCATGAAATGTTGACACGTATCATTTGAAGGTTGATAAAAGGGCGATATCTATGTGCCAGATCAAAAACTATTCATCCTGTTAAGAGATTGCGAATATTCGACCGACACCAGATAGTATTCCAATAAAGTTGTTTAACTGCTACATTACAGGTAAAATGTAGATAAAACTCTGGGATCGTTACTACTGCTTGATGTTAATTTACATAATTCTAGATGATTTATTGCTATTACTTTCAAATAAATAGAGTACAGAAATAATTCTCCTAGGACTAAAATTGTTTTTTACTATAAATTTAAAATTTTTAAAACACCTTGTATTAGGTACTTAAAATACCATTTAAATAAATTATAAAATAATTTGTATAAAAATACATAATTAGATGTTAATATAAACAGCTGCACAAATAAAATTATTGGAAAAAAACATCACTTTTTAAATTGTAATTGCCAGTTTGAAACGGCTTTACGTAAAATACACCCAATTAATTTCTTTTTGAAAACTGAATTTTATTTAAAAAACAAATCGATCAAAAATGGCTAAAAGCTCGTGATTCCAATTCAGACTGGGGTTAACTGATTAAACGTTTTGCCGGGAGCGGTTTCGTCATGAATTGATGCATTTGAGTTATAATGTTTGTATACATATACTATTATGCGAATTTTCTTTCTCAAGTAAAACCTTTAAAAGACAATTAGAAATCTAATTTTAAGAATAAAATATTTTATTCAAAATTGGAGATGTGCGATGTCCTATATGTCAGATTTATTTTTTAATATTCTTACTGTGTTTTGGTTTGAGGTATAATTAGGCTGTTCTTATATTTCTAATCTACAAACAAGCCTGTTTTCATATAACATATTGGAACTGGTAAATTCATACTTGAAAAAAGATAACATAAAAGTAGCAATAAATGACGCTTTTCAGTATTAACTTAAAAATTTACTGTTAAAGAGACTGGCTGGTTTAATGTCCCCACCACTACCAAAGTTACCAAAAACATTTGAGTGCAGTTTTAACAAACGAATGGATTTGACAGTTTGAAGCAATATTGACATAATTTCATAATAAGTTTTATAAGAAAAATATCTTGTAAATAAAAAAAAAACAATTCTCACAAATGAGTCAAACGCGATGTTATGTATATAAGTACTAGACCAAGACGTTTCTATAGGATCCAATGTACTTTATAGTACTTACTAAAACTATTCATAATTATTTCCAAGAATAATGACTAGAAAAATTATTACGGATGGTAGGCAACGCTAGCAACTAGCCAAGCATTGTATGCCGGAGATTGGCACCAATTCTAAGTTTGTGTTTTAGATTTAGTAACTATTTTGAGACAATCATCATCATCATCATTATTAGCTTATTCCATCTACAGTCGGATATAAGCCTCCCCAAGTTGTCTCCAATGAGCTCTGTTGTTGGCTTTTTGCATCCAATCGTGTCGCGCTAATCTTTTTATATAGTCCGTCCATCTTGTCTGTGATCTACCTCTGCATCTTAATGTTTTCTCTAGGTTTCCATTCAACTATACGACGTGACCATCTGTTATCATTCATCCCAGCGATATGCCCAGCCCAATTTCACCTTAATATACATATTCGTTGTATTACATATGTTACTTTTGATCTTCCTCGTATCTCGATGTTAGGAATATGATCTTGGATATTTAGCATTCTCCTCTTCATTGCTCTTTGGGTTACCTGGAGTTTATTTATTATATTTTTACTTAAAGCCCAAGTTTCAGTGCCATATGTTAATACCGGTACTACATATTGATCGAATACTCTGGCTTTTGGGATGTCCAATTTAAATATAGATTGTAACCTTCCGGATGCAGACCAAGCTAACGATATTCTTCTACCCAAGTACTGGGTATCGATCTTTTGTCCTAAATATATGAATATTTGTACCTTTCTAATTCTTTCACCTTCTATTGGCTGTTAATTTCAATTTCGTTATTCAAATATTAGGATTTGGTGAACCTATTTTTCGAGACTTGTTATTTAATCCCATCAGCATTTCTTGTAATTCTTCTTTCGTGTTGGCGATCAGAGTAACATTATGTGCGAACCTTAAGTGATTTCATTGTTCACCGTCCATTAGTATTCCTTTATTTTCCTACTTTAATGATTTGAACATGTCTTCTAAAGTCAACGTGAACAGCTTTGGGGATATTGAGTCGCCTTGTCTAATTCCTTTTTTAATTTTGATTTTATTTGGTTTTTTTTCAAGCATTAGTTGTGATATGGCATTTTTATATATGTATTCAGAAAGAGTTGTGTATCTTTCATCGACTCTGCTGTTACTTAAAACGTTAAGGATTGCCCATATCTCCATTGAACCAAATGCTTTTTCGTAGTCAACCATCCACAAGATTATCTTAAATTCATTTGCTTTTTCTACTAGTAATCTAATTGTTTGAAGGTAGTCCAAAGTGATATATCCCCGTCTAAATCACGCTTGTTTACGCGGTTGATAACTGTCTAATTTGTTCGTTAATTTATATGTTATGATTCTAGTGAGGATTTCGTATAGTACCGATAAGAGGCTGATGGGTCTGTAATTCTCCAATTTAAATTTGTTCCCCTTTTTAAAAATAAGCACAATCAAGGCGTTGGTATTTTACTTTCTATAAGGCACCTGTTAAATAGAGCTTAAAGAGATTGTATTACTGATACCCCTTCATACCTTATCATTTCTAGAGTTATTTCATCGACCTCTAGTTCTTTGTTGTTGTGCATATGTCGTAAGGCGTTCATTATTTCATCCATTGTTACTGATATTTTCGTATATATTTGATAATATTTCTCTGTAGCTTCCTTTAATACATGACTAATAATAATTCTTCGAAAAGATACTAATTAAAGATGAACTTACTTGTCTTAACATATCTTTTATTTAACACAAGAAAAAACTGAATTGGGTTTGTTGCAATGAAAGCTACAGAACAGCTGAAAAGTTTTAATGGAGCAAAACATTGCCCTAAATAATAATAAATAGAGAAAATATTGTAACGATATGCTTTTAAAAGTTACTCCCAAGATTTCTATTGAGAACATGAAAAGTCTTGGCATATCTTGAAGTATATTATTTTAAGCTGAACTTAAAATCGTATGAGAGTTATTTGTTATAAAAAAGGCTTAATATCGGTATTACATACGTTTGGCAATACCAAAGGAATTCATTTATTTTCGTGTAAATCCGATAACAAGTTATGCAACATAGAATGGTTACGTCTTCGTCGTGGACTTTTGATGATGAAAGTAAACTATACTTGATTCATTCAAATATCTATTGAATTCAAAAATATTGTTACTTAAAACGTACCTTAAAAAAAATTCTGATTTCCAACTTGCAGCTTAAGAGCTAACAATGTACTAAACGGACTAGTTCTAAATCTCCTTGCTTTTTATAATATTACAAACTTGTTAATGTTAGATAAAATTACATGCTAACAAAAATATAATTAGTTAATAAATAAAACAGAAGATAAGGTTTGAGTTTTAAATGATAAAGTATGAATTAAATGAAATTGTGTAATATATAAGGCCTGGTAAAACGACCATCAGCACTTTTAATTAATTTACCGTCTTAATGTTATTAAGAGATAAGACGCGAAAAAAAATTTCAACGTGAAACAACCTCTATCACTTTATCACCAGTGGCGTAGCATAACTCCTGCCTCCTTAGAAAAAGGCCTACGGTAGCTCAAGCTGAGAAGGGTTTTGGCCGTCTTCTTTTTTCTGTCTTCGATACAACTTTATCAGCTTATATGAGTTGCTAATCCGGTAGTAGCACCGAATACCAAAATATGTTATACAAATAACAAGACATATTGTGATAGTAAGTCATAACCAACGATAATTTGTTTTGATGATTCATAATTAAAGTAATTTGTTTTAGTTTTAAGGAAGATGGACATTCTCGAAGCAATGATAAATTTAGTAACATAATTAGGAGAATTCTTGCTGGTAAGAGTGTTTCTTCCGTTGAATAAAAAATATCTCGTTTCTATACCAATAGAAACATGATATTTTTCTAGAACGAAGATAAGGTAGCTTCCTGAAAGTAACTCTTTTTGCTTCTCATTCTGATAAACTTCTGTTACAAATACAAAATTAGGTGTAGTGAATAATACATTTTGATGGGTTACTTGGTTTTTAATTTGACCTTCAAGGTGTACAGACAAAGCATTACAGTTTGTAACTTTGTTATTTGTTATTTTGTTAACAAAGCCTTCTTCTGTTGTTTCTCGGTGGTTTCTGCACTAGAACTCTGTCTTTTATCTTCTCACAGAGGTCCTCTTCATATCGAAATCCTTCAATATTCTCATTAAGGATACGGTATAGTGTAGTTGGTGAAAAAACGTTTTTGTTTATTGAAGTTGGCTAGATAAAATAGGGTTTAAATGAGTAAGGTTGAATTACTAGAAAGTTATTTAAATGTGGGAACGTAATTGCTTCAATTATTTTTCACCTCAATATGATCAAATTTACAGCATACATATTTTGTTGATACATTTCAATTTCAATGAGTTTCGTAGTTGATAGGATATTAGAGTTTATCTGATAAAGACGTTAATTTGTTTTTATCAGAAATAATTTTTTCCAATGGAAATTTGATTAATTTTTTGCCTTAAATTAAATGCTATTTTTTTTTAATGTTTTAAAATAGAATTAGTTCTGTCTACGTCTGTATTATTTATAGTTCCAAATAACTATGTGAATAGAGCACCGCTAAAATTAATGAGACCGCATTGTTCGGTAACATTTATTTGATTAGATCCTAATAAATTTTCGATTTGATTTAATAGTGAGCAAGCCTTTATACTTAGTTCGTTCGTTATTATATTATCACTTTTATTCCTCCTTCTTCTTCTTCAACCAACCCGCCGCGTCCACTGGAGAACATAGATCTTCCCAAGATGTTTCCAGTTTGTACGATCTTGTGCCCGCCTCAACCACTGCTCTGAAATTCTTTTTATGTCATCCACCCAGCATGTTGGGCGCCTACCTCTACTTCTCTTATCGGTGTGTGGTCTCCACTTGATAACTTCGTTTAGCCATCTATCATCCTTGGTTCGGAGCCACTTCAAGCGTACTATCTTCATAACGATATTGCGATCTTCTCTAAATTTCCTATATGGTATGTTAATTTGATTCCCAACATTAACTTCTTCATTTTTCTCAGCGTCACTCGTAATTTTTTTTACTTGTTTCCGCTCCATAAGCGATAACGGGGCTTATAGCTGATAGAAATATAATTTTTGGAGACGTTTCATAATCTGCCGTCTAGCCAAGATCAAACCTCTGCTTTAATTGCTTAGTTTGATTATCTCTGCTGATGGAAATGTCATGTCCCAGATATATGTACTCCCTAACTTTCATCATTAATTTAGTTTTTTGTTTGTTTATGTGCAAGGCCTACTTTTTCGGTTACCCTTGTTAGATCGTGAAGCATTTCTTCCGCTTCACGCATGTTATCCATGTCGTCTGCTAAACGCAGATTTGTTACGCCTTTGCCATCAATGTTATCACTTTTATTTGGTGTAATGAAATTAATTTACAATTTTAGTACAACTATTAATATAAAAAAATCGGTATTATTAATTTAGGTAAAAAAATTATGTATATTAAAAATTATTTTTGTATGTCCCAAAAGTATTGGTAAAATTGCATCTGTGAGTGGTTGTATAGTTAGAGTATTTATTTTAATATTGAACAGGAATCATGCGAAACTAAAGAAACGTTATCTATATTCTGAAATAAACTAAAAAGAACATATTAGTGTTTTTACGTCTCTTTATATTATGTTTACGGTATTTAGATATTTCAGTCTAAATTTTAAAAATTACTAGCTGATTTCTAGTTTCTTGTTAGTGATGGATTGTATCATCAGGTTTCAAAGGTTCTTTCACTAATTTATCTAAAGGTTTTTTAGCATTTTTCTGCGTTTTTATTTTTGGTTGATTCAGTAAATTAAAGTAAAATCTTTCTACAAAGCTGTTGGAATTTGGATTTTTAAGTGTCATATATGGATCTCGTATAATTTTAAAAAATCTATAAATGAACTGTTATTAAACTCTGTTCCATTATCACTAACGATAACTTATGGTAGTCATAATGTGATAGAAATATTACTTGTCCTCCTGTGTTTACCCCAGATAAAGGATATATCCGGACAAATTTTGAAAATGTATCAACTATTGTCAAGTATTTTTATTTAGAAATTGTCGACATATCTAAATGAATTATTTCAATAGGTATTGAGCCGATACACACTTTTTAAAATTGTTGGGTTGTTGTTTATATTTGACTTTTTGACGGTTACTACATTTAATAATATTATTAGTTATACTTTGATCTAGATGAGGCAATAAGAGCTTCGCTAGATTCTATGATTGCTACAATCATCAATACCTCGATGACCAGTTTTATAAACAAGATGATAATTCATCTTATCTCTTTGGCATTATCGGAAGTTACATCGGTAAATTTGGTAGATCAAATTGGTAACTTAGAGTTGATATTTATTAATTTGTCCTGTAGGTAAGTAGTGAAAAATTCGTTGTCTGAAAAATAAAGGCAATATTTAGTATGATCTTGTAGATTTGCAATATATTCTAATAAATCTTCTTCTATATGTCGTCTGCGTAGGTTAATAAAAAATCTTTGGTTTTTAAAATATCTTTTCTCTAATACACAAAGGAACAGAAGATCATTCGATGGTTTTTTATTCATTTGATTTTTAAAATAGTTTAAATCTTTTTCTGAACATGGTGAGGACAATAGGGGTATTTCATTTGAAGTATGTATAGTACTGACAGGTTTTTCTTTCACTGCCAAGAGTTTTTTTATTTTATTTTTTGTATCACCTACCCGATTAAAAAGAGATTGAATGTTTGAAATTCCATTTGAATTTCTTGATAGAGCATGTGCGGTAGTGGTTTCTTTTCGTTCATTATAACCAATTTCGTGACTATCGTTTCCAGTTTTCATCGAACTAGTTTTAAATTTGTATTTGTATTGTAAGTAGTTCTTTTTCTCTTGCAGAGTGATATGTTTCGATAGGATCTAAGGTTCTACTAGCATAGCACTCTGTTAGAATAAGACAGCTTCTAGCGAATTTGCTGACATCTCTTGTTAATAAAAATTCTTTTCAGAAGTCTAAATAAAACAAAATTGAGACGTTATACAGAATGTTTTCACATGTCTCTTAGGATTTAACTACAATTGGCTATTTTTGCATTCCAGATGCATCAAGTGTCTTAGAAAGAATCCACATGGGACTGAACTATGGACTGTACTGTTTCGAATAATTCCTTGTTTAAGCATCTTGTTGATTTGTTGTTAAACTCTCTTTATATAATTTCTGGAAACCAGTATGACTTTGTATAGACATGTTCTTTATCTGTTGTCGTTATTAAGTTTTCAGTTTGGGTAGTTATTGATAAGGCGTGATCTGGATATTGGAAGATTGTATAATATTCTTCACATACTTTAAAAAGTTTTCTTTCTTCTTCCATATTTGTATAATCCAGTCTTTTTTACCCTCTTGGGGGTAGAAGTAATAGTTTCTCAGGTAAATATTTCATATTCACTTAATGGATACGCAATGAAGGGCTTAGTAAGAGTGACATACATATATGTCTTTGATACTGATCTTATGAATTTCAATTATTCCTGGACTATTAGTGATATTGGTTATACATTCTGGTGCATCACAATGTGAATTTATCTCTATTCTGGGAATATAACATTTTCCGGCACAACTGACATTAATGGGAGCGGAGGTCCTTAAAATTTTGATATCACTAATTAGTATTTTATGACAGTCGTAG
Organism: Pachyrhynchus sulphureomaculatus; assembly: GCA_019049505.1. NCBI lineage: Eukaryota > Metazoa > Arthropoda > Insecta > Coleoptera > Curculionidae > Pachyrhynchus > Pachyrhynchus sulphureomaculatus. Next base: position 147,336,140 of record CM032446.1, on the reverse strand, counting down.
TCAGCTGGTGATTTACGTGTACAGTAACGTTTCCGTTCATTAGAAATCCATTTTGTATGTTCCAATTGAATTCTAGATTTTGGAGAAAATCAAAGCTTTTTAGTCCATCGAAGAATCTGTCAAAGTCGAACATCGAAAAAATAATTTTAATGATGTTATGATGTTGAGTTTTAAAATAGTATGTTTCGGAATACTTCTCAGTTAAAATGAGCTGTTTATTAAAGCCTAGAATTTGGTTATCGGATAGTTTTCTATTATGAATAAAATTTAAATCTGAGAAGGATTTGTTTTGAAGACAGTTTGTTGAAAATTTGCCTCTACGGTTACCTAAACAGGTTTCATTTGCTGCGTTTCTCAAAATTAATAGGATATATATAGTCTTCATTATTATTATATTCAGTATTTTCATAGGGAATAGTGTCATAATAGGTCTGAAATTAATGTGAAATAAATGTCGGCATTCATTGTGATATAAGGTAATTTCAACTCTGTTGATAACTTGTAGGTCTGGGAGTAAAATAATTTGGTTTTGGGCTGCTGTCTGTCTTTTAACAATAGACATTAGAATAGGTTAATACCGAAGTAAAACGATAGATGTTTTTAAAAATTCCACTATATTTATAAACCGTAACAATTGTTTCGACATACAATGTCTTCATCAGACGGATGATAACTTTAAACTAAAGTTTAAAGTTATCATCCGTCTGATGAAGACATTGTATGTCGAAACAATTGTTACGGTTTATAAATATAGTGGAATTTTTAAAAACATCTATCGTTTTACTTCGGTATTAATTTACAATGAATTTCCATCAAGTAACGGCTACCTCAGTGAATAATATTAGAATAGGTGTAGGTTGTAAAGAACGTTTTAATTTCCAAATATTAGTTTCAGGTATTACTTTTTTGGTCGTAATTGTCGAGGGATCATTTTATTAGTTAGTTAGGAAACGTGTTTTGTTGTGGAGTATTCTGAATGGATATGGTAAGTTTAGTTTTAAAAAAATTTGTGATATAAAATAATGTGACAGATTATAGTTGAAAAACGAATTAAAACTTGAGCTTGGTTTTTTTAATGTCATGAAACATAGAATTTTTTTTTCTTTTAACAAACAATTTAACGCTTTTTCTAAACTGTCAGGAGTTCTAAGTCTATTAATTGTATTTTTGGTGGAAGGTGTTTTATAAAAGTAATTAAACTTTATCTTTCAACTTTATTTTTCTGTGCTGTTTTTTCGCGTAATCTCATATTAGGGATATTATTTATTAGGGAAGAAATTGAACTTCTTAAATAGTCACATCGAATTCCGAAGCTATAAAAATTTTCTTTAATAACTGGATTGTTTTGGCCGATACTTACTGCAAATTGCAGTAAACAACGGATATAATGTAGATATAGTAAACAAAATTTTAAAAAAGAAAAAATATAAAAAAGCCTAACCTGAACTAATTTTTTCCTAGGCAAAAAATGAATCAAGAACGCTATAGTGTTATTACATACATAGGTGAGACTAGCAATAAAATTAGAAATGTCTTAACAAGAAAACTAAATATTCATGTAGCATTTAAAACAAATAATACCCTAAGCAAATATATAAAAAATAATAAATCAAGAACAGACAAAGAGCAAAAATCAGGTGTTTATAAACTTAACTGTGAAAATTGCGATTCTACTTATATTGGTCAAACAGGAAGAAATTTAAAAAAAAGAATAAAAGAACATTTTACAACTAGCAAATCAGACTCAAATTACGCTAACCATTTAATAGAATCGGAACATCAGTTTAATAAAAACTTTGAAATTTTACATATTGAAAATAAAGGGTATAAATTAAATTTGGATCTCTGGAAATCAGTAAACTTAAAAATACTAAAAATACTATTATTTGTTAAGCGACCAATTAGAATTAAATAATTCACCTCTTTTAAATATATTTCAATAAAAACCGTACTTAATTAATTTGTTACCTATAATATAAAGTCTTTATAATAGTATAATTAGAGATTTCCTACATTATTGTATTTTACCTGTAGGGATCTTATATATATATATATATATATATATATATATATATATATATATATATATATATATATATATATATATATATATATATAAACAAAATGTTCCATCTTGTTCTTTTAATCCTGATAAAGCTACAGTGATAGCGAAACATGTTGACATGTTAAAATAAATGTGGAGTTTACCAGTAAACAAAAATTGTTTTACTGTTCACTTAACTTAAAAAATTTTCTTTAGTCTCTGGCCTTGTAACAAGTAAGAAAATGAACGACAAAAATTAAAGTTTTAAAATATTTTTTACTTCCTGCCAGCTCAGCATGACTGGAAATTATAGTTAGTGCTTTGCCTTTTAATTTACCGGTAATTGCAAGGAAAATTAATTTTGATAAAGTTATATTAGCTGAATATTGGTTCACAACTTTGTCGCAAGCGGAAGTAAAATTATTTAATTTGCATAATTCACCACTGAAATAAGGAATGATTTGAAGAAAAAAAAGCGAACTTCGGTATAATTAACTTCTGCCATGTTAAATTGTATTTGGTTTATATCAAATAGAACAATTTTATTTATTTCTTTAATTAAATTTAAAATTTTTAAATATACGAGGAAATAATTACTGTGTTCACTAACAGTTCTTTCTGCAAAACAATAGTTGATGGTTGACACTGAGATTGTATTCTGATGAAGATTTGAAAGTCAGCAATCTGTTAATATGCTCTCTCAGATCTTAATTTTTTGTACCAAATTCTCACAGAACTGCGCCAGTTATGTAACTTGGGATGGTTACTTCTTCGTCGTTGACTTTGATGATGAAAGTAAACTAGACGTGTTCAATTTCAACACCTATTGAATTCAAGTATATTGCAGCTTGAGAGTTAACAATGAACTGAACTGACTAGCACTAAATCTCAGCTTTTTATATTATTACAAATTTGATATTGTTAGAGAAAATTATGTGCTAACAAAAACTATAATTAATTAATAAACTTATTAGAAGATGTTTGAGCTTTATTTGATATACCATGGATTAAGTGCAATTGTCTAAAAGATAATGTCCGGTAAAATATCCATCATCACTTCTAATTAATTTATCATCTTAAGGTTATTAAAAAAGCGAAAATCAATTTTTATCACTTTGACACCAGTGGCGTAGCATAAGTAAGTGTCACTAATCCCTAGCATCCCGATTCGTCGGGTAAACAATAGGCCTGACTATTTTTAAAAATGTTCGAAAAAAAAAAAGTATTGAATGTGCTTTTATGGGTTTACCCATTTTAATATACTAAGCATCTTTTTCAGTATCTTGTATAAGCGGTAAGCATAGGGTTGAGAAGGAAGAAGAGTCAAATATATAATGTATGTATTTTTAATGATAAGTTTAAGGAAATGCTGATTTGTACTAAACATCAAAGTTTTTGTTATTTACTGTTCTAGTATTGTATAGAATAGAATAGAAAAGGTACGAAATATGTTTAGTATATTGATGATAATAATATTATAAAACACAAAAAAATTTTTGTCACTTTAAATCTTATCGTTTCCTTCTGTTTTGTAAAGACTTCAATTGTACTACTTAAGTTGATCTCCTTTGCAACATTCAACAAAAAGACTGTCGAAATCATCCAGTATTTCTTCCTCTCTCGTAGCACCTTTGATTTTTTCGGTTGAGTTCCTAATTCGTTTGGCCCTCGATATCCTGAAGAGGAGCGAGTCATAGCAAAAACTGTCTATTATTAATTTTTTGAATGATGAAATCAAAATAATGTTGATTAATATCTCGATTCCGGGAAAAGTATAAATTTAAAAAACTTGAAACATCATAACTTTCTTTCCTTTAATAAATATTTTATTTATTAAATAGAAGCCGTTATTTGCCCCTTATGTATATCTTAATTTTGAGAATGGATGTGTGGATATTCATACTGATAGACGACTGAATTAAGACATCAGCTAGCTCGTTTTTTACTGGTAGAGTACATGGAGATCGAGGTAATTTTTGTACGCCTTTTGAAAATAGTCTCTAGAGTTGTCTAAATTTGGTTGTACAGTTTTTGGTCACCATTCATTTTAGAATAAAAGGAATCTAAGTTCAGCTCAAAAAATGAAAAAATCCTGAAGAGTTATTTAGTTGTTGAAATAAAATTAATATACGTACAACCGTTGTGTCCTAAAAGAAAGAGCAGGAGTTTAGTGAAACAGTAAATTTAAATATAGAAGGATATATTATCAACAAAATAAAAATTCCTAACTTTATTATATTAATTACTTCTACTAAATAAAAACCCCATCAGCTAGAAGAGTGTACACTAAGGTATAGAGTCCTTAGATTAGGGTTACTAAGTTTTTAATCGAAGGCTTGATAAAACTCGATATTAAAAGTTTTTGAAATTAACTCCGCGAATTACAAGTGCAGAGTAGTCGATGGAGCACTTGTAGACAGGAAGTGAGATTTTTAGACTGGTGTGCTTATGCCTTACGGATTGGTTTCTCCTCGTGAGTTTTCCATAAGTTACTCGGCCTCTCCTGGTGAGCTTCTCATAAAAATATTGTCTCAACCATTACCATCCTAGTTTCATTTGGGTTGCTAAACACTTTTTGACCCGAAATGCCTGAGGATGAGCAGGATATTTCAAGAAAGGAAAAATGCCTTAAACTTGAGATGCACTACTGCATCTCTGAAGAAAAAAAAAACACTCTGGCGTGCTGGAGAAGAAAGCGACTACAGCTTCATGGTGGAAAAGGCCACTACTGCTACATGGTGGAAAAAAGCCCTTAAAAATTCCATCTGGCCGCTTAAATATCTTTGTCCCTTCCTTAAAGTGACGTCTTTAAAATGGCCCACTTTCGGGCGAAAAATTAATGTGAACTAAATAAGTCAAGTTGGCAATACGCGTTACAAACTGCAGGTTTAAATTAAACTGCTCAAAAATTTAAAACACTGTTTTAAGCTACACTGCTCAAAAATTGAAATCACTGCAATAAATATAAAAATGTAATAAAATATAAATTATAGGAAGAAAAACAGTGTCGTAACATGATCTTAAAATCTAGGAAAAAATGAAAGTTACAAACTAATCAATTGAAATTTTAGGTTGGTCGTCATATTATTCTTCTATTTATTTTTCTTTCAAGTTTGTAAAGGTTTCAGGTTTGAGAAATCCAAAAACTAAGTTGATCTCTTGAAAACCATTGGCCATTTTTTTTTTAAATCCACCTTATTTTGCCTCAATCTGCGTAATAAATAGTAAGACGTTTAACTGCGGCTTCTAAAGACCGGCTTCAGTGGTTTCATCAGTATTTTTCTTTTTCTTGAGACTTTGGTTAGAGAGATCCAGATGGCCAATGTTAAATGTTGCCCTGTTAAATCTGCCACTATTGTCGAGAATATGAACTGTTTTTTAAGCCTTATCGCTGTATGGAGTGAAAATTATGGGGTTTAATAATATATTCTGTAAGATTTCACAAATACACTATTATTATTAGTAATAAGTTTTAGTAGCTAATAGCTATTAAAATTACAAAATATATATTTATTTCATTTCTTCCTTTTTTTCTTCTTTTTTTGCCGATAAGCAACATAATATAAAACACATAGATTATATGTTCAAATTACTATCATTGAACATTCTAGAAATATCAATTTTTCAAAATTTAAGAGATTCGAGTCTATTTTTCTTAATATTTTAACTTGACTCGGTGTATTCCAGGACACAACAGAGAATATTGTTAAGTTGTCACATTTGTTTTCATTTTTGTATGAATATAATTTAGTTATGGTAAGTTTAAATTTGTTTGTTTATATCACTATTAATACTCGAAATAATAAAAATTCTCAACCAATTTAGATTTGTTAATTTTTATTATTTTTTTTTTATTATTCCAGTATAACGAACACACTCCATTATTGTTCTTGTCGCTGGACGTTATAATTGTAATATATTTTTATTCACATGACATATATAAAATTGAATTAAAACCAAATTATATTGTATTATAGTCGAATTAAAGCACTTTTCTGCTGCCGCAAATATCTGCCGAAAAAAAGGCTTCATTCAAGAAAGAGAGAATAGAGAACAAATTCTCAGCATTCGCCAGATAATACTGATAGACGACTGAATTAAGTCAGAGAATTCCAAATAACAACCCATATCTGTTTTATAGACTACCCCAAAGCTTTCGACTGCATACAATGGAATAAACTCTGGTCGATTCTAGTCAGCATGGGAACACCTATACATCTTGTAAACCTTATCCGTTCCCTGTATGAGAATACAAATGGCAGAATTCATCATTACTAGCAATGGTGGCTGTGAAGCGGAAGTAAGAAGACTCGATGATCAAACTTACTAAGGTTTGGAAAGATCTAGCTGTCACAAAAAACACAAAGTTAAGATTGCAATCTAATCAGTCCAAGTTACGCATCGGAAACATGGACCATTAAACAAGCTCACAAAAGACGAATCGATGCCTTTGAAATGTGGGTATATAGAAGAATCATCAGAGTATCATATACCGAACACCGTACTAATGTATCTATTCTTGAAGAGCTTAGTATAAAAGACCGTCTTTTAAATAGATTTAATAGACAGTCCTGTGTCATGGAAAACCTTGTAATAACGGAGAAGGTAGGGTAGAAGGGACGGTCTCTAACAAAATGATCTGACCAAGTAAGATCTCTTCTTGGTATGGGTATGCACGAGTCAAATCAGGTCGTGCAGAATCGAGATGCCTGGAGAATGACTGTTGAGGCAGCAACTGCATAGTATCATTGATACTCCTATTGGGATGAAAGGATTGAGAGAGAAAGCATTTTTGGCTATAAATACTATATCAGGCTTTACTTAATTTTAGTAGTTTTTCGTTTATTGCATTGGAAAGTCCATTAGTTTTTCAGTATTTTTATTCTTAACTGACACAGTCTATAATTGGGAATTTAATTGACTAAAAAAAAAATCAATTATAAGTGTTGGCTTGTGTATAGAGGTACTTCTAGATGCGAAAAATTCTAATACAGCAGATTGGCTAAAGTCAATTTTAATTATCATTCCAAGTCTCAAAAATGGCAACGACTACAAGCTTATAAGTCCGATGATAGCGCTTCTTGATATAATTCATCAAGGAATATAAAAACAGTACGAATATATCAATGGTAGATGGCTAGGGAGTAGGGAAGCTTTCTTTTCCTTTAAATTATTGACAAAGATATTTTACAACCAAAGATGTAATTCAGTATTGGAAAGATTAAAAAATCGGAATTAATCATGAGGACATCAGAATAATAAAAGAGCTATAATCGGCATTAATAATGAGCTCTCAACCTTTAGGTTATTAAGAAGAATCCGTCGAGAATCCGTTTTATCACCCCTTCTGCTAATTACCTTCTATGGAAAAATATTTTAAATAGTGATTGAAATGAAAGATAACGTACCAAATTAATGGTATTCCAGTAAATTGCCTGACAATACCATTTTCTCAGCAAACAACCTCAGAGATATTCAGTCAGGTCCAAATAAGCTTCCCGAAAGTGGTGAGCGATACTGAGTACGAGGTTATTGATGCTAAATGGACCACCCCTCAAACTTTCTTATTTGAAAAGTTATGCAAAAATGTTAAATTTCAATATAGAACTTGTAGTTTTTAAAGAATTTTAAAAAGAAGTTAACTGTTATTTGTTAAATTACGCCTGTCAAGGCGAAAAAAAAAGTATTGAAAACAATTAAGTACATGCATGGAGAGTGGACCGAAAAAATGTCGAGAATTTTTAGTATAATTCAATCTGTAATAGAATACAGGAAATTCCAAATTTGTTATCAGTTACGATATGTTTTGACAATAAAATTTCGTTGAAAATGTTTTTAGTAGCTAATTTGAACTAATACAATGTTAAGGCAAAAAGGCATTGTGTTATTTTCTAAATACCATTGAGATTGACACAGTTTTTGACAATGTATTACAGCAGAAATCGAAAGGATCACAGTTACAAGCCATATTGAAAATTGTTTCTGGGGGAATATCGTTAATTCTATTCTAGATTTTAAACCGATTTGAGGGGTTTTAAAATTAAATCCGACAAAAAGCCTTTCAAAATTAATTATAAAATAAGTGTTATTAATTAATTGCCATTATTTTTAACATGTTATCGAAATAGAATATAACAGAATATTGTAAATAGAAGTGTAATTTATTATAAGAATATGATGTATAAATGAAAAATCCTGATAATAGATGGTATAACTTAAACTTTCACTAATATACAAGGCAGCTTAAAAAAATTAAAATTGCCAGTATTTTTTTGCTCCCACTAATAAAAAAGTGGACCTTGAGTACATTCGTGTTTGATTTTTTTTTTAATAAATGAGATATTGGTTTCATTGAATCATTTTTTACATCATAATGTTTCCACTAAAAGGCCCTTATAAGGGTTTATAACTCAAAATTACTCGAACTACGGAAAAGTTCTTATAAAAGAGTTTATTTGCTTATGTTAATAATAAATAAATTAAAGTTTAAGTTGTCACTTTATAATTTATTTTTTTAATTTAACCATGCATGAATTTTTAAATATTATACTTAAATTATTGAAATTTTTTCTATTATAGATTATCATGATAACTTATTTTGTCGACGGCTTGAAATTTTAAATTTTCAGCTATTATATAGCTGAGACGCATCAGCTCTCCTTGTTCCGAATCCCGGCTCTATCCTAGCAGAACTAAGCGGCCGGATTGGCGCCGGATTTTCAGTCGCCCCGGAATTTGCCATAATTGTCGACAATTCATGTAGTAGCGGTGAAATGTGCATGTGTAATATGATGGTTTTCCCGTGCCAAAGGGCTTTCCGACAATTTTGAATGGTGCTAGCATTGTCCGCCTTCAGTTTACAGAGATTTCGAATTATCATATTTTATATCTATTTAATTTCCAAGCTTTTCTAATTTGTTATAGTTACTTGTTATGGGTTCTAATATCGAAAGTCGGGTAGCTATTAGTCATTTGAATTCTTGATACTAGAACTCATAAAATCACATAACATATTACTATATAGTGCCATAGAAAACTTTTGAAATTATTATTCAAGATTATTTTAGTAATATATATATAATCGTGTATCTCTTCTACCGTATGGTGTAGGGTAGTTATATATTTTCCTTTTTTTCCTCTCAATCTTCACTTATAAACTTCTTCCATCTGTCTCTATTCTTTGCAATTTTCACTGCTTCCTTCCAGGACCTTCCCTTCTCCTTAAGTATACTTCCAACACTCTTATTCTAGGTCTGTCTAGGTCTTTCTCGCTTCTGTTTTTCCTGTATTCATCCTTCATTCTCTGCAAAATGCTGAAAATTATTAGATATAAAAAGTCATAGAACGGATATTGCTGTAGTTTGTACAGCTGTTATCATTGTTTTAAGCAAAACTTTATCACGACAGTCTTGAAGTAAATATATAAGATAACTTTCTGATATCACCTATTTAAGGTATACGAGTTGTAAGTCGGGCCAATGGATTTGATATTTAAAAAAGCGGCCAAGTGCAAGTCTGACTTGTGCAACTAGGGTGATTGCTTTTGCTAGCTAGGCTCAGTTAATTAGGTCCCTAACATGTATGTATCCTAAGATCCAATATGTATAATAATTATATCATCTTAGAGAGCTAATAACCAATAAAGCAATCTAGCTTAATCTAGAATGTAGTAATAAAAGTGTAAAACAAATATGTACTACCTAAATATTTTTTTAGTTATGAACTAATAAAATAAAATTATTTTCTCTCCGTAGCTATCTGTTGGCTACTAGTGTGTGTACTGAAAATTATACTAAAAAAAACCTCCACCTGTCAGAGCACGTACTTTTTTTTTATGCCAGATAAATTATCAAGCATAATGCACTCCTGATAATTTTCGCTCAATCTACACTTTATGAAGACTATTTCAGAATTTTTTCAAAATGTTTTGATCAGTACTTTTCGTGATAGGGTGGAAGGACAGCGATTTTTGGCCTTTTTTAAAATGATACAAAGAAAAGGGTGCGCAAGTATTACATCATATATATTTTTGAACTTGTATTTTCATAAGCTTTCATTTAACATCCCACTTGATGACCTACTAAAAAAATTTTTTTTTACTTCTGATTTCACCCCCCAAAACTAACCCTTTAAGTCAAAATTTAACTTTCAAAACTACACGGTTCTGATTGGACCATTAATTTCTATATTTATGTCAAATTTCAACTTAATATATCAAATAGTTTCGGAACAAATCGGGTGTACTAGAGAGACCGACAGACGGACACCGAAGTGATTCCATAAGTGTTTCGAATGGAACACTAAAAACACTTTTTGTTCTTTAAAAACTTTTTAAGAGCGTATCACAAAGTTTGTGGGATTTAAACTTGAATTACAGAGTTTCAGAAATTGATGCAACAAATAAAAACAAACGTTACGAGTAAAGTAAACAGAAGTGTCTGAGATTATTGCATTCAGGCTTTTTTAATCTTTTTATCTCTCATGTGATTAATTGCCACCTAAGCAATTTACACGGTCATATTAAATAACTGCTGCAGGAGTGATATATAGGATGTTACTTACTTAACGCAGAGATTATTGTATGCTAAATTTTCTGCAACGCCACAAAAACCTAAATTACAAATACTAACTAGTACTAAAATTAAACAATGTCCATATTTAGTAAGTTCCTCTATCGATCTTTGGTATGTACTTAAATGAACTTTGGTAGAGCGCAGGTTTACTTTCTAATGTTGGGTTGACATCAGCCAGAGATATTATTCTATTTTATTGCTAAAAATAGTCTTATCATCTTCGACTTGTCTGTGAAATTTCAAATTTGGTACAAAAATAGCAATAAATAAGTAAAATATAACAATTTGCACCTGTGGCTGATGTGAGCCTAACTTTAAAGACGCACTTTCCCTCTATGTGGGGCTGTTTAAGGTCACATACCGATAGAGTAATTGTTAAGCGAGTTGCTAATAATTACTGCTTGGCAGCTCTACCTGAGATACATAAAAGTCAATATAAACCACTAAAATTGGACAAAGTCAATTTTTCAGCAGTTTTTGACTGTTTCTCATTTTTCTCAGTTGATCCTAGCTCGGCTGAATAGCCGTGATATGGTAAAATGCGTCCCGAGAATTGTCAAAAACTGGTAAAAAGTGGACTTTGTCCAATTTTAGTGGTTTATGTTGGTTTTTATTTACTTGGAACGCTGTCAAGTAGTAGCGGTTAAGAACTCGCTGAATAATTCCTCTATCAGTGTATAGCTTTAAACAGCCTTCGACGGAGGGCAGGTACGTCTTCAAAGCTAGGTTTACATTATCTAGAGGTGTAAATTACATCTTACTTATTTTTTGCGCTAGTACTGTGATAAATACTTTTTTTTGAAGAAACTGCTGAATTGTACTAGTTTATGTTGATTTTTAAATATAGCAATCACTGAATTAAATGAATATTTATTTATTTATTTATTTGGGTATAACTAAAGCAAGAAATAAAATTTTAAGTTTCCATATCCTATTGTTTTGAAGATATTGAGAAAGGTTGGAAATTTTACGAATCTGTGCATTCTTTTTTCTGCGTGTATTTTATTATTATTGACAAGTAAATTCTTTAACCCTTAAGTACCTACCTGGAGTCTCTCAGACTCTGGCGGAATTTATTTTAGTTATAACTAGTCGCATGTGCATCTTTACTGGTCACGTGTCACTGTACCTTCCGCTTTCTACCCATAGTATCACGTCTGTGCTCGTCGATGATACAGGTGATCCCGCTCGCTCTTGAACGGCTATAAAAGTTTTTTTTGAGTCTGAGAGACTCCAGGTAGGTACTTACGGCACTTTTTTCAATAAAATGATTTATATTATTTTAGCAAAAAACAGCATCTTATATTAGAATTTATATTTTAAATTAAATAATTTTTATTGTTTTAGTAAAAAATGACATCTATTAATATTATTGAGCGTTGGTTGGAAGAAGAGCTTAGCGACGAAGAATTACCAAATGCAGAATATAGCGACGTGAAAGTCGATATTGGGGACGATTTTGTGGTGGGTGAAGTGTCCGAATCGGATTCAGAAATAGGCGGCGAAAACCTGATGGATTTAGTGGAAGAAAATGATGAATGATCAGACGAAGATGAAATTCCCTTGCAACAATTGAGATCTAGACCTAGGAAAAGAAATTATTTTGGCAAAAACCGTTTTCGTTGGTCATTATTACCACCTTCTTCTCACATGCTCGTGTCATTTCGTGGCAGGTGCCGTTTTAAAATGTACATGCCGAAGAAACCATCTAAATACGGCCTTAAAATATTATGTCGCACTGATGTAAAAACAAGTTATCTTCTCAATGCGTATATCTACACAGGAAAAGACTCCGATGGGTTAAACCTACCTACAGAATATAGTTAGATTAAGAAACCTACACAAGCAGTAATGCGTCTCATTCCTTGCATTGAAGGAACCAATAGGAATATATCGACAGACAACTGGTTTACGTCGATAGAGGTAGTAAATTTGCTGAAAGAAAAAAAACTCACCCTAGTAGGTACCACGAGAAAAAACCACCGAGACATACCACCTGAATTCTTGCCTTCCCGTCATCGACCAGTTGAATCTTCTATATTTGGTTTTACTAAAGACATAACAATTACATCGTTTGTGCCGAAGCAAAACAAAGCAGTCTTAGTTTCGAGCATGCATTATACACCTGATGTTGACCATAACTCTAAGAAACCAGAAATCATATTATTCTATAATCAAACTAAAATTGGAGTTGATTTACTAGGTGCTCCAATTATAATTCGACTGGTCGTCGGACACGCATGTGGCCGCTGGCTATATTTTACAGGCTGTTGGACATATCAGCATCCAACTCGTATGTGGTTTACTTATCCACTCAACAGCAGCAAATCGAAAGTAGATTCCAATTTATGAAGAGATTGGCTGGACAACTTGCAAGACCACATATGGAGCGCAGAGAACGAATGATGACGATTCAGCGGGATATTAGGCTTTCTCTCCGTACTACAAATCGACACAAATACACCCGCTGCTGATGAACCACCAGAAAGGCTGAAAATCCGACCCAGTACTTGTGTTACCACTGCAAAAAACCTATTTGCTTAGAATGCTCACAAATGATGTGTGGAATCTGCCACGAAAAATTGTGTGGCTTACAATTTTATAGAAATTTGGCTATTTCGGCTATAATTTTTATAAAAACGTCTTAGTTATTTCTTTAAATGAATGCAAAAAAGTTCTTAATTTACGTATTTGTTCTTTGTTCTTGGTCTCATTGGAGTAACTCGTTAATTTATCGTTTTTCTAAGCTGTAGAACAGTTTTAAGTTTATTTAGTATATGCCGTTAATTTTTTTTCTTTCATAATTATTTTTTTAAATAAAAAGCTTTAAAAAATACATTTTTTATTTTCATTCTTCTTCTTATTTTATAGTTTATATTGTATATAGTTGAGAATAGGGGGGTCTGAGAGACTCCAGGTAGGTAGTTACGTGACTGGTTTAAGCGGTAAGTACCTAAGGGTTAAATGCTATTTTATTGTAATCTTTTCTCTTGTTGATAAAATACTTAGTGAAATATTGGAAGTTCTTTTATTAGTCCCTCCGGCTGAACCGAGCCTTACCCAAAAACCACTGGAATAATTTAAGATAAAATTTTTAAATGTGTCTTACTTTCAGATATATCTCAACATGAAAAAAATGGACAAAATTTAAAAATAAATAACATATTTTTTTCCGTGAATATGCACAGGTAGAATATCAATAACCTAAATCTTGTTAAGCTGATTTCGAAAATACGTACGTGTATATTTAAAAAAATAACTTATGTTTATGTCTGTAGTAGTAGTTCTTAGGTAAAGGCTGGAAATCTGCCAAATAAACCAGCGAAAATCTTCTTGCTTATTTCTGAATTTCACTAGAAAATTTTAGCTACGTACATCCATGCAGAATTTACCTCACAATAATATCATCATGACTGTCAGTCTAAGCAAGGGTGCTAACATTTTCATTACGGATCACCGACTGTCCGAAATTTTATTGGTCTTTCCGGTGTTTTAGAGATAAAGAAATGAGAGGAATACTCCTCATCTCATAGACGCTCTAGATACGTAGGATCGACTTCAACAACGCTTAACGTAATATATCTTTATAACTGGGATCGTTCTCTACATCCTTATTAGTGAATTTACCACACTACAGCTTGTTCCCAAGAGCCAGTCCATCTTCTGTTGTTCAAAGCCTTAGGTAAAGGTCTTGGCTTAGCTAAGTACTTAAGTACGTCGCCATTACTCTATTAAAAATAACACTTGGTTCACCTTTGTCATACAGGTCTTATTTGCTAAAAGCAGGATCAGGTCACCTGTACTTACCCTGAGTTCATCCGTTTTTTCTTGCATCGGTTCCTCTCCACTATTGATCTAGATTAGTATATCTATTTCTTCACTCTAGAGTCTTACATCAGAGTGCAAAAATAAACCAGCTATGCCAGTCGCCTTAACGAAATCTACTTCACCGGACTCACGTCCAAGCGTACAAAAATAGACGAGATAGAAAATCGCTCCACTCGTATGCAGAAGGAAAGTTCATTTTAGATCCATAACCTAATTTTAGGGTCCGTGGCTTACCCCCATATGTAGATGTCTCTTGCAGGAGATTGGTACTTGCTAACTAAATCATGATGTAACCTTCCAAAGGGAAAATATTTTCCTCGTTTTCCTATACTTTGTCTGAACAATTTGGAACCAATTTGGAATCGAGACAGTATATTTCGTACCGGGACAAGTATTTTTATTTGAAAATTAAAAATTAATGACCAAACGCCTGAAATCATTGTGCACGATGTATATCACAACTTCTCAATTTAATTTTTTCTGCATCTTCTTAAAACGTAAACAAAATAGCTTGCAGAATATTTGTTGAAGAAAATTGGCCAATAAGGACAAAAAGAACAGCACAAATAAATACTTCTTAACTCGCAAATGATGCACAGAATATAGATCCGTCTGATAATCCCTTAATCTATTTCTCTTGAGAAAAAAACTAACAAGATTTTCAAGCTTGTAACATATAAAAGATATAAACCCCCATAAGGTTTATCATCAATTTACTTTTTTTCAAAGATACTAAATAAGTCAAGTAAATCAAAGTTTTTATAAATAGAACGTAGTTTTTAAGTAATAAATCATTCAAAAGGGATAACCGTCAGAGCGAGAGTACTGGATCAGATAGGATATTAGATATAGAAAAGTTTTATGGCTGTATAGAGTCAGTTTTAACAATTTGTAACGTATCGGTTTTGACAGAAAACTTGGCTGAAGATAAAACTGCGGGAATTTGGGAATGATGTATTCATTTTGCAATGAAGTGATTGTACATTTAAAGTTTTTATTTGATATTGTAAAGGCCTTGAGCTTTTATTTGAAATATTAGTCAAAATTTAGTAAGGATAATTTCAAAGGCAGGTAATTTAGACGGTAATATATTTAGGGTCCCTTGTAATACGAGGGCCGTCTCTTACGTTTTTATAAACGAATACTAGATGGCGCTATTTAGATATGACACTACCATTGCTGTAAAATTAGACATATGTTATTATTAAAACAGTGGCACCTCAGAAATTGGCATAGTGGCTTGTTTACAGTGAGCGTTTAAAACCGTTTTGTAAACAAATGGAAGTCTCTCATAAATGTTTTCGTTGGATGATTTCTTACGATTTTAGTAAATGCCTAACTCAACAACAAAAGACTGTTTACAATTGGTTTGCAGTATTTCGTCATAGTCGTGCTTCCGCCAGCGAAGAATTTCGGGAAGGTCGACCAAAATCGGTTGTTGTACCGAAAAACATCGATAGGCACATGACTTACCGTTAGATAGAGGCATCCTTAGGTATATCAAAGAATGCAGTACATTTGATCTTGCTTGAACATTTAGCTGTGAAAAAATCTGTTCCCGATGGATTCCGCATAATTTGACTGAAACTCAAAACAGGCTCGTGTCAATTGGTGTAAGGAAATGCTCAAAAAATTCGACCGAAGGCATGTAAAATTTGTATATAACATCGTAACAGGGAACGAAACTTGCATATATTCGTACGAGCTGGAAACTAAGCAACAATCAACTGTTTGGGTGTTCCAATATGAACCGAATTCAACAAAAGTGGCTCGTTCGCGAAGCACTTCGAAGAAAATTATCGCTTGTTTCTTTGGTTATACTGGACATGTTGCAAACCATTGCTTCAGAGGATCGAAGACCAGTTAATGCTGAATAGTATACAACAATTTGTTTGCCAGAAGTCATTAATAAAATCAGGAAAACTAACCGAAAACGTCGCATCATTCATCGTCATGATGATACTAGCTCTTACACAGTATGCGAAACAATTGATGATTTGACGGAGAAAAACATCGATTTAATGTCTTATTGTCCGAATTCACCTGATTTATCGCCTAACGACTTTTGTTTATTCCCAAATGTCAAAAAAAATGCGTGAACGGCGATTTTCATCAACTCAAGAAGGTGTTGAATCCTTCCAAAACCATGTTTTTGAAGTACCAATTTCAGAGTGGAAAAAATGTTTCGAAAATTGGTTCGAACGCATCCAAAAGTGTATAAATATGAAATGCGAATATTTTGAGAAACAATAAAACGATTCGTCCCAAAAATTTTTTTTCTTTCATAGTTTTTGTAAAAACTTAAAAAGTAGCCCTCGTAGTGACATATTTTATGCTTGCCTAATTTTATAAACAGTTAGTTCTCTTTGTTAGAGAGCATAGGCTCTCAGAGAGAGTGTATTTTTCAAAAATTCGGGCACCACCGGTTTGATATTCCTTATTAATTTTGACTTAATATAAAAACAGGCTAAATAATAAAATAAAAAAGTTCTAGTTCAATTAAACAAAAATCTATTTATATTCTTAAAATTTTTAGTAAAACTACCCTAACTTAATAAGTAAAAAATACTATACACAAGAGAGAGTTTTTTTGTCGGTGTTGAAAAATAATATTTAAACTACTTGCAAATATGAAAATATGATGTAGAGATAAAAACTGAAGGAAAAATTGGGGATATAAGTGAAGATAAAAAATGTTAAAGAAAAAATTACCCGGTTATAGAAGTAGAAATAAAAGCTACAGAAAAAATTAGTACTTTAAAACTGGAACGTTAAAACTCTGCCTTAAAACTGGCACCTTGATATACCTTATGATAAAACTGATGTGAAAATTGAAAGTTTAAAACTATCTAGTGATTTAAACCCTGTAAAGAAAAGACAAACATTGTCTCAATGGGTTTTGAGTCTTACTAAATAATTTCAAAATCAGCTCAAAGATAAAAAGTGTGGACTTTAATTAATCGGGCAACGCTACGAAGCCGTCCGTTACTAACATCTGTGTCACGAAGGTGAAAAGTTAATTATTTAATAATAAGGTCTAATACTGTTTATGCAAAAATTTATAGTGTTATACAGAATAAGCATACCATATAATAAAAAATAAACGTCACTCCATGCGCTTTAAAATATATGTGAGATTTCAAGACCGCTAAGTAAGAATAAATTATATAACTAAATTTATCATATCTCCATAATTTAGCAAACAATTGAAAGGATTTTACTTAATACTTTCCGTACAAATATGTATTTCCAAAATAAATAGTAAATTTGACTTTTCGACTGTAAAGAATAACTAAATCAAATCACGACCACGTGAGATTTTAAATGACAGTAATTTTATTGTGACGCATTAATACAAAAAATATAAAAAGGACCGATAACATTGTATATTCGAAACAGCTCATACTTACCTCCTCGTCACCCATTTAGCCCTTTATGTGCCATTATTCAGTATATATCACCACTACCTATCTACCTAACGATGTTAGCTTCATCAGGAGGGATGACTGAGTAGACAATCAAACACGCGTCGAGTTCAAAAATAAAGTGTTTTGTGTAGTGGTGATATATACTGAAAGATTCCACATTCTTAACATAGCCTTGATATGCCAGTTTACGATGCAGTCACTAAATTATGTATATGACAGATAAATATTCCAAAAAGTTAATACGTTTGTTTATTTTAATATTTTATTCAATACAAACACAAGATACGAGAATGTATTATTACCATTCTCTTCACGGCCCTATGAAAACTTTACAATACTAATATTACAACGAGATGGCTTCATATCCCTGAAAAGCCAAAAAATGATTTCCCACCAGAAGCTTGGTAGGTTCTCGTTTAAAGAGAAAGAATTGGTTTGTTTTAAATAATGAGGTAGCATTTTAAAATTGCACAAACTAACATATAGTAAATTAGCCACTTTTGAAGTAGTCATGAGAAAAATGCTTAAGATAAAACAGATTTCTTACGATACTTACGATAGTTGTTTTAGTTTGGAAGCTATTTTTATTTGTATACGGATAGCAAATTATTTTGAGAAGATACACACTTACCACTGTGGGAATCTACCAATGTGTAACAAGCTGAAATAAGATCTACCTTTGGCAGCGTATTTTCAGGTTATTTAAAACAAATGTACATTTGATTAGTTTAAAGTAGATCGATTTAATATTTACTAACTGATTTAATTGAGAGTCCAGAAAACTACCACTACATTAATCTGCAATTAAAATCAAGATTTAGGCTATTAGCCCCAGTTCTAGTGTTACTCAGTTTCTTTATAGTTCATAGTTAAAATATTCTATTCATAGTAACTGAAGAATTGTAAAAAGAGTGATTTATTTTTTTTTTAAGTACACCAAGCTTAATGGCAGAGATAGCGTAGTCGATGTATCAATCCTTGTGATCAATATAAACTAGGTTTATTTTCAGAATGAGTCAAATATGTTTACTGAGTGTTACATTTTTATGTTTGGCAGTATAATTTAGAAGTTTACGAGGAACCGTAAGTAGTATGATATAAAAGATTTAGTACTATGACGTCTAAAATTATCTATAATATAATAATAATATGACAATGTACGTCCGATTTAAAAAAAAAATACTGGTATGTAGCCTTGACTTTTGGGGTGAACATAGACTAGATTATATAAGGTTGTGGCAAAAGAAAGTTGAGCCGGTGGAAAAAGAAACGGCCACAGGGTTGCTCGCTCGTGGCGTGGTGGGAGACGGCATCGCGCTTGCAGTCTCACTCCATAATTTGATTTTCTCGAAGTTTAGTGTCAAGATGATTTGACGTTAAGTTTTTTAAGACAAAAAGATTTGTAGTTTTAATATTCTTTCATTCTTTTCGTAGGAACATTGTTGGTGTCAATAGGTACTAAATAACAATAAAAACATTTATTTATATTTTTTTATTGTTTTTAGTGTATTTTTGTTCAATAACCTAATAGTTGCATTTAGGCAACAAATATTATTTTAGTAATCTTCCTTAACTTAGGTACCTACTTCATTTAGTTTCGAGTTCTCTGCTATTTAGTAAGCGTCTTCTAAAATATCTACTAAAAATTGTGTGCAATTATTGCATTTCCTTTCACAATTATTACGTAGTTAATTTCAGATGCCGGTTCCAAGCCCGAGTAAAGGAGGAGGGTTCCCAGATCAGGCTAGCAGCCTACCTGGGATAAAAACCAAAAAACGCTCACAGAATGAAAGCCCAGCCTCGGAATAGGATGAATTAAATGGTGGCGACACATGCAAGAACAAGGTTAAGGAAAGGGGAAAAGGGGGATGTAATGAGACTCGCAACTTGAAATATAAAATCAATAAATAAGAGAGACAAGGAAGTCGAAAAGGAAATCAGAGAACACAAAATAGATATATGCGCCTTAAAACAAACAAAAAAGGAGGGGAAAGGACAAATAATATTAGGAGAATATATTTTGCTTTACATTGATGTGGCGAAAAACCAGTGGGCAAAAGAAGTAGTAGCCCTGATGATTGAGAAGAAATACATAAAGTACATAATGAAGTGTCAGTAGAAGAGAATAGTGATGGTTCAACTAAAAATAAACTCACCCGAAAATTATAAACTAAAAAAAAAACAGGGAATATTCTATGAAGAACTCCAGAAAATAATAGATGAGATGTCAATGAAACAATAATAATAATGGGCAACTATAACGCAAGAGTTGAAAATGAAATAATACCAGGAGTTAAACAGAGATTTAATTAAAACATAAAAAATGACAACGGGGAGCTTATGATAAATTTCTGCGCTACGAACGAGTTGAGAATAAATACTACATATTTTGACGATAAGGAACAATCTAAATATACATTCTAGAATACTAGAGGTAACAGATCAATGATAAATTATGTCCTAACAAATATAGAAATATATCCATGCCATATATTAGAAGTAAGAAGCTTGATATCACCAAACGTAGGAAGTGATCATAACCTAGTTATGTATAAAATAAGGTGGAATATAAGAAACACAAGAAGCACAAAGCAACACAAAAATAAGGAATTGGAAACAAAGATAAGAATAAAAAATCTACAGGAAGAATCAACAAGAAACCTGTACTGAAAGAAAAAATCAAAAATAAATACACTAATGCCGTATTCATTGTGAGGCACGTAAAAGAAAAGTCTTAAAGAAAGCTTTCGACAATGTAAAAATAGAAGACGTTATTCATCTATTATATAACCGGAACATCCCATTAGACCTAGTCAAAACCATCAAAAATATATATAAAGACAATAAAGTAGTAGCAAGAATAAAAAAAAGAAATGACGGAACCAATCAATTATGAACCTGAATTCAGGCAGAGAGACACTTTCATTTCTCTCCTATTTAATATTATCATGGATGAAAGTATAAAGAATGTCAAAAGAAAGAAGAGATATAGAATGGGTAACAGAAAACTTAAAATTATATGTCAATTCAGAGAGACCGAGACCGATCTGTAAGGGCTGCTATACGAATTCTATATAGCAGCAAAACAATATAATATATCAATCCTAATTGAAAAACCAAGACAATAGTAATATCAAAAGAGTCGATCAGGTACAAGTTGGTGGTGGAAGATAAACCAATAGAACAGGTCATGGAGATCGATTACCTGGGTATCAAAATATCTACTATCGGAAAAATCAAGGAAAAAGTAAAACAACAAGGCAACAAGGTTAATACTGTAGCGGGATGCCTTAATGATATCATATTTGGAAATAAATTCTTCTCCGTTGAAACCAAAACAAGAATATACAAGTGCCTAATACGACTAGTAATGACTTGCACATCTAAAATAAGACCCAATACAAGTATAACACAGAGGTTACTAGAATTAACTCAAATGAGAATACTTTTTATTTACAAATCAGACACTGAGGAATAGAGAAAGGAATGAAGACATAAAACGAACATGCAATATAGAAAATATTAACCAGTGGATAAGAGGAAGAAAAGTGGAACAGGATCAACACATAGGGGGAAGAATGGCAAACAACAGGATAGGACGGATAGCAAGAGATAAGTCTTCGAATGGAAGATCAGTGGGACGTCGAAGAAAGAGATGGGGCGACGATATATAGATCAGGGAACAAAGAAAACAGGCAACAGTGCCTAGATGTAAGTAGGAAGAAAAATTTTGGTTAAATGTGTATGATACAATTGTTTAATTTTTATTAAGTGTTTTTTTAGTGTTCCGTATGAAATACTTATGGGATCACTTCGGTGTCCATCCATCCGTCTGTTACACTCGTTTTTCGCCGAGACTATTTGACACAGAAAGTTGAAATTTGGCACAAAAATAGAAATTGATGGCCCTTGTACTTTTGAAAGTTAAATTTTGTCCTAAGGGGTTAGTTTTGGGGATTGAAATCTAAAGTGAAAAAAAATTTACCAGGAAAACACAAGTTCAAAAATATATACTTTCGCACATTTTTCTCTCTCTTATAATTTTTAAAAAAATGGCCAAAATCGTTATCCCTTTACCCTATCTCGAAAAGTACTGATCAAAAGATGTTGATAAAATTCTAGAATACTCTTCATAAAGTGTAAATTCAGCAAAACTTATTTCGCGTGCATTACATTACATTACTTACTTACTTAATTCTTATGCCTTTCTACCCCTTTAGGGAAGTAAGGCCCGTGAAGTTGAGTTATTCTATATTTGTCTTTTTCATATTTCCTTCCACCTCTTTTTATCCTGTGTAGCACGTCTGGCGTGTTCCCACTCTAGTCCTCTTTTGGCCACTGCCTTTCTAACATCTCCCAACCACGCCCTTCTAGGTCGGTCTCTTGTTCTTTTCTTGCTCACTCTGGCTTCAAACACTTGTCTAACTATTCTTTGTTCAGGCATACTTGCGACGTGACCATACCATCTTAGTTGTGCTTCCTCAACCTTTTCCACCATTGGTTTCAGGTTCAAATTTTTTCTGAGTTGTATATTCCTAACCCTGTCCATCCTTGTTTTGTCCTCTATTTTCCTTATGAACCTTATTTCTGTAGCCGTTATCCTTCCTTTCTGTCTTTCTGTCATAGTGAGGCAATTATGTGAAAAAGCAATAGGAGAAGATAGGGAAATTCACTTGGGTTTTATAGACCTACGAAAAGCTTTCGACAAGATTAAAAGAGAAGACATATGGGAAACACTGAGGAAAAGAGAAATACTAGAAATAATAAATAAAGGGCGTACAGAGTTTATACAGAGAATCAACAAATTATGTAAGAACAAGACAAGACAGATCTGATATATTTGAAACAACTATGGGCCTTAGGCAGGGATGCATCCTGAGCCCCACGCTTTTCTCAATAGTTTTGAAAGAAACAATAAAAGAAGCAAAGAAGGAAGAAGTACGACCATATCAGACAGGTTATTGGAAGATGAAAAACATAGAAATATCAGAAATGTGCTATGCGGATGATATGGTTATTATAGCAAAAGACAAGGAAACGCTTAATAGGAACATACGGACATATAAAGAAGCACTGAAAAAAAATAAACATGAAAATTAATTAAGAAAAGACAAAGACTATAACAATAGGAAAGCAAAAGCGATAACATGAAATAAGGATAGGAGAGGAAAGGCTGGACCAAGTGGAGAAGTTTAAATATTTGGGATCAACAATAACGGATGATGGAAGGATGGAAGAGGAGATCAAGGAGAGAATAATAACAGGAAGAAGATTTTTTGATAGTATAAAGAATATATTCCTAGGAAGGAGAGATATACCAAAAAATATTAAAGACCAAGTATTCGAGAAGGTTGCAACACCAGTACTTTTATATGGAGGAGAAACATTTGATAATTTATTTGGTATAAAAGAAAACTATATTGCATGAAAATATGGTGGAGGTTTTTTTAATACAGTTTTCAGTACATTACTGCTACACGTCGCCGTACCGATACAAACTAATTCTATTTGATTTGTTTATAATTAAACAAATAATTAGGTAGTAAATATTTATTTTAAACTTACCAACTATCACTAGATTCTAGATTGAGTTAGATTGATTTATTCGTTATTAGGTAGATGCTATAACTATTATACATTATTGACTAAAAAAAAACGTAAAAATATATATTGAATCTTAAGATATATACATGCCAGGGACCTAATTACCTTAACCTAGGCAAGAATTTTATTATATTTTAAAGGCCATCACGGTACGGAACATTAAGTGCACCATTTCAACTTGCACTTGACCGCTTTTTTTTACTTTTAGGAACTGGGCGTGTGTGGCTGCTATTAAAGATTACGTAGTGTCTAGAGACAACATTATGTCTAAAAGAAAATCGCAACTTTCTAGAAACCATTGAGGCGAGGGAGGCTAGAATACGTCGAATTGGTGAGTCTAGCGCTGAACGTTCATAGCGGCTTGAGGAGCAAAATATAAGAACAATAGCGTCTATTCCTCATATTCCTATGATCCCAACGGATCTGTAGATTCATTTCAAACGGTTGTAGGTTCCGGTGAAAGAATCGTTTGCTCTTACAATAAATAAGTCCCAGGGACTTTCGAACTCGTGGGAATCGATTTGAGACAAGAATGATTTTCTCATGGTCAATTATATGTCGGGTTATCAAGAGTCAGAACTCCAGAAAACCAATATATTTTGTTGCCAGAAAATAATAAAACATTAAATATAGTATGCAGAGAAGCTCTAAGCCAATTAACATAGGTGCCTAAATTAAAAAAAAAAGTTTGAAAAAACAACGCTTCCACGCGAACGA
This sequence comes from Pachyrhynchus sulphureomaculatus, assembly GCA_019049505.1. NCBI lineage: Eukaryota > Metazoa > Arthropoda > Insecta > Coleoptera > Curculionidae > Pachyrhynchus > Pachyrhynchus sulphureomaculatus. Next base: position 147,311,946 of record CM032446.1, on the reverse strand, counting down.
AGTCACGGGGGGTTGCTAGTATTAAATACAATGATAACTGAAGGTAGAAAAGTTTTTAAAAATAAAATTATTTTCAAGAAATGAATCATAAAAAGCCTAAGAGCGGAACAACTAGATAAGATAAGATATACGATGTAGAAAAGTTTTAATTTTATAGATGTATAAAATTTAACAATTTTTGAAATCTACTATCTGCATCAGTATTGATGGAAAAGTTGGCTGAAGATAAGAACATCGGAAAATAAAATGAGATAATTTATTTTTTGCTTAAAATTTTACTTTGGTAAAAACAAACTTTTTAAGATTTTAAGATTTGTAACAGCTGCTACGTTAGAATAACCAAACTGATTCCGAAAATTTAGAAGTACCTAGTTGGTACCTGTATTTCTAATTAATATAATTGAATAATAATTATTTTGTCGATTGCAAACGAGAGGGACTAGAAATAAAGCAGAGTGTAGTGTTAGAATTAAGACAATAAGTAAAAAATTTGGAGGTTAATGAGAATTATTCTGTGAAATTGTATGAAGCTAACGAAACGATAAGAGACGACCTTGATCGTTTTATTGTGTACGGTGATAAGAAATATAAACAACAGTTTTTTTCTTTTTCTCCCGTGTTCGAAAATGGAATATACGAGGAACACACGTAAAATTTTTATAACAGAAAGAACAATGGATAGCGATGATTATACATTAGGAGACTCGAAAAGAGGAAGAGTCGAAGAAAAAGAAGAGCCAATGGGATTATTCAAGAAAAATAAAAAGCTGATAAGAACACCGTAGAAAGAGAAAAACGAAAGAGTAGATAAGATAGACAATTTGATAGAATTGATCAGAGAGCTAATGTCAGAGTTAAAGGATATAAAACAAGATCAGAAGAGATACCAAGAAGAGTTGAAGGAACTAAGAAAGGAGAATGAAGTATTGAAAGAGGAAAATAAGATAATTAGAGAAAACATGAGAAGTATGGATTTAAAAATGAGTAGACTGGAAAAAGACAACGTAAGGAATAATATTGTAATGTCGGGAGTGATATTTGAAACGAATAGCCAACCAGATCTGAAAATGGGTGTAGAACATTTTATGGAGAGGAGTATGGACACAAAAGTACAGATTAAAGATGTGATAAAAATAGGAACGACTATATACAAGATAGAACTTGGAAACACGGGAGATAAAGAAGCTGTAATGAAAAATAAAAAGAAACTGAGAAACTTAAGAGACAGAATTTACATAAATAACGATTTAACAAAAGATGACCGGGAAATTCAAAAGAAATTGAAGCATATAGTAGAGAACGAGAGAAAGAATGGAAAAAGGGTGAAAATAGGATATCAAAAAATCGTAATCAAAGGAAGAGAACATAAATGGGACATTGAGGAAGAAAAATTGAAAGAACAAACAAAGAATACTACGACCATCAAGTCAAAAAACTGAGAAAAAGGAGAGAGACAGGTAGATTGACGAGGACCCTGGCAAAGATAAAGGATACGGAAGAGAGGACTAGTAAAAGGAATACAAATAAGAAGATAATCAAAGACATAGGTAGGAAGAAAGAAATGGGAAATAATTATCGAGTTATTAGTTTGAGAACACAGAATAATAGGGGTATAAACGGAAAAGAGGATGAACTGACAAAAGAACAACAAATACACTATGTAGGAATCAGAGAAACAGAAAGAAAAGGAAATGGATGCAAAAAATTAGAAGGAAAGGTCAAAAAAGAAGAAGACCAAATTATGGAAATATGGAGGGAATACTATAAAGATCTATCAGATAGGAATGGCATAGCATACAAAAATCAACATAGAAACATAATACCGGAACAAGATACAGGACCCACACAAACAGAAGAAACTAATACAGAAAACCAAAAGAAGTAATCGGCAATTTAAACAGGATAAAAGGATATAAAAGGAATAAATTAAATCTAAACTACTTAATTTTGTTGTAATTTCTTAATTTGGTTTATGATCTTATTTAAAATCTTCGTTACTGAAGAATAACATAATATTCGAAAACACCACCGCTGATACAGTTTCCCACTCCCTTTAACCTATAATAACACTTAAAATTTGTTCATAATCTGAACTAGAAATCAGTTAAAATTCACTTTTAACGTTCTTTATTTAACGAGATATAAAAACAATAGGATCCTTTCTGACTTTAAGTATTTTATGTGTTCCAAAATTATGGCAACGGACCGACACACAGACTGACGAATCGACAGAAATTGGAAACCACTTTTTTGCTTAATATAGAGACCCTAAAATGCAAAGAAATGTAAAGATCTTTAAGGGTGATTTGTTCACTTTACAATAGTTCTTCTAGTGAAAGAAATAAATAGAACAGATTTACCGTAATTTTTATTTTGGTAAAATTTTGTCGGCCGCTAATACACCCCGACTGATTTTTTTCCAGTGTTTGAGCAGCGCCATCTCGTAAACAATAGTAAATGTAAATAACATATTTGCATTCGATCAGCCAGTTGTGATCAGTCATTGCTGTAGACGTGCAAACTGTAGGTGTCTTAGTCGTTGTATTACAGAAGTGTGATGGAGCAGCGAGCAGTGATCAAACTTTATGTGAATCTGGTTAAAACAGTTACAGAGATGTTTGAATCGTTGAAAGAAGTCGCTCGAGGATGATGCAAGGTCAGAGTATCCCAGCACAGGTTCGTCCGACACATACGTCATAAAAATTCGTCATCTTCTGCAGCCGACCGACATATTTTATGCAGATTGATGGCAGAAAAGCTTAATATCTCTAAATCAAGTGTTCAAGACAGGAAAGTGTGTGCGAAGTCTATTCTCTACACCCTGATACCCAAACAAAATCAGTTGCGGGTGGACAAAAGCCGAAACTTCATCGAAATAAAAATGTAGGCGAGTCTTTTCTACAGAAAATAATCACGGGCGATGAGACGTGATCTTACCAATATTAGCCTACCACAAAACAGCAAAGTGCGCAATGGCTTGGTAGGGGTTGGACAAGAACAAAGACAATACTCGTCGCATTTTTTGACTCACAAGAAATCATCCAGAAAGAATTTGCTTCTGAGAGCAACACAGTGAAAACCAGGAACTACGTGAGTGTCATGAGGCGACTTTGTTAGAAGATTCAGCGGGGTGGACAGAAATGATGGAACGCAAAGCATTTTTTCTTATTCATGACAACGCCCTCTCACGCTGTTGAAATTGTGGTGCAGTTTTTGGGGCGAAAACAAGTTTCCGTACTCCACCACCCTCCCTATTCGCCCGATTTAGTTCCTAGTTTTTATTTTGTTCCCAAAGAACAAGCTCCATATGAAGGATCAATGCTATGACGATTTGGAAAACATTAAAGCCACTGTGACGCGCGAGTTAAACATGATCTCAAAAGGAGATTTTTGTAACAGATTCACGTGGTGGTATGAACTTCCTAAACATTGTAGTGAGGACTGTAGAACATCTGAAGTACTAAAATGTTCACTTTTAATTTTTCTATTTTTTACTAAGGCAGTCCGTGAACTTTTTGGACAGACGGTGTATACCGGATGGTCTACAAATAAATTCGTTTGTCATCGAATGTTTGACATAAATACATGGTTTTCGCATGTTTATGCTTTTGCAAAATTTTAATTTACTGATTGTCGACCCGACAATCGATTCCTTAGTTTAGTATTCCTTAATGATTCAGGAGATCTCTGAACAAATTTTGCATTGATGTAGAAAATCCCACTAACTAGCCTAAACCGTTTTAGTCTTAATAATTAAAAGTAATAAATAAAATAATATATGCATATAAATAAATTTATATGCACCGTATTATAGTACCTTGCTGCACTGCAATTTTTAAATAAGCAAGTATTACTTAGGGTTATATATTTTGGTCATGTTTTCAACTGTATACTAGTACTTAATAAACAAAGTTAATTTTTGCATAAAGTTGTCATTTAGTTAAGTAAGTGACGTAGCTCGCCAAGAATTTTCATAATTTATTAAGATTATCAAAAGTTTTAGGCTTTAAGACGCCGACAGTTTTAATATTGCATAAAAGAACTGGTATTCGGGAAAAAATAGGTAATTGACTGGAAAAAAACTTTTTATTAAGGATCCCTTATCTAACTTTTTATACTACTTTTCTAACAGATGTTACAAAAAAGTACAAGGCTCAGGTGGGAGTTTACAAGGATTTGGAGCCTAATTGATGCTCCGAAGTGTAGTAAATAAAGAAAGCTGCCAAGTGTTATTCATTAAAAGAAACTTTTATAGTAAATCAGAGCTAAGGGGCGTAACTTGACATACCAGCAAGCTATATAAACTGAGACAATTATTTATTTGTAGAAAAAAGGAACATTCTTTTTATTTGTACTACTGTTTGTACATTATAAGGATGTTGTAGAGAATAACTTAAAAACGTTTTGCACCATGTATTTATCGAAATCTTGTGTACATAATTTTTAGATTGTATTGGTGAATAAATTAGCTCTAATATCTTAGTAAGTCAAGAGATTTAAAATTCCCAACCATTTTAATACATTAACTTGTGTTTCCTAGCCTTTTCTATTTTTGGTTGATGGATCATGATCATGCTATATAGTTTTCTCTTTAATTTTAAATTAATGTGATTAATCAATATTTAAAAATCTTCAAGTATAAAATTATCCAGGTATCACAGCAAGAAACCGTTCAACAACATCTGAGAACGAATCTGATAACACATTGGTTGAAAATTATGAGAAACAAATTGCTTTATTTTTTAAATATACATATGTTCTCTGGCCAGGTTATAGGATATATTTTATTACGATAGGTAGCATAAGGAATGAGCAGTAACGATAATAGTGAATGAAGTCGGAAAAAAGTTTGCCGCTAGCGCGTTCCCTTGCAATACACAGCCTAAATCATTAAATATAGAACAATATTATGTAGCAGAGAATATCTACAATCTATAATATATATAAAATGCAATCTCTCTGTCTGTCTGTCTGTCTGTCCGTTAGTGCGCTTATCACTGGAGAACCACTTATCCGAATTAGGTGCTTTTTTTTTTTAAACATACATATGTTCTCTGGCCAGGTTATAGGCTATATTTTATAACGTTAGGTAACATGAGGAATAAGCAGTGACGATAATAGTGAATCAAATCGGAAAAAAGTTTGCCGCTAACGCGTTCTCTTGCAATACACTGCCTAAACCACTAAATATGGGACAATATCATGTAGCAAATAATATAATATATATAAAATGCAACGTCTCTTTGTCTGTCTGTCTATCCGTTAGTGCGCTTATCACTCGAGAACCACTTATCCGATTTATGTGTTTTTGTTTTAATTCATACATTTGTTCTCTGGCCAGGTTATCTATAATCTTCTATCTAAATAAATAAACGCAACGTCTCTCTGTCTGTCTGTCCGTTAGTGCGCTTATCACTTGAGAATGTTTTTATAAATTTATACATATGTTCTATATAATTCGATATAAGCCTAGATAATGGGAGATAAGGTGAGATAATGGGAGATAAGTATAAATAATGGGACATAAAGAGAAATAATGTGAGGTAAGCAGAGATAAGTCTAGATAATGGGAGTTATGTTGAGATAATGGGAGATAAGGAGAAATAATAGGAGATAAGAAGAAATATTGCGAGATAAGTCGAGATAAGCCTAGATAATGGGTGATAGGTGAGATAATGGGAGATAAGGGGAAATAATGGGAAATAAGGAAAAATAATGGGAGAGATGAGCAGAGATAAGCCTAGATAATGGAAATTATGTAGAGATAATGGGAGATAAGGATAAATAATGGGAGATAAGGGGAAATAATGGCAGATATTTTATTACGTTAGGTAACATAAGGAATAAGCAGTGACACTAGTAGTGAATCAAGTCCATGTGGGCGGGGCCGCGGGCACATAAAGTAAATATTTATCGTTAGTGGAAAGAAAAGATTATATGGGCTTTAGTGGATAAAAACTGTGCTCCTTGCTGTGGCATTAAAAATGCACACGTCCAAAACTACAGATTATCCCGGCGTGCCATCTATAAATCATCACAAGGTACACATATCACATTTTGTACAGTTACTGTTTATGAGTAATATTATTTTCTTATTATCACAAGGGCACTAAACATTTTACCTATGCGTTCTGCTCTTGAATAAAAAATTTTGGCGATTTTTTGACACGCGATAGCGCTGATGTTTGTTAGCTACTGACATTTTTGGGTGTATGCCTTTTAAATCTCTTTTGCTGATAGTCGCCTCTTCACCTGAGCTGGCTGATGAGCTCTGATATGATGCGAAACATGCATATCAGTTTAGTGATTTATATATGATATGCCCGGCTAGTTCACAGCTTTGAACTTTTGATGGAAGAGCAAAACGTACGGTTTTCATCCGCTAAAGCCAATATATCTTTTCTTTATATATATATATATATATATATATATATATATATATATATATATATATATATATATGGTATATATATATATATATATATATATATATATATATATATATATATACATATACATATATATATATATATATATATATATATATATATATATATATATATATATATATATATATATATATATATATATATATATGACGTCCAAATAGCTTGACGCATATACTAAACATTCATAATCTCGAAACAGTCGCAATGTTGAAACCAAGTGCGGAATATAATCGGAGAGCCGCAATTATCGAAAGTGTTGGGCGCCCAGCGACAGAAATCATTCGATTCTTCGGGTACCCAAGATCGACTGTGTATAATGTTGTCGCGAAGTATAACGAGTCGGAGAAGTCCAACGAAGGTTTTGCAACACAAGCAAGGAAAAAATTAGTTGTCGGACAACGTCGACATGTTTTTGTTCAAAGAATTTTGGCCTCCCAACAGCCCAGATTTAAATCTCCTGGACTTCTATATGGAGCGTGGTTGAAAGGGCATTCGCCGATATGGACCGTGACTCATTAAAACGGACCTGCGATCGCTTCAGACCCAGAATGGAGGCGATCATTCAAGTAGAAGGGAGTTAAATTGAGTAAATGTGTTCTTTATGACCTAACAAATAATTTAGTAAAAAAAATAATTATAAACTTCTCAATTTCTGCAATAAAAATTATCTTTCAAAAAAATGTTTGAGGATTTTGACAACGCACCCTGTATATATATATATATATATATATATATATATATATATATATATATATATATATATATATATATATATACATATATTTATATATATATATATATATATATATATATATATATATATATATATATATACATATATATATATATATATATATATATATATATATATATATATACATATATATATATATATATATATATATATATATATATATATACATATATATATATATATATATATATATATATATATACATATATATATATATATATATATATATATATATATATATATATATATATACATATATATTTACAAATTACAGCGATTCACGAACAACGTGAATCAATTTTTCCGCACAAGTGTCGCTTCTTTAGTGCTATAAGAACTCCCCTGCAGCACGTGTGCTAGACCAATAATATATATATATATATATATATATATATATATATATATATATATATATATATATATATATATATATATATCAGTCCAAAAAGTCTCCATACACCACCTGCTTTCTATACTTTTAGTATTAAAAACATCCACGGTACATTTTATTTAGAAGTTACATGATTGTTATAAAAATGTAAATAAATTTAATGTCAAAAATGTCTTATTACACTCGAGAACTGCATTGAACAAAACACTTTACAATCAGCCGCATTTTATCACGCTATTTATTGCTCCCTAAACTGAAAAGAAATGAATAATTTTCGACCATACTTTATAATCTGTCACTTGTTGCTAGTAATTTTGCAGTGGGTTTTCAAAGTAGTATTAAAAATGAGCGAGAGAAACTGTGAAATTCCATTTGAAGTTCAACTGATTTGTGGAAAAATGGAAAATCGTAAGAAATACAGGAAAAATTGTCGCGTGCTACTGCACAGTCCATCGTAAACCAGTATTAATCAACGGGTTCCTATAAAATTTGATAACGCTCCGGTCGTCCCAAGGAACCGACTCCACGTGAAGAGGCTAGTATTGTTAGACAAATAATTATTGATCTCAAGAAAAGTGTACCAAAATTAAAAGAAGTACGGGAACTATTTTCGAAAAATGTTTGTTCACAAACAGTGAGAAATTGTTTACACAGGGCAGGCTATAAGGTGTATGCAGCCAGGAAGAAGCCGTTAATTTCGGAAGCTAATCGCAAAAAGCGGTTAGATTTTGCTAGGGAATACATTACTAAACCTCCATCTTTAGTGATGAAACTCAAATTAACCTTTTTGGGACTGATGGCAGAACTAAACTTTGGAGAAAGAAGAATACCGCATTCGATATTAAAAACATTTGTTCCACGGTAAGACAAAGGGCAGTGTTCTGTTTAGGGGATGTATGGCTGCTGGAGGGGTTGGAAATTTACATTTTATGGTATTAATGGTACCATGGATCAACATTTTCCAACAAGACAATGATCCGAAATATACCGCAAACTTGGTGCGAGAATGGATGATCCATAATGTACGACAGCAGATTCATACACCTCCGCAATGACCCGATGTTAACCCTATCGAGCATTTATTGCAATATTTTAAACAGAGAAGAATTAAAAAACATAATATTGAACGAATGGGAGAACATGCCAGCAGAAGTTACTAGAAAGCTGGTTGCAAGCATGACAAAAAGGTTACGGGAGATTATCAAGGCCAACGGCGGTCCCACTAAATATTAGTTTAAGTTTAAACGAAGTTGTTATTTGTGGTTTAAACTTCGTTAAACTATTATTGGTAATTGTTAAGTGTATGAAGATTTTTTTGACATTAATTTTGTTTACAATTTTATAACAATGTTGTAACTTCTAAATAAAATGTTCCGTAGTTGTTTTTAATACTAATCCTCGTTGATTAAGTTTCAAATATTAATTTAAACATATTTTCTCGTACTTCCAATTAATTAGTTAAACATAACAGAAAAATAGTATAGAAAGCAGGTGGTGTGTGGAGACTTTTTGGACTGACTGTATATATACATATATATATATATATATATATATATATATATATATATATATATATATATATATATATATATACACATGTTCTAACAATGTTGTCAGTTTACTCGTGTATGGCGCGATGCATGTTATCAGATGGAATAATCACAAAAAGCATCCAACATATATTTTGTTATATTGGAACAAGAAGTTTATATATTGAAAAAAAGTTAAAATGTTCTAAATTTAAGCCTGTCAGTAATGTCCTACTATACGAGGCTGGTTTGAAAAGTCCGCACCACCGGCGCGTATCGAGGTCATGTTTAGTTAGTAGCATCTCTTGAATGAACGCACACCAAGTTTCAGCCATATTGGTCAATTTCTTTGTGTTTGGCATTCGTGTGAATCAAGGAAGTCGAGTGATTTTCAAGAAATGGACGAAAAAGAATTTCGTGTGGTGATTAAACATTACTTTACGAAAGGCAAAACGCCTCAGGAGACTAAAGAGAAGTTTGATAAATATTATGGTGACTCTGCACCTTCGATTAGAACAGTTTATAAGTGGTTTCAAAATTTTCGGACTAGCCATATGGGCACAAGTGACGCTGAACGTTCTGGACGGCCTGTGGAGGTTACGACTCCAGAAATCATTGATCAAATCCATGATATGGTGATGGATGACAGAAGAGTTAAGGTGCGTGAGATTGCTAGTGCTGTGGGCATCTCGACTGAACGGGTACATAATATTTTGCATAAACATTTGGACATGAGAAAGCTATCCGCAAGATGGGTGCCGCGATTGCTCACGCTTGACCAAAAACGGAATCGTGTGAAGTGTTGCAAGGATGGTTTGCAGCTGTTCCAGAAGAATCCGGAGGACTTTAAGCGTCGTTTCGTCACTGTGGATGAAACATGGATACATTACTATACTCCATACCAAACAACAATCTAAACAATGGGTTACCAAGGGGGAATCTGCACCAAAAAAGGCGAAGACCGTTCCTTCGGCCGGAAAGGTTATGGCGACTGTCTTTTGAGATTCGCAAGGGATAATCCTCATCGACTATTTGGAAAAGGGTAAAACTATTACAGGTGAATATTATTCATCGTTATTAGACCGTTTGAAAACCGAGCTGCAAGAAAAACGCCAGCGATTGGCCCACAAGAAAGTCCTTTTCCATCACGACAACGCACCAGCACACACCTCAGCAGTTGTGGTCGCAAAATTAATGGAAATAGGATTCCAACTCGTTTCACATCCCCCCTATTCTCCAGACTTGGCTCCCTCGGACTACTATTTGTTCCCCAATTTGAAGAAATGGCTGGCGGGACAAAGATTTTATTCAAACGAGGAGGTGATTGCAGACACTAATGGATATTTTGCAGACTTGGACAAATCCTATTATTCGGAAGGGATCAACAAACTAGAACATCGTTGGACGAAGTGTATAAGCCTAAAAGGAGACTATGTCGAAAAATAAAAAAGGTTTACCCCAAACACATAAGTAGTTTTTATTTTTGCACGGACTTTTCAAACCAGCCTCGTATTTAAGTACTATATTTAGCTACCTTCATTACTAAACTGTAATAGTTTTTTATTTGGTTAGCCTCATTTTTCTAGTGATAGTAACATATTCAGTTCGAAAAAAAACGTGAGTGTTTACATTTAAAGACGAAGAAGAAAATTATATTTATTTATCCTATCTTACTGTATTTATGGTGAGATAGTATTTGAAGCAACCGGATAGTTTTTGTTACGTATGTCGAGAACCAACTTTTCACAATCAAAAGCGAAATTTTACACTAAATCGATATTCCGAAATAAAATTTCGGAATATGGTTTGTTACTTGAATGGTCACTACAACATAAAGTCGAGAAATTTGCACATGCAAAATGACCAACAAAGATCCCATGAATGCTATATTCCAAGCCTTTCTTTCCTCCTACGCCAATAGTTTCTGAGCCTATACTCTTCATCAGGTAGGCTTTTAGGCAACGGTATCGATCGTAAAGATCCAAGTACCGTGGAGAGTCAAGTTGGAATGACTCTCGCTGGCTTATAGCAATCATGGTACCTTAAATAAACGAGATACTACTTGTTGGGCAAGATACAGATCCTTGCGCCATCTGTTGAGATTTTCAAACTTCGAAAAGCAGCTCTCGACATATGTCTTTCGCTGGGCCAATAATTTAGACGGAATTTAAATCTCCCGTGATAGATTAATAACATAAAAGGCATAACTAATAAGGCGAAAAATACCATTAAGTATCCAGACCTGCCAAAAAAGACAGTCCGTCATAGGGCTAAATTTTCAGTGCTATGAGACGTCTTGTAAATCTATAGAAATCTGAGAATTGTTTGTAATCCATCCTACGTTATTTATTAACACAAGCAGACCTTAATGACTTGCAATGCGATTTAAATTTATTGTAATAGCATTCATGCAGTGACGAACCCTTTGAGATTTTACTACGATCCAAGTAACTGGCATTTATTCATTGCGTCATTTAAAGCTAGTGTAAAAGTTGTGCTTTCGCACAATGGAAATACGATTTTTTCTCTACCAGTAGCTCTGGATTGTTGGCGGACTATTTTTGGATTCAAAAAAGATCTACTTTTAGCTAAGGAGTCATGAAAATCATAAAATAACAAATATTTATTATTTTATGCCCTAACTGTTTCTCTCAAATTATTTTTTTTTATTACTTTTTTAATGAAAAAAATAAAACTTAGTGTCACAAAAAAAATGTTGCACGTCACAATCCTTTTGAGGTTACATTTTGGCAATAATACTTAACACTATCAAAATAACAAATTTTTCTGTAACAAAAACAGTATAGAAAGAAAGAAGGAAACAAGCTTCGATCCGTAGCAAGACAATGAAAAAAAATCAACGACTAGTAACTTTTAAAAAAATGCGTTACTGACACTTTAAAAAATCACATTCACTCCCACAGGATATTACAAACTCGATAATTGGTGTGGGAAGGGACTTTGTAAAGACAAGAAACCCTCTTTTACAATACAAATTTAAAAATTTAAACCATTCTCAAATTTAAAAAAAAAACTGTTCTTAAGGGAGACGGGGGGAGGCCTATGTCCCCCTTGCTAGGCCAGTACATATTAGTATGATTAACTTAAATATAACATCTTCTTCTTTATGTGCCTTATGCGTGTCGGACATTAGTTATTATCATGAAAATTTTGATTTTCTTTGCGGCACTGCTAAATAATTGGACAGATATGTGCCCAAACCACTGGCAAAAGTTTTTCATCCAAGAGTGTGTCTTTTCTTGCCAGGCCTCTCCTGCACCTTCCCCCTGGACTATCAATTGAAGTAGGCGAGATATTTCGGATCTCATCACATGACCGACACGAGTTTTAGTTTTTTAATTTCGAACGGAATTTATTTTTCTTTTCTGATTCGGTGTAACACTTTCACGTTTGTGCGAAGTGATCGAACCAAAATACTCGAAGAATGCGCCGATACACCTACATTTCAAAAGCCCCCAATCCTTTCATTAACCTTTCAGCCAGCGTCCATGCTTTCACACCGTAAAGCAGGACGGAGAATATATAGCACTTGATGGTTTTTCTTTTTAGTGAGAGGTTTAAATCCTAATTTATAAACATGAACTTTATCTTATTAAAAGCTACTCTAGCTCTTTCAATTTTGAATCGGATTTCTGTGGATTAATCCTATCTTGCATTCACCGCAGTCCCAATATGTGAATCTAGGTGACCGGCTAACTGCTCTTTTACTTTTAGTTGCCTACCGGGTTGTTGGCTTTTACTTTCATCATTTATTTTAATACCTTCTGGGGTGTCGTTTAATGCTTTTTTGAATATTTTCTCAGAGGATACATTAAAGAGCAGACGAAATAAGATATATCTGTGACGCACGGCCTTCTTGGTCTTTATCGTTTTAGTAAGTGAGTAGCCTAATGTCTCTGCCATCGATACCAACTCTTTGAAGGATTCCTAATAGTTATTCGTGCCTTAATTTATCAAATGCCCAATGAAGTATAGATAAATATATTTAATCGTTGAATCAGTGCCTGTGGATCGAAATTTTATTTTCTCGTTCCGAAAGCACTTCAAAAACCAAACTAAGATTCCCTGATATTTGTTTCACACTTTTTATATATTCTGTATAATTGCAAGTCGAAAACAAGATTATAGTTGTCAGTGGGGGTGTCAGGGAGCCCAGTTTTTAGTGTTCCGTACGGAACACTTATAAGATCACTTCGGTGTCTGTCTGTCTGCCTGTCATACTCGATTTTCTCCGAAACTATTTGACATAGAAAGTTGAAATTTGGTAATAATATAGGAATTGATGGCCTCATCAGAGCCATGTAGTTTTGAGAGTTAAATTTTGACTTATGGGGTTAGTTTTGGGGGGTGAAATCGGAAGTGAAAAAAAAAATTATTAGGTCGTCGAGTGTGGTGTCAAATGAAAGCTTGTGAAAAGACCAGTAAAAAATATATACATAGTGTAATACTTGCGCGCACTTTTCTTTGTTTTATTTTTAAAAAATCGCGCCTTATCTCGAAAAGTACTTATCAAAAAATGTTGAAAAAAAATTCTGGAATATTCTCCATGGGGTGTAGATTGAACGAAAATTATCACGAGTGCATTACCTTTAATAATTTTTCTGGTATTTAAAAAAAAACAAAAATTTCAAGGTCATCAGATTTCAGTAACGATTGCAAACAAACTTTATTGAAAACTCATCTGGGGTGTGTTTTGTGAAGTCACTGATCATTTTATACATCTGTAACAAAATTGTTTAATTTAAAAGCAACGTACGGAACACTAATTGCGCAAGTTCAACTTGCACTTGACCGGTTATTTAAATTAAAATTTTATACCTAATTTATTATTACAACTTCTGTAAATATTTTTAAATTTACTAATTTTGCTAGTAAGAAATATTACTTTACTAAAAATTCTCAAGGCAAAACAATTACGTAAAAATATTAATAGGGAAATTAACTCTTTCTAGTGTTCCGTACGGAACACTTATAAGATCACTTCGGTGTCCGTCCGTCCGACTGTCTGTCTGTCACATCAGATTTTCTCCAAAACCATTCGATATAGAAAGTTGAAATTTGGCACTAATATAGGAATTGATGGCCTCATCAGACTCGTGTAGTTTTGAAAGTTAAATTCTGACTTAAGGGGTTAGTTTTGGGGGGTAAAATCGGAAGTGAATTATTTTTTTACCAGGTCATCGAATGGAATGTCAAATGAAAGCTTGTAAAAAGACGAATTTAAAAATGTATATAATATAATACTTGTGCGCAATTCTCTTTGAATTAATTAAAAAAAATGCAAAAAATCGTTATTCCCCCACCTTATCTCGAAAAGCATTTATCAAAAAATTTTGAAAAAATTCTGGAATATTCTCTACAGAGTGTAGATTAAACGAAAATTATCACTAGTGCATTACCTTTAACAATTTATCTAGTATATAGAAAAACCAAAAATTTCGAGGTCATCAATTCTCATTAAAGATCGGAAAAAATTTATTGAAAACTTATTTGGGATGTATTTTGTGAAGTCACTGATCACTTTATACTTCCATAACGAATATTTTTATTTTAAAAGCAATCAACGTATGGAGCACTAATTGCGCAAGTCCAACTTGCAGTTGACCGGTTTTTTCATTGGGCGTGCATATACGTTAGTTTAAATGAACAGGAGAAAACAATTTCCTTTTGTTAAAACATACTAACCAACAAATTTTTTTTTGTAGGAGACAAAAAGAAGTCAAAAAGTTGTATTGTATGTAGTGTAGTTGTATTTGCTATTTATGATGAAGATATAGAGCAAGTAAACTTGGTACTAAGATAAACAGCAACAGACATTTAAAGAAGTTGGTTAGCAAGCAGAGAACATCAGCTGACAGAAAAAACACATAAGTTTAGAAAATAGGCTCAGAATTTATTAGGTGCTAAACCTACAACAACGCACGTCATGGAAACTAGAATGCAAATTACCCAAACAAAACGTCTTTTAGAAACCATGGAAATGGGAACAGTACGCTAAACAACCAGTTACGCATTCCTAGATAAAAAGAAGCAACCACCTAAGAGATCTCAGTGGAATTATAGATGTCAGATGAAACCGAATTCGTAGAAGGAACTTTTGGAATCGCGTTCAGGAATAAGTGAAAACAGGCTTCACAAAAATGTCAAAAATGAACTCCCGAATATATCTGGGCCTCCAGGTAGGCCATCGAACTATTGGACATCTGCCTCTCACGAATAAAAATGCTTTAGAACAGCAATCTTTGCTGTAGTTAATTGCTGTTGGTTTAGGAGAAATGCATGAAAGTAGAGGTCTATCTATTTACGCAGATCGTAGTCAATTTACCCACTGAAGTGATTTTTACTGTGCTAGATCCTAGATTCTCATCTAGCTAACGACATGGCTAAGATTGAAAAAAAACATAGAACTCCAGAACTCTTAGAAAAAACATCTATTATTTTCTTTGGTTCAATACTTTACAAAATTCTTAAGTTATTTATTTATTTTTTTTATTAGAAGATATGCGAAAG
The DNA here is from genome assembly GCA_019049505.1 of Pachyrhynchus sulphureomaculatus. Taxonomy (NCBI): domain Eukaryota; kingdom Metazoa; phylum Arthropoda; class Insecta; order Coleoptera; family Curculionidae; genus Pachyrhynchus; species Pachyrhynchus sulphureomaculatus. The sequence goes on along the minus strand of CM032446.1, from coordinate 147,296,292 downwards.
GTAATATTCTTTTATTAAAATATAAAACATCTCGTTGATTTCCTCAGTACACAATTTTTTCGATTAACTTTAGTAGCTGTAAATATTTTATTATTGTGCCGTGTTCCGGCAAAAAATAGCGTAAAAAATATTTTTGCTGGGATATCAGAAATATATTCTTTTTCATGTTAACTTCTTCAAAAGGCTATTTTCCTTTAAATCGAAAATAATATTTTATATAATAAAATATGCCGAACTACATATTGTTGTCTAAATGGTGAAGGAAGATTAAATAATTAATTAAATCCACATAGTTCATTATGAAATATATTTTCTTCCCATCTACTATTTTGAATGCGATTATAAGAATAAATTTCCGGCACTATACTATAGAAAATAATATTTTCAATCCTCTCTGAAGTAATGCATTGCTCTTTCTTTTTATGATTTTTCTTTCGCCGCCAGTTAGTAAAGTGATAAAAGTTCTGAGAATGAATAAAACTTATACTGCCAAATTCACTAAAAGGACTTAAACTCGATAGAGTTGATATGGAATTTAAATTTTCTTGTTGGTCAGTTGACTTTTATTTTCAATCCTGATATATTTCGTATTATTAATGTCACCAGAGTTTTCAATAAAGTTTGTTTTCGATCTGTGACATTAAAATTTTTGTTTTTTTGAATATATATCAGACCAGTTATTAAAGGTAATGTACTCGTGATAATTTTCGTTCAATCTACAACCCGTGGAGAATATCCCAGAATTTTTTCAAAATTTTTTGATCACTATTTTTGGAGATAAGGGGGGCAGCGACTTTTGGCAATTTTTTAAAAATAACGCAAAGAAAAGTGTGCGTAAATATTACATTATATATATTTTTGAACTGGTGTTTTCGCAAGCTTTCATTTGACACTCCACTCGATGACCTCGTAACTTTATTTCACCCCCCAAAACTAATCATCTAAGCCAAAATTTATCTTTCAATACTACACGGCTCTGATGGGGCTATCAATTCCTATATTAGTGCCAAATTTCAATTTTCTATGTCAAATAGTTTCGGGGAAAATCGGGTGTGACAGAAGGACAGGCAGATGGACAGACAGGACGGACGAAACGCTAATAAATAGATCTGCTTTTTTTATGTTCCTTTCGGATCAACATAAACTGATATTATGGTCTAATTGTATAAGAAGCATATACAAAACTACTCGCCTGTTATTATATACGAGGCTGGTTTGAAAAGTCCGTGCAAAAATAAAAACTACTTATGTGTTTGGGGTAAACCTTTTTTATTTTTCGACATATTCTCCTTTTAGGCTTATACACTTCGTCCAACGATGTTCTAATTTGTTGATCCCTTCCGAATAATAGGATTTGTCCAAGTCTGCAAAATATCCATTAGTGTCTGCAATCACCTCCTCGTTTGAATAAAATCTTTGTCCCGCCAGCCATTTCTTCAAATTGGGGAACAAATAGTGGTCCGAGGGAGCCAAGTCTGGAGAATAGGGGGGATGTGAAACGAGTTGGAATCCTATTTCCATTGATTTTGTGACCACAACTGCTGAGGTGTGTGCTGGTGCGTTGTCGTGATGGAAAAGGACTTTCTTGTGGGCCAATCGCGGGCGTTTATCTTGCAGCTCGGTTTTCAAACGATCCAATAACGATGAATAATATTCACCTGTAATAGTTTTACCCTTTTCCAGATAGTCGATGAGGATTATCCCTTGCGAATCCCAAAAGACAGTCGCCATAACCTTTCCGGCCGAAGGAACGGTCTTCGCCTTTTTTGGTGCAGAGTCCCCCTTGGTAACCCATTGTTTAGATTGTTGTTTGGTCTCAGGAGTATAGTAATGTATGCATGTTTCATCCACAGTGACGAAACGAAGCTTAAAGTCCTCCGGATTCTTCTGGAACAGCTGCAAACCATCCTTGCAACACTTCACACGATTCCGTTTTTGGTCAAGCGTGAGCAATCTCCACAGGCCGTCCAGAACGTTCAGCGTCACTTGTGCCCATATGGCCAGTCCGAAAATTTTGAAACCACTTATAAACTGTTCTAATCAAAGGTGCAGAGTCACCATAATGTTTATCAAGCTTCTCTTTAGTCTCCTGAGGCGTTTTGCCTTTCATAAAGTAATGTTTAATCACCACACGAAATTCTTTTTCGTCCATTTCTTGAAAATCACTCGACTTCCTTGATTCACACGAATGCCAAACACAAAGAAATAGACCAATATGGCTGAAACTTGGTGTGCGTTCCATCTCTCGGACTTTGCACGGACTTTTCAAACCAGCCTCGTATGTTTATGTGGATGTATATGTATGTACAGGTATAACTAGAGAATATATAACTCAATATTTTATGTCACAATTAGGTACATCATCTGGCATTCCAGACTATATTTCCAAGGTTTTATTTCTAGAGTTTTACTATCGACTTTTTTGTAAAAAAAGTCTCTTACAATCAATTATATACCTAAAGTTCTGATGGATACTCTGCGACTGTCTTGATCTAGTACGTTTCTTGAATAACTAGTGTTTGCAGAGAGATACCAAGATAAATTTAATTTAATAAAAAAACTTATTCTTCTGGAAAAAAACAACTTTATTTCGTTGAAAATTTTGTCAGTATAGCTGATTACCTAGTACAAAAATTTTCTAACTAATTATATACCACACGATCTTGCAACATCTTAATTAGGATAAAATTTATGAGAAATCGTTTCATAACTTTTGGAAGGTACAACAGCTCAACATGTGTGCGGGTGTATTCATAGTTTACGTCGGGCATCTCGCTGGATTAAAAGAATTTTAACAAAATAAATCATCGAGAAAGTCAAAAGATTTTGCAAGTGGGAGGACAGAGAATACGTAACTTATTGATAAATTTATGATGATTTATTTTTCAATTTATATTACCAAATAAAGTAATTTTATTAGTTAAGATAATTTTTTTGAATTCAACATCTATAAAAGTAACAGAGCCGAAAACAATTAAAATAGCTTATTTCTTTCAGTATAATGGTAAAACGACCGTAAAGTGATTTACCCAGTACTGCATATAGTCCTAAAAACTACTGAATTTGCCTTTCCCGCATTTAAGGAAAACTTATTACAATCATCATAAGTCAACATTTTAATTGTTAGGTAATTTATGGCACGTGGCATAGAAAAAAAGCTGAGTAGATGAAGGGCTTCAAAGACCTGTATCAACGAAGCTTGACGCTTATTTTCACATGCTGTTTCTGTTATGAACGGAAATAATAAAACACTGATATAACTATCCGATTCCTTGGTTCCAAGAAAGTGTGATAATATATTTAAGAAGTCAGTTCTTTAACACTCTACCCCATCTATTTATGCCCTTATATGTTTGATTTTTAAATAGTTGCTTAAAATTTGTCGATTATTTTCAAAACAAATCCTAAAAGAAAGTGCTTAGCAATATCACCTCTTACTGAATGCAATTAGAATCTAGGCGAAACAATTTTTATTGAAAAAATAAAAAGGAAAATACTTTGATAGTACTGAAAACTTTTTAGAAGGACGCAGCCACTGTAAAAGTGATTTTTTACTGACACGGAATTAAATATTTGAAAAATATTAAAAAGCTTTTATTTCTTCAGTATATGTTAGGATTTATGACAAGGATTTTCATGCCATTGTCGGTAGGTATGTTTAAAAGCAACAGCTTCTTTACATTTTCGGTAGAACCAAGGCTTGCCGTTGAAAGGGCATTTCTTCGAAAAAGGGATGTAAGCTACCATCGTCAGATCTGAAACAAATGTCTAACCAAGGGGAAGTTAGAAAATATTCCATGAGCTCTTCCCATTTAGTAGATTTGTAGTGCCTTTCTGTCGGTGATCGGTAGGATACTTGATGTCGAAAGCAGTTTATGGTCAGAAAAACTAACCGCGGACTTACGGTGACAGTGTACATATTTGGATTGGTGGTTAAAACAGGCTAAGAAGACAGGGATTCGTGTTGGCTCATAGATAAGCTGAGTAAAACCATAGCTAACTGAGAACTATTCAGCTGCACCTTGTTCGTCTATTGTATTTGAATAGGTTACCCTAGTATTAACATTACACTGACGACACTGTAGAGCATTGAGACACTGTGCGATTAAAATACTTTACGTGCAACATGTACTATAGATCATTTTTTTTTATGGGTCTAGCACACGTGCTGCAGGGAAGTTCCTAAAGCGCTCCAGGAACGGCACGTGTGCGGAAAAAGCAATTCACGTTGTTCTTGAATAGCTGTAAATTGTACTCGGTGGGAAACACAGCGCTGGGCAAATTATTCCAAAGGGATGATGTTCTCCATACATAAGACTGCTTGAAAAGCGTTGTACATGGAGTAACAAGCTGAACCTCATATGGATGTGAAGTATTAGCGCGACGTGTATTTCTAACAAACACCGCTCTGGAAGAAATTAAGCGGGCTACATCCTTCGAACACTTTCCATGAAAACACTTGTAGAACAAACTCAAGTTGCCAACCGTTCTTCGATGTTCCAGCGAATCAAGGCCGCCGGTGAGTTCTGGGTCTCCAATCAGACGAACAGCTCTTCTCTGGACAGAATCCAACAAATGCAGTGTATGGGAGCGGAGCCCCAAATATGGGAGCAGTATTCCATAGTTAGTCAAATTTGAGTTTTGTAAAGAATTAACAGTTGTTCTGGAGTACAAAGCCTTCTGGTTCGAAATAATATTCCCAACTTTTGAGAAGCTCTCCTTGCTATGCCTGCAACATGTTCATGCCAGGACATATTTGCTTCCAAATTGAGTGACGATGCTAAGGGAATGGAGTGCTCCGACATAACTATGTCGTTAACGTTATCTTTTTTAGAAAAAACTGCCACCTGGGTGTTTGTAGCGTTAAATTCCACTTAGTTACTGTCAGCCCAAGATAGAATTTCTTCCAGGTCTTTATTAAGTTGAACGACCTCCTGCTATCTGCGGATATTCGCCTGAGCAGCCGATGTCCGAGCGTTCAAAGTGAATGAAGAGATAAGCGTACTGTCATCTGCAACGCTGTAGATTGGATTCCCGGTCCTTTTCAGCAGATCGTTAATGAAATTGAGAAAGATAGTAGGAGACAGCATGGAGCCTTGGGGCACACCGGTGTTGATAGTGAAGGAGTTAGAAAGAAATCCGTCGACCGCCACTCGTAAAGAACGCTCTCTGAGGAAACATGAGAGCCACAAATAGAACTTTTCAGACATACCATAAGAGCGTAGCTTAGCCAACAGTCCATCGTGCCAATCACGGTCGAATGCCTTGGATATGTCAAGAGCAACCGCTCGAGATTCTTCAAAGTATTCAATTGCGTTGTTCTAAACATGTGTTACATAAGTCAGAAGATCTCCTGTTGATATATGTTTACGAAAGCTATATTGGTGATCACTAATAATGTTGAATCGTTCAAGATATTTTAGGCAGTAGACGGTGTTTTTCCTTGAAAATCGACAGTAGAATGTGAAGCAAAGAGTTCAGCTAACAAGTTCGCTTTCTCAATAGATGTCGTTGCAATGGAATTAGCTGGCCGTGTGAGTGGTGGTATGGTGGACTTTTAAAATATCTGGAAGACTCTATTATTACCAGCGTCTACCAATATATTTATCTTAAGCCAAGATCCGAAAGATATCGAAACGTATACCACACGTATTATGAACAATGTAACGTGACCGTGTTTAGTCTGACAGAGTGATGGTTAAGCGACAGCGCTCTTATTGTTAATCTGAAATATTTTGTTGTTCTTTTTGAGTTACCCCAGAAATCGTTCTTTGCAATATAGCAGTAGCTCTTTGATATGTTTATTATCAACGCCGGCGTATCACAGGGTTTCATGATGTCTCCCACTCTTCTTCTTGTTTATATTAACGATCTTCTGGAAGAGAACAAAAATCCAACTTAATATAGCCTTCCTGATGATATATTTTAAATATTTACCTTCAACGTTCAGACACTGCCCATGCAAATATTCGTCTACATCAGGCAGTTATACAACTTAATAGAGACCTGGACTTGAGATAAAAGTAACCAAGAAGAATAAAGTGGTACAAAAATTCCGGCAGCAGTTTTTTTCTAAAGAAGTTAAGGTTATAGAACCGGACACTACGCTGCCATAATATGGTAACCTAACTTGTTAAGCGTCTACTGTTAAACATAGTCTTCCAATAGTTTGTATTTTGAAGCTTATCTACTTATTAGCTTTTCTTTTTATATCATCGCACCAACTCGTTGCTGATCTGCTCCAGCTTCTTTTATTTTCTGTGGGTCGCCATTCAATCAACCTTTTCGTCCACTTGTTATCTGTCGTTCAGGGTATATGGCCTGCCCTTCTCCATTTATTTTATGTTATAAGCTTGATAATATCTGTGGTTTTGTTTTCTAATTGAGGCACCGGATTGCAGAACTGTCTCAACGCGTTACCCCTGTTTCCCTAGTAGACAGGAGAGATGATAACGCTGAGAAAGCGTCGATGGACGGACAAAATCAATTTATGACACAATATCTAACTCTTTTTCTTTTAATAATTAATAAATCAAGTTAATTTTGTGTAGAAACACTCTTTAGGCTTGTGTGCTTCTTATGGATATAGTTGTTTGATAAAATTGTATGTTGTATACAAACGCGCACGAGCTCTTAACGCATGTGCGCGTTTTCAAGTAGCTAATTATAGTGAAAATTTGTTTTTTGAACGCTTTCAGCTGCCTAAAAGATATTTCGTCTTCTTATTTGGTTATTTCATTTGAAAGTGAAGTAACCAAATATTATTGTCAATTTGTCGTAGCAAGATCAAATAAGAAAACTATATAATGTAACTATGTAGATATAAATTTTGAAAGTAAAAATTCTGAAAAGGTATTTGCACGTTTCAAAATCGTTTTTACAATTTTTTTTGCTACGACAAATTAACAAATTAACATTAATATTTGGTTATTTTATTTTCAAATGAAATAACAAAATTTACGAAACAAAATGTCTTCTTAGCAACTGAAAGCATTAAAAAAAAAAAAACCGGTCAAGTGCAAGTTGAACTTGCACAATTAGTGTTCCGTACGTTGATTGTTTTTAAAATAAAATTTTTTGTTAGGGTGGTATAAAATGATCAGTGACTTCACAAAACACACCCCAAATGAATTTTCAACAAAGTTTGTTTCCAATCTTTACTGAAAACTGGTGACCTTGAAATTTTGTTTTTTTTTTTTATATACCAAATAATTAAAGGTATGCACTCGTGATAATTTTCGTTCAATCTATACCCCGTGGAGAATATTCCAGAATTTTTTCAAAATTTTTTGATCAGTATTTTTCGAGATAAGGTAGGGGACAGCGATTTTTTAAAAGTAATACGAAGAAAAGTGTGCGCAAGTAATACATTATATATATATATATATATATATATATATATATATATATATATATATATATATATATATATATTTTTTTTTTTTTTTGATTTTATTTGATTTCACAAGCTTTCATTTGACACCACACTCGATGACCTAGTAAAAAAAATTTTTTTTTACTTCCGATTTCACCCCTCAAAACGAACCTCTTAAGTCAAAATTTATGTTACGGTGGTATAAAATGATCAGCGACTTCACAAAACACACCTCAAATGAGTTTTCAACAAAGTTTGTTTCCAATCTTTACTGAAATCTGATGACCTTGAAATTTTTGTTTTTTTTTTACCATATAAATTATTAAAGGTAATGCACTCGTGATAATTTTCGTTCAATCTACACCCCGTATAGAATATTCCAGAATTTTTTCGAAATTTTTTGATAAGTACTTTTCGAGATAAGGCCCGGGACAGCGATTTTCAGCGAATTTTTAAAAATAATACAAAGAAAAGTACGCGCAAGTATAATATTATATATATATTTTTTACTCGTGTTTTCACAAGCTTTCATTTGACACCACACTCGATGACCTAGTAAACAAATTTTTTTTTCACTTCCGACTTCACCCCCAAAACTAACCCCTTAAGTCAAAATTTAATTCTCAAAACTACATGGCTCTGATGAGGTCATCAATTCCTATATTATTACCAAATTTCACCTTTCTATGTCAAATAGTTTCCGAGAAAATCGGGTGTGACAGACAGACAGACAGACAGACAGACAGACACCGAAGTGATCTTATAAGTGTTCCGTACGGAACACTAACAAGTTTTCACTACGATTAGCTCCACGAAAACGCGTGCTTACGCTAAGAGCTCGTGCGCATTTGTTTATTTATTCAGATTAATGTACTGACCTGAATTTTTGATACAATGCTCGCAAATATATAAAAAATAAGCCGACATTGTTCATTTTGGCCAATTTTTTTTTTAATATTGGAATTATTCAGCGTAAAGTTTATTCATTTTTAATAACAAATTAAACAAACGATTTTACCAAACGACTATATCCATAAAAACCGCATAAGCCTAAAGGGTGTTTCTACGCAAAAATCAACTTGATTCCTTAATTATTAACAGAAAAACGACGAGTTGATTATTGCATTGTAGATTGATTTTGTCCGTCGATCGATGCGTTCCTCTCTCCTGCTTACTAGAGGGGGTCACGCGTACAGGCGGTTCTGCAATCCGGTGCCTCGGTGTTTCGTATTTTATCAGATCTCTGTACTCCTGGCATGACCCTTGCTATTCCTCTCTATACTACTTTCAGTTTGTTGACGGTGTGTTTTGTCAGCGTAAGATTTTCGGCAGAATAGGTTACCACAGATACGATGTATTATTCGTAGATCCTTTTCTTCAGACACTCACAATTTAGCATGTTTAATTGGCCTTGCCGATTCATGCCCCAGCTTAACCAATGGGTAACGGGTAGCACTCTCCTACAATCCCGGTGGAAGACAGGTTACTACAGGATTGGGCAAACTCTGCCCTACGTTAGCTACAGGTGTTCTCCTACTACCATATCTTAGAAGAGATCAGATCCTATCCTTTATTTATTCCATCTCTGTTATTCCCTATCCTAACCCACTCACCAATACGTAACGGCAAGCGCGGCGTTTTATTTGCCAAAAACCCTCAAATGTCGAGTTTTAAAATGATTTCGGTAGTACCTCAAGCAAGTTGGGTAAATTGTCAAAAATTTACACTGAAGGAAATTTAGTCAGTCCCATGAATTCGGGGATGGGGGATGAAAAATCGACATGTAGCAACAAAACCAACACGAAAACATGTTATTTCTACAAGTAGCCAAAATTTGAGCATAGATGGAATACTGTTCCTCTGCTTGAGACTCTGCTCCCAAACATATTCTGCATTAGCTTTTAATTAATCAGTTAACCGAAATAGTCGATTATGGCAACAAATCGATTATGCGAGTCCACCATAAAATTGATAAGTAAAAGGTCATAATCGATTAAATCAAATAAATCTATAATTTCGGTCTTCTCTAGTCATGAGTGATGGCTGTTAGGTGCATGTTTGTTCTACGGCTTAAGTAGTCATTCAAATAAAATATACAAATGTTACTAGTACGTAATTTGATGAAGAAGATATTTTACCGTGCACCTGATTTAAACAGAGAGACAATTAATCAAAAGTCTTAATTAATTAATTTTGTTGGTTCAAATTAAACCGTAAATCACTAACATTTGTATCTCGTTGAGCTCCGCTTTTACTTTGAGGTTGGGGTGCAGCAGCTCGAGGAGAAATATTTATTTTGAGTCGATTGAAAAAGTTTGTATAATTGGAGAAAATATAAGAAAATGTTTATAATGTTTATAATATTAATTGTCAGGTAGTACTTGTATATTAAATTACTTAATATTGTCGCAGTAATATTTGTGTTGGCCAAATTTGTTAGAAGACCGTTTTTTAAATGCCAAGTATTTTAAGGTTTAAAAAATTATGAATAAATTATATATTAGGAAATAAAGTAGTTTTTATTAAGTTAGGTCCAAAAAAGCATCATGTGTGAAATTGCCAAAAGTGTTTATAGAGTAGATTTATATTCCGGTTCTTCTTTGAAAATAATAAATTTTGATAAACCAACCAATTTAATCGGCCCAACAGAGAGTTCGCGGACACTGTTTGTAGTCATTGTCTTTTATGATATGATCTCCAAGTAACTAAAAATAATTAATAACTGCCAAAACTGAATAAAGGACTATTTCGGTAATTATCACCTTTATTGCTCTATACAAGAGTTAGTAACACTATATCAACTATTTTATTGTTGCACTTCAAAATTGCTCTTTAATCTATCGAACAATGTCGGCATGCACGTTTCTTCGTATCACAAATCGTTAGCTGAGCTAGGTTCGACAGAGGGAGCAAAAGTCTACTACAGTACAATAATAAGATGCAAGTAGAACCACTATCATCTACCCAAGGGTGTTAAGTGGAGGCCAGAATTGATGGCGAAATGTTAATAAACTTATGTACGCAAAACGAATTTCGTATAAACAGCACATTCTGTGAACATAAAGAACAACATAAATACCCATTTGGTAATATAAGAAAGCAAAATTCAATCATCGATTGAATCAATAACTAATAGAGAAATACACCCAAGTCAAATCCTATATGTAAGAACTTTAACATCCGCAAACGTGGGAACTGAACATAGATTGGTTCTTTGTAAATATCGTACAAAAGTAAATCTACAAAAGAAAAAACCTCCTCGTTACGCTGAAAAATTTAACACAGAGTCATTCAAAGATGAAACAACAAAATCCTTAGATAAGAACAGGATGAAAGAAAGTAGCATTAAATCTAATTTTGGAAGGTAAAAATGGGCGAAACAACAAGCCATGGTTCAGCGATAAATTAAAGGCCTTAGCGAAACAAAAGAAAGACGTGTATGTCAAGTATAGAAACATAAGACCAGCAAAAGAATATGAAGCATACAAACAAGTTAGAAACAAAGTCAATTGAGCAATAACAAGCATAAAGAAGATATATTGGGAGAAATTCTCCACAGAAATGGAACACGACCTGTATGGAGGACAAAAGAAAATTTGGAATGTACTCAGGAGAAGAAAAAAAGCCGTCAATGAAGTAGTACAAATAAATTATATATCACCTAACAAATGGAAAAACAACACAAAGAATCTATTCAGTAGCCAGCAAGAAGAGTCTGACAACGACCAGGTGGAACCAGGTGGCAAATAAGAGCTGTTAGATGAGGAAGAGAATATATCTCAAGAGGAAGTACCTGAACAATGAAAAAACTAAAGAGCAGAAAAGATCCTGGGCCTGATGATATCACCAACGAAATGCTCAAGTATGGAGGTATTGAAATAGAAAAAGCTAACACTAGTAAATTACTAACCATGACTGCAAAAATGACAAAAAAGATCAAAATAAGCGAAGAACAGCAAGGATTTAGAGAAAATAGATCGGCAATGGATGCTATGTTTCCAACTCGACAATCAATATAATTCAATAAATCTCTATTTCTAACCTAAAAAAAGCTTTCGATGGGATACAGTTGAGAGACGTATTACAAATTTTACGAGATCATGACTTCAATAAAAACTGCATTAAAGTTGTAGAACAGCTCAATAAAAACAATAGGACTCGCATCAAGTCACGGCAAAGACTAACTGAAGAAGTACCAATATGATTTGGAATGGGACAAGGCAATGGCATGAGTGCAACACTTTTTAATTTAATACTGGACAAATAATAAATAGTGTCAATAAGGTCAATAGCGCATACAAAGTGCACGAAAACCTCTAATAATATTCTGCTTTACTGATGATTCAATATTAACAGCAGAAAATGAAGATGGCTTGCAGCGACTAATACATCATTTCTGTACAACAGCAGAAACTTACAACATGAGAATATCAGTGGAAAAAACAGAATCAATGGTTATAGCTGAATACCCCATTAGATGTAAATTAGCTGTCTACAAAAAAATAATAACACACAACATGCACTGCACATATCTGGGAGTACAGCTATCGAGCTCAAAAAATCTATATCAAGAAGTACTCAATCAGGCAAATAAAGTCTCGAGAACATCTGGTTGTTTGAGGGACTTAATATGGAAAAATGCCTACATATCTACAGAAAGCAAAGTGCGTATATATAGAACTGTGGTACGACAGGTTCTAACATATGCATCAGAAACAAGAGCAGGAATATCTAAAACAAAAAGGCTCATGGGAGCTACACAAATGAAAACACTGCACACTCTAAAAGGAATAATCCTGAGAGACCAGCTACGAAGCACAACTATATGAGAAGAACTCAAGATTCAAGACAACGTCGTTTTCGCCAGATCAAGACGTCGATATTGGAGGGATCACGTAAGTAAGATGCCCAAGAATAGCTGGCCAAGATGGGTGAAAGATAAAAACCAGAAACGTCACAAGAGGCTAAAAACAAACGAACCAAGACCTTGCCTTATAAGAAGAAGAAGAAAGTTGCTAAAATAACCGCCAGATAGCTCTATATATGAGTCGGTAATCCTATGGAAGGAGAATAAAAGTTTTGGCAATCATTTCGGCAATCACATAAATTAAGCTTTAATCTATAGAACTATTTTGAGAGAGCAAAGCAAAGATAAGTACTAAATCATCATACTCGTCTAATACAACTGCTCTCTACTCCCCAACTTTGACGGGAGAAAGGCACCTAATGAGCTGTATCTTGTGACTTGGAATTAGATTTAGCTTCACTAGTTTCCGGTTTTACCCTGTCTCAAAGATTGTACGAGTTATCTGCCAGATTTTACTTTAGCAACTCTATGCTTAAAATTGTTTTTTTTAATGGGTCTAGCAAACGTGCACCAGGGAAGTCCCTAAAGAGCTCTAGGAGCGGCATGTGTGCGGAAAAAGCGATTCACGTTGTTCTTGAATCTCTGTAAATGGTACTCGGGGGTAAAACACAGCCTTGGGCAAATTATTCCAAAGGGATGATGTTCTACATATAAAGATTGCTTGAAAAGCGTTGTACGCAGAGTAACAAGCTGAACCTCATACGGATGTGAAGTATTAGCGCGACGTGTATTTCTAACATGCACCGCTCTGGAAGGAATTAAGCGGGCTACGTCCTTCAAAAACTTTCCATGGAAATACTTGTAGAACAGACTCAAGTCGCCAACCATTCTTCGAATTTGAGCTTTGTAAAGAATTAACAGTTGTTGTGGAGTGTAAAGCTTTCTGGTTCGAAATAATATTCCCAACTTTTGAGAAGCTCTCCTTGCTATGCCTGCAACATATTCATGTCAGGACATATTTGCTCCCAAATTAACGCCCAACAAATTGAGTGACGATGGGAATGGAGTGCCTCGACATGACTATGTCGGGTTCAGCAACGTTAACTTTTCTAGAAAAAACTGCCGCCTGGGTTTTTGTAGCGTTAAATTTCACTTGGTTACTGTCACCCCCCCAAGATCGAATTTCTTCCAGGTCTCTGTTAAGTTGAACGACCTCCTGCTGTCTGCGGATATTCGCCTGAGTAGCCGATATCCGAGTGTCCAAAGTGAATGAAGAGATAAGCGTACTGTCATCTGCAAAGCTGTAGATTGGATTTTCGAGTCTTTTCCAGCAGATCGTTAATATAAATGAGAAAGAGAGTAGGTGACAGTATGGAGCCTCTCTGAGGAAACATGAAAGCCACAAACAGAACTTTTCAGACATACCAAAAGAGCGTAGCTTAGCCAACAGTCCATCGTGCCAAACACACTTGGATATATCAAGAGCAACCGCTCGAGATTCTCCAAAGTGTTTAATTGCGTTGTTCCCAACATGTGTTACATAAGTCAGAAGATCTTCTGTTGATCTATGTTTACAAAAGCCATATTGGTGATCGCTAATAAAGTTGAATCGTTCAAGATATTTTAGAAGATGCTGATTGATAACCTTTTCCGTGACTTTCGAGTTTATTGAAAGCAGTGCGACTGGTCGGTAGTTATTTGACAAGGTCTTCTTGCCTTTTTTAGGTATCGGCTGAACTGTGGCACATTTCCAGCAGGAAGGAAATATTTCCTTTCTGTAGGATAGGTTGAAAAGTCTACAGAAAACTGGTGTTAGTTCCCTCGCACAGTTTTTGAGAACTATGGCAGGTATTCCGTCAGCGCCAGAAGCCTCTTTGGTGTCTAGCTTCATTAAAATACGATTTATGATATGTTGTCTGAAGATAACATCGGGAATCCTTGACTGCATTATGGGAATAATAGGTGGTGTTTTTCCTTGGAAATCGACAGTAGAATGTGAAGCAAAGAGTTCAGCCAACAAGTTCGCTTTCTCAACAGGTGTCGTTGCAATAGAATTATCTGGTCGTGTGAGTGGTGGTATGGTGGATTTGGTGAAATTTTGACTAACTGCCTTAGCGACTGACCAAAAGGACCTGGAATTGTTGGGACAAGCGAGAAGTTTGTTTCTAATTCATTGATAGTGTGCCTCTTTGGTTTCGTCGATAATTCCTTTGCATCTGGTCCTGGCAGGAACAAAGGTGTTACGATTTATGGTGTTTCGGTCAAACCAAGGCTTGCCGTTGGAGGGACATTTCTTCGAAAAATGAATGTAAGCTTCCATACCAGCCAAAATAACATTGGAGGCAAAATAACATCGGGAGTTGCTATCCTAGGCAGGTGGTAAAATTTCCCCCAAAAGATCACTAGAAACCCTAAAAATTTCTTCGAGGTTATCTCAGCTGTACTTACCATATAAGTTATAATATAACCGACAAATAAAATATAGCTATTTCTATTGGCAGGCATTTTAAATAAAGTACGTTATTAATTTTAAAAAATAGAATGTTTCCACAATTTGCTCCTAATAGATAGAAAGCATTTTTATGAAATTTTATTAATTTTGAATCCTTTTTATACTCATGTTATAATAATAATAATACTAATAATCGTAATCTCAAATTTGTTTCATCTTTTTTTGACATCATAACTAAGCTTTGTAAATTACTTTGGGTTCAAGTTGTAAAGGTTATGATTTTCAACCTGCAACAGTCTGATTAAATTTGGAAAGCAGACCTAAATCGAAAACTGCCCTAATCACTTTCGATAACGTTTACAATATAGGACACTATAAGGCTTCGTTTCCTTGGTGATAACGTTTAAATTAATTTCTTCTTCATCTAATTTACTTTAGACCTTTTCAACCTAATTTATTTAAAATGGGTATACGAGTATACTACGCTTTGTAGATTACTTACAGTATCATTTAAGACAATGTAAAAGGTGAACCTTGCTTAACTTTTAATGGTAAGTCAATCTGCAAAAATAATGGTTTTGCTAAGGTTCTAACAAAAGTGTCAAGTTTCGATTCGGACGTATTAATTTTCTAATTAGATATGATTAGTTTTGTTTCATGCAATTTACCTCAGGATACAAATACATAAAACAGGCATAATTTAAGTGTTAATCAGACGGAAGCTAGTAAATTTAAGTAAACACTGTTAAATATGTCCTTAAAATTACACATTCTTTTTCTGTAAAATTGTTTCATATCTCAATGAATATTATGGAGTTGAAATAACTTACAGCAATGTTTATTGTACAATACGTTGTTATGTGTATTTACTTGATGATCTTGAAGTAATTCATGAAAGCAGTTAGTTAAAAAAATACAAGTTTTTAAAGCAAAATAAAATGCAATTATAAGAAACTGTATTGACATTTATGAATTTTTTATGTGTCGATAGCGAAAAGTCCATTGGAACTACCGAGGGCCATTTCATTTTGTGTCTAGTTTGATTGGTGGGGAAGTATTCTGCTGGTGATGAAAGTGGATTTAGTAAGTTTGAAAAATTGATAAATGTTTACCTCATCGTATCCGGTTTCATAGCGTTCTAGGCCTTCCGGTTCCCAGTCTCCAACCTCATCTATCTTCCCAATCTCCTGGTCCTAAGTTTCTCTCCGATATAACTTTCGGAATTCCACCCAACCAGGTTGTTTTCAGCCTTCCTCTTTTTCTCCTTGGTATAGGTGTCCATTTTAAAACTAGTTTTGGGATGCGCCCGTACCAGACTAACTCTTTTTGTTGAATATCATTTATTATTTTTCTTGTTACCTTCATGATTTCTCTTTTCTTTCATTTCCGATTCTATCTATTCTTGATACAGCAGCTGATCCTCGCTAGCAGTGCATTTCGAGCACAAGAAGTTACTGTTCTACACTTTTAGTTAACTGCCACGCTTCGTAGCCGTAGAGTACAATGATTTTAAAAATCGCGTTGTACAGGTAGTGCTTCTTTTCTTTTGTGTTTTTGACCAAAGAACGAGTTGAAGTGCTATATGACGGCTTTTCGTTTACTGATTCTATCTTCTATTTGTTGTTTTGTTCTGCTTTCTCTATGTATTCTTGTTCCCAGATAAATATATTGATCACACGGACCACTTACATGACTAAAACTTAAAGTCAGGCTTCCCTGCTGTCCACCGATACACAGATATTTAGTTTTTGTATGGTTTAATGTGAATCCCCATCTTTCGTATTTTTCCGAATAGCTTTCTTGTCATAAGTTCTAGGTCTTCTTTGTCCTGGGCAATTACTACCTGGTCATCTGCAAAGTGAAGATCGTAAAGCGTTTTTTTAATCATTCAATTGCACTCCCATTCCACTACTTGCTCTTCTCTAACTCTTTAAGGCTTTATTCAAGTAAATTTTAAACAGGGTGGGAGACAAGCAGCCACCTTGCCTGAGTCTCTTCGTTATGAAGAATGCAACAGATAATGTATTTCCTAGTTTTATTCTTGAATATGGCTGATCGTATAGTTGTTTTATTGGTGTAATTGCTGTATTGTTTATAGGTCAGAGTTCCAGAGTTTGGTACGGTGTCATACGCTTTTGTTAGGTCTACAAATAATAAGTGAACTTCCCTGCTTGTCAATGTTTTTTTTAGTTGAGTTTAGCTATGCTGAACATGTAATCTAGACAGGACTTGCCAGCTCTAAATTCTGAGTGCTGTTCAATTTCATGTGAGCTATATTCGTTTTTAATACTATTACGGATCTTCCGATAAATTCTGTTTAGGGTACTAGTTACAGATGCACATATGTAATTTTGACAATCGGATTTATTTCCCTTCTTATGTAAGGGCTTCTTTCCAGATTTACGGTATTGGGTCTCCATTTATGTAGTGTTTGAGCAAATTTCTTAACACTAGTTTTGGGCACCATTTTTTAATATTTTGGCGAGAATACCTTCAGGCCCAGCTGCATTTCCATTTTTCGTTGATCTGATTGCCTTCCAAACCATTTCCGCTGTTAGTTCAATTCGCTAGCCTTGAACTTGATAGTTCGTAGAAGATTGGTTCATGTATTATTCTCTCTCTCAACTATTTTGGCAAGACCTAAGCACCACAAAAACTTGTTCAAATGTTCTTGTTTTTATTTTAACAAATGTAGTACCTCGCATTGCTCTTCATCTTGTGCATTATTTAATAGAAAGCTGAAGATGAATTTATCTGCTCAGCAATAACATTCTGTTCATTTTATTTAATACCCTTTAATCATAGCTTAAAAAAAACATTCTGGTAAATTTGTTGCAACTTTTTTTTTCTCCCTTAACCATAGTACCTACCCATCCCATTCCATCTCATATTTTTCTATTCTTCTCCTCTTTTGTCCTGTCATATGTATTTGTATTATTAGCTAACATACTATAAATACATATATAGTTGTGTCCGATTATTTGGTTACGATTTTTTCTTATAATATTGAGAATTATTTTTTTATTCATTTAAATTACTTTACTAAAGTTTTTGTACATTTTCCTACGGCCTGAATAGCATCTGCATGATATATTTATGTGGGAAGTTGTAATCAAGGCAATTTAAGTAGAAGGCAATCTTTTATGTATATTTTTTTTTAAAATAGGTTACTAAATGTTTAGTTATTATTATTATTGTTATTAATATTGCAAGTTATTCTAAATAATTCAGGAACAAACGAAGAGGTGCAACCCTTTCTATACAAAAAAATAAATATATTAAAATAAAAGTCCACTTCACTTCATTCTATAAAAAGGTTTTATTTACTTTGGATACGAATATGTCTCTGTCAGAAAGTTCTAAACAAGAATTCAAAATGTTGTGCGAACTTGAAATGTAATGAAAGCTCCCACAGGACAAAAGTCAAAGCGTAACAGCATTACGGCAGCGACAAGTTGCTTCATTATTCCCGAGATACGTATATCACCTTTTATATTGTCGACTGCAACCGACCAAGTCACGAAATACTTTTTATTCGAATCAACATGAAGAGCTTTTGTTCAATTTTTTAAACTTTTATTCTTTGTGATGTTTTCAGATGAGGTAGTATATATTTCACAAATTTAATTTACATATATAAAGAACGTTCAAGTAAGTTAAATTTGCTTATTGATGGGAAGAAATGAAATTCTTATTATGTATTATTCCCACTATATATATATATATATATATATATATATATATATATATATATATATATATATATATATATATATAGTGGTAATACTATATAGTAAGTGTTTCATTTCTTCCCGTTAAAATGATAAACTACCACGTAGTAACGGCCACGACGATCAATTATTTAAATTTGCTTAAGTAAGCGATTATTGATATAACAGATATAAATTGATTACTGAATCAACTACTTTTACCATAAATTCAATTGAATACATTACTATATACTAATTCATCTGCCCCCGGTTATCAGTGAAGTACACCCTTCGTCCACAAAGAAAGAGATTCCAATATAATTGTGTAAATCATTTATTTCAATCTATACAGTCTCCCTCAGCTTCAATATAGCACTGGGCATGAACAATTGATTCACGAAATGAGTTTTTTATGTAGGTTTTTAGGATACTACTGAGGGTCATCGTGGCTACCGCTTGATCTTTTTCAATATCTGCTTTCCTTTAATATACAAATAAACTTGAAGGAAGAGAGTGAGCTAACACACAAACTTAGTTATTGTGACACATAATTGCTTACTTACATACGTTGCGTACGGCAATTTCTGGTAAGAAAGAGAGAGTTCAAGCTATTAAATAAACCGTGAATGTGTGTGCGTTCAAACGTTTTGAACACCACTTGCTTAAGTTTACTTATTGATTCTAAACTAGTATAAAAGCAGAAAACTCTAGGTTTCGCAAATGATGTTTATGACTTAATAAAGTATTTTTTTCGAGTGTTGATAATTAACGCTTTTTCAAAGAAATATATGTACAGGGTGAGTCAACGATAGAGTAAAGTTCATTATCTCATTTATTTCGGGAATGGCGAAAAAATGTTAAATACAGTAGTTTTAGGGAATGTTAAGGTGCACAGTTTAAAATTATTTTTGGATATACAGGGTACTTCAAAAAAGTGTGACCGGTATAACATATGTTTTTAGTGTTCCGTACGGAACACTTATAAGATCACTTCGGTGTCTGTCTATCTGTCACACCCGATTTTCTCCGAAACTATTTGACATAGAAAGGTGAAATTTCGTAATAATATAGGAATTGATGGCCTCATCAGAGCCATGTAGTTTTGAGAATTAAATTTTGACTTAAGGGGTTAGTTTTGGGGGGTGAAGTCGGAAGTGAAAAAAAATTTTT
This sequence comes from Pachyrhynchus sulphureomaculatus, assembly GCA_019049505.1. NCBI lineage: Eukaryota > Metazoa > Arthropoda > Insecta > Coleoptera > Curculionidae > Pachyrhynchus > Pachyrhynchus sulphureomaculatus. Next base: position 147,276,778 of record CM032446.1, on the reverse strand, counting down.
TTTACTAGGTCATCGAGTGTGGTGTCAAATGAAAGCTTGTGAAAACACGAGTAAAAAATATATATATAATATTATACTTGCGCGCACTTTGTATTATTTTTAAAAATTCGCGAAAAATCGCTGTACCGGGCCTTATCTCGAAAAGTACTTACCAAAAAATTTCGAAAAAATTCTGGAATATTCTCCACGGGGTGTAGATTAAACGAAAATTATCACGAGTGCATTACCTTTAATAATTTATATGGTTTATAAAAAAAACAAAAATTTCAAGGTCATCAGATTTCAGTAAAGATTGGAAACAAACTTTGTTGAAAACTCATTTGGGGTGTATTTTGTGAAGTCACTGATCATTTTATACCTCTGTAACAATTTTTTTTTATTTTAAAAGCAATCAACGTACGGAATACTAATTGCGCAAGTTGAACTTGCACTTGACCGGTTATTTTAAAAGGAACATCCTATTTTCTAATTTATTTTTAAATTCTGCTTAAAACTTTATAACTTTTTTATTAATAATTTTATATACCTAAAGTACCCTAGTAGTTTTTCTAGTATTTAAATTTTTTTTAAAAAAAATACTAGTTTTCACTTTGTAAAAAATTGCCGGTAGCACCATTGTTTCTGAAGGTGGAATACTCATAACTGGTACGAGAGTTCTATAGAGATGAAAAAAAAAGATATATGTAAAGAAATTTGAGTTAGATGCTACAGGGTGTTCAAAATAAATTTATGCATTTCGACTATCTCAAATTTGTTAAAGGGCACACCCCGTATATTATTATTTTTTCTGATAGATTTTATAAAACCCTCCAACTTTTATTAAGTGCGTCATATACCTATTTCTAATAGTTTTCAATTTATTGGGAATTTTTCAATTTTTACCCTTATTTTTAATACAATTACGCTATTGTGAAAACATAAACAAATAGTTAATAATAATTTTAATATAATTTAATTTATCTAATGATTAATTATTATGACATAATAAGGGCTCAAAAATATGCCGGTCTACTTGAATACACATGTTTAGTCGTCTTACTATATTTTCCTTCACTTTCCTTAGCATAAAGGGCCTTATTGTCCTGCACGCATTCCGTATCCTATTTTTCATATCTACTGATGTTGCAGAGGGATTCACATAATCATGATCTTTAATGTAGCCCCACAAGAAGAAGTCTAAAGGTGTTAAGTCACATGATAGAGGGGAGCAATGAATGAATCCATCCCTACCGATCTATTTTTGTGGGTAACGATCGTTTAAAAATTGTTGGATCCATATTTGTTCCCTTTCAAAGTTATCAAATTCTTGAGGAAGCTGGGGTAATTCGTTTTGCAAAAAATTTAGATATCTAGGCCCGTTAAGCGGGCCGCGGAAAAAATATGGACCAATAATTCGAAAATTTAATATTCCACACCACATATTAAGCGGCCAATGGTTTTGGTTTTGAACGTTCCGGACCCAAAATGGATTAACTGTTCAATAATAAGGCACGTTATGGCTGTTAACTGCTCCGTTACTGCGAAAAGTAGCTTCATCAAAAAACATTATTTTGGATAAAAAATTTGGATCGGCCTTTATTGCTCTGCTTTTGTGGTACAAAAGTTTACTCGTCGTTCAAAATCACGGTCTTGAAGTTCTTGGTGTAGTTCCGTATGAAAGGTATGATACTTGTATTTTCTCGTGGTGCGATTAGCCGTAGATTGGGAAGTGTCAGATAAGTCAGCTAGTCGACGGATGCTAACCTGGGGATTATCTTCAACATGAAGTAAAATCTCCATTTCTTTCTCCTCATTGGTTGCATTCTGGTTTACTACTTTCCGTTTCGTATACTCAATGCTACCACTACCATCAAACCGTTTCATTAAGCACTGAAAAGATTTCTAGATGGTTTACGCCTATTAGGGTACTTCGCTCCGTCAAGACTTACTGCCAAAAGACAATTTTTTCCCGCCGCGCCCAGTATATAAACCATATCAATTAATTCATTTTTAGGAAAATCCATAACTATTACCTTTATACGTCACTTACTACAATAAATTTCTTGCTTAATAGATATGTCAAAATTTGACAATGCCTACATTTTTGTTTTGTCTTGGCAACTATGATGTTATAGCGTAAGTGTATTAAAAACAAGGGCAATAATTGAAAAATTCAAAATAAATCGAAAATTATTAGAAATAGGTATATGACATACTTAATAAAAGTTGGAGGGTTTTGTAAAATCTATCAGAAAAAAATAATAATATACAGGGTGAGCCATTTAAAAAATTTGAGATTTTTCAGTTTAAAATAGTCGAAATGCATAAATTTATTTTGAACATCGTGTAGCATCTAACTCAAATTTCTTTACATATATCTTTTTTTCATCTCTATAGAATGGTCGTACCAATTATGAGTATTCCATCTTCGGAAACAACTGGTAATTTTTTACAAAACTGAAAACTAGTATTTAAAAAAAAAATTGAAATATTAGAAAAACTACTAGGTATATAACATTATTAATAAAAAAAGTTATAAAATTTTACGTAGAATTTAAAAATAAATTAGAAAATAGGATGTTCTATTTAAAAAAAATATGTTATATCCGCAACACTTTTTTGAAGTACCCTGTATACTCAAAAATAATTTTAAACTGTACACCTTAACATTCCCTAAAACTATTGTATTTAACATTTTTTCGTCATTCCCGAAACAAATGAGAGAATGAAATTTATTCTATCGTTGATTCACCCTGTACAAGAAAATATTCATTTGCAGATATTCTAGAAAAGTAACGTATATAATAAAATAAAGAAGTGGAAAAGACAATTGATAAGTGGATGCAAAAAAAACGACTTTGACATATTTTTTTTTAGGACGTTCTAGGAACTCCCAGAGAAATACGGTCTATCAATTATAATGAATTTTAAAGACAGCAGTTATTTATACTAAGGTGAATTTAAGTTCGAATATAAATAAAGACAAAATAATGCAATTTTCAGATCCTTCGTATTTAATAATCCTGGAAACGACACATAACACGATATATACGCATCAACTCCTCTATCCTCCTCCCCCACTTTATTAACCATTTATGTTTTGTCCATAAATAAGCAAAAATAACAGTAATTTCGAATTACCCGTCTGCAACAATCCTAAAAACGACACATTAGACTTTGAATAATTATACTTAAAGTTTGTTTATTATTTCAGCCAATATTCTCCTACTTCAAACGTTATATGTATACCAAACCTGAAATCATTTTTTTTTTGTGCTTGCTAGTAGACAAACAGGCAGACAGACTGATAGCCAGACAGAGCGACAGAAATATGGGATTATGTTTTTCGTGATTTGCAGTCCCTAAAATGTAAAGAAATTCAAAAATCTGAATACAATACTTCCCTTCAGCAAGTTAATTAAAAGTCCTGAAGCAAAAACTTTAACTCTGAAATTATTGAAATTAAACTGAAGCGATAAACCTACAGCGATTAAACTATGCAAAGAATAAAAGTAGAGTTGATCTTCTCGAATAAACTCTCCAAATAATTTGACCAAATTCTAGGAGGAAAATTATGATAAATTATGGAGAAATTGTGGAGAAGACATTAGAACTCTCCTAGGTAGAGTGACATACGTATGAGTTTAAAATATGCTTAATCTTAGATCTAGAGGGACCAAAAACAAGTGAACAAAAATTAAATTAACACTATACCCTCACCATTTTCTTATGAAAAACAGAATCAAAGGTCAGAAGACATTAAAAAACAAAAAAAAAAGGATGTGAATAAAGACGGAGTGATTATATGTTAGTTGAAGATAAATGCAGACGGTAAAGGTATGTCCAGTGATTATCGTTGAGCTTAAATGAAAAAGCAATATATAAGGAAGGATATCTACATGAAGACATGCTAACCAAGCACATTGTTTTAAAACTATAAATAACACAAAAAGAAATAAACAAGAAAATCAGCAACTACTTTTCTACATAAGTCTAATGTGGGGAAGTGAACGACGCCTTAAAGTGACAAAAATAAACTGTCTATGTTTAACCCAACGAAACAAACTTGAAACTGGCAAGGTCAACACATAAATGCACATAGGTTCTATTTTCAAAAAAAAAAGATAAAACAGAAATGAAATAAAAAATTCCAAGACCAACTGAAAGAAACAAACTATGGGCTTCAACCAAACTACAGATGCCTACATAGGGTAAAAATAAGGTTATATATTATCAAAGTCTAAATTCGAAACTCTACTAAATATTTAAATACAAAATTTTCAATCATTCTTATAGATGACTTCAGGCCTCTGATAAAATTACACACTTTTTAGCGTTTCGTACTAAACACTTATAAGATCACTGCGGGGCCTGTCTGTCCGTCTGTCACACCCTATTTTCTACGAAACAATTTAACATAGAAACTTGAAATTTGACACTAATATAGAAATTGGTAGCCTCATCAGAGCCGCGTAGTTTTGAAGGTTAAATTTTGACTTAAGGGGTTTTAAGTTTTGGGGGGTAAAATCGAAAGTGAAAAAAATACCAGGTCATCGAGTGGGGTGTCAAATAAAAATTGTAAAAACACAGTTCAAAAATATATATAATATAATATTTGCGCTCCCTTTTCTTAGTATTATTTCTAAAAAATTGCGAAGAATCGCAGTCCTCCCCCCTTATCTCAAAAAGTACTGATTAAAAAATGTTGACAAAATTCTGGAATATTTTCCACAGGGTGTAGATTGAACCAAAATTATCACGAGTGCATTGCCTTTAATAATTTATCTGGTATATAAAAAAACAATAATTTCAAAGTCATCAGTTTTCAGTAACGATCGAAAAAAAAAACTTTGTTGAAAACTCATTTGGGATGTTTTTTGTGTCCTTGATCATTTTATACCTCCGTAACAAAAATTTTTTGTTTTAAAAGCAATCAACGTACGAAACACTAATTGCGCAAGTTTGCATTTGGCCGGTTATTAAATGTTAACCGCGCTCAGTCCAGGTTTTGGACATTCTGATTTTACGTTATTCTTCAGAGTCTGAGGATTCCTTTTAAATGGCTTACATTACTCGTATACTTGATGAATTTGATACGTCTAATTAAGTAAATTTAACCCAAACTTGCAGTTCTTTGTTTGAAATTTATATTTCGACTATTCCACGTAGTATGTAAGCTAAAAACCTGGCAAAAATTTGTTTTTCTCCAATTTGACTATGAATTATAAGTTACATGATTTATTTCAAAAAACCGACTCTGTATTGGAGATTATATATTTTTTATTTAGTAATTTTTAACAGCGTCAGATTTATTTACTTCCTAATAGGTAAGTTTCGATGCTTAATTAAAATTTAAGGTCAAATAAACACACCTAGTAATTTAATGAAATTATTATTATTATTTATAATTAGAGATGCTTTGAAGTACAAATTAATTCTACTTTTATCATTTGCTGGTTGTCGTATTTTAGTTGATACAAGAAATTTCAACGCTTCTTCAGAGCACAACATTCTGTTTGTCTTAAATCCTGGATGTAAACACGAAAGTAGTCGAACTATGATGGAAATTATCAATTTATTACTTCCATATTGCACGATGCTTAGCAGATTTGGCAGCTTTATTTCAACGCCTGAGTCTGTTACATGACACAATTGAGGTTCTCGAAAATATTCAGTTTACGCTTTCTGCAACAAAGAATAAAGAGGCTAGAGTTTTTTTACATATATTTTGAATTACATTGTGCCGCTTGCGAAATAACTTTGCGTCAGCTTTCATTAGGGTTAATTGTTTAGTGTTCTTTTGCTTTGATTTAGTTACTACTTTACGAACTTGAGAAATTCTTGGTCACTCTTTAAAAACTTCTCCAGGATCTTTTACTGGCAGGCTTAAGATTCATTTGAGTAGCAAATATCAATTTTAAATCAGATACCCATTCCCTTAATTGCTGCTTTTCGGTGCTTAATTAGGTCACTACTTTCTTCCAAATCCCTTGTAGGTTGCCCTGACTTTTGTTTTATACAAAATGGTAACTTTTTAAGAATAGATGAATTTTAAAGAATCGCCTTGCTTCGTTTTATGCTGCCACCTATTTAAATTCCCTCTTAAAATACCTCAGTTTTTCATCTAAGGGAACTAACTTCGCTTGATGCATTTGTATCACAATTTTCTCCGTATATTATTCTTTTATGTTAATTAAACGGCCAAAATGTAACCTGATATAAATAAAAAGTATTTTTGTGCTAATCTCCTTCGCCTTCTAGTGAATTTCGGCACGTTTAATAAAATTCCGAAATTTGAATAATGACGTTATCAATAAAATAAGAGCCAGTAAAACAAAATAGCGTATACATGCAAGAGATGTATTTCATGATATGGGTTTCCAACTAACTTGTCTGTAGTCAGGTAAAATATAGTTACTTAAACTCCATGATTTGAAAAAAGTTTAGTGATATAGCAATTGGGTTATCGATCCGCAACAGTGTCACAAAAATTCAAAGATTCAAAGATGATAAAATTAATCACATTAGTAAATCAATATTTGCAATTGTAAAATAAACATAATGACAGCATGATTAAGAAGAGTTGATAAGTAATAGTAGTATATAAAACAATATATATATATATATATATATATATATATATATATATATATATATATATATATATATATATATATATATATATATATATATATGTATATATATATATATATATATATATATATATATATATATATATATATATATATATATATATATATATATATTTATATATATATATATATATATATATATATATATATATATTTATATATATATATATATATATATATATATATATATATATATATATATATATATATATATATATATATGTATATATATATATATATATATATATATATATATATATATATATATATATATATATTTATATATATATATATTTTATTATATATATATATATATATATATATATATATATATATATATATATATATATATATATATATATATATATATATATATATATATATATATATATATATATATATATATATATATATATATATATATATATATAAGGAAGAGGAAGGAGAGTAACAGAGCACTGGTAACAAACAATCGGAAATTTAGCTACCGGGAAACGCCCTTATGAGGAGAAGATATGAGCAATCAAAGGTCTATAGGCTTTAGTATCTGCTTTTTATTTTTTGTTATCAAGCTTTCGCTGCCTAATTGGTAGCTTCTTCTGGATACTGAAATGCAAACATGATACAGAAAAACAAAGTTAACACGTTCGTTATGATATGTGATTTATAAATTTATAAAGTTCTATATAATTTACTTTTAAAAATTCAGCAGTTAATTTCTCTCTAGTGATACAAAATAAAATTTGCAAATACAAATATAAAGATTGCTAGCCATAATTTAAAAAAGATGAATTGTTTTTATGCTATACTAAAGGACAAAACCGATAGTTTATAAATATCTAGTGTAATATATGGCATTCTCTGTCAATGTGGTTTGGTCAACATCGGACAAACGTCACAAAAGTTCTCTAAGGGATTAGCTTTACACAAAAGTGATAGCACACATAAACCTAATGCAACCAGTTTGAGTTTACACGTTAATCATGCAGGCCACAGAGTACAATATAAACAACAGCTTTATTCTGGATATTGAAACTAATTACTTCAGAAGAAGTTTCTTGGAAATGTGTTACATAAAAACAAAAATAATCTCCTTCACAAAAAAGACATAGAAGGATTGAGCTCTATTTATACCTATTTGCTAACACAAAATCACACCAAACCAATCAAAAATAACGATTTTTATGAAAAAAATTAGTTTCCAGTAAAGTTGACGTTTCCTTTTCTGTTACTCCTGTTTTTTTAAACATTTTAAATTACTTTATATGTCTTTTGGTATAAAATTAAAAATTAAATGTGATCAATAATAAATAACTTTTCCAATAATAGCATCCACTTTAAATATTTTAAATTACTTTAGAGTCTCTTTGTTACAAAATTAAAAAACAAATATATAAATAATAAATTAATTTTCCAATAATAGCATTCACCAAAACTTACTATGTCTCTAGCTTTAATGTTTTGGGTTTTTTGTCGACCAACAATTGTCCGGTGTCGGACTCAAATATTACTAAATACGATGTCAAAAAATTTAAAATAGAGTACCATTTCAACCTTATGGTCTTTCTCACAATTGTCTCTGTCTTTAAAAGCTGTTTTTAAAGAATGTTTTTAACAATATTTTATTTTTTAATACTTATGTAATTCTCTAAGTGTCGTTTTGTCATGTTTTTTTTATAATTATGCTTATTACCTGGCCAATGAAATGCAAATTTTATTTTGTATCACCAGAGAGAAAGTAACTGCTGTAGTTTTGTAAGTAACTTACTTTATTAATTTATAAATCACATATCATAACGAACGTCTTAACTTTGTTTTTCTGTACCTTGTTTGCATTTCAGTATCCAGAAGAAGCTACCAATTAGACAACGCTTGATAATAAAAAATAAAAAGCAGATACTAGAGCCTATAGATCTTTGATTGCTCATCTTTTCTCCTCATAAGGGCGTTTCTCAGTAGTTAAACTTCCGATTGTTATCTATAATATATATAAAATGCAACGTCTCTCTGTCTGTCTGTACGTTAGTGCGCTTATCACTGGAGAACCACTTATCTGATTTACGTACTTTTTTTTTTAAAACATACATATGTTCTCTGGCCAGGTTATAGGCTATATTTGATTACGATAGGTAGCATAAGGAATGAGTAGTAACGTAAAATAGTGAATGATGTCGGAAAAAAGCTCACCGCTAGCGCATTGCCTTGCAATACACCGCCTAAACCATTAAATATGGAACAATATTATGTAGCAGAGAATATCTATAATCTATAATATATATAAAATGCAATGTTTCTCTGTCTATCTGTCTGTCCATTAGTGCGTTTATCACGCGAAAACCACTTATCCGATTTATGTGTCTTTTTTTTTAAATTCATACATATATTCTTTGGCCAGGTTACATAATAATAATAATAATCTATATCTATAATATATATAAAATGCAACGACTCTCTGTCTGTCTGTCTGTCTGTCCATTAGTGCGTTTATCCCTCGAGATCCACTTATCCGATTTACGTGATTTTTTATATTCATACATATGTTCTCTGACCAGGTTATAGATATATATTTTATTACATCTATAATATATATATAAAATGTAACGTATATTTGTCTGTTGGTCCGTTTGTGCGCTTATCACTGGAGGACCACTTATCCGATTTACGTGCTTTTTTTTTAAACATGCAACGCCTCTCTGTCTGTCTGTCTGTCTGTCTGCCCGTTAGTGCGCTTATCACTGGAGAACCACTTATCTGATTTACGTGCTTTTTTGTTAAATATACATATGTTCTCTGGCCAGGTTATAGGACATATTTTATTACGTTAGGTGACATAAGGAATAAGCAGTGACGATAATAGTGAATCAAGTCGGAGAAAAGTTTGCCACTAGCGCGTTCTCTTGCAATACACTGCCTAAAGCATTAAATATGGAACAATATCATGTAGCAAAAATCTATAATATATATAAAATGCAACGTCTCTCTGTCTATGTGTCTGTCCGTTAGTGCGCTTATCACTCGAGAACCCCTTATCCGATTTACGTGTTTTTTTTAATTCATACATTTGTTCTCTGGCCAGGTTATCTATAATCTTCTATATAGAATATATATAAAATGCAAAGTCTTTCTGTCCGTCTGTCTGTCTGTCTGTCCGTTAGTGCGCTTATCACTTGAGAACCACTTATCCGATTTACGTGTTTTTATAAATTTAAACATATGTTCTATATAATTCGATATAAGCCTAGCTAATGGGAGATAAGGAGAAATAATGGGAGATAAGTCGAGATAAGGCTCGATAATGGGAGATAAGGTGAGATAATGGGAGATAAATATAAATAATGGGAGATAAGGAGAAATAATGGGAGATAAGCAAAGATAAGTCTAGATAATGGGAGTTATGCTGAGATAATGGGAGATAAGGAGAAATAATGGGAGATAAGGAGAAATAATGGGAGATAAGGAGAAATAATGGGAGATGGGCAGAGTTAAGCCTAGATAATCGAAATTATGTAGAGATAATGGGAGATAAGGAGAAGTATTGAGAGATAAGGGGAAATAATGGGAGATATTTTATTACGTTGGGTAAATTAAGGCATAAGCAGTGACGATAGTGGTGAATCAAGTCCATATACATATATATATATATATATATATATATATATATATATATATATATATATATATATATATATATATATGAAATGAAAAATATTTCTGTTTTCTTTAATTATTATATATTTTGCCTAGGTAATTTATAGAATGCCCAGGAATTCTATAGAATGCCGATAAGAGATTAAGTAAAGTATAAAATGAAAGACAAATTACCATAATATCAGACCTACAGAAGGAAATGTTTATAATAGATATTGGAAACAATAAGCACTAATTGTCGCTCGTGTGGCGTTATAACATGAACTAACTTGAACTAACCTAAACTAACCTAAGCTAACAAGAGCTTATGTCTTTAGAAGAAGGTTCTGTGTACTTTCAAGTGTTACAACAGTTTATCATGCAATGAATAAGTATAAAATGAAAGACAAATTACCATAATCATATCTTAAGTTTATCAACTGTCTATAGAATACCTAGGGAAATAAAAATAGAGATAGGTTAGGTCAGGTTAGTTCAGGTTAGTTATTGTTATAACCTATTGACTATACCGAATCAGGTTATTGTAACCAGAACTGAAATATATCGTTCGCCTCCCCTCTGTGGAGAATGACTAATGTAGATATAGATCGAAGGCGTCAGATAGGAAGTTGTCTGACATTCCTAGCGTTACAGTATGGGAAAAGATAAGTAACAGTTGCTAAAATAAGAACTGATAGAGAAACTGAACTTCTTATATTTTAAATAAGTTCCAAAGTTAGGCCTTGAAATCCACGATAGCAAGCTTTACTGGGATCGAACTCTCTGTGCAGATTTACTAGTTGTTCACAATATGCCAGATCAATATTGCCTTACCAAATAATGACAACCGAGGGGGAAATCCAATGAGATTGCAAATATTTGGCAGCAGAAATAGGAAGATAATGAAAAATTAACAGAATCCAAACAATTCCAACGAAACATCCGGCATCTCAACCCTAACGAATATTTGTAGAAAATTATGCGGAAGATATTTGTAACTGTACAGACTGTCTGAAAGTTCACGGAAACGCATAACCATAGAAGAAAGAATTATCTTCTTTAAGACCTTCTAAATTTTAGATAACCAAGTAGTAGCAAGTAGAGACTTCGCTAGTTGGTATGTAACATCAAAGGAGTTAGTATGTAAAATTCATTAAAACATGTGCTAATAAAAGAGCGCGTTTGAGTTCTGTGGATGTTTAAATCCAGTTGAGTAAAAATTATTTAAGTGACATATTAGTCTATTTATCAATGGCACAATGTCACCCAGAGCCTAATAACATAGAAAGAATTATGATATCTAAGAGAGAAATGATATCAAAGCATTTCGGAGATGAATCAATGTTTTTCGTAGAATAAATGCGAAAGTCATACGACTAAATCATAATAACCATATTATTAGTAATTATATGACCAATTTTTTTTTATGGGTCTAGAGCACGTGCTGCAGGAGAGTCCCTAAAGCGCTCTAGGAGCGGCATGTATGCGGAAAAAAAAGCGATTCACGTTGTTCTTGAATCGCTGTAAATTGTACTCGGTGGGAAACACAGCGCTGGGCAAATTATTCTAAAGGGATGATGTTCTCCATATAAAAGACTGCTTGAAAAGCGTCGTACGCAGAGTAACAAGCTGAACCTCATACGGATGTGAAGCACCAGCGCGACGTGTATTTCTAGCATGTACCGCTTTGGGAGGAATTAAGCGGGCTACATCCTTCGAACACTTTCCATGAAAATACTTGTAGAACAGACTCAAGTCGCCAACCGTTCTTCGATGTTCCAGGGAATCAAGGCACCCGGTCAGTTCCGGGTCTCCAATCAGACGAACAGCTCTTCTCTGAACAGAATCCAACAAATGCAGTGTATGTTTGGGAGCGGAGCCCCAAACAAGGAAGCAGTATTCCATAGTTGGTCGAATTTGAGCTTTGTAAAGAATTAACAGTTGTTGTGGAGTGTAAAGCTTTCTGGTTCGAAATAATATTCCTAACTTTTGAGAAGCCCTCCTTGCTATGCCTGCAACATGTTCAGGCCAGGACATATTTGCTCCCAAACTAACGTCCAACAAATTGAGCGACGATGCTAGGGGAATAGAGTACCCCGACATAACCATGTCGAGTTCAGCAACGTTAACTTTTTTAGAAAAAACAGCCGCCGGGTTTTTGTAGCGTTAAATTCCACTTGGTTACTGTCATCCCAAGATAGAATTTCTTCCAGGTCTTTGTTAAGTTGAACGACCTCCTGCTGTCTGCGGATATTCGCCTGAGCAGCCGATGTCCAAGCATTCAAGGTGAATGAAGAGACAAGCGTACTGTCGTCTGCAAAGCTGTAGATTGGATTCCCGGTCTTTTCCAGCAGATCGTTAATGTAAATGAGAAAGATAGTAGGATACAGTATGGACCCTTGGGGCACACCGGCATTGATTGCGAAGGTGTTAGAAAGAAATCCGTCGACCGCCACTCGTAAAGAACGCTCTCTGAGGAAACATGAGAGCCACAAACAGAACTTTTCAGACATACCACAAGAGCGTAGCTTAGAAAACAGTCCATCGTGCCAAACACGGTCGAATGCCTTGGATATGTCAAAAGCAACTGCTCGAGATTCTCCAAAGTGTTCAATTGCGTTGTTCCAAAAATGTGTTACATAAGTCAGAAGATCTCCTGTTGATCTACGTTTAGGAAAGCCATATTGGTGATCGCTAATAATATTGAATCCTTCAACCAATATTACTATCCTAAGGTGAAACAAACATAAATATGATATATGAAAAATATTTTGTAACGAAATGTATTTGATCGTATATATAGTACATAGAAATATGTAAAGCAATGCAAGATATAGGTTTTTAAAATTTATATTTCTCAATATTTGTAAGAATCGTTGTGTAATATCCGACAACTTTAATTATATGTTAAGGATTTAATATTATTCGATCATGTCTTAAAGCTGGGCCCAACGTAATCCAGAAATTAAGTAATGAAATCATTAGACGTCATAAACTCGTCATTGGGCTACAATATTACCTCATACTTTATACCTGATCGTATAGAACAACTAGAGAGAGTAACGTTTACTTTCTCGTATAGTTCTTTAGCGACTCTTGATTATTTTTAAAACGCATAACCGCTTAAACAAAGACTTAGAGAATCATCGCCGAATGCAGTTTGCATTATATAAAGCCTTTCATTTGGAGTTTTACGACATGTCCAACAACACCTAATTGTCACGCGTGCCTCTATTTTTGAGAATCGTGGCATTTTACAAGATATTACTAATTTTAAACGCCTACTGGATATAGAGTTTGAGGATAGATAAAACTAAATGCTTGCTTTAGCCGCAGATAGATACGGTCTTCTTTTTTATAATTTTGGTGCAAGACATTTTTTAACATACTGTGTATATTGTACTGATAAAATTAATTAAAGAAGTTTAGCGGCTGTTTATATTATTTTATCAATCCTTTCTAAAGAAAAACTAGAGTTAAAATTCACTCGACTTTAAGAAGGGAGGATCAGAATAGCGTAACTTTGCACAAATCCGGCACGATTTATCAGCCGCAACTGCCTGGTAAGATTGGTTTAAGCAGCTTGTTCCTTTATCGTTCCCCTTCTAATCCACTTTAAATTTTATCTATTCTAGGGCTTTTTTCAAGAATGTAAAAGCTTTTATAAAAATAAATTAAAATCTTGGAGTGCTTTTCGCTTTTAAAAGCAAGGCGCCGTCATTATGTACGTTCTTCAATATTAGGAAAACCTATTTTTAGTTTTAGTGGAGAAACATGAATTACTGGAAAAGATATTACAAAATTATATTATTGTTAAAGAGTAGGTAACAAAAAATGACATGTAAATTAGCTACAAAGTAATTAAATATGGAAGCACAATTAAATGAATTGAAACATAAATATTTCATAATTAAATTTAAATTCAATTGAAATAAGTTAAGCACTTTGGACATAGAGCTAAAAGCCATGGTTTCTATTAGTATTGAGAAAAATTAGCTAATCTCGATTTGCGATTTGAATAATCGAGGGATTACTATAGTACTAGCGCGACTTTTTATTCCGAAGCAAAAAGAAATAAGCTTTAAATTAATCGCGAATTACTCTAAATAAATTTCTAGTGATTTTCCACTTGGAATTAAATTTAACTACTACTAACAGAATATTTCATTCTTTTTGTTCATGTTTGACGGATATCATATAGATTTCTAGATTTCGTTGTTGCATACTGGCTGCTGTACGGTTTTTCATCCGTAGACAAATAAATGTAGGTAAATGGTGAAGGAGAAATATTCCACAAGCACGCCACTGGCGAACCATGTCATCAAAAGGAATATCTGTTGTTTGGAGTTATTTTAAAATGAATTACAATAGTAACAAGTATGCTTCTTGCAATATATGCAAAAAGTAAAGCCCTGCCACGGAAGTACTACGAATTTAAAGCAATATTTAATTAAAATGCATCCTCATAGCTTAATCGGGAAACCTACTGAGCTAAAAAAAGTTGTTTTTGTCAGTTCTTTTTTTTTAATAAAAGAAAAAATCAGACACTTTTATCATTTCGTCATCATTTTATTACATATCTGAGAGTGTAACAATGATAATTTTCCTGAAGAAAATATAGTGAAAATACAACTGTACCTACAACCAGTACCTCGGAATATTTTAACACGTAAGCTGAAAAGTTTTTGGTCTGACACATAGATGTCTCCCTTTTCAAAAAATCCATATAATTTTTGGGAAGTACCAACCTTCAAATGATACGTGTTAAACTTTCATGACGTTCCGACGATTAGTTTACAAGTTACAGTGGTTTTAGTGACGCTACTTTTGATATTTTCAAAACAATGGAAAAAATCAAATTTCGTGTGTTTGATTAAACACTGTTTTTTGATGGGAAAAAATACCGTTCAAGCAAAGCAATGGCTTGATAAGCGTTACAGGGACTCTGCTCCTGGAAAATCACTCATCATTCACTAGTATTCTGAATTTAAACTCGGTCGTACAGACACAAATGATCCTGAACGCCCTGGATACCCAAATAAAGTGATTGTTTTGGATGACCGTAAAGTAAAATTGCGAGAGATAGCTGACACCCTAAAGATATCAAAAGAACGTGTTGGTCATATTTTACATGAACATTTGAGCATGAGGAAACTCTGTTTGAAATGGGTGTTTGCTAACCTTAGACCAAACACAACAACGTGTTGATGATTTTCAGCGCTGTTTGGACCTGAGGATTTTTTCATGCGATACGTGACAATGGATGAAACATGGATCTACCACTACATACCGGAATCAAATCGGCAGTCAGCTGAGTGGACAGCAGCCGGTAAAAGCCGCCCGAAGCGACCAATGACACAACCCACACAAACCCATTCTATTGCAAGAATGGGTTTGTGTGGTGACTACGATAGACGCGCTGAGTTTTGCGAGGGCATGATGGAACGAATCAATAATGATCCAAACCTAATTCATAATATTGTTTTTTTCTGACGATTCCACATTTTGTCTTAACGGAAGAGTTAACAGGTATAACTGCCGGTACTGGTCTACTGAGAATCCCCACTGGATAATCGACAAGTCATTCTCAAAGACCACAAAACACAAACGTGTTGGCAGGGATTTGAGGAGGTCATATTATTGATCCCTTTTTTATCGATGGAAATCTTACAGGACAGCAGTATTTACAGTTACTCCAAGAGCAAGTTATTCCAACTTGTGCAGGTCTTCTTCCCGATGAAAATAATTTGGATACCCCTAACAGGAATCTGTGGTATCAACAGGACGGAGCACCTCCTCAATATCAAAATCAATGTTCGCATATATTTGGATGCGATTTTTCCTAATCGATGGATAGGCAGAAGAGGTGTTGTAGAATAGCCTACAAGGAGTCTCGACCTTCCGCCACTCGATTTTTTTACGGGGTTATTTAAAAACGAAAGTTTATCGAAGTCGACCTGAAACTGATTTACAACAAAGAATTCAATATGAAGTACCACAGATCACCCCGGACTCTCCGCAAAACTCTCTTCAGGCTGTTTATGATAGATTGGGTCATTGCTTCGCTGTTAACGGTATACAATTTGACCAATTGTTACCTTAAAAATAAACCTAGAGTATTAGTTAATAATTTTTTGTCTTTTTTTATTTTAAATTTCAAATGACAATAATTCCAAAACAGTTCAATTTAGGTATATGGTATGTTAAACAAATAATATTTAGAATTTCTAGTACGACTCAAAAATAAAATAATATACAGGGATTTCCATTTTAAAAAAATCAAGATGGCGTAATTTTTTCGAACTGTCAGTTCAAACCATTTTATTGTTAGCGTTAGCATGTGCTCTGTATAATACTCTATAACTTTTATTTAAACATTTTTTTGATACACTGATTAATAAATGCTGTGGAATCATTATTCCATACCTATGGGGCACCCTGTATATATATACTATATATTCCAATGTAATTAAATCCATATATAATAATACCACCGCTGTATCAAAACACAAACTAACCAATCCACCAACACATTTCAAATTTAATAACCGGACAAGTGCAAGTTGAATTTGCACAATTAGTGTTGCGTACGTTGATTGCTTTTAAAATAAAAAAATTTGTTACGGTGTTATAAAATGATCAGTGACTTCACAAAAGACACCCCAAAGAAGTTTTCAACAAAGTTTGTTTCCAATATTTACTGAAAACTGATGACCTTGATTTTTTTTATACACCAGATAAATTATTAAAGGTACTGCACTCATAATAATTTTCGTTCAATCTACATCCCGTGGAGAATATTCCAGAATTTTTTTCAAAATATTTTGTATAGTACTTTTCGAGATAAAGTGGGGGGACAGCGATTTTTTCGCGATTTTTTAAAAATAATACAGAGAAAAGTGTGCGCAAGTATTACATTATATATATATATATATATATATATATATATATATATATATATATATATATATTTTACTCGTATTTTCACAAGCTTTTATTTGACACCACACTCAATGACCTAGTAAAAAAAATTTTTTTTCACATCCCCAAACTAACCCCTTATGTCAAAATTCACCTTTCAAAACTACACGGCTCTGATGAGGCCATCAATTCCTATACTATTACCAAATTTCAACTTTCTATGACAAATAGTTTCGGAGAGGACAGGGTGTGACAGACGGACAGACAGACAAACACCGAAGTCATCTTACAAGTGTTCCGTACGGAACACTAAAAAGGATTGCAAGAGGGTGATATGCTCCCTTCTAAGCTTCTAGAAAGTATGCAACAATCAATAAACTGGAATTGTCTTAATAACAGACAATGTGTAAGAAACAGAAACTATGCTGCACATGCTTCAAGAATGTTCAGGAAATGTTGGTCTAAAAACCAATTTATCCAAGACCCAGTTTTTGACAAATATTGTATTAAATGACACTATAAAACTGAATAACGTGTAGATCAAGCAAGTACACATACACACATAAATACATAGGACGAGACAACCAAATACATGAAATTCAGCGGAGAATAGGTCTCGTCTGGGTCGTATATGGCAAACTGGCCTGTATATTCAAATCTACCCTTTCTACGTGTTTCGAAAGAAAGTTTTTGACAGATGGGTGCTCCCTGTTCTTACATACGGACTAGGTCTACTGCTAGGTTTAGGGGTGGAAGATGGACAAAAAGGATTATAGACTGGCGATCAAGATCCGAAGTCTGAGAGGTAGATCTGTAGAGAATCGAACTTATGCTAAAAGTCCGGTATTTAATGTGTAACAGTATAAGTTCGATATTTTCTATTAAAGTATATTTGGTAGATTAACGCCTATCTCTAATGAAAAATTTAGTTAAAACTTATAATATTATTTTTACTTTAAACTAAAAGTTTTTGTCTCTATTATAAAACTAATTTACACTGCAGATTGAAACGATAGGCATTTAAAAAAAAAAACGAAAAATATAGTAATATTTCTGTCAAATTTGCTTAAAAAGCTAATTTTTTCATGTGCTTTCTACATTATTTATACTCTTACATTTTTGGTTTTCTGTGAAGTGATCTGAACGGAATACGAAAAAGATTTTAAAACCACAGCCGCATAGCGCTGCTTATTACGTCCGTTAAGAAGGTAGCCGCAAAAAACTATGCAAAGAAAAATATCAATAAAAATGTAAAAAACTTTTATCTAATTAAGTTAATCAGGGACATATTCTTAAAGAGCCAGAAAATTTGGGTGGGAAGGCATCTTTCTAAATATCAACAATGACAAAAAATAACAAATAAGGTTTATAAGATACTAAACAAATAAAGCTATTTAATTTAGGGAACCTCAAACGTAAAAACATGCAAAAATCTCGGAGTGATTTTTTTACGCATACAATACTTCCCTTTAATGAGATAAGTAAAAAGTTGCGACACATATTTTTCTTAGCATTAAGCTGTCCTAATATCGGAAGACTGTAGAAATTTCAAGAGAAAACATAAATTTTAAGACAAGGTTTTATTAAATAAAATGTAGGTATCTGGACTGGCAACAATACAAAATTTGTAAAACTTATAATATTTACTCACATATGAGGAATTGCGTGTATATTTACAATTTAATGTTGTGTAATCAACATACATTATTCAGAAAAAAATCAATATAAACTACTAAAACTGTCTCAATATTTCAACAGTTTTTGACAGCTCTCTCATCTGTCAATGCGACTCAAGATGCGTTTCACCGTATCACTGATCATCAGCCGAGCTAGGATCGACATAGAAAGGAAACAAAACTCAAAGTCCTTATCGCAGTGCCAGCGCAAAGCATAAGTAGGATATAATAATTTGCATGACATATCCTCTGTAGGGAGCTTTTTAAGGCTACAGACAGAGAGAGGAATTGTTTAGCGAGTTGCTAACAATTACCGCTAGGCAGCACTTTATTTTAGAGTTCTATCCGAAGTATATAAAGAGAACAATATAAACTACTAAAATTATACAAAGTTCATATTTGAGCAGTTTTGGACTGTGCTCTTATCTGTCTAACCCTAACATAAAATGCTGCTTAGAGGTAAGTATTAGTAACTCGCTGGATAATCGTTCTGTCGGTCTGTGGCCTTAAACAGCCCCCGACGGAGGGTAGGTATGCCTTCAAAACTAGACTTATATCAGTTAAAGATGTCAAATTATTGTGTTCCACTTATACCTTAATTACATTTTATCTTAAATGTACTAACTAAAATTCTCAAATTTTTTAGTTAATTGTGAAGACTTTCATTGTTTAATATCTGCATAATTTATACCTAAAATGAATACCGAATTTGTCATCATTAAATTCAAGTAGAGTTTTTTAGTATTATTTTTCTATACAAAAAAATAAATATAAAATATGCTCAAACACCTTTCAATTAGAAAATCAAATTATACAATCATCATTAAAAGAAAACGGGCATGATAATACAAATTACAGTAAACAGTACAAGGACCACCAAAAGCCAAAACAACGGCCAGCTTCAAAGCATATTTTTTAAATAGTTTTTGAAGCTCCATATAAATTTTAGGAACAAGAAACCACAATCTAATCCGTGAAAAAAGACTTAATTTATGATATTTAATTAGTAGTTAGGAATAAAATTCTAAATTTAAAGGAAGAAATACCAAATTTTGTTTAAATTTTATAATTCAATTGCATTGCTAACCAATGAAATATGGGTTTTAGCATTTTTCTCCTCTGTGTATAATGAAATTTTTAATAAAAATAATTCAGTTTATTAGACTTAAAAGATCCTAACACAGGGGTACAATCTCTATTGTTGGGACATTTCGAATCTGATTAACTATTCTTGTATTCATGGAAATTATATATAATATAGAGAAAAAAATCTGAAACTAATATTTAAGTGACATCGAACTGTTTTCAATTAGGTAAGTTAAAAAGAAAGTGTAGAACACAAGTACAACACAACTACGTATACATCGAATAAAATTTATTAGCTTTGGCCGTCTAACGAAATTGGTTTAAGCTGCTTATTTCTTTATTCTTATCCTTTTAATCTACTTTGAATTTTATCTATTCGGGGGTTTTTCCGGAAAATATAAAGTGAAAGCTTTTTATAAAAATAAATTAAAATCTTGGAGTGCTTTCAGGGTTTAAAAGCAAGGCACCGTCATATGTTGCCTCTTTAATATTAGATAAGAGATTTCGTTTGAGCTTGAGCATCCGCATACCAGTTGTTGTTTTGAAGTATGCCAGGAATAGTTAGATGTTGTACATCATGATGATTTTTTACAAAATTAACGTGAAGTTAGTGAACGCATGCGCATGCAGTATTTTGATTTAATGGAGTATTATTGTAAGACGTACATACTTACACAGGGTGGAGATTGAACGAAAATTATCACGAGTGCATTACCTTTAATAACTTATCTGGTATATAAAGAAAACAAGAATTTCAAGGTCATCAGTTTTCAGTAAAGAGCGGAAAAAATTTTTTTGTTGAAAACTCATTTGGGATGTGTTTTGTGACGTCTTTGATCATTTTATACCTCCGTAATAATTATTTTTTTTTTTAAAAGCAATCAACGTACGAAACACTAATTGCGCAAGTCCGACTTGCACTTGGCAGGATTTTTTTTTAAATATGATAATACTTTATATCTCGAACAAACGTAATAACTAGAATAAAGACAAACCAGCTCTTTTAAAATTAGTTATATATTTGTTCAATTTGATTACGGAAAACTCGAGTTAAAACGGTAGGTGATAAGGACTCATATTTTTTTTCTTATCCTTCACCTCCCCGCCTTAGTAGGGATTTTTATCCTTTTTTATATCCTAAGGATATCGGTGAGAATGTCGTAATATTGTATAGGTTAATCCAACTAAGAATAATGTTTTCCAAACAATATCGTTAATTTGGTTAAATTTAACTAATTAGATCATTAGTATTTTTAAACAAAGGGTTAAGTATGTACATATATGTAATTAAACATATATTTTAATATATTTGGATAGGCTGGACGATGGGAAGTCACATACGAAAGACGAAGCATTCTCTTCACTGCTCCACACCCGAGTGTGCAGAATATATGAAGACAAACGGAATATTGTTAGGACGGCACACTCGCATAAAGAACAGTATACAACTAGGCCAAAACTGCAAACGATAAACAAGCTTGAAAGTGCTTAACACCATACTTATTATATACTTGGTGACTTAGAAGTTACCAA
>CM032446.1:147137803-147250303 GCA_019049505.1 Pachyrhynchus sulphureomaculatus | reverse complement strand
TTTACGTGATTAAACCATTGAATGCTGATGCGACCCACTATATCTGAATTCCTGCGTCTCAATAACAAGCACTAAACCCTGCATTTCTGAAGTTAAAAAAAAAACTTGCTTGAATGTATCTACCAATTCTCCCTTATTAAAACTAAAACACCATACTAAAAAACCCATTAAATTGATTGATTGATCAAAATATTAAGAAAATCAGTATTGATGATATTTGCGCTGGCTTTAAACAGAAACATTTAGATCATCGCACAAACTGTCGCGCAGCACCTCATTAACAACGGCTGAGTCGGAACAAGAGCGCCAATTGAAAAAAAAAACATGTAAGTAGAGCACGCGCAAGTCTTATTTACTGAAACGACCATTTTGTATTGCGGTCATAAAAATAAGTATCATATCATTCTACGCTGCGCCGTTCTGACATTAAAATAACAGTACAACAATGCTTTTAACAGAAATGTAGTGATTATAAGTAAGTGAAAAATTTCACCTTTAGTGCATAATTTTTTATAAAATACTTAACTTTAGAAGTAGTTTGTTTCCTTAGCACCAGTTGTTTGTTTAAATAATAAATGGTGAAATTTCTTTATTATAAATAACGATAAGAGACTATTAATTTTAAGCGTGGTAATATTGATACAATCAAGCTGATTTTCAAAATTGTTGCCAATTACAACGTTTGGCGTACATGCTGAAAAAGCATACATTTTCAAGATCGAATTTTTCATTAGTTATAGCCCAGCGCCATTTATCATTGCTATTGCATTATTTTAACTTTAATGTAGTAGCAGTGTTTTGTTTTTCAAGATTATTAAATGTATTTTTTTATAACTTTTTCTCTAGTTCAAGTGACCCGTGTTAAAAAAAGTCGGTCGAGAGCAAGTTGGACTTGTGTAATTAGTGTTCCGTACCGTAATTGCTTTTAAAATAAAATTCTTACCTAGGCTAAGTTAATTGGGTACCTGACATCTTAAGACCCAATATGTATTTTCACATTTTTTCATAGTATAAAAGTTATAGAATCTTAACTACCCAATAACCAATACATCAAACTAGCACAATTTAGAACCTAGTAATTAAAGTGTAAGACACATATTTACTACCTAGATATTTGTTTAATTATAAACAAATGAAATAAAATTGTCTCGGTACAGCAGCGAGGCGCGACAGTAATGTACTAAAAAATATATTCAAAGAAACTCCACCATATTACCAAGTCACATAGTTTTCATAGTTTTCTATTTTATAACAGATAAATTATCAAACTTAAGGAACTTCTGATAATTTTTTGCCAAATCTACACATTATGAAGAATATTTCAGAATTTTTTCACAATTTTATTGACCAAAAAATGTCGAAATTTTTGGCAATTTTTTAAAATAAATACAAAGGAAAGTGTGCGCAAGTATTACGTCATATATATTTTTGTGCTCATGTTTTCACAAGCTTTCATTTGACATCGTCCACGACCCCGCCTGGGTAGGAATTTTTCCTTTTTCATATCTTGGGTATATCGGCAGGATAGTTGTAATACCCGTCAACATTGTCCAAATGCCGAAACATACATTTTTGTATTTCACGGCACCTTTTAGACAACGCAGTAGTGCTACCACGGACGTTATTACAATTCTGCAAACTACTACCTATGTATGTGGCCAGGCCACATATACTTAAATAAAAGTATATCGTCCTGTCGGGATTGGAACCCGAGACCTTCTACACCGCAAGCAACTATTACGCTACGGAGCCACGGGCCGCTAAAAAATTTTGTTATAAATCACTACTATTATTTATTGCTGGACATATTTAAACTCGACTTTTCTTCAAGACATATTTAAATATAAATACATAGTGTATCAGTTATCTCTGTAAGTTTCTAAAAGACAAATAAACTTACTCGAATTTTCTTGATAAATGATTGCATAGACCTCTTAAATATTTCTGTTGTTTCAAAGTGGCCTTGTTTCAACTAAAAGCATTTTCGAGTAAATGAGAAAAAAGTTAGAGGCATTTGGCTCTATCTTTGCAAACATGGAAAATGGATGTATCATTGCAGATATTTGTCTGGATCGGATCCAAACTTTTGATTTGCTTCTGCTGTGTGCATGAACTTTTATTTACTTTTTCTTTCCAAATAATGCTACAAACATGTCTCAAAAAATTTTATGTTTTATTTTATTTTTAAGTGTATTTTATATCTGTTCATATATACATACTGGATATAAATAAATATACACAAATACAAAATGATTACTTTATTGGTTATTATTATTATTTTTTTATTTTAGGTGTACATAAATACAATCTGTCAAGTATGAACGTGTCCGCGATAATTTATTTTTGGTAGATGTTATTCTAGTAAGTCAGCAAAAAATCGTTAGGGTGAACCTTTGTCTAAGACGCATTTTAGTAAAAGTGTCAGTCGATTCCTAACTTTCATCGAAATGATGTAAAATCCAAAATGAGTCACTTGTTTGCGCGTCGGCCTTTCTTTGTTCCCATCCAAAGAGGCCTAAAATGACACATTCCGCTGCCGCTTAATATCTTAGAAAGTCGGTTTCGTTTGTGAAGAAGTAGGTAAATCATTTTAAGGTGACGAAAAATGTCGACGACTTGCCAAAATGTGGCTCGGTAGGCAAAATCACTTCGAAAATCGAAAAACGAATCGTGTCTTTATTTTCACGGGTCGCGAAATTGACGCTGCGTCCAGGCGAGGCAAAATTAAGAAAATCGGGTTTGAATGTGTCCCATGAGACCATTTGACAACATCTTCGTGTTTATGATGTGAAATTCCGAAGCACGTTGAAGAAACGTTTGCTGGGCGAAAATCATGTCCCGAAGCGGCTTGCTTGGGGCCACGATAAGATACTAGAGTGGCCCTCGCGATCGCCGGACCCGAACCCTATTGAAAAGGTTTGGTTTGTTGTAAAGAGAAAGCTCAGAGGAAAGACTCTGAGGACTTTGACTCACGGAATTTGAAAAATTTACAGAGTATGCAGAAAATCTCGTCCACAGCATGCCTCGAAGATGCCCGGCAACTATTGATGCAGGAGGCGATTGGACAACTTACTAAAGTAATTGAGCCGTCGTTAGCACACTAAAGAATATTTTGATGGTAAAAAATTTTCTCGAAACACATTTTTTCAAGAATACGAGCGGTCACGTTCTTACTTGACAGACTCCACCTGTGTGCACAAAAACAAGGTATGCTGACGTTGCTGTAGAGGTGGCGATGTACAGGATATCTCTCAAGTTAAATATTGTTTCTATGTGTTAATAGTACCTACTACTATTGAAAAATATATCTTAAAAATGTACCTTCTCTGGCCTGCTATGGTTTTTTGCATAAAGTACTCGTACCTCATTCGGCGTACTAATACTTAATGCGCGCTGTTAATGAAGAATTAGGACCTCGAATTGTCAACGCGTCGTTTCCTATTGGTTCGCGTAATTCTTCTCTATGTTAGTTTCAGTAAAATATAACCGTACAAATAAAATTTACAAAAATAGTAGTCTAATGATCTTCACCAAGAAATTGGTCAATTTCGGCCTACCCGTTCTGTTGCGTAACTTGGTACTTAAATATTCGCATAGTTCTACTCTAGAATGTGAAGCAATATAACGTAAGAATCACATTGCTTATCTAACATTTACATACACATTTTTAAGCAATCCAAGCACGCTACTTTAGAAGAAATGTAGCTTACTTGAACCACTTATTTGGTCACGCATCACAAACTGGATCAAGTCCTGCTGTTAAAATAATTGAAAAACGTTGTGCAAATTTGGTAGGTAAAATGTCTAATCTTGAATTAAAACTGTGGGAATACTTTTAAAAAGGTTTCAAATAACCTCAGCATTTCTGTTAAGGTAAACAAAAAGGCGATAACATCTTGTATATTAAGAAACATCATCACAGCTGATGATGTACGGCAAAATCGAAATTAAAACTTTTAATAATTTCAAAAGGCTATATTTCCATTATTATTCAAGTTTTGTAATCAATGATGCCATCTTATTTTCAAAGGTTATCATAAAATCTGTATAACTCCAAAACACCTAACATTTTGTTGCCAAATTAATGAAGAACGTTGAAATTGAGCCATCGTTCTTTGTTGAAAAGGTTATGTTATCCTTAGCAGTATGGGGAGTAAAATTTAAGATTTATTTTGGAACGAGTACTGGGTAAGTTACCAGAAAGATTCTATTTCTCAATTTATTAATCTGATAATGGCACTATTTTACTGAAAATTGTATTATATCTTGTTTATCTTCTTGAAGGCTGTTAAATCACTAGTTATAGCAATTTGTTTTTGAGAGAATAAAATTAAACTTTACAAGGTATTTCATTCAGAAAACGGTATTTATCCATTAAAATATATAGTTAATAATATAAAGTTACACTGTTCCAAGTTTCATTCTCCCATTTTACTAGCCCTATTAGTCTCATAAAAATGACAATAACTTTCTTGATATTTCTTGAAAATAGTTACATTGCACTACTAAATATTTATACTGCTAGAAAGTACTATCGTTTCAGCGAGAATTTTCATAGTAAACAAGGAAAACAAAGATATATCCTTTCATCCAAAGGTTTCGTCATTTTAAGTGAATTTGCAAAGTTTTAGCGCGAAAATTTTGACAGAAAAATTGTCGTTGTTTCTAATCAAGCTTTACTTTTTACTTCCCTGTACTCCAAGATTTTTGCATCTCTTCACGTTTCAGCATCCCTAGATCACGAAAGACATACTTCCGAATACCTATCAATCTACTTGTCTGTCTACACCACGATAACTCTCCAACTAAATAAGATATAGAGGTAAAAAATTTTAATTGAAATAATATCAGAAAAAAAATTTAATTGAAATAACATCAGGAAAATGTTCGGTTTTAGTTGTAAATATCTATGAAAGTGTTTATTATCCAATTTTTCTTATGATTAATATCTTACCCTAAAGGTTTAAGTTATTGCTTAAGAGCAGCCGCTAAAGAATTCTAAATTCTGGGCAGGAACTAACAGTATTTTGGCTAATACTGCAAAACGCGACTTGAGGTAAGAGGTAAGAAATCTGAAGGTTTCATCTAACGTTAGATGGGACCTTATTCTCTCCACATCATCTTGTATATAACTTCTATATTTTAGTAAGTTAGATTATCGAGGACTCTCTTTCACCGCAAAATTTTAAGAAATTTTAAAAATTATATTGATTATAATCATAAATATAATAATAAAAATTAAAATTTGGTCTTGCTTGGGAAAAATGCTCAACTGTCAATTTTTTCATGACTATTTGATTTGTTTCAAATCATGCGTAGCGACAACATAGAAAGACATGGTTGAGAGTAGTAGGAAAGTAGAAGAAGAAGAGAGAAATGCATATAAAAGAGCAATTGATCAACGAGAAATCATTGCACGTCGAATAGGGCGTTGGATGAAGAAGAATTTGATTTAAACAGGAATGTAATATTAGTGGTAGTACTCATTTGAAAAAAGCCTATATAACACCATATCATATTTATATGTTGCGTTACAAATTTAAGAAATAACGCTAGAGTGGATTTGTTTCTTTTTAAATATTAATAATAGTGCACGATTGCATATTAATAAGTTTCTAGTATAGCATAGAAAGAAGAAGCAAATCTCAAAAAATAAAAATTATTTTGTTTAACGTATGAAGTATGGATTTTTAAAAAAAATCTTTGTCTTAGTTTGCAAATCAGTCTTTACCAACATTTATTCCTTCTTCACCTGAATAAAATTTGTATTATTTCAAATGTTTTGAGAATAGGTAATAGTCCCAGAGCGCTTATTTAGAGAAATATAGGGGATGATCAACCAATTTAAAACCTTGGTTATTTTTTGCAAAATTATAAGCGATTTGTGATCAGGCGCATTATCTTCCTAAGACTGCACTCCTTTAGATTCTTTACCTAGGCAGTTCTCCACAATTCTTTGCGAAGTCTAGTTAATAATAAGGAATAATTTCTCGAGTTACTATTTTGCCGTATTCAAAGTGATCTGGAAGAAGTATTCCATCCTTATTTTAAAAAACGTGAGAAGAAACTTTTTCTGATAATTTCTGTAAGTGAAACTTTTTGGGGTGAGTTGAGCCAGTATGTTTCCACTCCTTCATTTATTTGATGTTAGATGAATTTTTTGCAAAGACGGCTACAAATCACCTTAGATTTTGTGATTAGTTGTTTTTGGTCGGCGTTCAGACATTTATGGACTCATTTAGCTTATAATATTCGCATACCCAAATCAAAATTGACAATGTGAAAAACACCTTCGTATGAAATGTTGAGTCTCTGTTATACGTTTCAGGCCAATTCGTCATTTTTTTTTTTTTCCAAAATTATTTTATGAGAGCCTCTGGTCTTTCAGCAAGGTGTCTCTTACTGATGTTAGTTCTCCCTCTCTTAGAAATCCGCTACTACATTTTTGATAGTAGTGGATAAACGACAGTGTTTCTTTAATGCCGTCGTAAATTTCTTTATCGGACAGTTCTTTCTAAAAGAAGTAATTTATCACTGATGGATATTCGATTTTATTACATTTACAATTTTTGTCCAAAACTTTCTGTAGGTATTTACCAAATCTCGGGAGAGTACAAAGAGTTTAACAGTTTAGTAAAGTGTAAGAAAAAAATAAGAACTTTGATTATTCTCTACTTTTCCTTAATTTGAGATGAAAAAATAATTTAACATTAGCTTTTTAGTATGTTAAAATCGTAAAATGTTAGTATAATATGATATATATATATATATATATATATATATATATATATATATATATATATATATATATATATATATATATATATAGATATATATATATATATATATATATATATATATATATATATACATCTATATATATATATATATATATATATATATATATATATATATATATATATATATATATATATATACATCTATATATATATATATATATATATATATATATATATATATATATATATATATATATATATATATATATATATATGGTATGTTAAAATTCCCGGTTTCAATCCGTTCGTCTAAAAATGAATTTGCACGACGCTTCGTCAAAAATCTCATTTGGCATTTTCAAGTGCGATCTTGCTGCCAAATAAGATTTTGGAGAAACGTCGTACAAATTCATTATCAGACGAACGGATTGAAACCAGGAATTTTAATGTACCACATTCCACCATCCGTAAAAACCTTTATTGCAATATATATATATATATATATATATATATATATATATATATATATATATATACATGTATATATATATATATATATATATATATATATATATATATATATATATATATATATATATATATATATATATCGTAATTGATATAAATTGTTATTACGGGTTTAGAATCCTAACGAGTGAGATGCCTAGCGGTAACTATTAGTAACAATCCCTCTGTCGCAGAGTGTGAGAAAACTGCCATTTTCTGGAGAAAAATCTGTTGACAGTCGGCATATTATCCGATTTGAATAAGTCAAACGGGAAGATATTCGTAAAATATTGTACTTTAAGATAATATTGCGCCAAAGAAGTTTAAAATTAACATAACCTATAAAAAATTTCCTGGAATACACATATTCGTGATTATAAAAAAAAGTTATGACTAAAATAATTAAAATAATATACCTTTATGTTAACAGATAAATTTCAATAATATATTTTTATCAAATAATTGAAACGTTTAATAATATACAGAATATTTTTAGGTGTATAAATTATATATCTAGAAATGTTCTGTGTAACAAACGTTTAGATTATTTAATAATAAAATTTTTTTTCCTGAAATATTTTATTGACATTTATTTGTTTACATAAAGGTATATTGTTTTAGTGGTTTTATATAGAACTCCTTTTTTATAATCACGAATATGTATATTTTAGGGAATTTTTTTATAGGTTATGTTAATTTGTACTATTTTAAAGTACAATATTTTACGAGTATTCTATGTATAAAATGCCGACTCTCAACAGATTTTTGTCCAAAAAAATGGCACTTTTTTCACACTGTATGTCGATCTGTAGTCTGAAATACTGGCAGGTATGCTTTTAAATGTTAGGCTTTCACGAGCCAGAGATGCAATTCGTTGTATCTTCCTATGACAAGTGTTTCGAATTTTTTGTTACTTCCAATTTTTTTTATTAATATTTCACCATATAGTGGATTGTATTGTTATTTTTTAGTGTGAGACACTTAATTTTAATTGTAAGGCTACATAATTGCAGGGAAAGTACTAGGTTAATTATTTCACCAATTTTTGTTATCACGATTGTAAGACTCATTTCAAGCAATAATACCTTTTATTTGAGAATAGAAACATATGTGTATGTTATAACTGATTATTATGTCGATTTTTGTTTAAAAGTTTAAAGAAAATGATTGTTTTGTTTATTATATTCAACTCAGTTATGCTGACTAAAATATAATTTTTATTGTCTAAACCTTTGCAATCCGTAATGGCAACAGTAGTGGAGAAGGTATATTGAAAATTTATAGGGTAACCAAGGTGCAAGAATAAAAGTAGCTAATTAAGTGATCAGTGTACGCTAATTAAGCGTGCTGAACAATTGCTTGTAGATTTCAGTAATTGAAAACTGAAATATCCTCATCTTTACATTCCTGCTTATTATATTTATATGTAATATAAACTCCAAGCTTTTCGTTTTGTTACCCATAACATAGCACCTGTTTAAATTCTTGCACCGAAACTGTCTTTATTATGCACTGAAACGCTGTAATTTCGTACTACATTCAAACTTACCATTTTTGGAATTTCTGAACATTTTAATGTTATTGTACGTTATCTATTATGATAGTCTTTGTTTAAACCTCGTATATCCAGTGCAAATTTAGATATCAGTGAACGAAGTGTTTTAGAATATAATAAACTGTTTTGTATTTTAAACTCTGTATTGATACAAAATTTATAGGAATAGAGCATCCTCTTGTGCTTAAATTCAAACCTAACCCAAACTATACTACAGATAAATACGAAAAATTTAACATAAATTTCGCATCCAGCTAAAAGCGAATAGGAAATTACGACGCCAAATATAAAATTTATGTAACGAAATACGCTGGGTAAAATTAAATTATTTTTCTTATCATAGTATCTTTACTTTAAGGGTTAGCTTTCTGAAATGCATAGTT
Organism: Pachyrhynchus sulphureomaculatus; assembly: GCA_019049505.1. Taxonomy (NCBI): domain Eukaryota; kingdom Metazoa; phylum Arthropoda; class Insecta; order Coleoptera; family Curculionidae; genus Pachyrhynchus; species Pachyrhynchus sulphureomaculatus. The sequence continues at coordinate 147,241,118 of CM032446.1, read as the reverse complement.
CATCTTTGTATAATATTATACCCTTTAGTTTAGAAATAGAGACGAAATATTTAATATAAAATATCAAGGTGACATAACTAATTTTGAATGTCAGATAATACCTAAAAATATTTTTAACGTTAGCTATTGGCAGAAGCACATTGGCATTTGGCAATGTGCTTAAAAAAGAAATCATATGGGGCCGAGACACTCATATTAACAAAACAGTCAGCAAACAAACTGAGAGTATCGCAACGGGCTATGCTCGGTATTACAAGGAAATATAGAATAACAAACATAACTATCAGACAACGAACACAAGTAATCCTGGCTATCCAAATAATTAAGAGTTCTTAGAGAAGGCCTATGTCTAGCAGTGGATCAGGATGTCTGATGGATGATGATGATGAGGGGTGCAATTAAAGACATATGTCAATCGAGTTCTTGAGAAGAAAGGAATGCATTATTTTTCTGGTAATTGTAGCGGTGGTGGCTGTTAAATGAAAACATGTATTGTTTATTTTGAACCATTTACTTATGTATCAACTTCATTACGTATGTCATAATGTGGAGTACCGGATATAAGAAGTCATATTAGTCTAAAAATCTTTGTTCTATACCAAAACCCTCGGATTATGTTTATAGTTACATTATGCCGACTATCATTCCATATTTTTTTTACAAAACAGTAGCTTCATCATTTATGTTATGTGACCTATTCTAAAAAAATTCTTTAATAGTATACAACTCATAATATCTTATATTTTACGGTTAAATGTTAAAAATTTTAGAAATTATTTTTGTCGCAAACATTTACTCTTGTTTTTGCTAGAGATATTTATTTCTATTCACCTAATTTTGAACGATATTTCGGACTATTTAAAATTATGAGAGTATTTAGATTCCGGTAAAAAGTTGTTTTTTCTATTTCTCAAATAAGCCTGAATTCATATTATTGTAGTAAGTTCGTTTTGCAAAAAGGTCGGCTGCATATAACAAACCATCTTTATTTTCCGCGCTAATAACCCCAAATCTTTTTTCCTCATTTTCGTTTTGTTCAACACAGATATTAAGTTTGAACAGTAGTTACGTTGAGGTGGCGGTATAGCACCAGCTTTACTCATGTAAGATTCCGACTTCGATCCCCAGTAGGTTGTATACTTATTTATATCAGTGTATATGACTAGACCTAAAGCTTAACTGTGACCCATAAAAGTAACTTTTATATGGTGAGAGATCATTTAGACCAAAATGAACTAATAGCATAGAGAATGTTGTTCTTGCACTCAAATAGGACGACGTACTTCTGAAGTCCGACTAGACAAATCTTGAGTAGAAGTCGACAAACATAGGCAGCCGTTTATAATTATTTGGCTTCTTCGTTAAGGTCCGCGGTCAGCGGTAATTGTAGAATAAGACCTTTATAATGTAGTACAAGTTGTAGAATAAGATTTTTACAATGCTGGGTTGACAGTACTACCTGTAGATCATGTGGCTCGCATCTCAAGTTAAACTGTAAGTCTCTCTCTCTCTAACATTATCTATATGTAAACACAATATTTTTGGTATATTTGCCTGTCTAAAAGCATTCATAACACCAGTGCTGCCGCTGCTACAGTTACTATAATCAATTATATCTGAAAAACCATAGTCGTATCTAACATACTCGTTCTAGATTACTATCTAAAGATGCTTTGGGTCTTAAGTAATCAGTTATAACCAACATTTTCCTAATTTTAACCTAAACATGAAGGATGGACTCGCAAAGACATTGAAGGTATTAAGTTTTATTAAATTAATTAAGTATCGAATCCTATAATTATTTTTTTAAGTGCCTCTTACTACTTCATGTTGGGTAATCTCTCATTCACTTGTACCGGTGCTTAAAAATATTGATCCTAAACTAAGCAGGCGGAAGGCAAACATGATCAACTTCAATCCTGGGTGGCGGTCAAGGTGGCTGATAATGCCGTGAGTCCAATCGCACAACATATGCCTATGTTCGCAGAAATAAAGAGTATCTTAGTATACGTCTTGTCGTACTCTACACACAATATCTATTGTGATATATACAATTTTTTAAGAGTTGAACAAATTTGGTAATTGATAAACTGCTATAGATATGTTCTAAATAAATTGCTAACTACCTTGAGCGCAATCCGACATTATCGAGACCACATAAAGGTTGCCTATACGTAGAAAATATGCCGAAGTTTAGTAGTGAAGCGGTTAATATAGCAAATTTGTGACAGATTGATGCTTATGGAGCTTTTTAATCCTCTTTATTTTTTAAACATGTTTGAATATTGTTCATGAGCGGTCTAATAGACAGTATACTCGTTTCTTTTACTTATAACTCCTGCTTCTTTTAAACTTGGAATTGTTTTTAAATACTTCTTCCTTTTCTATCACTTTCTAATTCTCATATTTTCTTGTCCACTCTGTGATAACTCTGATTTTTAAAGCTATTCTATTAAACAAACAAGACAAGAGATCAAAAATAAAAGTCTACAAGGAAAGATAATAGAATACAAAGAATCAGAGAAAAGCTCTGAGTATAAAATAAAAGCTTAAATATTCGTTGGTGTTTATTTAAACGAAGAAATTATTTTTGAGTCAATTTAACCGTAAGAATAAAAAAGAGAGAAAGATAAAGAAGAATAAAAATTTCTCAAGCCGGCAACTCGAGGATTTTTCGATTTTATAGATTTCCAAAGATTTATTAGGCCAATATGCCACCCCGTTCAATCGTTGTTGAAATAAATTCTCCCACAGAAAAGTAGATAAATATCTAATCTTCTAATTTTTTTCGCAGGAAAATTAGTTTTTATTTAAAATTGAAAACATTTAATTAGGTAATTGGAGACTACAAAATTGAATCTTGGATATATTCCAGCCAGTTTAAATTTATATATACAAAGGTTTCAATTAACAACTCAGTTTCATTTTCCATTTTCGGTAGATTTAATAGAAACTTGTCACCTCCATATTTTATTTTCCAAAAAACATTTTATGAAGAAACTTCAGGATCAGCCATGAGTTTTCTACTATCTCTGGTAGTGGCGAATATCCTCATGGAAATCTTTGAAGGAAGCGCATTAACTTTAGCTCCTCTAACACAAAATTATGGTGTATATATATTGAAGACTGATTTGTAGTCTGGCGACATGGCGAAAAAAACTTGAATGCGTTTTTGAATCACCTCAATCAACAAAAATTTGAACATAAAATTTACAATGGAAACTTAATTACATGGTACTTTTCTTCTTCTAGATGTACTGGGAAAGGATCCATATCTTGAGACGATCAGCTTACATAAATCTAACTCATACTAATAGATATCGGAATTAACATCATTATTCTTCTCAAAAACTATCTATAAGCTGAAAAAAATAATTTCTACCAATAGATAGTGTGGTTTTACCTGAAATATACAATACTATAGACAAAACAGTCAAATTACTTCAAAGATCCAATGTTTATACCATCTTCAACACTTGGAAGAATGCTGGAGATCGCCAAAAGATACAATTCGTTTACTTAACTTGTGGTACGGTATATGTCGAGAAACTGGAAACTACGATTTCTCGTATTTTGCTAGTCTTAATATTTTTTGTTCTTCTCGTTCATTTTGTACATCTTTAATAATTGGTAAAACAAATATAATGGTAAATTATTGATAACCTCCAATTTTGGGCATATTTCAATTGAGCATTACGAAACTATATGAACAAAGATTCGTTGGATATAGGGTGGTATTTTAATTAAAGGAAGCAGTATTTAGACAGAATTTTCGGATGTCTCTGAACAGACACGACACAAAAATGTTTTAAAAATGGTGTAGAAGATCATAAAAAGTTCTTTGCGCTAAAATACAGGTCGTCAACAGTATATTATACATATTGAGCTGTAAGCTTCTTGCTACAAGTCGTGCTTGAATCGGATATTCTTGCTTATATCAGTAAATATATACAAAATATGGGGATAGTTGTTTATAGTTGTAATGTCTAATACCAATAATAATAAAACAAAATATTAGTGAAGATATATGGGTGTTAGTAATTAAGAGAAACAACTTTGTAGAACACTGTAAACAAAGCAGAGTAGTAAAGGTATTTGTAAAAACCAGAATTTGACTGAATTAATAGTACTAATCCAAACAGACAATTATTCCTGCCAAATTTTGGTTACTTTACACATTTTCTCAGCGCTCTTTTGTTTAATTATTAATAAAGGCCGCCTAATAGTATAATTATTTTTTAGAGAACATTCTATTTTAATCAATGTCGTACACTCAAAAAAAAAGAAGTTTAGTATTTTACCTATACAATTTTTGGCACTGTTATTTTTATGTCAAAAATATGTATAAACAGCAAATCTATAACTATTATAACAATACATTATAATAGATGAACAAAAGTTGTCAAAATTTATTTTTATTTGTGACAACTGTCAGAAATAAATTTGACATTGATAGTTGCCAAAATTAATATGCTTATAACTTCTTTATTTTTTAAACAATTTCATCGAAATTTAAATAGAAATTCATAAAATTAACAGTTTAAAAATGAAATGAAATTCCGGTTATCACATCATATATATATATATATATATATATATATATATATATATATATATATATATATATATATATATATATATATGTTACAATAGAGGTTTTCACGGATGCGATGGTGGAATGTAATACATTAAAACTCTGGGTTTCAATCCTAAGTAACGAAGTTAGCTTCGAGCGGCAGCAGCAGCAAGACACAGTATAGAGTAGAAGTAGCGGCGGGAGCACTTGAAAATGCCAAATGAGATTGTGGTGAAACATCATGCAAATTCATTGTTAGACGAACGGATTGAAACCTGAAATTTTAATGTATTATATATATATATATATATATATATATATATATATACATGTATGTATATATATATATATATATATATATATATATATATATATATATATATATATATATATATATAAATAAATAAATAAATATATATATATATATATATATATATATATATATATATATATATACATATATATATATCGCTTTTTCCGCACTCATGCCGCTCCTGAAGCGCTTTAGGGACTTCCCTGCAGAAATGTCTTTCAATAAACCTTTTAAAAATAATTTACCGAGCAATGGTGGAAGCAGTTTTGAGTTATGTCGTAAGTGTGTCATGTGCATGTTGTGGTCTCCGGCATCCATTATTTGTTTTGCAAAAGTATATAATTTAGATACTTATGAATAAAAATAAATGATACTCTATAGAAAATCTATTTAAGGAAAGTAATCTATTAACTTTGAAAAAACTATATGTGAAGAATATCTTAAGATATATGCCAACGAATTTTTTAATATAGCCGTCGAGGTGCACACGGTATTTTTATCCATTGCAAATGAATATATAACTACTTCACAATCGGCCCACATAGCCACTCAGAGGCACCTAAAGTATACAGGGCCTAAATTATTTAACGCCATCCTTAGAAGTGTCAGAGGAATTTCAAATACACGTACACCCTCTTTTAGAGGTATAGTCTGGATTAGGGAGAACTAAAAACAGATAACTAATACAGTTCACATTTTAAATTTATAATTGATATGTTTACGGCTTTTTTTCTGACTTTGGATTTAAATTTTGAATTTCAATCTCCACTAGGAGTAGTTTACACACTGTGTATTTATTAGGATCTTTTGTCTAGAAGTCCATAGTTTATAGGTCACTCAGTATCCAGCAAGTTACAAGTAGCTTTTTGATTCTTTAGTTACCATTGTTTTGTTTCAGTAGTACTTATAGTGCTTTGTAACATAAAGACTGTGATTGTGAAACTCTTATTCTTTACTTTCATTGTAATATTAATTTTACTGAAATAAAATAAATTTAAATTGAAATAAATATCTGATCCGACAAAAAAATATATTTTTCTGAACTGAATTAAAAAAACTATTTGCTATATTTTTTGCACTTAATTTTATGAACAAAAATCGCATACATCGTCAATATCAAATTATAAAGCGGAAATTTCATGTGGCAATTCCTAGCGATATTTCATAAATACATTGATTAGATAATATATTTTTATTCTTCAAAACCGTTAAATATCACGTATCTCTTAGAAATAAAGCCCCTAGGAAATCATATGCGAGCTGTAATATATCAGCCACAGTTTAGAAAATATTTTTGTATTGTAAATAAACAGACTTGTTCTTGGAGACAACTTATGACTTTAAAATAAATGAACATTGATCATAATTCGAAGTGATGAAATATGAGCTAACTACATACATAGAATGAAATAAAATACCTGTTTTCTGGGTTGCAATAACATTATTGTCCTGGTTAGCCACAATAGTCGTCACTTTCTAAATTTTTAAATTTTACTGATTTCATTTTGCATAAAATTCCCTATGTCGAAATAAAACACTAATGTTAGCAGTTATTTTATTTTACATTATTTATTTAACTGAAAGAAACAGTCGGTTTTTCATATATTGTTCTGTAATATTACTTAATTTTAGTTAATTATATTTATCAGATATTCAGTCAAATATTCGCCTGAAATTATATATGATATCCGCCCATGTTTAGCTTTCGGTAACTTTATAGCAAGTATCACTAAGAGCAACATGATAAATTATTTAAGCAGTCGTTGAACAATACCCACTTAGTATTTACACTGTATAAAAAATTAAATACTTTTTATCATTGACGCCCTTCTTGAACAGGTTTATATTCCTTTCGTATAAAATTAACAAAGATGTTTATTTTCCTCGAAAAAATCCTTTCCTTACCTTGGTAAGTTAATTTTTGTAATATTATCTAAAATAGTATGATCTCTGTCTTGTTGAATTATGAAGTGTCACTGTGCCAAAAATTCCAAAATCTGACAAATATTTACGTATATTTAAGACTTTATAAGGCTATATCTTTGAGGTAAAGTTGGTTAGTTAAATTTTTATTGAGTGCATATATATATATATATATATATATATATATATATATATAATATAAATATAAATATAAATATAAATATATATATATATATATATATATATATATATATATATATATATATATATATATATATATATATATATATATATATCTAACAAAATTCTTAAATATATCTCCTTTCTAAATAAATAAATTAATAATTAAATTAACAAATAACTAAATTAATATACTATCTTTCCCTCTCCTTTTTTTCTCTTTGCTAGCTCTCTCACCCCCCTCTCTTTTACCAAAAATTGGGTTTGCTTTTTTGATCCGAATTTCCATATCGATTTTAAGTGTGTTCAATTGGTATTTTCTTCCGCGACCAATTCTATAAATTTTGACCATTTATACATTTTTCAGTGGGACAGTTCTCCTTCCGGTTGTTTATATTATTCGGTTTTTAGGTTTTCAAAAAAGTCCCTTATCTCTGCCAGGTAGCTGTCCTCTGTCAGCTGTATGTCAATCATTTCGTGCATGGCGCCGGCCACAGGTGGTTATTTGGGGTGAATTAATTAAAAATGTTTTCAACATCCAGGGTTTTCAATGACATCCCTGTTATAAATGCAATCTTTTGAATTTTATGTATTAGTTTATAGTGTTTATTTTAATGGATTGTTAGTCGCTTTTATGTTATAAGCTAATTATGGCCATTCATGTTAACTCAACGTCTCACTTTTCATGTGAGTGTTTTTTGTCTTTTATTACATCTTCTATTATATTTTTATTTTATTTTCTACACCAGTTTATTAATAATAATAATAATAATAATTAAATTTTTGCCCAAGTTCTCTCAGTTAGTAGGCTCATTCTCCTTTTCAGTTTTTGCCCTGAAGAAGGTCCCAACCAAGGACCGAAATATTGGCTAAATGAACATTGTGTGAATACTTATTACGCCCTTTGCTGAATTCCCCAACTAATTTTATATTTCAGTGTATATAAAATATTAGGTACTTCCCTGCAGCACGTGTGCTAGACCCATAAAAGTATATATATATATATATATATATATATATATATATATATATATATATATATATATATATACTTTTATGGGTCTAGCACACGTGCTGCAGGGAAGTACCTAATATTTATATACACTGAAATATAAAATTAGTTGGGGAATTCAGCAAAGGGCGTAATAAGTATTCACACAATGTTCATTTAGCCAATATTTCGGTCCTTGGTTGGGACCTTCTTCAGGGCAAAAACTGAAAAGGAGAATGAGCCTACTAACTGAGAGAACTTGGGCAAAAATTTAATTATTATTATTATTATTATTAATAAACTGGTGTAGAAAATAAAATAAAAATATAATAGAAGATGTAATAAAAGACAAAAAACACTCACATGAAAAGTGAGACGTTGAGTTAACATGAATGGCCATAATTAGCTTATAACATAAAAGCGACTAACAATCCATTAAAATAAACACTATAAACTAATACATAAAATTCAAAAGATTGCATTTATAACAGGGATGTCATTGAAAACCCTGGATGTTGAAAACATTTTTAATTAATTCACCCCAAATAACCACCTGTGGCCGGCGCCATGCACGAAATGATTGACATACAGCTGACAGAGGACAGCTACCTGGCAGAGATAAGGGACTTTTTTGAAAACCTAAAAACCGAATAATATAAACAACCGGAAGGAGAACTGTCCCACTGAAAAATGTATAAATGGTCAAAATTTATAGAATTGGTCGCGGAAGAAAATACCAATTGAACACACTTAAAATCGATATGGAAATTCGGATCAAAAAAGCAAACCCAATTTTTGGTAAAAGAGAGGGGGGTGAGAGAGCTAGCAAAAGAGAAAAAAAGGAGAGGGAAAGATAGTATATTAATTTAGTTATTTGTTAATTTAATTATTAATTTATTTATTTAGAAAGGAGATATATTTAAGAATTTTGTTAGATATATATATATATATATATATATATATATATATATATATATATATATATATATATATATATATTTATATTTATATTTATATTTATATTTATATTTATATATATATATATATATATATATATATATATATATATATATATATATATATATATATATATATATATATTTGCACTCAATAAAAATTTAACTTACCAACTTTACCTCAAAGATATAGCCTTATAAAGTCTTAAATATACGTAAATATTTGTCAGATTTTGGAATTTTTGGCACAGTGACACTTCATAATTCAACAAGACAGAGATCATACTATTTTAGATAATATTACAAAAATTAACTTACCAAGGTAAGGAAAGGATTTTTTCGAGGAAAATAAACATCTTTGTTAATTTTATACGAAAGGAATATAAACCTGTTCAAGAAGGGCGTCAATGATAAAAAGTATTTAATTTTTTATACAGTGTAAATACTAAGTGGGTATTGTTCAACGACTGCTTAAATAATTTATCATGTTGCTCTTAGTGATACTTGCTATAAAGTTACCGAAAGCTAAACATGGGCGGATATCATATATAATTTCAGGCGAATATTTGACTGAATATCTGATAAATATAATTAACTAAAATTAAGTAATATTACAGAACAATATATGAAAAACCGACTGTTTCTTTTCAGTTAAATAAATAATGTAAAATAAAATAACTGCTAACATTAGTGTTTTATTTCGACATAGGGAATTTTATGCAAAATGAAATCAGTAAAATTTAAAAATTTAGAAAGTGACGACTATTGTGGCTAACCAGGACAATAATGTTATTGCAACCCAGAAAACAGGTATTTTATTTCATTCTATGTATGTAGTTAGCTCATATTTCATCACTTCGAATTATGATCAATGTTCATTTATTTTAAAGTCATAAGTTGTCTCCAAGAACAAGTCTGTTTATTTACAATACAAAAATATTTTCTAAACTGTGGCTGATATATTACAGCTCGCATATGATTTCCTAGGGGCTTTATTTCTAAGAGATACGTGATATTTAACGGTTTTGAAGAATAAAAATATATTATCTAATCAATGTATTTATGAAATATCGCTAGGAATTGCCACATGAAATTTCCGCTTTATAATTTGATATTGACGATGTATGCGATTTTTGTTCATAAAATTAAGTGCAAAAAATATAGCAAATAGTTTTTTTAATTCAGTTCAGAAAAATATATTTTTTTGTCGGATCAGATATTTATTTCAATTTAAATTTATTTTATTTCAGTAAAATTAATATTACAATGAAAGTAAAGAATAAGAGTTTCACAATCACAGTCTTTATGTTACAAAGCACTATAAGTACTACTGAAACAAAACAATGGTAACTAAAGAATCAAAAAGCTACTTGTAACTTGCTGGATACTGAGTGACCTATAAACTATGGACTTCTAGACAAAAGATCCTAATAAATACACAGTGTGTAAACTACTCCTAGTGGAGATTGAAATTCAAAATTTAAATCCAAAGTCAGGAAAAAAGCCGTAAACATATCAATTATAAATTTAAAATGTGAACTGTATTAGTTATCTGTTTTTAGTTCTCCCTAATCCAGACTATACCTCTAAAAGAGGGTGTACGTGTATTTGAAATTCCTCTGACACTTCTAAGGATGGCGTTAAATAATTTAGGCCCTGTATACTTTAGGTGCCTCTGAGTGGCTATGTGGGCCGATTGTGAAGTAGTTATATATTCATTTGCAATGGATAAAAATACCGTGTGCACCTCGACGGCTATATTAAAAATTCGTTGGCATATATCTTAAGATATTCTTCACATATAGTTTTTTCAAAGTTAATAGATTACTTTCCTTAAATAGATTTTCTATAGAGTATCATTTATTTTTATTCATAAGTATCTAAATTATATACTTTTGCAAAACAAATAATGGATGCCGGAGACCACAACATGCACATGACACACTTACGACATAACTCAAAACTGCTTCCACCATTGCTCGGTAAATTATTTTTAAAAGGTTTATTGAAAGACATTTCTTGAGTTGGTAAAGTTTATAAAACGTTTTTCTAATTTTAGAGGTTATGTAAATTACGTTTCGTCTTAAGATATTTTTTGCCAATCAAAACCCCTAGGAATTTTTACATTGTCTTTTGACGACACACTTTGCTCACAAGTGCAGTTATTATAAAAATTCATGTACTCTTAACTTGGGGCACATAGGTTTGCCTTTTTTATCCATTGGAAAGGCTAAGTGATAAGTTTTATTCAGGTTTATTGTCAATAGATTCTGAATCATCCATAATTTCGTCTGAAATGTACAGTCTTTTGTCCTTCCGACAACTTTAAGCCAGAATCATAATGACCTGTATCATCAGCACAATATACAAAGTTACTATAAACATCAGACAATGCCATAAATGAGTCATTCACATAAAGCGGAACGAGCATTGGACCGAGCACTGTACCCTGCGGAACACCAAACTCTACACTTTGCACCTTATTCAATGTAACAATACCTATTTACATATAATTTGAATGAGTCGCATGCAATCCTTATTACTTCAATATTATAAAGTTTCTGAAGAAATGCTAGTGCACAATAGTAACAAGTGCTAAGTCAACAAAAATCTCTATTGCCTTCATGAAAATTTTTAATTATATAATCAATGATATACGATGACATGCTTAGTATTTATTTCAGCACGGAATCAATATTGGGCGTTAAACAAAATAGTATTCTTATTTACAAAACAATTTTATTAATTTTTCAAAAAGTCTGTTCCTGCGTCTACGATAGTAATTGAAATGGGCCTGTAATTTTCTTTATTCAACTTTCCTGAGCCTCGAAAATAAGTACCATTACAGCTCTTTTTTAAAATATATGGATAGCTACCATTTTCAAATATTAAGTTGATAAATAAAGAAAGGGCTTCAGTAATATATGATCTTTTCAAATTTTAGATGAGATATTGTCGTTACCAGGTGTATTACTTTTTAGGGAATACATAGCAATAGTTAGAGAACAGTTCTACTTCTCTATAATGTCAACAATTTTGCAAAGAGTGCCCCTCATTAAAACAAAATTTGGAAAAATTATCAATCATTCAATAGACACTATCAAGTACAATCACCAAAAAAGCCCGACGAAAAGGAGATGTTGCTATTTTACTGGTTCATTTTCACAGTTGGGTCAAAAGAACTCGAAATACATATGACAAAGTTAAATTACCGTTTTCGAAGCATTTTTTGTTTGATTAATTAGTACTATATGTCTTCCGAGAGCTTTGGGATGTTTTAGCGCATTTTCGTATTAGTAGACAAAATATGGTGGTACATTGAATCCTCGACTATCTTTTCGTCATGGCAATTATTTATAAAAATTTTTAGCTCCTTCGAAAATGTATTGATATTTTTGTTCGATTTGAGGAAATTTATCACTACATTCAGGGTGGCAAGATAGGGTAATAATTATTATACAGATATGGGTTTGAATATTTTGAAAACAATTTCAAATGAGGATTTAATTTGTTTTGCTCAAAATTTGAGAATTTCATATGCGTGACCATTGTTGTAAAGATTAGTCCAGAACTACTTAAAATAAGTACAATTAAAATTATGAATTACATAAAAAAATAATTAATAACCGGTCAAGTGTAAACTGAATTTGAGCAATTAGTGCTCTGTACGTTGGTTGCTTTTAAAATAAAAATATTTGTTATGGTGGTATAAAATGATCAACGACTTCACAAAACACATCCCAATTTTTTTTTTTATATACCAGATAAATTATTGAAGGTAATGCACTAGTGATAATTTTCGTTCAATTTACACCCTGTGGAGAATATTCCAGAATTTTTTTAAAAGATCAGTGCTTGTCGAGATAAGGAGGGGCAGCAATTTTTTAAAAATAATACACAGAAAAGTGTGAGTAAGTATTACAATATATATATTTTTGAACTCGTGTTTTTGCAAGTTTTCATTGGACACCCCACCTGGTAAAAAAAAAATTTTTCACTTCCGATTTCACCCTACAAAACTAAACCCTTAAGTCAAAATTTAACTTTTAAAACTACACGGCTGTGATAAGGCCATTAATTCCTATATTAGTACCAAATTTCAACTGTCTATGTCAAATAATCTGGGAGAAAATCAGGTGTGACAGACAGACAGAAGGACGGACAGACGGGCGGACAGAAAGATAGACACCGAAATGATCTTATAAGTGTTCCGTACGGAACACTGAAAACCGAAAATATTTATTATTAATAACTGATAATTTTGAAAAAGTGGATAATTCGTTCCAAAATGTCTATTGAAATTATATTTTTCTGTCATAATATTTTATGATGATTAAATTATTATAAAGTGGTTAAATTATAGTTATGGGCATGATATTCCTCTACTAAGGCTGATTCAATTACGCTAAAAATGATTTAATACTTATGGTCCTAGTTGGATCTCAGTTTTGGTACTTGCACTTGCACTGTGTAAAATTGTCCTCTGATAAGGAGATATTAGTTAGTTAGGACAATTTTACTAAAGAATTAAACTACATAAAACAAGTAGCCGTTAACAACGGTTATTCGGTTACTTTAATCGATAACATCGTTAGGAAAAAACTTAGAAACAAGGCAATCTCAGAAATATACCCACGTTTTAAGGACAGAAAAACCACATTTAAATGCTTAACCTATTACGGCAAACCAACAGACCAACTGAGAAAATTTTAAAACAAAAAAATATCAACATAGCTTACAAGACTAACAATACTATAGGGAAATATCTCAAAAACTACAAACCAAAAATCAATAAAGACAATAAATCAGGAGTTTATCAATTAATATGTGGGTCATGTCCTAAAACGTACATAGGACAAACTGGACGTACATTTATACAAAGAATTACAGAACACGAAAAAAGTTTCAACCATAGAAAGTCTAATTCAACATATGCTAATCATCTATTAACAGAAAATCACACATTTAACAAGAATTTCAAAATTTTACACACCCAACAAAAAGGTTTAAAATTAAACCTTTTAGAGACAATGCAAATAAATCAATTAAGGACTACAGGTACTTTACTCAACGACCAGGTAGATTTAAACAATTCACCCTTATTGAATTTATTCTCCTAATTCCAAATCTGTTTTGGTTTTCCAATACTATCAATATAATTTAATTAGATGTAATATTATAATTAAGAAATTATATAAAATTGTGAACATTAAACCTAACTTGACAGTGTAAAATGTAGATCTGAAGAAGCTGCATCGACAGCGAAACGTCATCGCAATTTAAATAAACCATTGGAAATTGACTAAAAACAGTCTTTTATTAACAATTTATACTTATTTTTGTAAATTATTAAAATTCAATTACCGCAAACTTTACGTCAGGCTTAAACTTTCCTTTTTTGTAAATTTGCTATTACATTTTAAATTTGTTAGCATTTGTTAACTATCATAACGAGATTTTCTAGGGTATCGTGGTAGTTTAAGATCAAGTTTTATGTCGTAAACGGGAAGTTATTAAATAGAGAGTTAGATTTATAGCTTTAGGTAAAGAGTTTCTCGTCATGTTTCTTGTTTCAATTTTTAACAAACATCTAGTGTGCTATCAGAGAATTCATATTAACGTTTCATTACAGCATACTTAATTTTACTTCAAAAATGTTTCAAATTTTTACCCACCTATCCTAAAAAGCAAAAAATTAAAGTAGCAATATTCCTTTTACCAATAGTTTAAACCTGCAACAATACGAAATTCAAAATCAGCTACGGTTCTTTTTACATTATTAAACCGTTTCGGATCCAATAAATAAAGACGTAAAATCGCACACTTACCCTTAATTGAATTGAGCTGTAACTCTCGAACTAAAAAAAGGGGAAAGAAACCTAAATTGGTGTTAGAATGTTCGCCAATAAGTAGTAACACGACCAAAATTTTAGCTGAAGAGATTTCAGTCTGAGAAAGTGCCAGAAAAAATATAAAAGGTTACAAATGGGTAATGGTGCAGAAAAGGGAAGGTTTTACTGTACTCAAGGATTATTTATTTACTTTTTTTTTAAACAAAAGAACTACTTTATATATATATAATATATATATATATATATATATATATATATATATATATATATATATATATATATATATATATATATATATATACATATTTATATTTATATATGCCTTGGCCAAAAGTATTAAGCACCCTAAAATTTACTTCATTTCTTGTGTATCGGGGTAAACAATTAAAGTCTTATGTTTTGTAAAATCGTACATTGAGGTAAAATTATGAAATAAATTATTATTTGGTGTGTCCGCCCTTAGCTTTATTTATGTACTTTTGGCTGTTCATGCGGCCTTCACAAATGAACATTTCGCCGACACCTTTAGCAGCCATGAAGCCCCAGATCATAATGCTGCCTCCTCAGTGTTTTACAGTAAGTACCAGGCAATCTGGATGGTATTCCTCACCGACACGCCGCCTCACGAATGTCACACCTGACGTTCCCAAAAGCTGTAAGAATAGAAAAAATACTCAATTAAAAAATTAGTTATTACTTTGACTAAAACGGATTAAATCAAGACTAATTGTATGTAGTTATTTGTTAAAATAAATCATATAAAAACTCACCTCAAAGTTGGATTCGTCGGACCATACAACATTAGACCAATCCTCTTCGCTAAAATGTTGGTGCTTCAGAGCCCGCTCTAAGCGTTTCTTTCTATTGGCCTCTGAAAGCCAAGGCTTCTTTCTAGCTTTGCACCCTCTTAATCCAGCTTCTGTCAGTCTTCTCCTTACCGTTCGAGAACTAATCGGCACTCCAATCTCTTCCAACAGAGTTACAGCGAGCTCAGATGATGTTTTTTTTTCGATTTTTAATAGACTCGCGGATGAGCTGTCCTGTCGCTCATTAGTCTTACGTTTTCTGCCCGTTCTCATTTTGTTGGCATGGGAGCCAGTCTCCACAAACCTTTTAATAGCACATTGCACTGCGCACCGAGAACATTTCACTAACTTGGCTATTTCTACTTGGGACTTGTCTTGTTCATGTCAGGTTTGAATTTTAATTCGTTTTTCGATACCAAGCTCACTTTTCTTCGGCATTTCTCAAATATAAGAACAGCCAGTTCACAAATGAAACATGCACGGAAGCTTCTTGACACTACAAGTAGTAAAAAGAGACTGATAAAACATTAAAAATATTTTTCAAGAAACCTCATTATCGCAATTTTGTGGGCCAGGTGTTTTATGGACTTGTAAAAGAGATTGTCTATTGTTTAAGTTAGCTTTTGACAGCGCCGCCTATAGTATTGTTAAAATAATTAGTCTTTTTTTTTAATGTTTTATGAGTATCACGTGTTTATTAGGGGTGCCTAATACTTTTGGCCAAGGCCGTGTATATATATATATATATATATATATATATATATATATATATATATATATACATATATATATATATATATATATATATATATATATATATATATATATATATATATATACATATATATATATATATATATATATATATATATATATATATATATATATATATATATATATATAATATATATATATACAGGGTGGCTCAAAATTACCGAAGGGGTTTGAATTCCTTATAACTTTTTTATTATAATTTTGTTTTTTATTTCTTTTCAGTATTTTGTAAAGAAGACTTGGGGAATTTAAAATGGAACAGTACATAATTGAAGAACGTGCCCAAATTGTTGAACTTTATTTCTCAAATCAACGGTCCATTGTTTTGACTCAGCGTGCATATCGTCGTTATTTTAATGTGCGGGTTGGACCCTCAGAGTCAACAATAAACCGTCTGGTGGCAAATTTTCGACAACAAGGGGCAGTAAGGAACCTTCCTGGTGCCGGCAGACGACGAACGGTGCTCACGGATGACAATATTGAACGGGTACAGGAGAATATTCGGGAAGATGGAGAAATATGAACCAGGAGACGTTTGACACAACTTGGCCTCTCACGAGGGTCGCTGCAGACAATTTTGCATACAATAAGAATGTTTCCATACAAAATTCAGCTTGTCCAAGAATTAAAACCGACAGATTACCAGCAACGACTTGATTATGCAATTTATTTCCGGCAAAAAGCAGAAGAAAATCATGATTTTATTCATAATTTAATTGTGAGCGACGAAGCCCATTTCCAATTAAATGGGTTCGTTAATAGGCAAAACTGCAGGATATGGGCTACGGAAAATCCAAGAGTAGTTCAACAGCGACAATTACACCCACTTAAGTGTACTGTTTGGTGCGGTGTTTCGTCGGAAAGGATAATTGGCCCATATTTTTTTGAAAATGAACACGGTGTCGCCGTTTCCATCACTGGTGTTCGATATCGGACAATGTTGGAAAATTTTTTAAGGCCAGCCGTGGAAAACCATTCGCAAGTATGGTTCCAACAGGATGGAGCCACAGCGCACACTGCGAGGGACACAATGGCTCTTTTACGCTACATCTTTGGTGAACGAATTATTTCGCGTACAAGCGATTTTAATTGGCCTTCGCGTTCACCGGATTTAACCGCTCCAGACTTTTCCTATGGGTTATTTGAAAGGAAAAGTCTATATTAATAAGCCTAGAACCATCCAGTAATTAAAAAACAATATACGCGACGAAATCAACAACATAACACCTGAAGTTTTGCGAAAGGTTTAAAATGTTTTGGAAAGAGCACGAATATGCGAAGCAGAAAATGGCCACCACTTGCGAGACATAATTTTTCATAATTAAATTAAAAATATTCTCCATTAATATACTGTATTTAAAAAAAAAAATTATAATTATGTCTTAAATAAAAAGTTATAACGAACTCCAACCCCTTCGGTAATTTTGGGCCACCCTGTATATATATATATATATATATATATATATATATATATATATATATATATATATATATAGAATATTTTTTTGTCATCAATGTATTGTGTACTAACAATGACGCAATCGCCTCCTACATCAATAATTGCCTGGCATCTCCGTGGCATGCTATCGACGAGATTTTCTGCATAATAGCGCGGCAATGATCTCCAAATTTTTCGAATCTCGTGAGACAACTGAGTCAAAGTCCTTAAAGTCTTTCGTCTGAGCTTTCTCTTTGTAAGAGACCGAACGTTTTCAATAGGGTTGGCGTCCGGCGATTGTGAAACCACTCTAGTATCTTATTGTGGACTCAAGCGAGCCTCTTTACGACGTTATTTTTGCTCCACAAAGGTTTCTTCAACGTGCTTCGGAATTTGACATCATGACCACGAAGATGTTATCGAACGCTCTCGTGGGACACATTCAAACCCGATTTTCTTAATTTTGCCTCTCCTTGACGCAGCATGAATTTCCAGTCCCGTAAAAACAAAGACACGATTCGTCGTTGCCTATTAAATATATTAAGCGGCGCGGAATGTGTCATTTTAGGCCCCCTTGGATGGGAACAAAGGAAGACTGCCTCGAACCGACGCGTAAACAAGTGATTCATTTTGGATTTTACATGATTTCGACGAAACATCGAAATCGACTGATACTTTTCCTAAAATGCGTCGTAGACAAAGGTTCTCTCTTTGGTGAATCGCTTGAATCACATTTACTAAAAATGAATTATCGCGGACACGTTCTTACTTGACCGACTGTATATACATATATATATATATATATATATATATATATATATATATATATATATATATATATATATATATATATATAATTAATTGATAATGTGATAACAACTGCTGTAATAATACGACGAAAAAAAGCTGTCGAGGATGTTGTTAAAAGGAATGGTAATGCGTTTCGGATTTTTAGTTTCCATTAGTAGCAAGCACCGACTTGGAAGGTAGGCAACATAAAAAATTTATATATCAGAGCCTTTAAGCATATTTGTGGTTTAAGTGAGAAAACCAGCTATTTTTTTTTATGATTACAGTATCCATGCTCCAGGAAAATCCTTGAAGTTCTACAGGAGTGACTCGTGAGCAGAAAAAGCAATTCACGTCAATCTCGCTGCAAGTTTTATTCGATAGTAAAAACAGCCTTGGGTAAATCATTCCAAAAGGATGAAATTCTCCATATAAAAGAATTTTTGTTTGAGCAGGGAATTACGAGGAATAATAAGCTGAACTTTATAGGGATGTAATATGTGTATACATATATACATATATATATATATATATATATATATATATATATATATATATATATATATATATATATATATATATATATATATATGTAATATTAGCGCGACGTGTATTCTTAGAATATAACACTCTGGGAGGAACTAAGCGGACCACTTCCATCGAATAATTATTATAAAAGTACTTATAGAATAGACTCAAGTCACCAATCGATCTTCGATGTTCCCAGAAATGAAGTTTGCTGGTGAGATCTGTATCTCCAATCAAGCAAACAGCTTTCTTCTAATCATAATCTAATCGACGTCGCTCATGTTTGAGAAAATAGCCCAAACATACCAGCAGTATTATATCGTTAGTCGAATCGAGCTTTGGGCTGAATTAGAAGTTGCTGTGGAATATAAAGCTTTCTAGTATGGAGTAACATATCCAGCTTTTAAGAAACTTTTGCACGTATTCGTGCCAAGACATATTTACTTCTAAGTTAACGTCCAACAAGCTGAATGATAATGTTAGAGGAACGGAGTGTCCCGAAGGTTAACTTTTTTTGGAAAAGTACCATCTGGGATTTTTAGTGTTCAATTCTACTTTGTTGCTGTCACCCCAAGACAGATTTTCTTTCAGGTCTTTGTTAAGTTAGATTGGATGGATGGCTGATGTCCGAGCATTTAAAGTAAATGAAGAAACAAGCAAACTATCGTCGACACACGATTCCTCTTGCTGTCAAGCAGATCGTTAATATAAACGAGAATGAGAGTAGGAGAGAGTACAGAGCTTTGCGGCACACCGGTGTTGATACGGAAAATATTAGAAACAAATCCGTCAACTGTCACTAGTAAAGTATACTCTCTAAAAAAACACAAGAGCCATAAACAAAACCCTTCAGACATACCGTAAATGCGCAGCTTACATATAACAAATGAAATCGACCGAGATTCTCCAAAATGCTCAATTGTGTTTTTCCAAATGTATGTGACATAAATTAGAAGCACTTCTTTTGCCTCTTAACTTACGAAAGCCATATTGATGGTCGCTAATAATATTAAATCCTGCTAAATATTTTTAAAAATGCTGATCAATAGCATTTTTCATAATTTTCGATATTATTGAAGACAATGCGATTGGTCGGGAGTTGTTCTGCAAGGTCTTTTTGTCCTTTTTGGGTAGTAACTGAAGAAATATTCGTTTTCTATAAGGAAAGTTGAAAAGTCTGCAAAAGATCAATGTTAGTTACTTTGCACATTTTTTTGAGTACTTTAGCGGGTATTCTACCAGCATCTAGCGCCATTGGAATATGTTTTAAGAGACGCCATTTTAAGATAATATCGGGTACCTTTGATTGCACATTGGGAATAATGGATGGTGTTTTTCCCTGAAAACATATTGGCTTATCGATAAGTTGAATAAAACTGCAGCTAACTGAGAAAGTTATTCACGACTTTGTTCGTCGGTGATATTTGAGTACTTAAGCAAATTGATGTTGTGGACATTAAATTAGGTCGAGATGGGAATTTCGGCACTTAGATAATTAATCTGAAAATAATCGATGACGGCTGCAAGAGAAGTAAAAAATGTTCTAAACTTAGTATTACTTTGTGGCCGGTAGAGCCAGTAGATGAACTGTATGGTTTATTGAGTTAGTTTTTTTAACCACATAACATCAAAGTTTCGAGGATAAAAAATAGATTCCAAAATTACGCATAAACCGGAAATAAAGGCAGGACCCAATATAAAGTTGAGTGTACTAACCGATGAACTGACCTTAGTTTCGCAGAAAGCGAGTATATAAGGTTTACTTGATTGCAGGTGTGGATGCACTCAATTTATGTTCCAGTTTAAACCCTGTACATTGTAAAAATCTACTTTAGCGTTACGATCTTGTCAATTAGACGCCTCCAAACCATCTATGATTGAGACAATGCAAATTTTACACCACGCAAATTAGTATCTGAATGGAAGAAATAACGACAGCTATAATAATACAACGAAAAGAACAACTGCTTTAGATAACAAAATAAAATTTAATAATTAAGTAGTAAACTTCAAGAAGCCGCTTATTTATAGAGTAAAATTGGCAGTCACTTCGAGTTTTACAGAAAATGTTATTTAAATTTTTATTTTACATGATAAACTCAAATATCTCTAATATTTTGAATTCTATGTAAAATTCTAGACAGCTTTGGTGTACCTTTGAAAATCACTCAGTTTTTTAATTTCATTCGATTTTGCGAGACAATGTTTTATAATAACCCTGAAAGAATTACTATTTCTCATTATCTAATAAATAATTTTAACCGCTATTTTCAATTTTTACAAATTTAAGTCCCTAAAATCTTAAATTCGGATAACGCATTAAAATGATTAAATTTGGGTAGTTTCCTGCCATCTAACTAATAGTAAAGAAATCAATGGTCAAGTACTTCTCCAAGTTAAATATTAACCAATTTTATTAAGGATTACTATAAATTTTTGCTATGTAATTTTAATAAGTGTGTTATGTTTACCTAACAAAAAAAAATGGAATGGACAATGTATTGTTGCAGTTTATATGGGAGTTTGTAAGAAGAATTTTAAGTGAAATTGATCTGTGTATGATTATTTAATTTTTAAGAAATGATATTTGTAACTACATATATTTACCGGAAAGAACGTCATTAAAATATTTACTAAAAACAGTATTTTAATGATAATTTAGTGTGTGAAATAACTCAAAATTGTAGCCCTGTTGCAGAAGTTATTAAAATTTTGAACTCGTGGTAGCTTATTAACCTATTAAATAGACTGAAGTATTGCATGGTAATTTTTCATCTTAATTCTTAGCTATATTTATGTATGTACGTATATATATTATATATATATATATATATATATATATATATATATATATATATATATATATATATATATATATATATATATATATATATATATATATATATATATATATATATATATATATATAGATATATATATATATATATATATATATATATATATATATATATATATATATATATATATATATATATATATATATATATATATATATATATATATAAATATATATATATATATATAATATATATATATATATATATATATATATATATATTTGAAGGCGCACCTAATACTTATTTTTGATAAGTTTGAATATAGTTAAAAATTTACAAAATAATTGAACTTTTTAATTTTGAAAAATATTGTGCCGCCAGACTGCAAATTTGAAAAGATACTCCGAGCCGTCATTACCTAGGAAAGAATAATTGTTTTTTTCGTGAAATATCATAAATTGGTAATGCAACAAGTGATTTGTTTTAGTGATGCTGCCAAGGTTTAGTGAGAATTATTTTCTATTACAATTCACTTAATTAAACAAAAATAGTGGTATTTGTGTTTTTTGTACTATATTTCATAATTTTTTAACCTCTGTCGATGTGTTTAATGTATATCTTACTAACAAATCTTTGATTCCTAAGAAAAACATCTTATTTTACTACCTATATTTTGAACAATTAGCTTATCGCGTTGGTAAAAGTGGTATGTATAGGTTAGTCGTTCTTAATTCAGGGTCAATTAGACAGTGGAGGCGATAATTTCGGAAAAAAGTTTCAGAACACAAGTGTATTATAAGTACAACGACGAAATATTGCCAAAAAATAAAATAGAGATTCTACATTCATACATACGTCATAAGATGAACCTGACCTAACTTGAACTATTTAAACTTCTATTAAAAAATATATATTATTTTTTTCTAATCTATTTTTTACTTGATTTTTTTTTAATCTATTTTTTATACTTGACATTTTTTTTTAAGAATTTATTATTTTTTTTACATACGTAAATACACATACAAAAGATATTTGTCTATATTTAATGAAAACTTAATAATTAATGAACTTAACCCCTCAGTTGGAATGTTATAAAAAAATAAAACTAACACCTAACTCTAACACGTAGGCTGAAAAGTTTTTGGTCTGACACATAAATGTTGCCCTTTTCAAAAAAATCCATATGATTCTTAGGACGTACCAACCTTCAAACGACACGTGTTAAAATTTCATGACATTTCTACGACTTGTTTACAAGTTACAGTGGTTTTAGTGACGCTAATTTTGATACTTTTAAAACAATGGAAAAAATCTAATTTAGTGTGTTGATTAAACACTGTTTTTTAATGGAAAAAATACCATTCAAGCAAAGCAATGGCTTGATAAGTATTACTTACGGGGACTCTGCCCCTGGAAAATCACTCATCATTTACTGGTATGCTGAATTTAAACGCGGTCGTACAGATACAAATGGTGCTGAACGCTCTGGACGCCTAAATGAAGTGGTTGCACTAGAAAACATAAAAAAATCAACAAAATTGTTATGGATGACCGTAAAGTGTAATTGCGTGAGATAGCTGACACTTTAAAGATATCAAAAGAATGTGTTGGTCATATTTTAGATGAATATTTGGACATGAGAAAGCTTTGTTCGAAATGGGTACCGCGTCTGCTCACAGTGGCCCAAAAACAACAACGTGTTGATGATTCTGAGCCCTATTTGGACCTGTTTAAGCGCAATAAAGAATTTTTTCATACGATATGTGACAATGTATGAAACATGGATCCGCCACTACATACCGGAATCAAATCGGCAGTCACCTGAGTGGATGGCAGCCGGTGAAAGCCGTTCGAAGCGACCAAAGACACAACAGTCGGCTGAGAAGGTTTTGTCTTCTGTATTTTGGGATGCGTATGGAATAATTTTCATTGACTATGCTGAGAAAGGAAAAACCATCAATAACGGATATTATATAAAGTTACGGTGCGTTTGAAAGCCGAAATCGCAAAGAAACGGTCGCAAATGAACAAGAAAAAGTGTTTTTTTATCAAGACAATGCACCGTATTACAAGTCAATGGTTACGATGGCAAAATTGCATGAATTGAAGTTCGAATTGCTCCCTCATCCACCGTATTCTCCAGATTTGGCCCCCAGCGGTTATTATCTATTCACAGACCTCAAGAAAATGCTCGGGGGAAAGATATTTGGCTCCATTGAAGAAGTTATCGCCGAAACCGGGGTCTATTTTGAAGGCAAAGACAAATCCTTCTACAAGAAAGGTACAGAAATGTTAGAAAAGCGTTGAACTGATTGTATCGCTCTTGAAGGAGACTATATATAATTTTGCAAAAAAATGTGTTTGAGGTAGCTAAACCAAAAACTTTTCAGCCTACGTGTTAATTAAGTATCTAGTTTATTGTAAAATTTACTAAATTTACAAATGTAACTTTAAAACTATACAAATAAGACTCCAGTCTGATAGTATAGTTTATATCTATCATACAGATTAAACAAGGAAAAATTAAATAATGCTCAAAATCTTTGGTTAAATTTTTGTTGTGTAATACATTTTTTTGTTGAAATTTACTGCAAAATGTATCAGAATATCAAAAATAAAAGTTAAAATAAAAAAAAAATCTAATACAGATCGGGTCTTACACAAGCCTCAAGAGATCTAAAACTTAAACTCCACTTAGTTGCCGTATTTAAAATTAAAATTGATAGTTGGGACCTTAAAACGACAGAAATTTTCATTTTTCACAGTTTATTCAAACAGAAAAATTAATTTTCTGGTTTTGTACTTACTTGCGCATTTGTCATCTTGAACAACTTATCGCCAAATTAAATTGGTTTTAAAGTCAAATCACTTTGGTTATTGAGATAGTTAATATGCATCTAGTAGATATAAAGTGCTAGCAAAAGCATTCCAATAGAGAACAATCAAAATTCGTATACAAAAAAACCGGCAAGTCGGACTCGCGTGTTCCGCACGGTGATTGCTTTTAAAATAAAAAAAATTGTTATGGAGGTCTAAAATGATCAGTGACTTCACAAAACACAACCCCAAATGAGTTTTCACCAACTATTGTTTCCTAACTTTGTTGAAAACTGATGAACTTGAATTTTTTTCTTTTTTTTACATACCAGATAAATTATCAAAGGTAATACACTCGTGATAAGTTTCATTCAAACTACACATTATGTAGAATATTCCAGAATTTTTGCGAAATTTTTTGATTAGTACTCTTAGAGATAGAGAGGGGAACAGCGATTTTTGGCAATTTGTTAAAAATTATAAAAAACAACTTGCGTTAGCATTACATCATATATCTTTTTGAACTTGTGTTCTCGAAAGCTTTCATTCACTCCATTTGATGACGTAGCCAAAAAATTGTTTTCACTTTCCATTTCACCTCCCAAAACAAACCACTTAGGTCAAAATTTAACTTGCAAAACTACACAGCTCTGATTGAGCCACTAACTATTGGTGTCAAATTTCAACTTTCTATGCCAAATAGTTTCGAAGAAAATGGAGTGTGACAGACAGGCAAACTGAAGTGATCTCATTAGTAAGGAGTAAAGAGAAAAAAATTATTTATTGGTATTTAAAAAAATCCATTTTACCATTTTAGAGGATAACGATCTTAGCATACGTTTTGTCAAGGAAATTATTGGCTTTTTCAACCTATATGTATTGTCTCTCGACCATTTTTTAAAAACATTATAAAAACTTCCCAAATCGGAAAAAATTGAATAAAATTAACTTGAAGTTGAAGAAATTATATTTTTAGTGTTCCGTACGGAACATTTATAAGATCACTTCGGTCGTCTGTGTCTGTCTGTCTGTCTGTCTATCTATCCGTCTGTCTGTCTGTCTGTCTGTCTGTCACACCCGATTTTCTCCGAAACTATTTGACATAGAAAGGTGAAATTTGGTAATAATATAGGAATTGATGGCCTCATCAGAGCCATGTAGTTTTGAGAATTAAATTTTGACGTAAGGGGTTAGTTTTGGGGGGTAAAGTCGGAAAATTTTTTTACTAGGTCATCGAGTGTGGTGTCAAATGAAAGCTTGTGAAAACACGAGTAAAAAATATATATATAATATTATACTTGCGCGCACTTTTCTTTGTATTATTTTTAAAAATTCGCGAAAAATCGCTGTCCCGCGCCTTATCTCGAAAAGTACTTATCAAAAAATTTCGAAAAAATTCTGGAATATTCTCCACGGGGTGTAGATTGAACGAAAATTATCATCATCATAATTTATCTGGTATATAAACAAAACAAAAATTTCAAGGTCATCAGATTTCAGTAAAGATTGGAAACAAACTTTGTTGAAAACTCATTTGAGGTGTATTTTTGTGAAGTCACTGATCATTTTATACCTCTGTAACATTTTTTTTTATTTTGAAAGCAATCAACGTACGGAACACTAATTGCGCAAGTTCAACTTGCACTTGACCGGTTTTTTATCATAAATGCATCTATCTCGCATTTACAGTTCAGAAGTTATTAGAAAACAAAAAAATACACAAAACTTTAAATTCAATTGTTATTTATTTTGACGATTTTATAAATGTTATTACTTAATATTTTCTGCCTCGACAAGTGAA
Source organism: Pachyrhynchus sulphureomaculatus (assembly GCA_019049505.1). Taxonomy (NCBI): domain Eukaryota; kingdom Metazoa; phylum Arthropoda; class Insecta; order Coleoptera; family Curculionidae; genus Pachyrhynchus; species Pachyrhynchus sulphureomaculatus. Next base: position 147,214,576 of record CM032446.1, on the reverse strand, counting down.
ATATCGCAAAAAACATGTACAAACTTTTATTTGGAATAAGTTCGAAAAATCTTAAAAATATACCATATTTTGTCTATTTCACTTCAACTTCTATGTAACTTAACGAAATCTAGTGTCACAATACTCATAGTATAAATAAATCAGTATAAATAAACCGGCCAAGTGCAAGTCAGACTTGCGCAATTAGTGTTCCGTACGGTGATTGGAGGTTTGTGACGGAGGTATAAAATAATCAGTGGCTTCACAAAACACACCCCAAATGATTTTTAACAAAGTTTTATCCAGAAAACTGATTTTTTTTTTTTTTTTATATGCTAGATAAATTATTAAAGGTAATGCAAAATTTTCGTTCAATCTACACCCTTTTCCAGGATTTTTTCAAAAATTTTTGAACAGTATTTTTCGCAATTTTTTAAAAATAAAACAAAGAAAAGTGAAAAGTATTACATTATATATATTATTGAGCACGTATTTTACAAGTTTTCATTTGACACCTCACGCGATAACCTAGTAATTTTTTTATCCAATTCCGATTTCACCCCTGAAAACTAACCCCTTAAGTCAAAATTTGACTTTCAAAACTACAGGGCTTTGATAAGGCCATCAATTCTTATATTACTGCCAAATTTCAACTTTCTATGTCAAATAGTTTCGGAGAAAATCGGGTGTGACCGGCGGACTGACAGACAGACACCGAAGTGATCTTATAAGTGTTCCCTTCGGAACACTAATAAAACGAGGGTCACGCAGTCTGCAGTCCGAAAATATCAGTGATCGTATAAAATATTGTGTACTGTTTTACAAATTAAACTTCTTTAAAATCGCTTGCATACTACTTAATCAACTCTCTCTTTAAAAGGGTTTACAAAACGTAACACATTTATTCTTTTCAGCATTCCCTATCTACCATAATTTCTCATAACTTTGCCATTTTTCGCATTCTTATCATTCAAGAAAGTAATATATTACAGTGTATACAGTAAATAAAGTTTCTTGAACACTCCATGTTTCAGAAGGGAAAGAGAAAAATGAAAAATAACAAAAGAAGGGGACGCAGCCCGATGATGTAGAAATTCCCCACGGGCACGTAACCATCATTTGTCAAAATGTATCGGCATATGTCTGCTTGACAGATTTACAAACAATCAGGTGTCTTGTTAGCAGAATAAAAAACGAAGTGTTCTCTTGTAACCTGGATTGGAAAAAAAGCTTCTAGTCCAGTCAAACTATGCAAAATTATGGATTAGTTTTGCATGGGCTTCATTTCTTAGTTGTTCGGGTGTCTTATCAACAATTTTTTATGAAAAACTTTTGTTGCCGGTAAAGGAAAAAATACCGATATATTACGGATATTACAAGAAATTTTTACTTTTTCTCTGGCCCTGGATAACAATAATTCCGATAGCACTTTTTTTTTCACAAATCGAATTATATTTAGTTTCGTAGATTTTGACAAATTAAATTGCAAAAAACACGGTTTTGAGAGTATTTTCTGCAATTACATTTTAGGTTTAAATTAACGCTTGTCACTTGTCATTGTTTGCAAAATTAGATGTAAAATATCCAGTAATATGCGAAAACTAATTAATTAAATGCTGCACGGCTCTAGAATTATTTATTTTCAGTTTTAGCGACCGCATACAGCTAGTCCAAAAAGTTTCCATACACCACCTGCTTTCTATACTATTTTTCTGTTATGTTTAACTAATTAATTGGAACTAAGAGGAGACATATTTAAATTAATATTTGAAACTCAACCAACGAGAATTAGTATTACAAACAATTACGCATTTTATTTAGAAGTTACATCATTGTTATAAAAATGTAAACAAAATTAATGTCAAAAAATCTCCATACACTCAAGAACTGCATTGAAAAAAACACGTTATAATCAGCCGCATTTTAACAAGCTATCTGTTGCTCGCTAAACTGAAAACACATGAATAATTTTCGGCCATATTTTATAATCGGTCACTTGTTGCTAGTAATTTTGGAGTGGGTTTTCAAAGTAGTATTAAAAATGAGCTACAGAAGTTGTGAAATTTCTTTTCAAGTTCGAAAGATCATAATTGATTTGTGAAAAGATGGAAAATCGTACAGAAATATGGGAAAAATTGCTAAAAAGTCGCATGCTACTGTAGAGTACATTGTAAGCCAGTATAAATCAACGGGTTCCTATAAAATTCGACCATGCTGCGGCCGTCCCACTCCACGTGAAGAGGTCAGTATTCTTAGACAAATAATTATAGATCCCAAGAAAAGTGCACCAAAATTAAAAGAAGAAGTAACCTGAACGAACCTGAACTATTTTCGAAAAATGTTTGTTCCCAAACAGTGAGAAATCGTTTACACAGGGCAGGCTATAATGGGTGTGCAGTCAGGAAGAAGCCGTTAATTTCGGAAGCTAATCGCAAAAAGCGGTTAGTTTTTGCTAGAGAATACGTTACTAAACCTCCTGAATTTTGGGAATCCATAATCTTTAGTGATGAAACTAAAATTAACCTTTTTGGGTCTGGTGGTAGAACTAAAGTTTGGAGAAAGAAGAATACCGTATTTGATATTAAAAATATTTGTTCCACGGTGAGACAAGGGAGTGGCAGTATTCTGCTTTGGGGGTGCATGTCCCCTGGAGGGGTTGGAAATTTACATTTTTTTAATGGTACCATGGATCAGCATGTTTATCTAAACATTTTGAGAGACAATTTAGGAGAAAATGTCCAAAAATTAGAACTTCTAACAAGACAATGATCCGAAACATACCGCAAACTTGTTGCGAGAAGGGATGATCCATAATGTGCCACAGCAGCTTCATACACCTCCGCAATCACCCGAAACTAACCCCATCGAGCATTTATGGGAGAAACTTAAATAGCCCGTTCGCAAACATAATGTTTCAAATAGAGTTGAGTTAAAAAACAGAATATTGAACGAATGGGAGAACGTGCCCGCAGAAGTTACTAGAAAGGTAGTTGCAAGCATGACAAAAAGGTTACAGGAGATTATCAAGGCCAACGGCGGTCCTACTAAATATTAGTTTAAACGAAGTTGTTATGTTCCGTTAAACTCTGTCAAACTATTATTTGGTAATTGTTAAATGTATGGAGACTTTTTTGACATTAATTTTGTTCACATTTTTATAATAATGATGTAACTTCTAAATAAATTGTTCTGTAGTTGTTTGTAATATTAATTTTCGTTGGCTAAGTTTCAAATATTAATTTAAACATGTTTCTTCATAGTTCCAATTAATTAGTTAAACATAACAGAAAAATAGTATAGAAAGCAGGTGGTGTATGCAGACTTTTTGGATTGACTGTATATGCTCGACGGTGCATCTCAACCCACCGCGTCGACAGTGCAATCTCACGATTTGCTTTTATATTGAAAAATTTTGTCTTTCACACCTATTGTTTAATTAATTCCAATGTTACAATTGGGTTTATGCTATTCAAATAAATATTCATAAATTTCATATGTTTTTAATTCTTATATATGTTTTTAACTAGTGAACAAGTGCAGCTATACAAGAATGTGCCTTAGACAGAATGTACATTAAACAATCAAAGAACTTATGAACAAATGATTCAGAACAATTATTTAATGAATTAATAAATAAATTTAGATAGTTTCACTGTATATATTTAAACTATTTAACGTGGAGAGACTGCACTCCTGGTACATAAAGTTGAACACCCTGGTTGCGCAGTGTCTAAAATTGAAAAAAGTAATTGTAGAAGTATATAGTGCTCTTCTTCTTAGTGCACCGTCTCCTATTGGAGGTTGACGATTCAAATGGATATCATAATTTTGGAAATAGCGGCTGTAAATATGTCTGTAGATGTACTAGTGAACCATCTCCGTAAACCTTTCAGCCAGGAGTTTTGACGTCTTCCAACCGATCCCTTGCTTTGAATTTCACCCTCTATGATAAGTCTTAGCAACGCATATCTATCACTTCTCATTGTGTATCCCATATACTAAGTTTTTCTTTCATTAATGGTGAGTCATACTTCTTGTTGTTTTTGGACACTGTTAAGTACTTCCTACTGAGTTACTCTTTGCACCCATGAGATACGTAACAGCCGTCTGTATAAATACATTTCGAAAGCCCCTATACGTTGTTCGGTGGTTGAATCCAGCCCTCACATCCATATAATAGAATTGGATATATATAGCACCTGATCATATGGTGTCTCAGTTCGATCCCAGTGTGTGAAAAACCTTTTCATGTCTATGAAGATCCTTCTGGCCTGCCCTATTTTCGATCTGATTCCTTTCTTCTGATCACATTGATCATTAATAGTTATACTCAATTACTTGAATGACGACCTCTGTTCGACATCTTCTTTATTGATGGTTAGATTACTAGTTATATGTTATTTGAAGAACATTTTAGTTTTTGAAATATTTAGACCTCTCATTATGCCGAACGATACGATCCATCCTGTGTTGTAGATTTTGTTGATGGTTTGCCGGTATAACGGTTTCGCCCGCATAACGGATTTTGTTTATTATCACTTACCTTCATTCCTCCCATAACTCCATCTAGTGCTATATATATATATATATATATATATATATATATATATATATATATAGATGTTACAATAGAGGTTTTCATGGATGGTGGAAGGTAATACATTAAAATTTCGGGTTTCAATCCGTGCATCTAACAATGAATTTTCATGTGAAAATTTTCATATGAAAATCATTGTTAGACGAACGGATTGAAACCCGGAATTTTAATGGACTATATACATATATATATATATATATATATATATATATATATATATATATATATATATATATATATATATATATATATATATCTGGCATAGAATTCATTGATTTCTCCTGAAAGAGGAACGTTTCAACTTGCGTCTTATGTAAATACTTTTTTAAATATTTTTGTAAAACCGTGTTTTCTTCAAATTTATTAGCAAAAACCTCTAGAATTAGTTGTAGAAAAATTATATAAATAAATTTGTTTTCTATAGAAAAATGCTATCGAACTGTCCCTGCGCGTCCCCAGAGTCAAGAAATTGTGCTGTACCGTGTAATTTTACTATTTGCCCTTATCTGCTTCCTTCTTATTCAATTTTTGTACACTATCTACGAACCTAGAAGAACTTATATATCAATACTAAGTACAATTTAAAGATTTTCTTTACAAGGCGATATAGCGGTGATGTTTTAAATTTATCCAGGGCCTTAAGACTAACTAGTATTTTAATCCTCAGTATTCTTACAAGCTTACTCAATTGCGTTTGATCTCAAATTACAATGGAATAGTTTTAGATTATTAATAGTTGACAAGAAATGTTATTGCATACGTGTGTGCCCTCCCCGTGCTTTTTTTACTAAAGAGAAGTATTACATTCGTTAAAAAGATTACAATCCAATATTTTTGCGCTTTTTCATGTTCTAGGATCCTTAAATCGTGAAAAACATGATCTCTTATTTTCGGTCTGATAGTCTAGAACTATAACTCTTGAACGAAAGGCGATATCGATTTTAAATTTGGTATAACTATAATATTTGAAATTAAAAAAAGGAGTTATTGACTGATATCGCTTCAAGGAACGGAAGTATGAATGATGTGATTCTATAAATTTCGTTTAGTTTCAAAAGCATTATGAGAATTTCTCCTAGAGTTTGACTAAGATAAAACTTTAAGTATTATTTATATTCAAACTTACGAGTATAAGAGGTTAGAACACCGATCCGAGCCAGAAATAAAGAGAAGGATTGGGATGGCAAAAGAAGCTCTGGGTAGACTAGTTAAAATCTGGACAGACCACAATCCTGGAAGGCAACTAAAATAAGACTTCTCAAAGCACTAGTACTTCCTCTTGCAACTTATGGATCAGAGTATGGACACGGAATGCAGCATACCGCAGAAGAATGGCGTTGGAAATGATTTGCTATCGTAGGGTACTAAGAATCCCGTGACAGCTTATAGAACTAAAATCTCTATGCTACAAGATGTGAATATATGGGATCATGAAAGGCTGCTTTCAATGATTTAAAGACGAATTCTAAAATTCTTCGGTCACTTAATACGAAAGGACGGTATGGAGAAGATAATGAACCAAGGAAAAGTAGATGCTAACAGAAAAAGAGGTTGATCTCCTGTAAGATTTATAGACCAATTCAAAGACTTCACAAACATGTCGGTTGCAGCAATTATTAGAACGGTAGAAGATAGAGTGGCATTGCGAAAAGTTACTCAAAAGAATCTCAGTCATTATATTTCAATTGTACAAGGTTTTTCAGAGTCATTTCTCATAGAACTATCTACTGAGATCTACGAATTCCTCCTTGAGCAACATAATGCAATTAAAACAGAATAACTCGAAACAAATAAAATTATATCATTTGTGTGTTAGTAATAATAATAGATAAGAAGTAAATCTTATTTCCAAAGTAACCAAAAACTGAACAGATAGTCTCGCGTTGGCAAAAAAAACATTGAAAGCTTGTTAAATTGGTGTAATACTAATCTAAACTTATAAAAATAATATTTATACTTATAAAAATAATATTTGTTATGTATTTATCAGGAAAGTACTGGATAAATAATCTTACTTCTTTGTTCTCTATAGAGATGATATCGCAAAAAGGCCAATAGTCATTGTTAAATTCTTGTTAATACTTAATCGGGACTCAAAAAGGTGGTCACAGTGCTTACCCCGTCCTCACAGATATAAATTTTAACAGTAATAATATTTAAAAATAATGAAAATGCAACTTAGAAGGCACAAAGATAAATGAAAATATGCTCATAACATGCAAATAACTCAGTTATTTTTCTTTTCAACTTTACACGCTGGGTAATTTCACACGTAATTTACCGGAATTCTACCGGTAACTTTACCGGTAAAATATATTGTTATTAATTACTAAAGACACACTAAGTAACCTCTTTCATATGTCATCGTTTTCACCTAAGATATTGGTTTTAATTAAATACTTAAACCTATTAACGAGAAACAGAAAGTCAAATTTAAGAAAGAAAATAAAATGACGTTCTTGCGAATTATATAATTAAATACGTTGAAATGGACTAAATTTTTTTAAAGGTTGAATTTGCGACAAAAAATTCTAGAAGCATTGACGCTTTCATGCAAGGGGCGGCTTTAGCCTAAACTTATATACCGCACCATCTTGCTTGGATATTTAGGAAGCATTTCCACAAAAATTATACAAAACGAAATGCAATTTATCCTTAAAAAATGTCAATTTACTGGTCATTTGACCATAAACCTTTATTACACCCACAATAAAATATTGATATGATTTGCACCCTTAATCTATTGGAAACAAATTTAATACTATTTTTCTGGTTGATATGCTCTTCCTTGACTTGTCTACACATTTAATAGTATGGCAAATACATTCTTTATTTCAGAAACAATATCCGTGAATAATAAGAGAGCAATTTTTAAAACTACCTGAGAACAGTGCAAGTGCCGTGTAAATGGGGAAACTAATTCTTATTAAAATAACATTGGGCATCTCAAGGGTCCGTGCTGGGACCTCTGCTGTACTTCATTTCTATTAATGAAATGCCAGAGTTTATCTGTAATGGAATTACATTTATGTTTACTAATGTTACTTAAATGATGGTGAAAGCATGGTTTCCAAAGAAGCTAATAAAATATTATATGAAAGTTGTAACACGTGGTATCGTAATAATAATTTATTTAAAACGTAGAAAAACAAAGTATGTAAATTTTAGATTTTACTCTAAAGCCACTAGGTTTCTTTGATTGTTTGTTTTGTTCCAGTAGAAAAAGTCACCTAAGATTTTTAGAAATTCACATTTTAAGAATATACTGTCTAAAGTATTACTTATAGTATATATACTATTATCTCTCATATAATCTACGCTTATAGGAACTGTACTAACGGTAAGAAAATATTTCTACTTCAGAACCTAGAGAAAATATTGATTTTTATCGTCAACACAACAACATTTCCCTATATATTTAGATACAAGTTAATGCTTTATACAAAAATAGATATAATCAGTTTTTAAAAAATGTAATTAGCAATTCATACATTACTAGGAAGCCTATTACGTCACTCATTGAAAAAGTATGTAAAACTACATAGAAAATCATGGAAAAACTTGCCTTAGTTTTCTACAGAATTTTACAAAATATTTATTTTAACAGAGAAAAATTAAAAAGACCTAGATTTAAGCAATAATGTTAGATATAGCTATGTACTATTGTAATTTTCCATACTGGTATGTAATATATAGAACATAAAATGTATAGATCAGTACATAATCTACATAAACACATTTACACCTGCGCGCGATCTTGCTCGAGACTATTGTTTGACGCCATTGTCAAAGTATTGAATCTTGTTCGTGCTATTAAAAGTTGATTGATACTGGTGTCTCCAAATATTTACGTAGACACACGCATTTAAACAGCGAGAAGTAATTTTTTATTTCTTAGTAATTATTATTTGACTTGAATCATAAGCTGTGCTTTATGTAGTGCAAGGTATATCAGATTAAGGTTAGTTGCCCACACTTGTGTGTTATTTCTCGTTTATGTTAATTTTTCTATTCTTTGTTAGATTACGTAATAAAAACTAATTTAAATATTTTAAATGTAAAAATACCTATAAATTATTGAATTTTACCTAAATGTATGAATTTCATTACTTTTTTTGAGTAATTTATTCTACGTATTTATCTAATCGCTTTTACATAATTTTATGAAAATTTACATGAAAACTTGGAATGTTACAGAAATTGTGTAAAATTAAAAAAATAATTTATGGTTATAAATGGGCTCATGATTATCAAAGTAATTATTTTTCGCATTGTACATTAAAAATGGGAAACAGAATGTGTTTTTTGTTAATATTCCAAGTCAACAACAGTTTTAGGAAAACAGATTTATAAATCGTTATTATTCCCAAATATTGATTATACGAATAAATTAAAATTTGATATAAATATCACTATGGCAAAGTTTTCATTTTATTAAAAAAACAGCTTAAATTCCAACAAGAAAAATAAGTAAGATTTTTCAAGAATAAGTGAAATATAATATGATATACTATAAAAACATTGTTACTGTTTTGTGAAGCAAAAAACTATTTAGAAGTCATATTTTTTAAACAAAACTAATTTAAAACTAGAACACAAGAAAAATACATTATGAATATATATATTATATATATATATATATATATATATATATATATATATATATATATATATATATATATATATATCTGTATATATATATATATATATATATATATATATATATATATATATATATATATATATAATATATATATATATATATATATATATATATATATATATATATATATATATATATATATATATATATATATATATATATATATACCATGGTTTCCACAATTTTTTTGTTTTTTGTTACACCTGAATACGAGTATCTAGGTACATTCTAAAAAATATATTTTTTACTGAAATGTATTCTGATAATGTCATTTTGTGACAGTTCAAAAAATTTAAAAACCATAGTAAAACCTGTCAAAAGCGGCCACAAAAAAATTTAGAAATATTGGCCGTTTAAGATAGGTGGCCGTTATTCCCAGGTTTTGCGCCCTATAAATAAAAGACATACATTTTTCTATTTTTAAACATTTTCTTTATTTTACTAAATAGTGTTAGCATAGACACAGATTAAAAAGTTAAACTGATTTTATAATATAAGAAAATATTTTGAATGTACAGTATATACACTATAGTAATATATACATAATATGGATTGTTTAAAAATATATACATGTTATTAGGCTTTTTGTGAAGTACGTTTCAATTGTTGTTTGTTTAAATTTTTCAGCTTTGATTTCAAAACCTCAGATTACAGAAATATCTATAGCCATTTCATCATCCACAAAAAATCTGTCTGTATCGCGCAGTTCCTCAGCAATTTCCGAAACACTGAAGTTTGAACTTTCTGTAGCCACATCACTATCACATGGAACAAAAACCCATCCAAGTTTACAATTTTATCATGGCTAAAGCAAAGAGCTGAGCAAGGGGTATTTCGTCTCCTTCGTCAAAAATAGCATCTTCTGAAACAACATCGGAGAATCTGGCCTGGAAAAAACATTTTTTAATTGTAGGTGGAGAAAAGATTTTTTCACGCAGTTGTAATCCATATTAATGCGTTAAATTTATGCTTTTTTCAGATTTTTCAAAATCGCAATAAGTGTCAACCAACCTAAGTAAAAAATTTCTATGTATCATCCTAAAATTTTGAATTATTCCTTGGTCATTGGTGGCCATGAGGTGGTATTTGGTGGCAAAAAAACCAGCTTAACATTTTCTAGTGGCCCTTTACAATGGGAAGTAGCGTTGTCCAAGAAAAACAGCACTTTTCTATTTTGTTTTCTTTATTTTATTATCAAATTTTTGGAGCCATCTGGTCATAATTTCTGACGTCATCCAGGCCTCTTTGTTAATTTTCCATTCTAAGGGTAACTCGTCAACATGACTACCTTTAAAACAACGAGGATTTTTACTTTTCCCAATTATTAACGGATTTTCTTTTTCTCCTTCCATATTTGCACACAGTAAAATAGTTAATCGCTATTTTGCTATCTTCTTTCCTGCACATTTACCGGTTTTAAAGCAAATGTCTTATTTAGCATGGCTCGGTAATAAAGACCTGTTTCATCAGCATTGTATACATCTTGTGGAGAATAATCTTTTAAAATTAGCGGTAATGTAGTTTTCCAGGCCTCTACACCTTTCAAATTTACATCTGCTGACTCACCAGAAACTGGCTTAAAAGTAATATTGTGCCGTTTACAGAAACTTTCCAACCACCCATTTGATGCAGCGAAATTTTCCACTTTCAAGCTGCTTGAGGCCTCCAGTGCTTTTTGTTTGAGTAGTGGTCCAGACATTGGAAGTGCTTTATTCCTGGCCTTGCAAAACCAATTGTAGACAACTTGATTCACTGCTAATCCTGCTGACTGACTGAAATTTTCGTTTTTGCTCCAAGTTAACACCCTCTTCAAACATCTTTTTTAGTTTACTCTTATTTTTTAATATATCGAGCATCTGCATTTTTCCAACCTCGAACTTTTCAGCCAGTTTTCGCGAACTTAACGCAAACTTTTCACTTTAAGCGATGATAATAATTTTGGCTTTTAGTGACAAACATTTTGGTTTTACCGACATTATTAAGAACGTGTTCAGTACGAAGACAACTTTAAAACAATGGAATAAACAGAAAACCAGATAATTTTATCAACAATAATGGGTATTTCCTTGAATAAATTGCCCAGTTACAGTAGTAGTAAAAGTAAAAGGTTGAAGGCCAATAAAAATAAATAGTATGTCGTAAAACCCTTCGGCCAGCCAGGTCGTTATTATCAGGTAAATTTCTAAGGAAATATGCCATAAAAATTTTGGTTTAACTGGCCGTGGCCGTTTATTACAAGTGGCCGTAATTAACAGGTTTTTGTATACGGTAACACAGTAAATAAATAATGGAAGTCATTGAAAAATTTATTTTTGGAAATCTGCCCGAGATCATTCAGTGGAAGAAGGGTATGTATCATCCAACACAAAAATTTTGCTAAAATGAGTTCTTGAAAGTTTTTTGCTTTTCCTGAAAGTTGAGGATGAACAACATATGCTCCTCTCCTAGTCACCTCTTTGTAAAATCATGCGCTACTTTGTAACCGTGTGTGTATTTTATGATAACAACTTTTGTAAAAAAAATTTGTTTGTTCGTATTCATTATGTCTACAGAATCAGCACAGTATAATAATAAGTTGTATTTAATTTTAATTCGATTCATTTCTCGTAATAATTGAAGCACAAAAATTGTTGAGTAACATTTATATCTTATTTTCCTTTCTTCAAATTGATGTATAAACCAAAGCTAAGTAATCAGTTTCTAACAAAACATAATCTTTATTTTCAGCCTCGTATGATGCAACGCTGAAGCTTTCGGATTTAAACATCATTTTCCTATGAATCATGAAACATTTTTGTGGATACAAAATATACTTATGGGCTTCACTTTACCCTAGAGGTGACTTTAACACACCTATGATATGATATTTGCGTTGATTTCTTGAAAATAGGTGTATTTACAATATACAAAAACGAAAGATAGAAATAATTTTCTGTTATTTTTCTTAAAATTTTTAAAAATATAATAATATACCGCATAAACATTAGAAGTGTGAAAAATGTGTCTTGCAAAAAGATCACAACCGTCAAACCTACGTATGCAATTATTTAATTAGTTTTAATAACGACTTATATAACACTGTAAATACCGGATAAACCTATTTAAGTTTTATTTTATTTGTTGTACTAGATGAAAAATTAGCTATTACTTATTTTTGTTACAACTATTTACATAAAGTTTTTGTCTTTTTTCTAAAATATAAATTTTGAATTTTCTTGTTCATTTTTGGGAAACCCCACAATCTTTTCGAAAAAGAATCCGTTTAACTTAATTTCTGGGAGTAGTAAAAAGTTACAAAGTACCAAATCAGATGAATAAGGAGAATAATTTAATACACACAATTACCTAGATCACGATATTCAGGTCAAACATGAGAAATGAATGTTTAAATATTTTCAAATAATACTCGTTAGATAAATTATTTAATTAATTCATAATAAATAATACCTTTACTAATATAGAAAACAGTAACGTTGGTTTGGTTTTTATAGAAGTTTTTTTGTGTTTTCTTGGCTTACGGTAATTATTATTATTATATTATCAGTAGCAATTTAGTTTATAAAGTTTTTTACTTGAGACTCGTAGGATTTCTGTGGAATACAAACGTTTTAAAGACAGCAGTAGATATATATATATATATATATATATATATATATATATATATATATATATAAATATATATATATACATATATATATATATATATATATATATATATATATATATATATATATATATACGAGGCATGTTTTTTAAGTAAGTACGGTTTTGCGATTCCGCCGCCGCAGCGATACGGTCGGCGTTCCGCGCATGCGCGCTGGTAACCTACATCTCATGTCTACGCACTGACGCCATTACAGTCTGATTCTTCATTGTATACGTTGTTTACTGAGTGTTTAAGATGCCTCCGACAATCGTGAGTCCCGCCGATTGTAAAGTACGGGCTGTTATACGATTTCTTAGTGCTAAAGGCGTAAAACCGATCGATATTCATCGTGAGATCTGTGAAGTTTACGGACAAAACATTATGAGTGATGGAATGGTAAGGAAATGGGTGAGAGCATTTAAAGATGGCCGCACAAATGTGCATGATGAAGAACGGAGTGGGCGTCCTTCGGTCGTTAATGAAGATTTGGTGCAGAAAGTGGACGAAAAGGTGAGAGAAAACAGACGCTTTACAATTTCATCATTGTGCGACTGCTTTCCTCAATATTCTCGTAGTGTTTTGTATCGCATTGTGACCGAGAACTTGAATTACCGGAAATTGTGTTCACGTTGGGTTCCAAAAATGTTGACGGATTTGCACAAAACCCAACGTTTAGGCAGTGCATTGACTTTCCTTGAGCGGTACCACAATGAAGGTGAACATTTTTTAGACCAAATTGTTACTGGTGACGAAACATGGGTGGCCTACGTCACACCAGAATCGAAACAACAATCCATGGAATGGCGACATTCATCATCACCCAAAAAAGTGAAGTTTAAGCAAACAATTTCTGCCCGCAAAATCATGTGCACAGTTTTTTGGGACAGAAAAGGAGTATTGCTAGTGGAGTTTCTGCCTCGTAATGAGACAATCAATGCAGCGTCTTATTGTGAGACATTGAACAATCTGCGTCGTGCAATCCAGAACAAAAGACGTGGCAAGTTGAGTAAGGGTATCGTTTTGCTGCATGACAATGCCCGTCCACATGTGGCTAATCGACCAAAGATCTCATCAAATCTTTTAAATGGGAAACTCTAGATCATCCTCCATACAGCCCTGATCTGGCGCCCAGCAACTACCATTTGTTCCTGCACTTGAAGAAGCACCTGGGTGGTCAGCGTCTTCAAGACGATAACGAAGTCAAAACATTGGTGATACAGTGGTTAACAAGTCAGGCGGCAGAATTTTATGAGGAGGGTATTCAAAAACTGGTGCCACGTTATGACAAGTGCCTCAATATTCACGGAAATTATGTAGAAAAGTAGATTAAGGTACAGGCTTTCATGTAAAAATAAAATTATAGCGATATCTTTGCACGTCTTTTTTTAATTCCAAAACGGTACTTACTTAAAAAACATGCCTCGTATATATATGTATATATATATATATATATATATATATATATATATATATATATATATATATATATATATATATATATATATATGTATACATATATATATATATATATATATATATATATATATATATATATATATATATATATATATATATATATGATTTTGATTTTATTTTATTATTTTTGCACGTAAAATGGGTAAATCCAAAGTTTATTTATTTGTTTTATATTGTCATTACTTTAATTGTTATAGGTTTATAATTGAGTTTTATTAGGTAATTATTTCATTGTATACTATACTCAAGTTTTCCGTGTCATTTCAATAAATTAAGGTATTTTTTGTTCTTCGTATATGTATCATTTCTTTTATGTTTCGTTTTTTATCATTATTTTCCAAATCTAGGATTTGGATATTATTAAAATTGAAATTATGTAATTCGTCTATGGCATGTTTTGATAGGGCAGTATGGTATTGATTTGTGTTTCTTATGCTATTTTTATGTTCTGTTATTCGTCTTTTTAAATTATGTTTTGATTGTCCAATGTAGATTTTTGGACAGATTATGCAATCTATTTGAATATTAAGTTTGCTTGTTCTATGGCTGTAGCAGAAAAAACAGTTAACAACTCAAAAAATATGTTTATCAAACTTAAACCAACAATAGCCGCAACAGAACAAACAAACTTCATAAACAAAATAGATTGCATGACCTGTCCAAAAACATACATTGGACAATTAAAACAATATTTAAAAAGACGAAGAACAAATAGCATATGAAGCACAAATCAAAACCATACTGCCCTATCAAAACAAGCCGACGAATTACATAATTTCAATTTTAATAATGTCAAAATCCTAGATTTGGAAAATAATCATAAAAAATGAAACATGAAACATAAAACATACATATATGAAGAACAAAAAAATACTTTAAAGTATCGAATTGACACGGAAGACTTGAGTATAGTATACTAATAAATAAACTTTGGATTTACCTGCTTTACCTGCAAAAATAATAAAATAAAATATTTGAACCTTCTAAATTTGGTATAACGAAAACTGTAGAAGTGTTAAAATGTAAATAATTTAATGTCAAAAGATTCATCTAGACATAAGGTAGGATAATTATAACTAAACATTAATTTATATATTCTTGTATAAAACAACATTAATAATAGACATCTATTTTCCATCTTAAATACTAACATTAAATAATTTTTTTTGTAGTTCTAATGATGGTTTAAATACAATAAACCGAAATGTAAACCAAAATTAAACTTGTTCTATTAAATTGACCGCAAGACCAAGAACAATATATATATATATATATAATATATATATATATATATATATATATATATGTATATATATATATATATATATATATATATATATATATATATATATATATATATATATATATATATATATATATATATATATATATATATATATATATATATATATATATATATATATATATATATATATATATATATATATATATATATATATATATATATATATATATATATATATATAATATATATGGATTGAATTAGAAAGATAAAATATAATAATATAAATCTAATTCTTATCTAACCCCCTAAAAAAAATAATTCTCTTTCTACAGTCAATAAGCTTTTCTAAAAATAAGTTGTTTTGAAAAGTACTTTTGTCTTGCTAGGAAAATTTAATTTAATCCTGCAAACTTTCCTAAATAAAATAAAATGGAAAATTTACTTTAAAAGTAACTTTTAATTCAACTCAAAGAAAGAAGTTTTTATTCACTTTAGCGTCTGCTCATAAAGTCTTTAGGCTGACTGTAAGTTTTGTATCAAGCAAACCAAGCTTTTAGTTAATTGCCAACCCAGCGGGTATAAACTACTAATAAAGTGTTTTGTGTACACACTTACCCTTGTAATTATTTCATTAAAGTTGGGCCCTTGCTTAGCGGCTCAGTGTTGTTAAGGAAAGGCTTTAAGAGCTCATAAAGAGCAGATGGAACGACAAATACCACTTGTATTTACTAGACTGTGAAACGTGCGGACTATTTAAAAAAACTAACCTACATTCTAAGCTGTCGCAGGTTATTAAACTGGAAAATTTAATTATTATTTTCAAATAAGGGTAAAAATACTGAGGATAAAACGTTTCTGTGAGATATTTTAATGGTTTTAGTATGGAGGGTTTTTTAAAACATATTTTAAATATTATTATTTTTACGCACAACTAGGTTTCAGATTTTTAATTAATTAATTAATGTAATAATAATATGACGATAGTTGGGACTATAGGCCATTTTATTTTTTTTTACTTTTCCATTCTTATATTATTTAAAAACGTCACATGATTGCAGTTGTTTCAATTGAAATAATATTCAATTTTGAATTGCTGTCACAGTTTAATATCATATTTGATTACTTAAGTATAGCTTAGAAGTATTTTTATAATTTTATTGGTTAAGCAATAAACTTAGAAGCAATATTTACAACTTGGCATAGTTTTGTCATTTCTTAAATTTATTTCTGGACATTTGCAACTAGGTGATGAGTCTATTACCATTCTTTTGTATCTGCAGATTATATATATATATATATATATATATATATATATATATATATATATATATATATACATACATATATATATATATATATATATATATATATATATATATATATATATATATATATATACGAGGACGCGCTAACGGTAACCTTTTTTTCGACTTGATTCACTATTATCATCACTGCTTATTCCTTATGTTACCTAATGTAATAAAATATATCCTAGAACCTGGCCAAAGAACATATGTATCTATGAATTTAGAGAAAAAGAAACACGTAAATCGGATAAGTGGTTCTCAAGTGATAAGCACACTAATGGACAGATAGATAGAGAGACGTTGCATTTTATATATATTATAGATTTATTAGAATTTATTAGTTTTGAACTTTAATAATTTTAGATAGCCAGAAGACGTAAAAGCACTACATACGGGCGTATAATACCGGGTTCCTTATCAAAAAAGATACAATAGCAAAACTTGGCGTAATGACCTGACTTCTATACTTGACGTAATTTTAGCTTTCGTAAAATAATGTTAATGTTACTCTGACGCCCTTCCTATGTTAACTGAACACGAAGCAAAATACTGATAAACTTTTTTCCTACAATATTTAAATTTAAATATAAACTCTGACATTGTCATAATATTTTTTTATTAAGACTAAGTTAAGCTAATATAAAAGTAAGGGATATATGCAGTATAAGTTCTTAACAAATTATGTTTTATGAAAGATCAAGGAGGGACTTAAAATAACGCATCTGATGATTCATACCTTAATATTTTTTAAATGATTAAACTTGTTTCGGAGCGAAACTTTAATATGTGTAGAAGTCTGTTCTAATATTGAAGCAGATGTTTCGATGAAAAAGTACAAAGGGTTTGTGGATGTGGTCAAGATTTTTCGGGATGACGAAGCATATCATCTTCATCTCTTGTCTGCTGTAACCTATGTGGTCAAAGTAAAGCTAACTTCAGAATGATAATATTTTGTATCAATAACAATTGATTTTTAAATATTACGACTGTTATTCTCTTATATCTAAATAAAAAACACGTTATGGTTAGTTTATTTTCATTTAAATGAACTCGATTTGACCATTACTAACATTATCCTTTTTTTCTCGGTGAAAAGTTACCTTTTAATCAGAATTTTAAAGTAGTTTAAGCTGTCCTGCCCTAAGACTAATAAATTATCGCTACGGACGGAGACGGCCATAGCATAGTAGCGTGCCTTCTACGCCGGAGACCCGATTTCGAAGCTCAGGGGGAAATATTAAATTTAAAAAAAAAAACATTACAACGTGATGGTCGCCTCTCTAAGGAAGGCAATAGCAAACCACCCTTAGTATCGGACCTACAAGTTAATGCCTTTCGGAATCGGCATTAAACTGTAGGTCCTCTCTGTGGAGCACTTAAAAAAGGTACCAACTATAGGCAAAGGCGACATGGTCGCCTAAGTCCGTATCAGATATGGTACTTCAAAAAGAAGAAGATTGCTACGAAAAGTCACCATGTCCATTATCTAGCCTACTAACCAGTGAGATTAATTTTATTTGATTTCAAAGAATTTTTTTATATTTATAATTTTAGTAAGATTTTAATAATTTTGTAAGATTGGTTCTAATTTTACGTCAACTCTTACATTCCTGTAAAAATTTTCTCAAAAGGATCTATCATAATCATTATCAATGGCCTCCCTATAATAACCGGTCAACCAGTTTTTAAAATGGCAACAAAACGGGGTCCTGCTAGAATCTATTTAAAATATAAAGCCGGAATAATTGGTCGCATTTTCGAGAAATTCAGAAGTATAAAATGTTTCAAAAAAATCATACGATAAGAAGATAAATAACCATTTTCAAATACTATACTAGTTTAAATATGCTATTTCAAAGTGTGGTCAGGTTAGTTACAATGGAACTTCGCAAAACCTAAAACGAAAATATAGGTGAAAATTTTGTCCTTCAAAAATCATTGAAATAGGTTGAAAAATGTAAAATGTTTTGAGCTATAATAGAACAGGAAATATTAACTGGGTCTGATTATGAATAAAAACTAATAAACATCCCACACAGAAGACGCTGCCATAGGTTAATCAATTATGTTTAAAATCCATAATATATTCAGAAATGACATTTCGAGTTTAACAGCAATAAAACGCAATAAAACGTCATATAATAGAAGCATGCCCATGGAGATCCTATTCTGGCCCTTTGCAAGATTTCATGATTGCAACAGAGAGTGGAAGCGAATACATCAAAAATTTAGATGTTTATTTGTAATACGTGTTTTATGTTTGTACTTTGCTCTATACTATTACTATACTACTATTTGCTTCTTTCTTGACATTGAAATTTAGCCAAACGCTGACTGAATGAATGAATGAAATTTATTTTTCAGTTTCACAAGAGTTTCGTTTATTAATCGTCCTACAGTTCTCTTAATTATTTTCCTAATATTCGTGCATCTCTGTTATTGTTTTATTCTATACTATTTATGCTGAGGTTTATTTATTTATTAGCTTCTATGTAAATTGTTATTTCAGTTAGGTTATTTTATTCGCCTATATATAAACTGTTACTTCAGTTCAGTTCAGGTTTTATTATAATAAACCGCATTTAAAAAAAGTTATTACTTGATTTCTATTGTGATTTAATCTTATTTTATCTTATTATTATTAAAGAGCATAATTTTGTGTAAATGGTTTTAAAAATTGCTAAATTGAAGTTTAAAATGCTTCAGAGTTATTTAAAACAAAAAACCGCCATTTTACTTCACCTACGGTTGAAAATAAAAATAATGAGAAAATAACGTAATTTTTAGATTTTTCGATCCCAAAAAAAATGAAGTTAAATATGATAAGTAAAACCCTCAAAACCATTCTCCTACATAAATTCTTACATATTTGAATACGAATAATTAATCTTAAAATTTATTAACTAACGCATCTGAATGCCAAGAAAAAATCTTATAGTGCTGTTGAAACTATAAGTGATTTGTCGATCTCTCTTTCAGTGTTTTTCTTCGAAGCAATTTATCTTAAAAATTATGGATTTCTTTCCTACCATAAATTTGAAAAGTATACCTAATTTAAAATTGATATCTCAATTCAAGATTATTAAGTCAACAGACCAATATACCGTTGGAAATTGAAAACTATTTTCTTTGTGATATAGGGATTCTAAAACGGGAGGGCGTTTACCTGACCATTGCGCCTTTATGAGGGAATTAAAAAATACTATAATATACCGAAAACTCTGTAACACAATGTAAACGATTCCTCTCAATATTGTACACAAATTTAAACGGGAACTTTAAAAATAATAGCAGTTGGTCTTCTAAAGAACAATTTTACCTTCAGAAAATACAAATACCATACATACACCTACCTTAAATGTCCAATTTAAATATATAGACGTAAATAAACAAACTGTATAACAGATATGATGGAAGTTATATAATTTTACCATTGTGCATATGGTTTGTATGGAAAGCTAAAAATATGTTTAATGATTCTTCCTAGAGCTTTATAATATACTTAAATAATTACTAAAGATCAATCTCTAAAAAATAAATACATATATAAATAAAAGGAAATAACATTTGGAAAAGGGGAAATTTAAGACCTTTTGTCATTTAACGGTCGTATCGTTTGAAAAAATATAAAACAAAATAAGTTCGTAAAAGCGGATCAAGACGTCTCCTTACAGGTATATATCTGAAATTTCTCGATTCTGCAATCCAATTTGACCAAAATTATATGTTCAATCGCAGAAAGAGGCAATTTCGAAACACATAAAACTCTCGGAAAAAATGAAACATTTTTATAGCTCATCCAATCGATATCGTTTTCTTCTACCCTGTCCGCATGATTTAACATTACTACTGAATTGTCGTACTTTTCTTAGATTCGGCAGATATGTATTTGCGGTGTGGTTCATTGTTCCTTCTGTTATCCATTTTAAGATCTATTTTGTAGGTATTGTATGGGATAAAGGGTAATGTGACTGACGAAAAACCGAAAAAGATTAAAAAGCGTCCTATTTAATTCAATGCTGTATGGAGAATTTTGTTTCGAAGGGACAAAAAAGGTGACTGTTGTCAAAATAAATTTTTGCAGGAATGAACCATTAAAAATTTACGTAAATTCTGTTTTGAGGTAAAAGGAAAGACAAAAAAATCGGCTACTTGCAAACACGTAATTCTAAAAAAAGCACTGAATTTGATTTTCTCAAGCTAACGAGTATCCTAATCCAAGCACTCCCAGTGGATACATATATATATATATATATATATATATATATATATATATATATATATATATATATACATATATGTATACATATACATATACATATACATATATATATATATATATATATATATATATATATATATATATACATATATGTATACATATACATATACATATATATATATATATATATATATATATATATATATATATATATATATATATATATATATATATATATGTATATGTATACATATATATATATATATATATATATATATATATATATACATACATATATACATAGCTATAAATAGTGATAATTATATTAAATGCACGGTTTCAAAAAAATTCAATTTCAGGTGTTGTAATCTGTTGAAATTCTAAAATAAAATTATAAGAAAAAATCTTGTCCGGTTGGAAGAATAGGGCGCTCAAAGAAGAGGAAAGCGTGGTCGGTGTCTGTATATTATTGTTTGAAATTAGAGAAATAAATAATTTTCATTAGAGAATTAATTTAGTATAAATTCTTCACTCAGTCATTCACCATAATGATAATATGGGGCAAGTAGTTCAAATACAGATCAAAAAATTCGTTTCATGCATATATGTATATATATATATATATATATATATATATATATATATATATATATATATATATATATATAAAGAAAGAATCCAACCCAAGTTATATATATATATATATATATATATATATATATATATATATATATATATATATATATATATATATATATATATAACTTGGGTTGGATTCTTTCTTGAACCTTGGAATTATGAATATATATATATATATATATATATATATATATATATATATATATATATATGTATATATATATATATATATATATATATATATATATATATATATATATATATATTTCAATTTTTGGGGCTTTATGGTTCTTTTGTTTTAAGGTTAGAGAAATTACATCATGTTCTAGTTAAAATTTTATTGAAAACGTTTCGCCTAATTTGTAGGCTTCTTCAGTTCATCTAAAAATTGAAATTTTCAATCAATATACATTTTCCTCCTCCCTTTTTTACATTTTGATTTTGATTTTACAGGATAGTTTTGGATGTTTAATAGGATGCACAAATTTTTTAATTATAAATATATAAAATTGTTAAGCTTATAATACAATGTGGAAGGTGAAATAATAAAAATACACATAAAAATATACATAAAAACTTACATATTGGGGTTGAAACGAAGGCACACTTAACATTCTTTAAAAGGTACTACTAAGACGGTCACATTTTTTAAACTAACTTTAGACATGTATAGGGAACGAAAGTCATTCTTTGGTTTGTTTATGTGTTTCTATTTATTAACTGTTATTAAGTTTTTATGAGAAGAGTCCGAAATAAATATGACTCAGACCCCTAACGTCGCTTTTGTTGTTTTTCTCTCTTATTAATACAAATCATTTCATGGATTGATCTTTTAAAATAATTTGATTCTTTTTTTTTAAGGTTTTTGTATTTTTAAAATCAAAAGAGTGTTTGGTTTGTTGAACGTGTTTGGATAGAGCTGTTGGGTTATTCTTATCATACTTATGGCCATTCAGTCTAGTTTCTAGATGTTGTTTAGTCATGCCGATATAACAGCCGTTGCAGTTTTGACAAGGAATTGACAGAGGCTTAAAACTAACAAATCTTAAATATAGAGCAGAAATAATAGAAAAAATAAAAACTATCTTAACCAACAACAATTATCTGGTTAATCTAATTAACAAAGTTTTAAAAACCAGAATTCACAAATTATATAATACTCTAGATAAACAATCAAAACAAAGAACACCTACAACATACATATCCATGCCATATATTCAAGGACTTTCAGAAAAAATTAAGGCAGTCCTCAAAAAACATAATTTAACTGTTTGCCACAAAACGCATAACTCATTAAAACGCCTTTTTACCCCCTTAAAATCCAAAACACCCCTACTGAAACAATCAAACCTGATATATTCCATTCCTTGTCAAAACTGCAACGGCTGTTATATCGGCATGACTAAACCACATCTAGAAACTAGACTGAATGGCCATAAGTATGATAAGAATAACCCAACAGCTCTATCCAAACACGTTTAACAAACCAAACACTCTTTTGATTTTAAAAATAGAAGAATCTTAAAAAAAGAATCAAATTATTTTAAAAGACAAATCCATGAAATGATTTGTATTAATAAAGAGAAAAACAATGTAAACGACAAAAGCGACGTTAGGGGTCTGAGTCATATTTATTTCGGACTCTTCTCATAATAACTCAATAACAGTTAATAAATAAAAACACATAAACAAACCAGAGAATGGCTTTCGTTCCCTATACATGTCTAAAGTTAGTTTAAAAAATGTGACCGTCTAAGTAATACCTTTTAAAGAATGTTAAGTGTGCCTTCGTTTCAAGTTTCAACCCCACATGTAAGTTTTTATGTATATTTTTTATGTGAATTTTTATTATTTCACCTTCTACATTGTATTATAAGTTTAATAATTTTATATATTCATAATTAAAAAATTTGTGCATCCTACTGAACATCCAAAACAATCCTGTAAAATCAAAATTTAAAATCATAAAAAATGTAAAAAAAAGGAAGGAAAATGTATATTGATTGAAAATTTCAATTTTTAGAAGAACTGAAGAAGCCTACAAAATAGACGAAACGTTTTCAATAAAATTCCAACTAAAACATGATGTAATTTCTCTAACCTTAAAACAAAAGAACCATAAAGCCCAAAAAAATTGAAAAAAAATAATATATGTGTGTGTGTATATATATATATATATATATATATATATATATATATATATATATATATATATATATATATATATATATATATATATATATGTATGTATGTATATATGTATATATGTATGTATATATATATATATATATATATATATATATATATATATATATATATATATATATATATATATATATATATATATATATGTTTTGACGAATGTTCTCACGGGTGTGAAATGTAGTAATGGTTTTTCGGGTATCCCGTGTTAGCTTGAAGTCCCTTGATGGACGGTTTCGCTGACGTTTCGATGGAATCTCATCCATCTTTTTCAAAGCATTGATCACTGGTCGGCGACATTCAACGCCAAGATACCGACCAGTGATCAACGCTTTGAAAAAGATGGATGAGATTCCATCGAAACGTCAGCGAAACCGTCCATCAAGGGACTTCAAGCTAACACGGGATACCCAAAAAACCATTACTACATATATATATATATATATATATATATATATATATATATATATATATATATATATATATATATATATATATGTGTGTGTGTGTAATGTAAATGTAAAAACAAATAAATGAGATATTTTACAGATTATCGAATTATTTTTTCAACAATTATATATCTTACAAGTTAAAGGAACATAAATCAACATATCAAAAGTCTTAAATCAGGGGTCAGAGGATATCCTAGACATCACAGAAGAAGAAAAGCCTCGAAGGACATGAAAAATAATAAAGCTCCGGATGAAGACAATATTGTAGTAGAGGCAATTAAACACAGAGAACAACAAATTATGAAATCACTTAAAATGTTATTCAATAAATGCCTCCTGGAAGGAATAACTCCACTGCAATAAAATAATTAAACTATTGTTATCAGGCATAAAAAAGGAGATACTTCAGACCTTACAAACTATCGACCCATTAGCCTGATGAGCCATGTATAAAAGTTTTTCACGAAAATACTTACCAAGCGTCTAGTAAATAAATTCGAGTTTTTCCTTTCAAGAACAGGCAGGTTTCCGCTCACGGTATGGAAAAACGACCATCTGCTTACAGTTAAAATCCTCATTGAAAAAAGTATAGAATATAATAAGTCTCTTGTATTCATATTTGTGGACTTCGAAAATGCTTTTGATTCTGTAAATCAGCAGAGACTTTTAGAAGCGCTTGCTGAGTGTCTTATTGATCATTGATATTCCAATGTAATTAAATACATACATGAACATGCCACCGCTCATGTTAAAACACAAACTAATCAATCCACCAGCAAATTTCGAATCGAAAGAGGAGTGCGGCAGGGTGATACGCTGTCAGCTAAGCTTTTCGTAACACTTCTAGAAAGTTTTTTAAAATCAATAAACTGGGCAAAAATGGGTCTTAACATTGACGTTGAAAAGTTAAATCACCTATGTTTCACCGACAACAGGATAAGTTGGTTTAAAAATTAATCTAGCCAAGACCCAGTTTATGACAAATCTTGTATTAACCGACACTATAAAACTGAATAACGTAGAGATGGAGCAGGTGCACCAATAGAAATATCTGGCACATGAAATCAGCATAGGACGAGATAACCAAACACATGAAATTCAGCGGCGAATAGGTCTCTCCTGGGTTGCATATGGTAAACCAGTCTACGTATTTAAATCTAACCTTCCTATGTGTTTAAAAAGAAAAGTATTTAACAAATGCATACTGCCCATTCTTACGTACAGAACCGATACTCTCACAGTGACAAAGAAAAATATCAATAAAATATGTGTCATGCAATGAAAGATGGAGAGGTCAATGTTAGGCGTTACTCTTAGAGATCACATCCCAAATCGCATTATCAGGAAGAGAACGGGGGTACAAGATGCAGTCAAATTCATTCTACATCTTAAATGGAACTGGGCTGGGCATGTTGCTAGGTTTAAGGATGGGCGATGGACAAAGAGAATTATAGAGCGGCGACCAAGATCCGAAGTCTATCGGAGTAGGGGTAGACCACCAAGTCAGTGGACTGATGATTTGAAAAGAGTTGCTGGAAATTGGGTACAAGCTGCCCAGAACAGAAAAAAGTGACAAGACTTGAGGAAGGCTTTCTTCCAGCAGTGGACAGTATAAGCTGATGATATATATATATATATATATATATATATATATATATATATATATATATATATATATATATATATATATTTATATACGACAGAAATTCAATAATATAATATTAAAGTTCGAAGAAAAATAAAAGATTAAAACAATATTATTCGATTTTAAATAAGCATAACGTAGGTTAACTTATTAATAATTTATGCTACTATTAAAAATTTAGTTATATCTCCTTTTAGATATCTGTGCAATTTTCGATGTTACAATTAACGTTAGCATCAAAAAGTTTAATGAAAGTGATACATAAATTATTGTGCACAACTTGTAGCAGCTCATTGTTAAGTTCCTGTAACTAATCGCGTTGATTGGTTTAATTTGGCAGGAGAGGTTAAAGCTTAATAATAAATAAATGTAATTTGGGTCCTCGGAGAGTAAATAACCTACAGTAAATTTGGGGACGTTAAGAATAGTGAGTTACGTGTAATTTTCTGTATTTTGTATTGTAGAAATACGCAAGTTTCAATACGATACTATATGCAAAGTCTTATGACTTTACGCGTTCTGCTACAAAACTACCGTATTGTAGTCGTATATGACTAATATTTTAATGTCTTCTTACTTCTAAATAAGTAAATATTTCTTTCAATTCGCTCGGCACATATACATCATAAAATGTTGACAAACCTATTGCATGATATATTGCTGCCAGATGAGATGTATAGAAAATTATGTTTTCTTCGGTGCTCCAAAAACTCTTTATCGAAAGAAAAATCGTTCAGAAAATGATAATTTTCTTGACAAATTCACTAAAAATAAATTAAATTCTTACTTTTTAGGGTAAAACTTGTAACAAGAGTTTTGTGCTAAGTTTCTAAAGAGAAAGGCATTTACCGGATTTTTCGTTCACAACAATTAATTGATTTTGAATTTTTTTGTCATTATTATTAGCACCAAAAGTACCGGTTTTTTTCCATTTTAAAATTAATTTTCTATTCTCTATTTTCCCTACAAGATGTATGAAAAGATTTTTAAAATTTGTATATTTTCCTATCAGAAGATTTTTTTAGTTTGATTCTCATGAACTCGAATGTAAACATTCTACTTATTCAGCTGTAACTAAAGTAGCTCTTCAGGAATCATGTACATGTACAATGTACTTACAGCAATATTACTAATTAATAGCTAATCAACAAAATTAATAAATCATAATATACACATATGTATTTTTAAATTTTGGTATATCATCTAATACTTTTTTCTAAAAACAACTGCGGTTTGTCAAGATGAACAGTACTTAGAATAAGACAGAAGAAAGTTGTTTATACGTTTTGATGCAGCATGTCTACCTACAAAACTTTATATAAAAGTAATTTTAAAAAGCATAAAAACTCTAAGCGCTTCAAAGCCATCATACCTACCTTTGTTTTAAATTGGAATGAATATCGTTCTTTTGGATCCAAA
Organism: Pachyrhynchus sulphureomaculatus; assembly: GCA_019049505.1. Classification (NCBI taxonomy): domain Eukaryota; kingdom Metazoa; phylum Arthropoda; class Insecta; order Coleoptera; family Curculionidae; genus Pachyrhynchus; species Pachyrhynchus sulphureomaculatus. Next base: position 147,187,083 of record CM032446.1, on the reverse strand, counting down.
AATTACCCATTGATTGCTTTTTGTATAAAAATTACTTACCCGCTTATATGCAGTCGAGGTTAAATGTGACGAGATTTTTTTTCATGCTTACCGTTAAATACGCGAGGCAGACTTACAAGTCGATGCCCGCTTAGGATGCTTGCCAGTGTGAGCGTGCCTTACCTGAGTCGTACGGCAGCCCAGCCATATGTTATCGGATTTTTGCAATGTTCAAGGGTGCTTCAGCGTGATTTACTCGCGCACTCAAGAGAGCCTTTTGCTTATTTGCGCTTCATGCATAATGAGTAAAGAACGGTATCTTAACTCATTTCAACTGTATGCAAGGTACAGTTGATTTTGGGGCTCACAAGACGAGGATTGTACCAACAGAATTTTCAGAGAAGAGGTTGGGAAAAATAATAGGCCTCAAATAACATGGCTCAGTGTTGCTCCTGGTTGCTTTTATGTATTTAGCTGCTTTAATTTTATAATCACCCTTTGGAACCCTATGTATGTACAATATTTATCTGCCTAAAGTTTGTTCAAAATATCTTTTTAAAATATTTATCTTTAAGAGAGGATGGTCTCTATAGTGATTACCTTGCAGTGTTATTATACAAATATGCCTTGCCGATGGTTAATTGCTGACATAATCAAGCTTTAAAAAAAATTTTATTCAAAAACTTAATTCTCATGTTTAAGCTTCGATGATATTCAATTTTTTTAAAAGGATATTTCGGTACAACAATTTATTTATATTATCATTTCATTGAACGAATATCCCGCTATATTCTCCATTTTCTAGAATGCTTAACGCTGCGGACTTCTAGCCATTTAACTTTTCCTCTTTTTCTCTTACTGCTTTTAAATACAGATCAAGGAAATCTGTTTTGGGGATTAAGTTTCTGAGAATGTTGTAATATTCATTTGTTCTTTGATTTTAAGATCATGTTATGACACTGTAACTTCCTGTAATTTATATTTTAATACATGTTTATATTTATTGCAATGATTTCAATTTTTGAGCAGTGTAGCTTAAAACAGTGATTTAAATTTTTGAACAGTGTGCCTCGGCCGTGTATTAGGTGTTGCTGACCTGACTTGTTTGGTTTGCGTTGATTTTGCATCCCGGAAGTAAGCCATTTGAGAGATTCACTTTGAAGAAAGGAAAGTATATATAAACGGCCAGATGGAATTTTTAAGGGTTTTTTTTCGCCAGTATGTCGTAATGGCTTTTTTCCGCGGCCATGTCGTTGTAGGCTTTTTTCCGCCAGTGGGCTGTAGTGGCTTTTTTCTCCAGCAAGGCAGAGTGGTTTTTTTCAATAATGCCTTAGTGCAGTAACCTTTTTCCGTTCATTAAATATCCTGCTCATCCTCAGGCATTTCGGGTCACAAAGTGTTTAGCTACCCAAATAAGACTAGGATGGTAGTGGCTGAGACAATATTTTTATGAGGCCAAGTAGCTTATGGAAAACCCACGAGGAGAAAGCGACCAGTAAATCAGTAGCACACCAGTTTAAATATCTCACTTCCTGTCTACAAGTGTGCTTCCAATGACTACTCAACACGAGTAATCCGCGGAGTTAATTTCACAAAATTTTAATATCGTGTTTTATAAAACCTTTTATGAAAAACTTAATATCCTAATTTAGAGACTCTATGCAATAGTGTACACTCTTCTAGCCTAAGGGGTTTTTATTTTGTAGAAGTAATTTTAAGAATGTAATAAACGTAGGAATTTTTATTTTGCTAATATATATACCCTGTATATTTAAATTTAGCGTTTCACTGAACTACCCGCTTTATCTTTCAGAACGGAACCGTTGTACCATATTAAAATTTCTTTCAACAACTACATAATTCTTCAGTATTTTTTTTATTTTTTGAGATGAAGTTAGATTCTTCTTATTCTAAAATGAATATTGCCCAAAAATAGTACGACCAAATTTAAACAACTATAGAGATTATATTCAAAAGGCGTACATAAATTACCTTGATCTCCATTTATTCTACCAGTAAAAAACGAGCTAGCTTATATCTAGTTTTTGCTCTATCAGTATTAATATCCACTCAATCCATTCTCAAAATTTAAGATATACATACGGGGCAAATAACGGCTTCTATTTAATAAATAAAATATTTATTAAAAATAAAGAAAGTTGGGGCTATATAAAATAACGCCACAACGAGACGTTACAAAATAGCGCTCCAAAGTGAGGCTAAAAAGATAGTGCCGCAATCAGAGGCTATAAAAATGGCCCCGAAAAGAGACGTTATAATGTATAGAAAATCTATTCCTAATTTTCTAATGAATTTTCGAAAAACTGGTTGCTCTAGTGGAAATTATTTCGTATTAGTGGTTCAGTCACTTGATGCATGTGCTATCCTGCTCTTAGATATCGAGAAAAAAGTGCTTCCCTCATTTATGTTGCCCTGATTTATCACAGGAATTCTTTTTTTCCAAAAAGAACGTCCTTTAGATGTATCCCCTTCTTCGCTCTTACAATCCGGCTTCGTCACTGCCAAATAAAAAGTGTTAAGATGGCCAGACCCTCGAAAATTTTTTTGAACAAGAAAGTCAAGAAATATGATCAGTAGATATTAATTATTACTCTAATTCTATGATTATGATTGCCTTATATTCTACGAAAAATTGACTATTGTCTAAAAGGCATTTCAATATTCCAACAAATAAAGCAAAAGAAGAATCCCTAATGCTATCAATATAGTGGCAAAAGCTTGGCATAGTGGTGCAAGATTAATATGTGTTTCGTAAGACCCAATAAAAAAGGGACGCGAGCTTTTTTTTAAATCTTTTTCGAATTAATTTAGTTGACCTGCCAACAGAAGATTTTACAAGATGCCTATTCTCCATCAATTATGAGAAATATATTTTCGTTTTATTTGTGATTTTTTAATGTAGTAACATTAGGCAGCTTTGATAATTCAGGGTGTTATCAAATTCAAAAAATATTGAAACGGGTGACTCCTGGGGTCATGTAGAAGCACATTTAATACTTTTTTCCAAATTCGGAAATTTTTGAAAAATTAGAAAAAGGGGACAAAACTGCATTTTACCAAATCATTTGCAAAATTAACCTGCCCATGAAAAGCCGATATTGAAAAAAATAATTCCTTGGAACTCCCGAGAACAACTGGATCATTGCCCCTTAACACCTGATTTTCAAGTAGGGTGGATAGGGCAAATCGACCTTCAGCTTGAAAAAACCGTAGATAAAAATACATTTTCGTCTACAAAAATATTTACCGCCGATGAAAGTAAACTTTCCATCGTTTAGAAAAAAACGCAAAAAGTTTTAGAATTAAAATGGTAGAAACAAAGCGGCACAGTCAGAAGCGGAGAATGAGGCATTGTGTTGTACCAGTGTGGCTGGACAGTTTTTGCCACCACTTATGTTCAAAAGAATCCTGATTTTTTTTTTATTAAATTTGTTTAGGAAAAACCTGTTCATTATGGAGTTGTAGGGTACATCATCATCTTTATTATTGAGATCCGCTATTAAAGATGAATTTCCTGCAATCGGTCTTGCTACAAGGATCTCCCAGTTCCAATATATGTAGTAAATTCCATAACACCCCGTATATTCGTCTTTAGTGCTTAAAAATACGAGTACATATGAGAACTATGTGGGACTTTTGGATTAAACGATTTTTTTTTTTACATATCAAACCTTTTAGTTCATATAATGTATATCAATTATTTGTAGTAGTTGAAAAGGTATCAGCATTTTGACATTTTAATTAAGATAAGAGTCTGTTCTCCTATAAGCTTTAATGTCGGTTTGTTTTTTCCTAAAAAATGCCCATCGTTCTCCCGTTTTCTAGAACTTGATTACGCCACAGTCTTGTATGTAACTCAAGAGAGATAAATCAATTAAAATAAATAAACTAATCTGGAACAGTAGATTTCTGAAGATGCCCCATATAATCAGGGGTGAAACGTCGGAAAACCACTTTATTTTGAGATGGTCTAATCTCAAGAACTATGATTTTTAATAAACACAGTCAATAACTAACACAAATAAAAATTTATAACGCAATTAAGTAAGTTATTAAGCACAGCTATATATTTTGTTATTTAACCAATCCTCTTTCATAACTTGAACAAACTTTTACCCTAATAACACAATAAATAAATCCATATAGACCGAACCCTACGCAATGTTAATGGAATATGTTTCCCCGAATGAACGCAGGGACCTTTACGAAACGTACAAGATTGAATAATGCTAAATTATGGATAACCAATTAAAGTTGGTCCAAATCAATTAAGCTCAACACAGCGTCACCCACTATCACATAATATAGTATAATATTAACTGGGGCATTGAATTTATGAACTCATCATGTATGGCCATAAATTGTACCCTATATTAAATAACTATTACAAAGTCACGAAGTAAATATATTATTCATTTAAATCACTAACTATAATAATATTTTATAAAAGCCGTGGTATTACTAGACATGCAAACGTTTTTTTTACTGAGCAGAAGGGGTAGAGTATAAAGATGTGTTCACATTTTGTGTTGTCACAGGAAATATAGATATTGCTACAGAAAGACAAACATGTGGAACTAAACGACACCGAAAAGTGTAGCCAGAGGGATACCGCTAGATCACTAAAATGTGCTTGTCGCATTTCTTCATCATTGAAGGTCGTATCCATCTTGAAAGTGTCTAGTCGCTTTAACAAGCAGTTTTCGCTATCTGTCTGCTTGTCTCAGGGCATCGGTCACTCTAAGCCCCGTTATTGATTTTACGTGATCGGCCCAGCGGTTAGGTGATCAACTCGTGGTCTCTTCCTTTCTACCAACAAATGGTGGACAATCTTGTTTCATTATTTAGCTGTTAAAGGATAGATTTATTTGTACTTTTGGCTCTCCAAGGGATGCGAAGTATACGTCACAACACCATGTTTTGGAGGGCGTCTCTCTTCTGCCTTTCTGCAGCACCAATTGTCCATGATTCAGATCCATAGAGGGAGATTAAATTCCGTATAAGTTTCAGTTTTGTGGTTTGTGATGTTTCGGTATTGACAGACTCTTGTCTATTCATTCCTGATTTAATCTGCAAACTTTTTCTTATTTTCTTTGCACATCTGCCCTTATTGGTCAGCAGCGATCCTAGGTATACAAACTCTTGAACCACCTTCAAGACGGACAGTTCTCCGGTACGGGTCAGTTGTTCAGTTCTGTCAATTACCATGATGCTTGTTTTTGCCTTGGTGTGGTAAAGACCTACTCTCTTTTTCTATTCTGTTAATGAGCTGAAATTTCTTTTTAAGTAGTCGCAAATATCGTGGTATCGTCAGCGTATCGCAAGCTACTACTTTTATTACCTCCTAACAGAATGTCACCCTCCCATCCTTCCAAGGCCTTTCTCAAGATATGCTCCCTATACATATTAAATAGAATAGGCGACAGGATATATACCTGTCTGACTTTTTTCAGCAGTTAAAAGGGTTTGAATGTAACGTTATTAACTTTAACTGTAGTTTCGCCATCTGCATATAAGCTGGATATGAGTTTTACAAGATGTTCAGGCACCCCCATTTTCTTGAGAATTTTTCACAGGTATTTCTATCTTACGCAGTCAAAGGCTTTAAAGTAGTCGATAAAACGCAAGAACATAGGAATGTTGAATTCTCGACTTTTCTCTATTATCTGTCTTATGTTTACAGTTTGTTCTCTTATGCCTCGGCTCTTGACGAATCCAGCTTGTTCACTGGGTATCTGCCATTCGAGATAAGACTTTAATCTTTCATTGATTACGTAGAGAAGAATCTTGCTTGCCTGGGAGATGAGAGAAATTGTGCGATAATTTCCACACGTTTTGTTGGAGCATTTTTTTATGTTAGGGGAGCAATAAGGATTCTTTCTAGTCGTCCATATATATATGTATATATATATACATATATATATATATATATATATATATATATATATATATATATGTATATATATATATATATATATATATATATATATATATATATATATATATATATGTATATATATATATATATATATATATATATATATATATATATATATATATATATATATATGTATATATATATATATATATATATATATATATATATATATATATAAATAAAAACCTTTAAAGTGCAATAAAATTCCGAAAAGTTATAACACTGATTTGGTAGATGGCAGTAATGTTTCTTAAATTTCACAAAATGACCGACCGTAGCGATCTATGAGGTTTCAACCTCGAAAGTGATGCATTTTTGGAAAAAATTGTTACGGGCGATGAAACCTGAGTTCATTATCACCAACCAGAAACGAAAAGATCAAGTAAGGAATGGCGCCATAGCTTATCGTCCAAACCAAAAAAAATCTGCACTCAACCATCAGTGGGGAAAGTCATCATCAAACTCTTCTGGGATGCAAGGGGAGTAATTTTGGAACATTGTATGGAATGGGGAGAAATAGTAATCGGTACTTGTTATTCAAATCTGCTTAAGAATCAATTTCGTCTTACAATCAGTAGAAAACTACGAGGACTTCTGACGTCAGGTGTATTTTTAAAGCATGAAAACACCTGACCGAGTACTGCCTGTTGGACAGTTCAGACTACAGAGAATATCAAATTTTAATGTCTCATACAACCATCTTATTCACCATGTCTCGCCTCTGGCTTAAATATTCAAATACTACCGACGAACAAGGTCGCGAAGCTGAATCATTTTTTAGCCAGTCTTCTTGGTCTATTTTCAACCAATCCGGAGATTTACATGGTCACCGTAAATCCGCCGTTAGGTTCTTCCGATCATAAACTGCTTCCGGCATCGAGTATCCTACCAATCAGTGATAGAGAGGCGCCTAAGCCGCAAGATTTGGCACTACAAATCTGATAAATGGGAAGATCTCATGGAATATTTTCGAACTTTCTCTTGGGTAGACACATGTTTTCGATCCGACAACCCATCTGACTGCGCCAGGGAGGTCTCCGATGTTATTTTGGCTGGTATGGAAGCTTACATCCCTTTCTCGAAGAAATGCCCCTCCAACGGCAAGTCTTGGTTTGACCGAAAATGCAAAGAAGCTGTTGCTTCTAAACATCTTGCTTACCGACAATGACGTGAAAATCCTAACACTACAAATAGTAACACCTTTGTTCGTGCCCGGAACAGATGCAAAGGAATTATTATCGACGAAACCAAGGAGGCATACAATCAACGAATCAGAAGCAAACTTCTCGCTTGTCCTAACAATTCCAGGTCCTTTTGGGCAGTCGCTAAGGCAGTTAGTCAAAATTTCACCAAATCCACTATACCATCACTCACACGGCCAGATAATTCTATTGCGAATCTCGAGCGATTGCTCTTGATATATCCAAGGCATTCGACCGTGTTTGGCACGATGGACTGTTGGCTAATCTACGCTCATAGGGTATATCTGAAAAGTTCTGTTTCTGGCTCTCATGTTTCCTCAGAGAGCGTTCTTTACGAGTGGCGGGCGACGGATCTCTTTCTAACACCTTCACTATCAACACCGGTGTGCCCCAAGGCCCCATAATGTCTCCTACTTTCTTTCTCATTTACATTAACGATCTGCTGGAAAAGACCGGGAATCCAATCTACAGCTTTGCAGATGACAGTACGCTTATCTCTTCATTCACTTTGAACGCTCGGACATCGGCTACTCAGACGAATATCCGCAGACAGCAGGAGGTAGTTAAACTTAACAAAGACCTGGAAAAAATTATATCTTGGGGTGACAGTAACCAAGTCGAATTTATCGTTACAAAAACCCAGGCGGCAGTTTTTTCTAAAAAAGTTAACGTTGCTGAACGCGACATAGTCATGTCGGGCACTCCATTCCCCTAGCATCGTCAGTCAATTTGTTGGACGTTAATTTTGGAGCAAATATGTTCTGGCAAGAACATGTTCTAGGCATAGCAAGGAGAGCTTCTCAAAAGTTGGGAATATTATTTCGAACCAGAAGGATTTACACTCCACAACAACTGTTAATTCTTTACAAAGCTCAAATTCGATCAACTATGCTCCCATGTTTGGGGCTCCGCTCACAAACGCACAATGCATTTGTTGGATTCTGTTCAGAGAAGAGCTGTTCGTCTGATTGGAGACCTGGAACTGGCCGAGGGCCCTGATTCGCTGGAACATCGAAGACTTGAGTCTGTTCTACAAGTATTTTCATGGAAAGTGTTCGAAGGATGTAGCCCCCTTAATTCCTCTCAGAGCGGTGCATGTTAGAAATTTATGTCGCGCTATTACTTCACATCCGTATGAGGTTCAGCTTGTTACTCCGCGTACAACGCTTTTCAAGCAGTCGTTTATATGGAGAACATCATCCCTTTGGAACAATTTGCCCAGGGCTGTGTTTCCCCACAGAGTACAATTTACAGCGATTCAAGAACAACCTGAATCGCTTTTTCCGCACACATGCTGCTTCTGGAGCGCTTTAGGGACTTCCCTGTAGCACGTGTGCTAGACCCATAAAAAAAAATAGTGACTTTCCTGTGTTCGGACCGACCAAAGAAACGATGGGAGGTAAGCAATTCAGAAGAGAGAGAGATAGAAACCGAGATGCACGAGGGCTACAGCCGCGACCCAAAGAATTCTTTAGACATGGTATCCATGCACTTTCGAAGCGATGGAATACTTGCATTCAACGTCATGGGACTACGTCGAAAAATAATTTGTATGTTTTGTTTTTGAATTATTACAATACACAATTTTTTATTGCACGTTTAAAGTTTTCTTCTTCTGAATAGAATCCAACAAATGCAGTTTATGTTTGGGAGCAGAGAACCAAACACGGAAGCCGTATTCCATCGTTGATCGAATTTGAGCTTCGAACAGTTGTTGTGGAGTGTAAAGCTTTCTGTCGATAGTATCTAGTGGCGTTTCAACGATGTATGGTATTGTTTAAAAAATATTCTTTGCCTAAAAAATCATATTGGTAGTAGCTAATAATATAAATACTCCCAGATACTTTAAAAAATTATTTGAATGCATTTGAAAGTATATTTTAGATCTCAAGATTATATGCAGTGTCTTGTAGTTAGCAGTTTAGGGATATTTGAAAAATTCCCATGTAGAAGTCGTATATTCCAATAACTCATATAAAGGCCTGTATAGATAATGAATTAAAACTAATTTGGCATTATTACGAAATACCCTGTATACGATTTTTTAGGAAATTTAACGAAATATATACTTAGAGCCGGTGAAAAGTACAACTAATTTATCAGGTAGTTTTCGCCAAAAGTCCTGACTTTGACTTTCAAACTATCTAAATATTGTTTACAGTAATGTTTTAGGAAGAATCCACCCGTTAATTTCCAAAAAAACATAGTTAATTCAATTCGTTGTTAGTACTAAACAATAAATTATAAGTCTACGGAAAATTTGGTCACCAAATTATTTATTTATTAAAAAACTAAGTAAAGCACCCATCTCTAAGTAACTAGCCAAAAGCCAACATATTTATAAAACATTCCATTATAGAATGGCAATCAAATAGAAATATGTTAAAATAAGATATTCTTTCAGTCCCAAATGCATGTTTTTATCCTGGGCTCAGCTCCTGTCGAAAAAAAAATTTATACCAAATTATTTGATATATTGAGATCAAAGTGAGATGAAATTACTATTTCTCTTTAATATATTTGAACATAGTTGAAAATTCGACGAAAACATTTCAACGTGTAATTTGTCCTGCTATTGCGATGCCACCTGTATCATAACAAGCCAATATTTATTGTTGTTAAACCAAATGTTACAGTGATTTATTGCTTGAGGCATGCGTGCGTAACTTAAAATGACTTTTCATGAAAAATTACTGGTTTTTATTAAAAAAATATGGTAAATGTTTGTCTTGACAGCTTTGGAATTATAGTAAAAACTATTTTTTTGCAGCTTCATTAATGACCCAAAAATGTTGATTTCTTTAGTGATAGGTATAGAGCAAAAGCTAAAAATAATTAAATCCCTTAAAATTTTCGAAAGCAAAATTTCCTGAAAATAATTCCGAAAATTTTATTTTTGAAAAAAAGTTGTCAAATAAAAAACTTAAAAAAAACCAGGAAGATCATTCTAGAATTTCAAACTCTAAATTTTAAATAAGTTTAGTTCATATAAGTACAACTGAAATTAATCAACTATTTAATTTGGTTGTAGTTTAATGTAGATTTATCTCAAATTCGACTAAATATCATCTTTAATTACTTTGTGAAGTTAAATTTCTGCTCATTATGAATAATTAAAATTACAAGAGGTCAGTTTAGGGTTTTCTAAAATAAATAAAAAATTAATCATTTCAGTAGCGATCCTTTGTTCGTAACTCGGCGAGATTCCATTAACTACCTATACTCAATAATGAACTTAAAATTAATGTTTGTTCAGGAAATTTTAAGTTTATCTATAATTAAATTAATAACTTACGTAATTTATCAGTTTCGTTTAAATGTACCAGAGCTAACTCCATGAAAATTTTAAAAAAATTTCTAGGTAATTTAGGTTAGTTGAAATAAGTGTCAATTATATTAAGTAACAAAAAGTTAAGTTAGATTTGAACTAACCTCCCTGTTACAAACTAATTTGGTTCAGTGAGCTTTGGCTAGTCAGGGACTTAGGTTAGAATAGATCATCCTAACTTAAATTTTAATTTAATTAATTTATTATTATTTGAACTAACATAAGCTAATCTCTGTCCGTGACTAGCTAAGTTATACCTAATCACACCAAAAAATCAATGTGAAATTTCGTTTTTTTTTTAAAAAACAGCTTTCGAAAATATATTTCGTCCGCCATGTTTTCCTGTCTTTCCAATGATTCTCGTGTATAGCTCTGTTTCTCATTATCTCCATGTTTGGGCTGGTCTGCCTTTCTATATTCTATTTCACGAAATATATTCAAAAGCTCTTTTTGGCTATGTAGTATCGGGCATTCTTTTCACTTGTCCGTACCAAATTAACTGTCTAGTTTCTATTCGTTCAGCTGTTGCATATATTCCTCCTATCCGTCTTCTAATTTCTTCATTTTGGACGTAGTCCTGTCTAGATAGTCTACATGATCTTCTTAAGCAATCCATATTTATTCGTAAAACGCAATAATACAAACTCAGTAATCAGAGTAATTTTCTTCGCTTCCTAGATATTTTCGTCATCTCCCAGAAAATTTTCGTCTTTCAGATCCGAAAAATAATGGTTTCTTAGATGGGATAATTTTATAGGTTAGGTGGTGTTATAGACAATGAAATAAGGAGTCAAATCTAGAGAAAATACCTCATGGGGAGCAGTTTCCCAGCCTACATTGGAGATATTTTGTTTTGGCTTTTTTCTCGTGAGTAAACTTATGAGAAACTTACCGAGACTCTTTGCGAGTTTTTTGCAAGTTTCATTTAAGTTTGGTAGGAGTTCTTGCCCAAAATGTGCTTCAACTCCTTTTCGATGACGTTCTAAGGGTTCCTGAGGCTTGAAATTTTCCTCTGAAAATTACTGAAATTACTTTTTGCACATGCTTTATGATACGTTTTTCCTTAAAGACTAGCCAACTATATCTTTGAAAAGCGAACGACGTCGTGGCACGTTATGTTCATATATCGATAGATGCCACGTTTTTAAGCTAAAGAGCAACACATTGAAATGACTGTAGTTGGTAAGTTTCTCGAGTGAAGTTTTCTTATTTATATTTTTTATCTCTTCCTTGCGATAATATAATTTACCACTTCCCATGTATTAAACAATTTTTATAACATCCTGTAACATAAAATTTTATATTTTAGGATCAACCTTTTTGTCCTAATAAAAAAAAAAATATTCGCCAAAGAGATATGTAAAGTTTTCTTTGGGATAAACAAAAAATTCTGCTGTCGTCGGACTAAAAGAGCTACGTTTGCCGCCAAATGAAATAATTTATAACAGTGACGATTTTGTGCAATATTTTACACTGTTTGAAGGGTGTTGATAATCCTAAATTTTAGAGATAAACTCATGATTATAAGCTTCACCCCAGTAGGCTATTGTGGGCCAGCTACAAATTCAGAAGGTTTTTAAGGTTAATCCTTATTCAATAAAGTGTTTTGGAGTTCAATGACTATTAATGTCAAACTAATAAAACATGATATTTTATCGTGCTTGGTACCTAAATATTAGTGAGTAATAAATATAGTTTTCTTACAATTTACACTACTAGGCTATTTATTTATTAAATCGGCATTTGAGAACATTATTTTACAAGAATTTTATTCTGTACTGGGTACTAAATGATTTATTACCAAGAGATATGTTCGGTCGGTGCGCGGAAGAGAATACCACTCCCGGTACATTCTGTCTATCATAGAAAGCGACTAAAAGAAAAAATCAGATGATAGATGCTTACACACCAGACAGTGACAGTGTGATACTACTGTATCGCCAAACTCCGCTGTAGAAAAAGAATAGCACATTAGGATCTCCGGATGGGGTTCATCATGTGAAGATTAAAATTTTATAGTAGATTTTTCGAGGTTAAAACTAGAATATAAATTCAGTGCACCAACACCTTCAATCAAATAAACCTCAGATACTCTTGCTCTGAGAGTTCGCCAGTCTTCTTGACCTGCGTTTAGCTTCTAATCTAGAAGTTTACACTGTCATCGTAAATTGGACGTTAGGCTCTTCCGACCATAAACTGGTTTCTACATCGAGTATTTTACTATTCAGTGACAGAGAGGTGCATAAACCACGCAAGATGCTTAAATGGAAACAACTCATAGAATATTTTCGAACTTCCCTTGGTTAGACGTGTGTTTTAGATCCGAAGATACATAGAATAAAGTTAAGGTGGTTTTTTTTTATTTTATTTTGGCTGGCATGGAAGCTTACATTTCTCAATCGAAGAAATGCTCTTCCAACAGCAAGTCTTGGTTCGATCGAAAATGCAAAGAAGCTGTTATTTCTACGTAACTTTCCTATCGACAATGGCGTGAAACCCAAACGTTATTAATTGTAACATCTTCATTCGTGCCAGAAACAAATGCAAAAACAAATAATTGTCTAAATCAAGGAATCACACTATTAAAGAATAAAAAACAAATTTCGGCCTATCCCAACAATTTCAGATCCTTTTGGTCGGATGATAAGGCCATTGGTCAACATTTCACTAAATTTACTATACTACTGTAATAATACCTGTTGGGAAAATCAACTTGCTTCACCCTGTTCTGTGGATTTCCAGGGAAAAGTACCATCCACCGTTCCCAACATGCAGTCAAAGATGCCCGACTTATTTTCAGACAGCTTGTCATAAATCGTATTTTAATGAAGCTAGAGACCAAAAAAGCTTCTGGCGCTAATGAAACCCGCCATAGTAAAAATGCGCGATTGAACTAACACAAGTTTTCTGTAGATTTTTTAATCTATCCTCCAGAAGAGAAATATTTATTTCCTGCTGGAAATACGATATAGTTCAGTTGATACTCAAAAAAGGCAAAAAAAACCTTGCCAACCAACTACCAGCCAGTTCGCACTGTGTTCAGTAATATGGAAGTTTATGAAAAACGCTATAAATAAGCATTTTCTAAAATATCTGGAAGGATTCAATATTATTAGCGACACCAGTATATCTCTCCTAAACGAAAAGCAACTTCTAACTTATATTACACATGTTTATTTATTTATTTTTTTTTTGTGTGGGTCTAGTACACGTGCTGCAGGGAAGTCTCTAAAGCGCTTCAGGAGCGGCACGTGTGCGGAAAAAGCGATTCATGTTGTTCTTGAATCGTTGTAAATTGTACTCGGTGGGAAACACAGCGCTGGGCAAATTATTCCAAAGGGATGATGTTCTCCATATAAAAGACTACTTGAAAAGAGCTGTACACGGTGTAACAAGCTGAACCTCATACGGATGTGAAGCACCAGCGCGACGTCTATTTCTAACATGCACCGCTTTGGGAGGAATTAAGCGGGCTACATCCATCGAACACTTTCCATGAAAATACTTATAGAACAGACTCAGGTCGCCAACCGTTCTTCGATGTTCCAGCGAATCAAGGCCGCCGATTAATTCCGAGTCTCCAATCAGACGGACAGCTCTTCTCTGAACAGAATCCAACAAATGCAGTGTATGTTTGGGAGCGGAGCCCCAAACGTGGGAGCAGTATTCCATAGCTGGTCGAATTTGAGCTTTGTAAAGAATTAACAGTTGTTGTGGGGTGTAAAGCTTTCTGGCTCGAAATAATATTCCCAACTTCTAAGAAGCTCTCCTTGCTATGCCTGCAACATGTTCATGCCAGGACATATTTGCTCCCAAATTAACGCCCAACGAATTGAGCGACGATACTAGGGGAATGGAGTGCCCCGACATAACTATGTCGGGTTCAGCAACGTTAACTTTTTTAGAAAAAACTGCCGCCTGGGTTTTTGTAGCGTTAAATTCCACTTGGTTACTGTCACTCCAGGATAGAATTTCTTCCAGGTCTTTGTTAAGTTGAACGACCTCCTGGTGTTTGCGGATATTCGCCTGAGCAGCCGATGTGGTTTAGAACAATGCAGTTGAGCATTTTAGAGATTTTCGATCGGTTGCACTTGATATATCAAAGGCCTTCGACCTTGTATGGAATGACGGATTGTTGGCTAAGCTAAGCTCTTATGGTATGTCTAAAACGTTTTATTAATGGCTCTCGTGTTTCCTCAGAGACCATTATTTACTAGTGGCAGTTAACGAGTTTCTTTCTTCACTATCAACACCAGTGTGCCCAAAGGATCTATTCTGTCTCTTACTTTTATTATCCTTTACATTAGCGATTTGCTGAAAAGGACTAAAAATTGAATATACAGCTTTGCCGATGAGAGCACTCTTGTCTCTTCATTTATCTCAAATGTTCGAACATCAGCTACTAGTACAAATAACTGCAGACAGCAGGGAGACATTCAACTTAAGAAAGCCCTGTGGCAGAAGTAAACAAATAGAATTTAATGCTGCTGAAACCGAGATGGCAGTTTTTGCAAAGAAAATAATGTTGCGGACCCGACATAATTATGTCAGGACACCTCATTTCTCTAGCACTCAATTTACTTGGCGTTAACTTGAGAGCAAGCATGTCTCGACATAAACATCTTGCCTGTAAAGCAAAGATAATTTCTCAAAAGCTGGGAATAATATTTAGTCATAGAAAGCTTTGCACTCCACAATAATATGGAATCCTGTACAAAGTTCAAATTTGACTTGAGTCTATTTTACAAGTACTTTCATGGAAAATGGTTGATGGATGTAGCCCGCTTAATTCCCCCGAGAGTGGTGCATGCTATCTCATCGCGCTAATATATTATATACATATGGGGTTCAGTTTGTCATTCCTCGTGCCATCTGTTTTAAGAAATGTAATCTATGAAGAACTTTGGAATGGTTTGTCCAGGACCGTGTTTTCCGCCGAGTACAACTTGCAGTGATTCAAGACCAACGTGGATCCCTTTTTCCGCACACGCGTCGCTCCTATAGAGACTTAAGTATTTTCCTGCAGTACGTGTACTATGCCCGTAAAAAAATACCGAAAGATAACTAAATTAGCATTTTTGGAAAATTGCACGTTCTTTATACCAGCATCAGTATATAATGGCGATTAAATCATTTATACTCAATAATGTTTGAAATTAATTAAGCAGTCTATTTACACACTCCTATACAATAATGATATTGATTTGGGACTTCGATGTAATGATATTATCGATATCCCATTTATTATACAAAGAGGTTAAGTAACATCTAATATATTATGACATACTTGTTAATTAATCAAACATTAACCATTTAAACACACCGTACATACTTAATCATGTATGCATTTTTTGTATCATTAATTTTAGAATATTATAGAGATATTATGGAGACAGATCATTCTTTTTAGTGTTCTGTACGGAACACTTATAAGATGATTTCGGTGTCTGTCTGTCTGTCCGTGTGTCTGTCTGTCTGTCATCCGATTTTCTCCGAAACTGTTTCTCATAGAAAGTTGAAATTTGGTAATAATATAGGAATTGACGGCCTCATCAAAGCCGTGTAGTTTTGAAAGTCAAATTTTGACTTAAGGGGTTAGTTTTGGGGGGTGAAATCGGAAGTGAAAAAAGATTTTTTCAGTAGGTCATCGAGCGTGGTGTCAAATAAAAGCTTGTGAAAACACGAGTAAAAGATATATATATATATATATATATATATATATATATATATATATATATATATATATATATAATGTAATACTTGCGCACACTTTTCTTTGTATTATTTTTAAAAAATCTCAAAAAATCGCTGTCTCCCCACCTTATCTCAAAAAGTACTGATCAAAAAATTTTGAAAAAATTCTGGAATATTCTCCAGGGAGTGTAGATTGAACGAAAATTATCACGAGTGTATTACCTTTAATAATTTATCTGGTATACAAAAAAAAAACAAAAATTTCAAGGTCATCAATTTTCAGTAAAGATTGGAAACAAACTTTGTTGAAAACTCATTTGGAGTGTGTTTTGTGAAGTCACTGATCATTTTATACCACCGTAACATTTTTTATTTTAAAAGCAATCAACGTATGGAACACTAATTGTGCAAGTTCAACTTGCACTTGACCGGTTATTTCAAGTTGTATTATTTGGAAATTTAAAAACTGGATAAAACAAAATTTGGCAAAAGTAATAGCTAATGTTTTAAATTTCACGTACGGAAATATTGTGTTCAAAAAAATCACCCTCCTACATTTTTGCATTTTTTCACATTTCAGGGTCCCCATATTACGAAAAACATTGTTTCCTACTCCCGGTCTACCTGTTTGTCTGTACGATAATTATCAAATGAAACTATACATCGATTATAAATTTGGTATACATATGGAATACTTGCCGTAGGAAAGAAAAACATCACTTTAGAGAAAGAGTAGGAAGATGGTGGGTATCGATAAATTCTATAAAGTTGCAATAGAATTAAAAGATTTTTTCTGATTGTTGGTTCCATGAACAAAGTATAAGCATAATTTGTTAGCGATGCAAATATATAAGGGTTTAAAGGGATGGTTGCCTCGTATATACAGTGTTATTGGAGTCGTGGAAACTGAAAGTTATTTTTTATGGGCACCAATTTTAACAGAAATAAGAAAATAAGGAACAATCACTACTTTTTTTCTTAATTCGCATATATTAAATTTATGTTCAAACCCTATCTACCATCCCTTAACCCGTTAACAATACACATTTTTTGCCCAAAGTAACATAACCTTTGGAAAAAATGTATTTCTTTAAAATAATCTGATTTTCATATTAAAATCCCAAAAATACGTTTTAAATATAACATAGTATGTTACTGATACCTTAATACTTCATGTCATTGAAAATAAGGAATGACTATTTAGAGATTTTCGATTATTTGGCACAATTACACTACACGGTTATCAGCACTAGGCCGAATACTTTATTTTTGCACACGACACGTGTTTCACTAGCCACGTAAACATCATCAGGAGCGATGATTTGCCAAATCTAAAATAAATAACCGGCTAAGTGTAAGTCGGACTTTCGCAATCAGTGTCCCGATTGCTTTTAACATAAAAAATTTTATTACGGTGGTATAAAATGATCAACGACATCATAAAACACAACCTAAATGAGTTTCCAACAAAGTTTGTTTCCAATCTTAGTCAAAAATTGATGACCTTAAAATTTTTGTTTCTTCTATATACCAGATAGAATATTAAAGGTAATGCACTCGTGATAATTTTCTTTCAATCTACACCCTGTGGAAAATATTCTAGAATTTTTTAAAAATTTTTTGATCACTACTTTTCAAGATAAGGGGGAGCAGCCATTTTTGTCAATTTTTTAAAAATAATACAAAGATAAGTGTGTGCAAGTATTACATTGTACATATTGTTGAACTATGCTTTCACAAGCTTTCATTTGACACCCCACTCGATGGTCTGGTAAGTTTTTTTTTTCACTTTCGATTACACCCCCCAAAATTAACCCTTTAAGTCAAAATTTAACTTTCAAAACTACACGGCTCTGATGGCGGCCATCAATTCCTATATTAGTGCCCAATTTCAACTTCCTGTGTCAAATAGTCTCGGAGAAAATCGGGTACGACAGACGGACAGACAGTCACCGAAGTGATCTTGTAAGTGTTCTGTACGGAACGGATCAATTAAAGACTACAGTTTAGTTCCGATGAAGTAACCAGGACAGAGATATGTTAGGCAAAGCTGGATTTTTCTATTCTACTGTATCTCAAATGAGCTGAATGTTTTTTAAACTTGTTTTACATAATTGACCTTCTTGTTTGTCCAACTTATCTCTTGTTACATTCATTACCACTTACCTCATTTCATTCTTCCCACTTATATACTAACGTAAGGCCTACCTTATTACATACCTTATTAAAGTCCTTACTACATTTTGAATTATATCGTAGGGAAACATATTTCGGCTCATTTTCTCCACGTGTAAAAAAAGTTTAATTGTTAATATTTGACCTGAACCTATATATATTTATTAACTTGTTTACTAAGGTTTCGTCATAATCATTGATTGTTGCTATATTCTTAATATGATTGCTTTCATTTTTACTGTTCCGTACGGAATACTTATAAGATCACTTCGGTGTCTGTCTGTCTGTCACACCCGATTTTCTCTCCGAAACTATTTGACATAGAAAGTTGAACTTTGGCATTACTATAGAAATTGATAGCCTCATCAGAATCGTGTAGTTTTGAAAGTTAAATTTTGACTTAAGGGGTTAGTTTTTTTTGGGGGGGGGTGAAATTGGAAGTGAATTTTTTTTACCAAAATACAGTATTTAAACAACTAAATAAATCCTGAATGTATAGCTAGATTTAATGTAATACAACTAGGGAACGACAAACTGACGTCACAAAAATTAAAAAAATCACGTGCATTGAAAACTAGATTTCTAAATGAATTCTAAAATTTTTTCACTGAAAAGGTGTTCTCGTTCAAAGGCAAATCTTAAAATTCTTTTACCAATCATTTAGAAATTAAATATGTGGGTGATGCTAACGTCGATACAATACTCTGGTATGGTCGGACACTAAGGCTTTTGACTCGCTCGAGTCAACTAAAGTAGGTCTAAGACGTTCAAAGCGGAAGCTGCATTCTCCCCTCTATCCTATATAATATACATATATATATATATATATATATATATATATATATATATATATATAAATATATATATATATATATATATATATATATATATATATATATATATATATATATATATATATATATATATATTATAGCCTCTAAGTTGCGGCGCTATTTTGTATAGCCTCAACTTTCTTTATTTTTAATATATATTTTATTTATTAAATAGAAGCCGTTATTTGCCCCTTATGTATATTTTAATTTCTGAGAATGGATTGAGTGGATATTAATACTGAAAACTGAAAGAACTAAAAAAATTAGATAAAAGCTCGCTCGTTTTTTACTGGTAGAGTACATGGAGATCGAGGTAATTTTTCTATGCCTTTTGAAAATAGTCTCTATAGTTGTTTAAAATTTGGTTATACTGTTTTTGGGCACCATTCATTTTAGAATAAAAAGAATCTAAACTTCAGGTCAAAAAATGAAAAAATACTGAAGAGTTATGTAGTTGTTGAAAGACATTTTAAGATGGTACAACCGTTGCGTCCTGAAAGATAAAGCGGGTAGTTCAGTGAAACACTACATTTAAATAAAGAAGGGTATATATATATTAATAAAATAAAAATTCTTGCAGTTATTACACTCTTAATATTTTAATATTAACTAAATAACAACCCCTTAGGCTATGAAAGTGTACACATTTAAACTAGAGTTTTATGAATTACTGACTCTAAACAAAAAAAACAAAAGGCTTTTAAAAAAACACGATCTAAAAGTTTGTAAAATTAACTTCGCGGATTTTACGTGTTGCGAAGTTATTGAAAACACACTTCGTAAACAGAAAGTGAAATATTTAACTAGTGTGCTTATGACTTACTGATTGGTTTCTCCTTGTGAGTTTTCCATAAGTTACTTGGCCTCTCCTGGTGAGATTCTCATAAAAATATTGTCTCAGCCATTACCATCCTAGTTTCATTTGGGTTGCTAAACACTTTTTGACCCGAAATGCCTGAGGATGAGCAGGATATTTCAGGAAAGAAAAAAGGCCTTAAACGTGAGAGCTAGAAACCGTTACTGCACTACTACATCACTGAAAAAAAAACACTCTGGCATGCAGGAGAAGAAAGCCACTACGGCCTACTGGCAGAACAAAGCCGTTAGTGCTTCATGGTGGAAAAAGCCCTTAAAAATTCGAAATTGCTGCTTAAATATTAGGTTTACTTCCCGGCATGCAAATCTCGACGCATTCAATGTGAACTAAATAAGTCAAGTCGGCAACACGCGTTACACACCGCCGGTTTAAATTAAACTGCTCAAAGATTTAAAACACTGTTTGAAGCTACACTGCTCAGAAATTGAAATCACTGCAATAAATATAAAAATGTAATAAAATATAAATTATAGGGAGAAAAACAGTGTCGTAACATGATCTTAAAATCTAGAAAACAATGAATGTTACAATATATATATATATATATATATATATATATATATATATATATATATATATATATATATATATATATATATATATACAAAATAAAAAATGTGAAAAGTCTTGGAAGAGTGGGAGGGAGGGACTTCGGTGGGAGGCAAAAAGACCAACAATTTAAGGTACGCTAATGACATCCTTATCATAGCGGCTAGCGCTCCGGAACTCGAGAAGCAAGGCTTACTCAAGTCAGCAGAGAATATTGACTTGAAATGAACAAGACCAAAACCAAAGTTATAATCATCGACAGACCTACCAATAACCAAGCACAGAAGTGAGTGGTAGCTGGGAGCGAAGACGAGACGTCGAGAGCTTCGTATACCTAGGCGCTTTAATCACCATTGCTGGAGGATGCTCGGATGAGATCAAGAGCAGAATAGTGCTGGCCAAGACAGCGACTAAAAAATCGACAAAAATCTGGAAGGGTCGCCTAATAACGAAAACAATCAAACTACAACTTGCTAATGCCTCCATATTTCTCATCAGAATGTATGCAGCCGAAACCTGGACACTAAAGTAAACTGATAGAAAAAGAGTTGAAAATTTCGAGATGTGGGTGTACAGACAAGTTCTTCGGATCTCCTGAACAAAACACTGGACCAACACATCAGTTTTGGAGGAGATGAACGTGAAAATTAAGTTATTCAAACGTGTAAACCAAGCCTACCTTACATATTTTGGTCAAATCGCCAGAAGAAGAGACACTATGGAGAAACTGGTAGTTGAAGGAAAAGTAAGCGACAGAAAAGCAAGAGACAGATCTCCCACAAGATGGATAGACCAACTGCAGCCCCTTGTTGGAAAAACTCTACATGAGGCACGCCAAATGGCCCTAGACCGGGAGATCTGGAAGGATCAAGTGCGAAGAATCAGTTCAAGAGTAGTAGTTACCATGCCCTGCCAAGGATAATAAGACAGAGGAGGATGGTCGGATTAATCACATTTAGTTTAAATTTGTACAGGTCAGTTCTTACATTTTTTCGAAGAATTTTTAAAATGTGCAATGTATTTTTTTTATCTTTTAATAAGGACGTGTTTCAATTTAGTTATCTACACGTTCAAAGTATTTTCTTTTTGTCCAATGTAACAACCTTATTACCTTTATCTGCTTTTAAACAGTCTTTTTAAACAATCTTTCTTTCGTAATTCTTTAATTATTTTGTTATTTTTATTGTAAATTGGAATCTTTATTATTGATTATATTTTTTGATTTGGTTACGACATGCTTCCCTAACAAATGTTTTACTAGTTTCAGGGAAGTGACTATTTAAAGAAGCAAATTTTTTGGTGTCTCTAATATCAATTACTAAAACATTTCCATTTTTAATTTGGTATTTATTCCTGAAGCACTCTTATGAGCAAAATTTGATTTCTTGAAAAAAATAAACTATTTAAAATTTAAATCCTGTGGTTTTTTAAGTAATAGCATAAATTAATATTTTTTAAAATCATTTTTCCTTTGATCTTTTATCATTATCATTTTAAAATTAAGTTGTACCTGCCATACCTCTCGCATATTGAATTTTGGAGCCTTTTCTTACCAAATATTTTTGGGGTATAATATGTAGTTTTTTTTGGGATTTTTATTTGATTAATAGTTAAAATAACTTAATTTTCTTCTTAAACATATGATGGCTGATTTGGTCAGTTACCAGATGCTTCTTCGTTCTGTCGGTAGAACGTACTCGTAGGTAATAGGGTAGGTCCATTTTAAGTTTTAAGACTGTTTGATTGACAGGAATGGAATTCCAATCTATTGAGATTGCCTTTATGATTCGGGATAATTTTGAAGAAAAGTAGTTTTATAGTTTTAAATTTGAATAAATCAGTTTTAATGGATGAAGTATCAACTTTGACAGATACTTTATTTAAATAATAATAACCCTCGAGTCGTGTTTGTGTGGCTGGAGTTGTACAAAATTTTGGATAATTTTGTAGAAAAGAAGTTTCATTGTTCTAAATTTTAACTAAAAATTCCTAATTCTCTTCTACCTCTAAGAGTTATATTAAAACATTAATTTTATTAAATTTATCCTCAAAATTTAGGGGCATTGGAGTACATATATCTTGAGCAGATGTGATATTTTTGTAAACAAATTAGTACAATCAATCAATAGTTTATTTAAGTGTCCTTCGAGAAATAAAGTAACCTTTTTACGACGACTTATCTTAATAATATTAATTTTTTTTTCCAAGTTTATTTAGCTTTAAAGACCATAATAATAGCCAGAAGGGCCATATCAAATTAAAATAAAATTTGGTGGTGCCCATTTGATGGTGATAAGTCTCTAATATTGACAAAGTCTAGAACAATTTAATTGAGAAAACAAAAAGAACGGACCCTGAGATAAATTACCAGAATATAGAACTACAGTTACTCTAGAATTGGTTGTTTATAGATACCTGCAGAATCCTTTCTGGGCGAAGAGCTGAATACTGTACTGTTTTCATTCAACCGTTCTAGATTCATCTTGGATAATTGTCTTATATGATAGCATTGACTTTGGTTAATTTTATGTCTCTCGTGTGGTCTACTAGGCGCAGTAAGAGAAGATTGTAGCTGGGATACTTGGATTTTGATACCGTACTAGAGTGTTATCGATGGAGTCCAGGAATTTTCGGTCTGACAAAAACGGGTTATATTCACCAGTCTGTAGCAGCTTTTTTCGCCAGCCTCATGTCGGAAAGTTAGAGTTTTTAATAAACCAAAAAGATTGTATACAAAGAAAGATTTTTTGTTTAAAAACTTTAAGGAGTCCTTTGGTTTTAAACATTTCAGTACCATTTTTAGTGTTCCGTAGGGAACACTTATAAGATCATTTTGGTGTCTGTCTGTCTGTCTGTCTGTCGGTCTGGCTGTCTGCCTGTCTGTCACACCCGATTTTCTCCGAAACTATTTGACATAGAAAGTTGAAATTTGGTAATAATATAGGAATTAATGGCCTCATCAGAGCCATGTAGCTTTGAGAGTTAAATTTGGACTTAAGAGGTTACTTTTGGGGGTGAAATCGGAAGTGAAAAAAAAAAATTTTTTACTAGGTCATCGAGTGTGATGTTAAATGAAAGCTTGTAAAGACACGAGTAAAAAATATACATATATTTTAATATTTGCGCGCACTTTTCTTCGTATTATCAAAAAATTTTGAAAAAATTCTGGAATATTCTCCACGGGGTGTAGATTGAACGAAAATTATCACGAGTGCATTACCTTTAATAATTTACCTGGTATATAAAAAACAAAAATTTCAAGGTCATCAGATTTCAGTAAAGATTGGAAACAAACTTTGTTGAAAACTCATTTGGAGTGTGTTTTGTGAAATCACTGATCATTTTATACCTCTGTAACAAAATTTTTTATTTTAAAAGCAATCAACGTACGAAACACTAATTGCGCAAGTTCAACTTGCACTTGACCGGTTATTTATATATATTTCGGTACGTTATAGAAAAAAACGTAATATATGATTGTATTTCTAACATACTATGGTCTGTAAAAAAATCTTAATTTCAGTCTCAAGAGGATTTTGTTTAGGTAAAAATGAAACTTTCTGAAACATTTCCCTTTAGTGCGTTAATCTAAATAAACACAGGAACAAAAATAATTTCTTCGCGGGATATTGAGAACGAACTCAACTATGTTGGTATATTGAAATCTTTGGCACAATGTCACTACACAGTTGTTATCACTACTATGCTAAACACTTTATTTCTGCACCCTACTCGCGTTTCATTAACCATGTTAGTATTATCAGGAGGGATGACTGAATCTAAAACTAAAAACTAGACTATTATATACATTATATTAAAATTGTGTTTTACTCAAGCGAAACCAACCAATCACAGACGATGGAAAGCTCGATCAGTACAGGTTCCGAAATTAGTAAATTATATTTATTAGGGAAGCATGTTGTAGCCAAATATTAAAAAAATATACGGACTCAAATTCACAAAATAAAGTAAAAAAATAATTAAATGATTGAGAGCCACAAATTTCTATTAAAAAGCGAACAAAAAGAATACTTTCAATTGCTGAAATGAATCCCAATGACAAGGTAATAAAAATTCATAACCTAAAATGACAGCAGAAGTTAAAAACTGATAAAATATAAGAGCATATTCTCAAACTCGGTAAATTTATTTCCAAGAGTATGGTGTACGGTAATTCGTAATTTCCAATACAGAAAATCAAATATAATATGACTTTGTTTCTAAATTAGATAGCCGATGCTAATCCAATAGATTTAATATGAAATTGAGAGCAAAGAACAATTTCCTTTTCTAGCTTTTTTAGTTATCGAAAATAGTAATATATTAGAATTTCAAATCTATAAGAGAGATACCATTAGAAAGAGACTTATAAGATCCATTTCATCGTGAACGACATAAATCTGACGCATTATACTTTTTTTTATCTAATCACTTTCCTTTTAAATGATGTCATACTTAGAAATTAAGTATTAAGAATGTAGCTAGAAACAATGGTTACGGCAAAAACTAATTAAACAAGTTAATAAATAGTCATAAGTTTAGATGAAACATTCAGAATTCCACCTTTTTTATACGTGAGCAAAATTAAAAGATATCTGTTTTAATACCATATAACCAAAATATAGTAGGAGACTTAATAATGTATTGAATAGGGTAGACCTTACTTTAGTCTATAAGTAATCAGATAAGTTAAAACATATCTTAGGAAGTTCGAAGGATAAAATCCATAAACGTGAAAAATCTGGAATATATGAGACAAGTTGTAATGATTGTAATAAGACGTACATTGCACCAAAAATAACGTTCAAATAAGATTTAAAAAACATTTAGGTCATTTGAGACGCAATATATCATAGAAATCCAGCAATACCGAACATAGTGTGAGCATCAAGAAACAAGACATCTACGATCGAAAATATATTATATCATTACAAAACAGGGATGGCATGAAGAGTAAAGAATTTCCGAGTATACTGAGCAATTGAATGTGGATTAGACTATTATTTTCAGAGCATTAGAGTAAAAATGAAAATCAATAAAGGCTGCAAAAATGACTGCATTCTAGAAAGCTTCTGGGAAGATAACGATACCAAAGAAGATCGGATGAGAAGTTGGAGACCACTGAAAGAAGCCCTGGGTACATATGATAAGACGGGAAAGATAAGGAACGGTACGTTAACGTGGAACGACACCCTGAAGGAAAAAAAAACGAATAAAATAAAGGGCATACGAGGAAGGGCTAACATCATAGAAAAATACAGAAGAGAACAAACTACAAAAAAATATATTTGACAGAATAAGGAGGAAATATGGGAAAAGAAATACGTTATTATCTCGGAGGAACTAGATCATCTGAAGCTTGGAAACTTATCAAAGTACTAAGAACACACAACTCTCAAAAAATATCACTACGGGTCATAAGTATGAATGAGTGGAAATAATATTACCAATACGCAGTGTCTGAACACTCGCTTATAGAATACAGGTACGAAGTATAAAGATTACCAGAGACATCGCAATCAAAACAATGAGAAACTGAAGAGCTAAAGGGAACTTTTACAGAACAGCTAAAATATGTATCAGATAAATTAAAGAACGTTATCACAATTCTTATGGAAAAGTTTATTAATGGAAGCAAAATTTCCGAAAAATCGAAAATGGTATAGATAACACCAATTCATAAAAAAGAAAGATAAAAGTGACAATTATATCTCTACATACATGGGTGATTTTCTGGTTAAGCAGACTTCATGGAAAGTTAATTAGAACCATAATCGAAGAAAAATACATACCTTTTGAAGCAGGAAGAAGTGAAACTATTAATTCTATGCTAAGCAACATTGTGACGGTCCAAATTATTATCGAAATTCCATTTAATTGTTTTTGACGTGTCTATTTACTGCGGGTATTAATATACATGCTAAAAAATCATAATACTTTAAGGTCAATTTTCTTATTAGTTATAGCTATTTATTATTATTTTTCTGCAGTTGCTAGTGACACAAGGATTTACCAGTTTCAATGTAATAAACGATTTTCATATATATCTGTAATTAACAATTTATTACCGAAAATATCGAGATGTAATGCTTGGATTAAGTTATTCATCAGTGTAAGAAAGTAAAATTCAGTATTAATTTTACCTCCATGTTTGCTACGGAAGTACTAGGTAAATTACTTTACCTATTTTTAATTAATATTTTGTCATTCGGTTAAAATTAACCTCAAACAAATTATACCTTAATTTGTTTTTAATTTTACCCAGTGAGTGAACTTAATATTTTAAGGGAAAACATATTATTTCACAATCAGTTTTTCAATACTACTTTTTAATTTTTAATTATTTACGTG
The DNA here is from genome assembly GCA_019049505.1 of Pachyrhynchus sulphureomaculatus. Lineage (NCBI taxonomy): Eukaryota > Metazoa > Arthropoda > Insecta > Coleoptera > Curculionidae > Pachyrhynchus > Pachyrhynchus sulphureomaculatus. Next base: position 147,160,136 of record CM032446.1, on the reverse strand, counting down.
CTTGCATGTTCAATAAAATTTCTTTCCATCGTTATAAGAACGTATGTCCGTATTTAAAGATTGTGTATTATATCTAGAAAAATAGCCAGCACGATGAAAGTGGACATTGATTAATGATAAGAAAACATTTTCGTTATATTATGAGCATTTTTTTTAGATAAACAAACTGAATTTCATTATAAGGGTACGATCAATAGGGTTATAATTTTACCTTGTTTGCTAACAATATCACCTACATCTATTTCAGGAACTGATTGTATATTCAAGGAAAATTCGTATATTGATAACACACAAATAATACATATGAATGTGTTTTCGCAATTTGAGCTCGCTATGTGAATATTCATGTTCTTAACATCATATATATTTTTTTTTTATGGGAACAGCACACGCGTTGAGAAGAAATTGCTAAATTTTTACAAGATCAACAAGTGCACTAAAGTAGAGATTTACGTTGGCCTTTATCATTACAGTCTTTCCACAGTGGAAAATACAGTTCTGAGGTATCTGTGTGATGAGGTTACCTTTATAAAAGAGTTCTTAAGGAGGGTAGTAGGAGAAGTGATAAGCTGAAAACCATGCTGTTGTAATGTGGCTATTGTTGTAGGTTCTCATGTCCACAGATCTATTAAGAAAGTATAATGCCAATTCTGATTAAAAATTATTTACAGAATTTATTTGTGACTGTTGAAGCCTTGCTATGTATAGATATATGTACATATATATATATATATATATATATATATATATATATATATATATATATATATATATATATATATATATATATTGGTCATGAAATAGAAATATGAAAAATAAAACTCTTCTACTTTTGAAGCTTGCATATTTTTGCTGTTTCCTAATCCAAATATGTAAACTATCTTTTCATCATCATCAATCAGCTATACGCGTTCATTGCTGGACATAATCTCCTTCTTCTTTCAGTTCTGTCTCCTATCGGAGATTGGAAATCATCATTGAAATTTTCACTTTGTTAACCGCAGCTCCAAATAGTTCGTTTGAACTGCAGTTATACCACTATCTTAGATTGCACAGTCAGGAAATTTTTCTGCGCCCAACGTTTCTCCTTCCTTTGATCTTTCCCTGCATTATAAGTCTCAGCAACTCGTATTTTTCACCTCTCATTACATGACCAAGATATTCCAACTTTTTTCATTTTATAGTGTCAATCACTTTACACTCTTTCGCCATCTTCAAAAGTATATCTCTATTAGTTACTCTTTTCGTCCACGATATCTTCCACATTCCATACCGTAGAATAATGTGGAGAAAACATAACAGCATAACATCCTCACTCTAAGATCTAAGCCAATATTTCGGCAACACAAAACCCTTTTCATTTTAATAAACGCTTGTAGCGCTATTTTTATTCTTCCCTGAATGTCTCTGGTTTGCTAGTTTATTTCAATGAGCCATGCTCCTAGATATTTGTATGACGTGATTCTTTCAATCTGTGTATTAGAAGACTTTTACATTAGCGTATACATTCTGCTTTTTTGTTACTACCATTAATTTCGTCTTTCCAAGATTTAGCTTCAGACCGTAGTTACTACTATAGGTGTTTACATTTCCAAGCAAGCGCTGCAAATCAACTGCACTATTCGCTACCAGATGCATGACGTCGGCATAACGTATATTAAGTCAAGACCTTTACCAATCACCTGTGGTGTCCCACAAGGTTCCATTTTGGGACCTCTATTATTTTCAATTTACACTTCACAACTAATACATCGGGTGAGGTGTTGCAGGATACACTTGTATGCCGACGATACGCAGCTTTATCACATATGTCGTCCTAGCGAGATTCACAGATGCGTCAGAGAAATCAATGATGATCTGGTTGGGCTAGTTTCTGCTACCAGTGACCACTCCCTATCAATTAATACAAAAAAAAGTACAGTCATGGTTTTTGGTACTCAGAAGCAACAAATGTAGAAATTTAGGCCTTACTATGGATTACAATTTGAGGTACAGATCGCATGTGAGCATAGTTATACGTCGGGCGTACTTTAATTTGAAGATGATTTACAATTCTAGGGACTATTTAAATCAAAAATTGAAAACTATATTGTGTGAGTCTCTGGTATTGTCCAGATTAAATTTTTGTGATACTATATATGGATTTTCAATAGACTCATCCGATAGACGACGTATCCAAGTTCTTCAAAATTCATGTTTGCGCCTAATATTTGGTATTCGTAAAAGGAATCACATAACACACAAATTGTTTGAACTGGGATGGTTAAATATGAATGATAGACGTTGTTTGCATGCGGCTTGTTTATTCCACAAAATTGTCTTAACGGGTGTTCCCTCCTACCTACCTAGAAAAATTACCTTTAGATCAGATGTTCATAATTTGAATGTCCGTTTTCGAGGTCGCCTTACGCCTCCGGCTCACAAAACTGAAAAATTTAGATCGTCCTTCTCTTTTCAAGTAGCTAAGATTTATAACTCAATTCCAGAAAATATAAAACTATTAGATCCCAGGTCATTCAAGGCGGCGTATAGGAGGATTTTGTTAAATATATAAAGATATAGTACTTATTTATGTAAATTTTCCTTCAGAAAAGAATATCACTAGCTCTTGAGTGTATCTGTGCTCTGTATGAATTCTATTTGTTTATCTCGGATATGTTGGGGTGACTCGCCTGTCTGTTTAACAATTTAATTTATATCAAGGTTTGTTTTTTGTTTGCTCTAGTTGTGTCATGAACCATTCTCTTTTTTCTTTGTCTTTTTTTTTCTTTTTTCCTAACACTTACAACATTACGCATTTTTATTACGATACTAGCACAGTTTAATAATTTAATAGATAAATATTGTATTCTATAAACTTTAGTATTAGGATGCTTAAGGTAAAAGAACAGGGGGACTGTTTGTACCTTCGTGGTCTTACATTCCCTTCGGCATTTTCCAATTTAATGTAGCATTTTGTTTATTTAGTTTATGATGTTTTGTTTTCTCTTTCATAATTGGAAATAAAGACCATATTTATTTATTATTAATAACCACAACTGTAATCCCCTCCTCCTAGAATATGGCCTCACTATACACATTGAACAAGAGCGGAGAAAGGATACAGCCCTGGCGAACACCTCGACAAATCTGAATTCCTTCTATTAATTCGTTTTCAACCGTGACTTTTGCTGTTTGATTCCAGTACAAACTGGTTATTATGTTAATGTCCCTGCTGTCGCTGTTTATGCTTTTGAGAATTTCAAGTAACTTCACATGGCGGGCTTTATCAAAGGCCTTTTCAAAATCAATAAAATATACATAAAGATCCTGACTAACATCTAAACACCTTTGTATCAACACACTTACAACAAACAAAGCCTCCCTTGTTTCGTAGTCCACTCCTAAATCCTATTTGTGTTAGAAAGATCTTGAAAAACACGTCCAAGGTGTGACTCATTAATGCTATAGTCCTATGTTCAGAACACTTTTTAGCATTGTTCTTCTTTGGGAGTTTCTCAAAAGTTAATAGAAGCCACTCTCTTGAGCTGACCCCTGTTCGGTAGATTGTATTAAAAAGATTAACTACCACATCGATTGTGTCGTCATCTATAAGGTTTAACAATTCCACTGGGATCTCGTCTGGTCCTACAACCTTCCCTTTCTTTGTATTTCTAATGGCATAACCGCCCAGCAAATTGAGTGATGATACTAGAGGATTGGACGTAATTTGTCAGATTCAGCAAGATTAACTTTTTAGAAAAAACTGTCGCCTGAGTTTTTAGAGCTTTAAATTTTACTTGGTTACTGTCACTTTAAAATATATTTTCTTTCAGATGTTTGTTAAGTCGAACGACTTCCTGCTGTCTGCAGACATTTGCATCAGTTGCCGATGTTTGAACATTTAAAGTGAATAAAGACATAAGTGTACTGTCATGTAGCTGTAGATGCTTCTCAGTAGATGGGTAATGAGAAAGAGAGTAGGAGACAGTATGTAGCATTGGGGCACACCTGCATTGATAGTGAAGATATTAGAGAGACATTTAAATATGTCATACTGGAGAAAGTTATAAATTTCATATTTTTGTTATTTTGTTACATTGGACCATGACCTACTATTTTGATTATCTCAGAGATTTAAATTATGTATTTTAACTAGCCGGGCCGCGGCTCCGCTCGCGTGGACTTGATTCACTACTATCGTCACTGCTTATTCCTTATGTTACCCAACGTAATAAAATATCTCCCATTATTTCTCCTTATCTCCCAATATTTCTCCTTATTTCCCATTATCTCTACATAATTTTCATTATCTAGGCTTATCTCTGCTCATCTCCCATTATTTCTCCTTATCTCCCATTATTTCTCCTTATCTCCCATTATCTCACCTTATTTTCCATTATCTAGGCTTATCTCGACTTATATCCCATTATTTATCCTAATCTCCCATTATTTCTCCTTATCTCCCATTATATCACCATAACTCCCATTATCTAGACTTATCTCGGCTTATCTCCCATTATCTCTCATTATCTCCCATTATTTATACTTACCCCCCATTATCTCACCTTATCTCCCATTATCGAGGCTTATCTCGACTTATCTCCCATTATTTCTCCTAATCTCCCATTATTTCTCCTTATCTCCCATTATCTCACCATAACTCCCCCATTATCTAGACTTATCTCTGCTTATCTCCCATTATCTCTCCTTATCTCCATTATTTATACTTATCTCCCATTATCTCACCTTATCTCCCATTATCGAGGCTTATCTCGACTTGTCTCTCATTATTTCTCCTTATCTCCCATTATCTCACCTTATCTCCCATTATCTAGGCTTATATCGAATTATACAGAACATATGTATAAATTTATAAAAAACACGTAAATCGGATAAGTGGTTCTCGAGTGATAAGCGCACTAACGGACAGACAGACAGACAGAGAGACATTTTATATATATATGTATTCTTTGGTACATGATATTATTCCATTTTTAATGCTTTAGGGAGTGTATTGCAAGAGAACGCGCTAGCGGCAAGCTGTTCTCCGACTTGATTCACTATTATCTTCACTGCTTATTCCTTATGTCACCTAATAAAATATATCCTATAACCTGGCCAGAGAACAAACGTATGTTTAAAAAAAAAGCACGTAAATCAGATAAGTGGTTCTCCAGTGATAAGCACACTAACGGACGGATAGACAGACAGACAGACGGACAGAGAGACATTGTATTTTATATATATTATAGATATTCTCTGCTACATAATATTGTTCCATATTTAATGGTTTGGACTGTGTATTGCAAGAGAACGCGCTAGCGGCAAACTTTGTCCGATTTCATTTACTATTATTGTCACTGGTCATTCCTTATGCTACCTATCATAATAAAATATAGCCTATAACCTGGTCAGAGAACATATGTATGAATTTAAAAAATCACGTAAATCGGATAAGTGGTTCTCGAGGGATAAGCGCATTAATGGACAGACAGACAGACAGACAGACAGACAAACATTGCATTTTATATATATTATAGATATAGATTATTATTATTATTATATAAACCTGGCCAAAGAATATATGTATGAATTTAAAAAAAGACAGGTAAATCGGATAAGTGGTTCCCGCGTGATAAACGCACTAATGGACAGACAGACAGACAGAGAGACATTGCATTTTATATATATTATAGATTATACAGTACAGATATTCTTTGCTACATAATATTGTTCCATATTTAATGGTTTAGGCTGTGTATTGCAAAGGCACGCGCTAGCGGTAAACTTATTTCCGAGATCATTCACTATTTTACGTCACTGCTCATTTCTTATGCTACCTATCGTAGTAAAATATAGCCTATAACTTGGCCAGAGAACATATGTATGTTTTTAAAAAAAAAGTACGTTAATCGAATAAGTGGTTCTTCAGTGATAGGTGCACTAACGGAGAGACAGACAGACAGACAGACAGACAGAGACGTTGCATTTTATATATATTATAGATGTATTTATTTTTAGTAATATTTTCTGTCCTATATTTTTTCACTCTTCTTTTTTAGTTCTTTTTGTAAACCCAGTTTCAATAAAAAAAATTTCTAGTTCTAGGTTAACATGATGAAGGCGGAGGTTAGGTGCATCGTATATAATATATTAAACATACTTTTTTAGGTACCTGGAGTCGGGAAATCTGAAAACTATGCCATTTTTATATTATTTACAATTTTAGCGAAAATATGATGTAGATAAAAATATTAGGTTACATTTATAAATATCTCTAAAGCTGCACCTATTATTTAGAGTATCTCGATGTACTTAAGTTAAGTAAATTAAATTTTTTGCTAAGAAAATCATGGCTCGGCTTTCGTAAGATTGAGCGAAGGAATGCTTGTGGTCAAGAATATACGTTATAAAAGAGGAAAAACAAATTTGAAAAATAACAAGACGAATAAAAGTTAACAAGTTCATTAATCGCTTCTTCTACAGATTGCTGAATTTTTAGCCAAGCTAAGAACTCTACAATATTTTTAATATTACACGTTTGCAACAATTTAACTAAAGCACAATGAACTCCTGTTTTTTAAATTTTAAATTAATAAAATACAAAGTTCGCAATTTATTAGGCTGTGATTTATGATGGTTTTTATATGTCACAATCAATGTTTATTGTGCTTTTATTTATGGCTTACATATAACAAAAGAAATATGAAAATGTCAACAATGCTTGGGAGAGTTTACGACAATCACATCATTTTATGGCACTTGCTTTAGTGAAAATCTTATACGTTTTTCTTTAAAATCAATTTTTATACCGTACTAATATTTGATTTTATTTATTTATTTGCTGAGTTATGAAACATTGAGTTTTTATTGTCTTATACATCTATAAATAATGTTAAAACGTAAAATGTAAACCGAGGTACTATGAAAATATTTTAGTATATGAAAACTAAAATATCGAAAGGAATTTCAGAAAATAACAATAAATGACATCTCCTAAAAGTAAACCAGAACACTTAATTACGAAAAGCAGCAAACTTTTGAAGGAAAACCACCTTCGTCACTGAGTATATTATGTAAGTAAAGTAACCAACTAGCTCATATTTCATTGTTTTTTTTTGCTCTATAATAAGTGAAAAAACTAGGTCTTCACCTTCTAAAAGTGAAAATTAATAACAACTTACTAAGATCCGGGTTAAAAATTTTAGTCCATTTATACAATTATTCGAAGTTTATCGTATAAATCATAAAAAAACCAAATCGTCGCTTAATTAATTAAGTCAGAACTACACCTAATTATTACATATTTGTTTACAGAAATATCAGTAGTTTTTATGAAAAAGTCATTGTTAGCAATACGTGCATGAAACAAATAATTTATTGCTTTGACAGTTGACTTAGCAGTGCACTTGCGCTGTTCTTTCTGATTTTGAACAATGGTAGTAATTTTACACCAGGGGCGTTTTACATAACTTTTTCATTTTTCTTTTCTTCATGACTACGTCCTTATTTACCAATTTCAATATACTAAACTATTTTTATAACGCTCGATATATTAAGATCTTTGAGCTATAATACGAGATTTTCTATAATTTGAAGTTTCGTTTGCACTATTATATTAATCGTGCTAATTCCTTTTAATTTGTGTCTTTTATTTAGTAGAGTGTCGAGTTGTTCTACATTTCGTATTAATATTTGTTCATCTTTCTTCTTCTTTGGTATCTTAATTGCATAAAAAGATTAAATCAGCATTATTTAAAAGTATTATGAAAAAAAAAAAACGCAACAAAAATAAGAAATGATCAGTACTGAAACTCAGTAAACATAAAACACAGTAGCGACAGTCCTTTGATCTTAAGAGGTTCCAGTTTGTAATGATCACATGACCTGTCGCCATATTGCTGGTATGATGCATGCGAGTTTTTGAAATATTCAAATTCCTTCTTTCAAGAAAGATCCTGTTCTATAGAATAAAAAAAAGAATTTTGTTGATTTATAGGAAAAAAAACGAGAAGAGTTTTTTTTTGGAAACATTTTTTTATCAAGTTCTTATTAAAAGAGATATATACAAAATAAGAAAAAAGGCAAAAAATACAAGGAAAAAATACATTTGGCTTCAACGTTTTTGCACGTTACTCACTTAAATATCTCATTGTTGAATTTATGTTTCTCAACTATTAAAGATGTCTGGGGGGGGGGGGGGAAATGAGCATTTTGAGAATATATCCCTGTACATCTTCAGCTTCGCACGTATGATGTCAACATTCATGCTCCTTACATTTCAGCGAATCCCAGTAATCTGGAGACATTGAAAATAATTATAATTATCATTTTAGGATGAGGTCGTCTTTCTTCTGAACTTAAAAATAAAGTGAACACACTTTTTTCTCCATTTTATTATTAACTCTAATATAACAATTTTCATACAAGTAATGACTTTTCGTACCTATGCACTACTTATATAAAAAAAATTAAATCCATGCACTGATTTATTCAAACTCATTTGTGCTGAAGAATTATTACTTCGGCATGCCCAGATTGAGTTTTGAAAGTTTGGTTAGCGAATTTTAGCAGATAATATCACTTAATTCTAGTAAACATTCTGCCTTGAATTCAGAAAAAAAAGTACAAGTCGAGTAACGTAAACCAATAAATAAAATGTATCTCTAATGTAAAACTACAATTATCATGATCTTTATATATTATATTGCATAAGATAAATAAAGAATTATGAATAAATTACCTTTTAGAATCTTTGGGAAATCTAAAAAGCTAACTCCTTTGGAGATACTATATATATTTTTACTAACACTAACCGCACAACAAAAACTTCCTCTTGACATCTTTTTGACAATTATTTTCAATTATAACGTCAAACGAGTCACTTACTTGTTGGGGGAATTATTAATAATGAATTTCGGAGCATGTTATAAAAAGATTCTCGTTGAATTCCAGATATAAACACAACCAGTGATCGTACTGGCAGCCATGTTGGTATAACAGGGGACGCATGCGTGATAAAAAACAGAACCTAAAAATTTTCTCGAGCGTCGCTACTCAGTTTTATGTTTACTGTGGCGAAGAGCTCGCAAAAATTATCTTCTATAAAAAATATATAGTGGCTTGTTTGACCAAGACGTTCATTAACCTTTACCTTTTATTTAAAATCGCGTAGTCTAAGAATAATGGATGACCTAGGCGCTGTCTATCGAGCATACAATTAGGACATGCCATGTTTCATTCATGACATAAGTAAAGTTGATCGTTAATGTGCGCTGAAATAGAACGAAATATTCCTTCTCCTAGTTTAATCATTAATAGGTGGCAAGTTCGTGTTGTTTATTAGTCCTGGAGTTCCCGTACTTTTAAAGTAAGAGCAAATCTTTAATCGATAAGCCACTATATATTTTCTTATGTCTTCCTTACAGGCGCTAAACACATTTAATTTATACTTTGTTTTGGCAACAACACACTCCGTGGTACGATCTCGCCAGAGTAGGATGCTTTTTATTTCATAACGCATCAAAGACACCAAAGAAATTTTCGACATATATTTCTCCACCGAGGACAGTAGTGTCCTTGCTTAAATTTTTCTTTTTTGTAGTTACCGCTAAATTGTTAAGAGTGTTAGTACCCTTATGGCAACAGCACTATATATAAAATACCATTTTTCTGGAAGTAGTACTTGGCTTAGGTTTAAGAAGTTTTGAGTGTTTCAGAACTGACAATGTCATGGTTTGTTGGTTGGTAAAATCTGATATATTGTGGTTAAATCTTTACTGCTTTCGTGATTGTGTTGCTAGTTGCCGTAATGTAAATATATTTCCGTACTTTTTACGAACGTTAAATACCTGTGTCTTTATTATATATATATATATATATATATATATATATATATATATATATATATATATATATATATGTATATATATATATATATATATATATATATATATATATATATATATTACATATATATATATATATATATATATATATATATATATATATATATATATATATATATATATATATATTGATTAAATTTTTGCAAGACTTTTGCTAATCACCCCCCGTGTTGAATACGGAATAATTTATAATGTAGAACGCAATGTCCTGTGGGAGGTGAGCTACCGGCTGCGAAAGCGATGCGACCGATACGAGTACAACGAAACTTGCAGCAAGTGAGATGTAGAAATTTTAACACAGCTTTCTAGTGAAATTGAGAATATGATTTAAAGATAATGTCAAAGGAGTGAGTTACGAAAACTCCTTTTTTGTAGAATTATTTGACCCACAGTGGATGTCGTTTCGCGTCGGCCTCTTCATAATCCGCTTGAGAGGCAAGAAGTGAAAATTTCCTTTCTCTTCGTAACGTCACTATTTATTCTCCTGTGTATTCTTCACAGGCGTTAAATACATTTAATTTATAATTTATTTTGATAACACACTCCTTGGTATGATCTCGCCAGAGTAGGATGCTTTTTATTTCACAATACATCAAAGACACCAGAGAAATTTTCGATATCTGCTTCTCCACCTAGGTCATCCGTGTATCTGTTTAAATTTTCCTTTTTTGTAGTTACCGCTAAACTGCTAACAGTGTTAGTACCCTTATGGCTGTAGCACTATGTATAAAATACCATTTTTCTGGCTGTTTTACTTGGATTAAGTTTAAGAACATATAATGTTACGGTTTGTTGGTTACTAAAATCTTTTGATATGGTATTGTTAAATCTTCACTGCTTTCGTGATTGTGTTGCTAGATGCCGAAATATTATTTTCTTAAACTAAGCGCCTGATAAGTCAAATATGTAGATATATTCCCGTACATTTTTACGGACGTTAAACACCTGTGTATTATATATATTTTGATAAAAATTTTTGCAAGACATTTGCAAATCATCCTGTGTTGAATACAGAATAATTTATAATGTACAATGCAATGTCCTGTGTGAGCTACCGGCTGCGAAAGCGATGGGAGCAATACGAGTATGGCGAAACATTTGTTTTATTTGCAGCAAATAAGATGTAGAACACATTACATTTCTTATTTATCGTTTATCTTTAAGTCTCAATTCTGAAATTGTAACGGAGCATTCTAGTGAATTTGAGAATACGATTTAAAGATAATTTCGAAAGAATTAGTTAGGAAAACTTCTTTTCTGTAGAATTATTTGATGCACAGTCGATGTCGTCTCGCGTCGGTCTTTTCACCCTCTACTCGAGCGTCAAGAAGTGGAAACTTACTTTCTCTTCGTCACGTCACTATTTAAATTTAATGACAACCATGCCTAGAAAGAAAGTTTTTATTGGTTTACTGAGACGATAACTCTAAGACGATTAGGCATTGCCTCTGATTTGTTTACTCGCTTAATATGTGTAGATTTCCCTATTCTTTTAGTACAATGTATGAGGGATAAATTGAAAAATTAAGTGAGAGAAAAGATATATCAAAAAGAAATAAATTGCGTAATCAGCTAAAGCTGATTATTGGCATACTATAACGCAAATCATTAATCTAGCTTCCATAAACGGTAAGTTTGGAAATCGATTAAAATTTATAAAGGCCCCAGCAACTTTAGTTTAAATTAAAATACGGGTTCCATTACATTTTGCCACTGATTATCATCCTGGATCATGACTCGTTGAACAGGATGTGAATAAATATGTGGTTATTCGGAATTCCAATTACAAAAATATAGGTATGTGCCTTTCAAAATATTCCGTATAGCACACCATAATTTCACAACTTACATACATTTTTAAATTAATGAATAGATTCTGTGTTTATATTCTAAATATATGTGCTCAAAAAGCTTTTTTTGAACATCAAAATCATTAATTGACAAAATAAGTTACCTATCTAAATATCTGTGTGTATAGTTGTTTAATTAGCGCTCAAACACTACTACAAACTACAATTAGAAACGGCGTTAAGTGATGTAATTAAACCTTAATTTGTGTAATTTTATCTTGGATTTCATTACACTAGTCTTGCGCAAATCACTACACTAGTCTTGCGTAATCATTAATAATCTTATTATTAATGATTACGTAACTCAATAACAGTTAAATAAATACTTATTAAATATTTTTAGTGAAAAAATAAATCAGAAGTTGAGAGAAATGAACCCTATGTGCAACTGAAAACTAAGTGAAAAATGCATACAAGTCATGGATGATTTCCTCGCTTTTGGAAACAGTCCAAAGGTTGTCCTACTAGACGTTTCGTCTGCATCTGCGACAAGCGTTCTCAAAGTCTGTGCAACAATAATCGAAGTATTTTTCTCGATGACCATTATGATGCTCGGAAATTTTCCACGACTGATTGTTTTGAATAAGGGATATGAAAAAAAATGTATATTTATTATTAAAATATTAGATTTGGCCTTTTACGCCAAAGACTCGAGCTCGAGTTTCGGCTTTATTTATAACGTAACGGTCGCCTCTCTCGAGAAGGCAATGGCAAACCACTCGTAGTATCATGCCTAGTAAACCATCTCACTTTAGCCTATTAAACTGTAGGGTCCCTTTGTCTGTGGAATACCTTAAAAGATATCAACCATAGGCAAAGACGAGAGGGTCGCCTACGTCCATATCAAATATAGCACTTCAAAAAGAAGAAATAAAAATAATTTGTGTTCAAAGTCATTATATAATAAAGAATTTGTTAGATCAAAAATATCAGATATATTCAAATTTTTAAAATGTCAAGAAATGTGGAAGGAGAGAATGTACGCTGCAGAAAATTTCCTAAATTGCTACCTAGGAGCGGAGCACGTGCGTTTGCAGTGATTTAATTTGGTTGGATTTTTAATCCCAAAAGAATAATATTTTCTATTTGGTTTGTTCACAGGGAACATCAAAGAACTGTCGGAAAAAAACAAATTATACTACAAATTGTAGTTGAATAACAACATTATACCGAGCACATCGCTATTGTAATGGACCAAGGATTTGCTGCTATTAGAACGACGAATAAAAATCCCAGTGCCTGATGAAGAACTTGGGGTATCCGAAGCTACCCTTATTAAGGTTATGCAAGATTAAGGAAAAAAAAAAGTTTCTGCACAATGGATTTATAAACTCTTTATACTATAACAGAAATTGGCTTAAAAAGAAATTTTTCAAGAACATTTGGGCATTTTAGAGAAAGATAAGAGTTATTTTTCGTAAATTGACAGATATGATGAAATTTGGGTATTCTATTGTAATCCTACCACGAACCAGGGGCCGATACTAAGTATTTATGAACGCTTTCCACCTTCAAAGATGACAAAAACTTAATTGTCTTCTGGAAAGTTGATGGTAATTGTTTGTTAGGCCTGCGAAGGAATTTGGCTTATTGGATCTGGAAAGAATGTACGATCCAAAGCTTGAAGCATTAGAGAAAAATGTTTCAATTTCAGGAGGACTGTAACTTTGCAGTTGCTCCAGAACAAGTTGGTCCACAAGGCTCGCACATTTTTTTAAGCTCAGGGAGTTGCAACAATCAGGAAGCGAAACCCCTTGACAAAAAGAGAAGAACCCTCTTGCACTGGAACCATAATAGCTTAATCCCCCCCCTCCAATAGGGCAAACTAAATTTACCAACACTTATTAATATACCGTCTCAGAAACACACCAGTCGAGTATGGACATTTGACTTGTGTCTCCAAGCTAGTGTTTTAGTTCTGACGTTGTTTTATATTTTTGTCACTAAAACAGTGAGTTCTCATTGACACCCTGTTGTCAATGGTTAGCAATATAGATTTAAGTAAATTTCACCTACTTGTTAAAATAAAGTCATAGTGATGTATTAGTCATACTAGTAGAAACCATTCGGTTATATACCAAGACTTGTTGGTCTCATTTACTTTGGAGGAACAATTTTGAACGTGAGCGTTAGTAAGGGCAGAGGTCAAAGTTCGACACGGATAAGGAATCTACATCTTGATATACACATAACAGAAATTTTTATTTAAAATCGAATCAAAATTATTGTAAGGTCTGGATATGTTTTTACACTTTTTTCACTAAGGAGGTAAGTTTCCATTTTCGTCCCGTTATCTGAGGCAAATAAAACCTGTTTACACTAATTTTACTTACCTTTGGTATACAATACCATGACCTATTGACCAAATAAGAAGTGTTACAGTTTAAAGGTTCTGCTACGTTACTACCAGTTGCAGGCTACAGAATGTAAAATTATTTATACAATTCCATAAGTTGATGCCAAATTATATAATAATGGCATAGATGTAGGACACATATGATTACCACTTAAAATGGTAGTGCTACCAATTTGCACAATTATCATAAAAAATTATTTATAACGGTTTTAATAATTATTAATAAAAAGTAATTTAAAAAAATATATGACTGGAATTAGCGATGACACATCTACCCTGTCTTGAAAACGGGCTGGCTGGAGCGACATACCTGAGCTATATATATATATATATATATATATATATATATATATATATATATATATATATATATATATATATATATATGTATGTATGTATATATATATATACATGTATATATATATATATGTATGTATATATGTATGTATATATATATATATATATATATATATATATATATATATATATATATATATATATATATGTATATATATATATATATATATATATGTAAGGTGTTAAATTGTCCTCAGTTTGAGGCATCTTGTGAGAAGTTGTTTGTCCCACGCTTGAGCGCAATTTTGTAACATTGGAACTTGCCCGCACGTTGTGGTGTCATTTTGTACCGTTTGAATATTGGATGCCCCAAGCTTGAGCACAATTTTCTTGCAGCCCCGCTTTAATTTCTGATAATGAATTGAGTGAAACCTGATTTTAAAAGAACTAAAGAAATTAAAGAAACACTAGCTCAGTTTTCCTTGGTAGAGAGATATGGGTAAGAGATAATTGTCTTACGTCTTTTTGGAATTATTTTCTATTTTTAAAAAGCTTTAGCTGTACAAATTTTGGGCACCATCCATTTTAAAATAGTAAGGATCTAACTTCAGCTTAAAAAATGGAAAAATACTGAAAGAAATGTATTGTTGGTAAATAAAAAAATCAGTTTGGTACAGCCGTTCTTGTCCTGCAAAGTAGGGTAGGTATTCAGTGAGACACTAGCTTTAATCAACAAAAAAAGAGAATTTATTCATGTTTTTTAAAATAAAAAGTTCCAACCTTTGCAGTTCTACAAAAAAATTCTAGCCTAACTAGTAGTTACTACATTTAAATCCTGAAATATGATAACCCCCGAAGACGAAAAAATAGTGCTTTACACTTCACTTTTTAGTCTGTTTTAGATTGCGGTTAAGGCACTACTCTGGAATAAGTCTATTGAAGGAAGTTTTGGTAACTTACGGTTCTTATTCCTGCTTTGATGGCATTCGACCGATTTCACACTTTTCTAGCTAACACTTTGAAAACCCACTACGGCTTTTAGTTAAGAAACTGGTACTTTTACTTAGTTCGCATGATGGTTGTTCTGAGCTTTGCTTTTGTAGCTCAGTCGAAGGAAGCCTACTTGTCGGCTCTGATGAAAATTAGCCTGTCGGCTAGATGGTACTAAGCCTACTCAGCGGCTAGATGGAAAATAGCCCGGCTGCGGCTAGATGGAAAACAGCCTCCACAGTCGGTCTTCAGGCCCTTAAATAAACCATCCAAACTCTCCGGTAATATGGCGACGCCGGAACTAAAACAGCGGATACACACTTTTCACCAATCGCGGCGTGGCGGTAGGTTCGGTCAGGAACCCGCACAACACACTATACCGAACGTCTTGGAATCTCTGTTTAATATACCGTTCGATACAAAAATGAAAATAAGTACAATTTGAAGTGAAAAATCAGTAACATTACATGGTCTTAAAATCTAGGAAAAAATGAATGTTACATTTACCCCCTTCCAAAAAGAAATAGACTACACTAGTCTATTAAACTTAGGCTACTTATGAAAAGGTACAAAGTGGTACACTATCACTTAATACTAAGGTCAGAACTTAAAACAAAAGTACAGACTTCGGACCTTACTACTAGACTTAATTCAATTAAGCACTAATATTAAGTACAATGAAAACCAAATGAAAATCTTTGCATGATCACAAGAATCTTATAACTAGACTTAACTTAATTAGACACTAAGGTTAAGTACATCAAAAAGCAAATAAAAATCCTTGCATGAACATAAGAAATACCTTTCCAAAATAACAATCGCGGTCTTCTTATATAAAAGAATCAGCTCTGTTATTGTTACCAAAACAAAAAAATATAACTTTGTCTAGACTCTTGTCTAAATCAAAAAAAGTGAACTGAAATAAAATATGAACACCCCCCTTAAAATCTTTTAAGGATTGTCCGAAAATTTTCTATTTCAGCAAAAGAAATTTATAAAAATTCTTAAATAAAGAAAAAAAATAAAAAATGATTCTAGTGCAAACACTTACACTAAAAAGGAAAAGTCTTGTCAGACCATTTAGCACTAGGCCAAAACAAAAAATATCTGGATAAATATCCAGACAAACGCTCGGGAAAAATCGCCATCCATGCTCTAGCTCATCGCTAAGAGAACATTCTAAATCTAGTATCTCTACTAGTCGCATCAGAAAATAATCGCACTCTATCGCACAATGTCGACGTCCTAAGACATCTAGACATGCTAAAATCGCTAGGGAAAACGCTCTGGTTAATCGCCAGAAAACACGTCAGCTCATCGCCAACAAAACACTCTGGTATATCGCCAGAAAAAAACCTCGGCTCCTCGCCAAGAAAACACTCGGTAAATAGTCCTCGACTACACAAAGCCTGCGTTCTAAAAGAACAATCTCGCCATTAACATAGTGAGCAGCTATAAAAGCTAACAATATCACTATAGGCACAGTGAATAGCTACCAAAGCTACAATTCACTCTAAAACACATGAAATAGCTATAAAAGCTAAAATTCACCAAACTGAATGATCCTGCTTCAAAAAGCTATGTTCACTAAGAACAGAATGATTAGTCTGCGCACAACTAACATTCAAGGAAACATTCCCAACATAACTATATGAGACAGCAAGTCTCGAAATAGGACCTCCCTAAAGTCATAATCCTAAATATGGGAGTCCATAAGCAAAACGACTCAAAATCACGCATTTTGAGCACATGCCCTCAGGAAACCAACATACACTGAAATATATACAGAAATATATACAGAAATATATACAGAAATATATACAGAAATATATACAGAAGTACATTCAGGAGTTCAAATCCCAAACTCTTGGTTACGATAACTCCATACTGAGCTTGGTGAAAGCTCTTAGCAAAAGCTAATCAAATCTTCGGCACATCGCACCAAAGTGACAAATCTGCCTAGAAAAACATGAGCCAGAAAAAAAAAAAAAAAAGAAAACGCCCTCCATCATTCTTCAGGGTGGCTACACAGAGATATAAAACTTAACCAGCATTGCGCTCCTCCAAGTTGCATGAAGAACCCTCGTGTACTGGTCTCGCCCTAGAACAACAACGAAAAGAATTTAATCCATCCCACATAACAGGAGACAAACACCTCACCACGATATACTGAAAGGTGGAGACAATAAAATACGGAAATGGTGACCCTGGTGTCCACCAAAAAAGGGAGTAGATTATAGCATCCACTAAACTGAAACGGTGTCTACCACACCACCATAAGTCAAAAAAAAATTTAATCAATAGGGTGTTCCGAAACACACTACTGCCAACAGCCTGTCACCACTAATAGGCTAATTGGAGCTGAGGTCGACTACAGTAGCTAGGCTCTCCTTTGGTTCAAATAGAAATAACCATTGGGTAATAAAACCCCTAAAGGTCCCAAAGGTCAAAACGTTCACCCCCCATAGACTACCCTTCCAATCAGTCTGTTCCTCAGGAAGACTAACTCCCTGCCAAACGTCGTAACGGCATCTGTTAGCACCCGGTGCATCACAGCCTGTAAAAACAGATAACTCATGGGATACAACCAAGAAGGTTTATAAGGTTAACTTAACCAAGCTTCTAACGGAAATTTCCAAAAAACGAAAATGAGCTTAAAAAGCTACATGAAGCAAAAATTTCTCAAATTTTTGGTGGCAACGCAACAAAACTTTTGAAGACGACAAGAGCTTTTCCAGCTTAATCAGAAACAAGAAGAAAACATCGTTGACAGCTAAAATATTCGATCATGGTGTTAATCGTCTCCCTAGACAATAGCCTCTAGAAGAAACTGCTACAGGTATCAGGCATAACCGTTTTCTGTCAGCCCAAACTTCTAGATTACCTCTTGGAAATCTAAAAATTCGGTTAGAAATCTTCCTTCACTGCGCTTAGCCTCTCTTGACAAGGTTCTCATCTCGGTATCAGATTTTGATCATTTCTTTGTGAGACGACTGTCTTACTCTGCTCTCATCTCCTGTAAATGATCAGCCTTTAGTTCTCCTGCAGAACTTCAATTTTCTATCAATCTGATAGTATACCGAAAAAACTCAACATACGCCTATGAGTCCATGCAAAAAAATTTTAAAAAAATTAGTGACTCAAAGGTAACGTTTAAACGGCTCTGAAAAAAAATAGAAAATACCCTCAGTTTGTCAATTCAGAAGAAGATCTAAATCAAAATAATCCAAGTCTTAGACTTACTGGATAAACCAAAATCAATTTACTCTTAATTGCACCCAACATATACCATTAAGGTAATAAAAATACACCCACTCGGGTAACAAACTTGAGATTGCTCATAAAAATTTTGACTCTACATCACACTACACGAGCTCCATCTTGCGCTTGTCCTAACTCAAGATCACCTTGGATTGCCTCTAATCAAAATTTCGCTTCCAAGTGTCAAGAACTGGATATTATATGGGGTCATTAGCAAATCAAATCCCGCGACCACCGACATACCAGTCTTATGATAAATCCTGAGTGTGACTCTTTCGCAAGCTCGCAACAGCTGAGTCGATGCTAAACATCAACTACAATCAACCTAAGTTTGGATATGATCAGTACCCAAAACCTTAGCATTAAACAATAAAAGTAAGCTATTCTCTGCTCAACTTTTATAACAGTCAAAAAAAAACGAGGTCGTCACCTCTACAGAGCAACATCAAAAAAAATTTAAGCAATTAAGATAATGTAAATATAAATTATTCTTCTCCTGACAAACTTTCACTAGGGTTAGGTCCGTTGAATGGTTTTTAAGTCTTTAATATGCCATCGTCCTACTTTAGTCCCATCTAAATTAACTAAACCATAAACTAAATCTGAAATCTTTTCTCTAATCACGCAATGCACATACTTAGGTACCAACTTAGATGTGAATTTATCTGCTGCACTGGAAAGAATTTTATTTTTTCGCCAAACGTGATCACCTATATTAAAGGCAAAATCCTTTTCCTAAGGTTGTAAGACTTACTGTTCCGTTCATAAGCCTTATGTATCCTACTACGCACGTCGGTGAAAATATCTTTTAAACCCTTTAAATTTTCGGCGTACGCACCCCTGTTACCCGGAATTATTTCGCTGTCAACATTGACATCCAAATCTTAATTTTTATAATACGATCCAGATAGAGGTATATGTCTGCCGTAAACTAAGATAGACGGTGTAAACCCTGTTACTTCGTTTCTTGCGGTGTACACGGGATTAAAACGGATGTTAAAACCATAAGTTTCACTTAAGCTCTTAAAACTCTTAGAGGTAAACTGAGTACCGTTATCGCATATTAAGAGCGATGGAACACCGTGGATTAGAAAGACATTATTTTCCAAAATTCTCTCTATATATCCAGCTTTAGAGCTTTTCAAAGGAAATAGCATGGTATACTTTGTAAACCAGCAAGAAACCACGAGAAGCCATTTATTTCCCTTTTTTGAACGTGGGAATGGGCCTACTAGATCAGCTGCTATGACTTGAAAAGGGTAATTAACCGTTTTCTCTTTTCCCATCAGTCCCATAGGTAGTGCATTTGGAGATTTCTGCGCTCCACATACTTCACAAGTCCTCACAAACTTTACGATGTCAAAACGCATTTTTGGCCAATAATACTGTTCCTGAACCCTGTGAAGAGTTTTATAAAAGCCAAAATGACCAGAAGTAGGAGGAGTGTGACACATGTCTATAACTTCCTCTCTCTGTGGTTTAGGAACTAGTATTTTCCACTCGGGTACATTAACTTTAAAGGCAACTGGTTTGGGATAAACTTGTACACGAAATCATTTTCCACTTTCCACTGCGGAAAATTTTCAGGAAATTCTTTGATTTGCTGCCGTAAATTGTCGTACCATGGATCTATGCGATCTACATCAACTGTATCAATTCTTATGCCAAACTGTGCATTAAGACTGTTTTCGTCCGCTGTATGATCTGGGATTCTTGACAAAGCGTCAGGAATAACATTGTGGACTCCTTTTCTATGAATTAAAGTAAATGTGTGTTGTCTCAGCCTAATCGCCCAACGCGCTAGTTTGCCACTAGGGTTTTTAATTGAATTAAGCCACAATAAACTATAATGATCTGTTATGACCGTGAAAGGAACACCTTCTATGTAAGGTCGAAAACTTTTCGATGTTAAAGAGTACTGCTAAACATTCTTTTTCAACAACCGAGTAGTTACGTTCGGCCTTTGACAAAGTTCTACTGGCATACGCTAACACTCTTTCCTCACCATTGATTTTCTGTGTTAGGACGCCCCCTAAACCGGTATTAGAAGCATCACTAGAAATATAAAACTGTTGGGAAAAATCTGGTTGGGATAAAATTGGAGCTGAAACCAATAGCTCTTTAATCTTTATAAAAGATCTTTCTGCTGCGTTTGTCCAATCTATCGATTGTCCTTTTTTTCGTCCTTTCAAAAGATCATTAATAGGCGACAACAAGGTAGAAAAAATTCTCGATAAAAACGTCTGTACCACGAACACATTCCTACGAAGCGTTTAACTTCCGTAGTATTAGTAGGTCTCGCATAATTAACCATGCTTGCTACTTTATCCGGATCGGTACGCAAGGAATTTGAGCCTACAATATAGCCTAAAAACTTTAGAGAAGTTTTGAAAAAATCACATTTGCTCAAATTTATCGTCAGTCCGGCCTCTTTCAATTTATCTTTTACTTCCTTAAGTAAGCGAATATGCGATTCGAAGTCTTCCGATGTTACTAAAATATCATCGAGATAGGTAAAAATATGTGGCTCATATTTCGGACCAAATATAGCGTCCACTAAACGTTGCTGAGTTTGAGCAGCGTTCTTTAGACCAAACGGCATAGTGACGAACTGAAATAGACCTCGGCCTACTACTGCAAAAGCGGTCTTTTCCTTAGAGGATTTGTCTAAAGGAAGTTGCCAGAAAGCCTTTCTAAGGTCTATCGAGGATACATACTTAGCATTCCTGAGTGATGTCAAAATTCTGTCGATGTTCGGTAATGGGTAGTTATCAAATTTGCTGACCTCGTTGAGCTTTCTTCCGTCAAAGCATAGACGATACTGTCCATCGGCCTTTTTCACCAATAAGATTGGAGAACACCAGGGACTGTTTGATTCTTCAATCACTCCGAGTTTCAACATTTCGTCTAACTCTTTATTTAATACTTTTGACATATAAGGAGACATGGCGAAGGGCTTGTCTTTACAGGACTGGCATCAGCCGTATCTATAGACATGTTGATTTTATTCGTTCGGCCTAACCTATCTTTACTACTTATTTCATTGAAAGAGCTTATTACTTTTTCTGCTTTTAAGCGTTCCGTCCGCGAGAGATCATCTAGGGTACATAGACGCGAGAAAAGGTTTTCTAAAGAACTTTCTGAATAACAATCTTTAAAACTTGTTTGAGAGTTGACTTCTAGGGACTGTGGATACCACGAATTATTTTTAAAATTTACTAGAATTCCGAATTTTTGTGCAAAATCACATCCTAAAACCAAAGTATGTGATAGAGAAGGTACTACTAGAGCAGAGATTACTAAACAATGACCATTGCAGACTAGCGGCAACTCAACCGTACCTAAAACTTTTAGACGGCTGCCATCTGCAGTGGTAACACTTCTATTTTTGACATGGCATATTTTTATACTTAAACGACTTAAAATTTTAATACCATTCTGACCTATAACGGAGGCATTTGCACCAGAGTCAAATAAAGCCGAGAAATGGGCACCTAATAGATCTATCTTGATATGCGGTCTATTATCTAAATATTTATGCACGAATAAAGGAGACATGTGACCATTTGGAGAAGCAGGAGTTTTAACTTGTGAAGGAGAATTTTTATTAGACTTTACAAAATCAGAAACTTTTTGTAACTATTTAGTCCAATCTGATCTATTGGAATATTTCTTTACTTAAGATCCTC
>CM032446.1:147110303-147132803 GCA_019049505.1 Pachyrhynchus sulphureomaculatus | reverse complement strand
AACTGAAAAGCTTTGAATAATAATAATAGTCCTAAGAGAAGTAGAAAGATTGAACTACAGCAATGCAGTATTTTACATGTAGCGGACAGGTTTTACTTAGGCCAAAATACTAACAACATCTTACAGGTAACTCTTTTGTCTTCAGGAATGTTGAAAGCCTCTATTTAGAACCTTTACCCAAATTTCGAATTTAAATATAAAAATAACGCCTGTAAAAATAATAAACCAAATCGTATTTTAGTACGACTACTTTCAAAATTATTGTAAATAGAGATGCCCCCAAATTTAAAAACTAGGGAGTTCGGCATTTTAAATGGTGTTTCAAAAAAATGACAACAAATTGTTGGTAAAACACTATCCAGTTACAATTTTTTGATGAATAGATTGTTTGCTTTATAGAACAATAAATTAAAACCAGAGTTGAAAAACCAGCTTAGTACTTTCATGCTATTGAAGACTTTAAGATTGTGGATGACACAGAGTCAATAATTAAAACCGATATTAAAATACATAGTGAAACATTATGTAGAACGTGCGAAAAAGGTACATAACAAGGTATCATCAGGCAGTGACGGTGTTCCCTGTAAACTACTCAAAAATATGGCAGTTATATTAACACCTATTCTGTATTATTTAGAAAATGAATCGTGCAAGTGTCAAAGGTAAAGTAAAACTGCTCTATTAAAAAGAATGGCTTTTATATTTTAAATAGGTTTTAGTTATAGTGATATTAGATATAATTCCAAACCACAAAAAACTAACAAGTCCAGCAAGAAGATTACTGACTAATAAAGAAATTTGTGCAAAAAAACTCTGTAAAGTTCTTACTTTTATATATTTATACTAAGCAGATAATACTTAAAAATTGATATTTTGTACGCTAACGCTATGTAAAGATTATGTAAATACAATAGTTTTCATTTAGTTCTGCCTTAAACTGTCTTATATTACTCTAGAAAAATGCAAACAAATATTAATTATTAGAAAAAAATGTACGCTAGTTTTTCAACAAAATTCCTTAAAGATCTAATAGTGTTACTTTAAACTAGCATTCGTTTTACTTATATTAAAAATATTAAGTCTATGTATCATCAAGAAAAGATTTTGTAAATTATAACTTTAGACACCTCCCGATATTATTATTATATTACCAATAAAATTTTGTATGGATATATAAATTTAAAAGTTTGATTTTACCGAGCACGATGGTAGGATACAACGAATTGTATCCTACCATTGTGCTCCGTAACTTCTGGGATAAGTACCACTTGATACCGTTCTCTTGTTTGTCAATCCTAGCCTGACTGACGAGCCGTGATACGGCGAAACGCGTCTCAGGATGGATTTGACAGACAAGAGAACAGCTAGTAAACTGCTGGAATATGGACTTCTGTCTATTTTCAGTTGCTTTACAATAATTTTAAAAGTTTGATTATTTTTTTATTTTGACAATAGTTCCATTATCATTTCAATGTTTCTGTTTTAATTAAGAAATAATAAAAAGTTCAATGCTCAAATAACCTCGTTTTATTATTTGCATTTTAAGCTCAAATATACATTTTGATTTGTAAATTTTGTAAAAATTACCAATGAAACATCAGAAATCTCTTTAAAAATTGAATGCCGAAAGGACAAGTAATGGTAATTACTACTATAACAACAATTACCACAAGAATTCAATAATTATATTTAAATAACATCTACCTAGAATAGGTTTAAGAAATCTTTTACAACCTCAACAGTTTATTTTTCTAGGGATATAACCAAAATCTGTTGTGAGGGGTGATTTTTAGATCTTCCCTACACTTTTTAAAATGTCTTCACTTATTTTTGGACAATTATATGAAAGGTTTTTAAAAATCGCACATGGCACCTCGAAGGATTTCCTTGTAAATTTAATAAATTCAATTAGGACAAACTGAAATTAAAGGTATTTATTTATTTATTCACTTTTAAAGCATTTGCTTATATTGCTGTAACTCTAAAAATTACAGGATAATTTTGAATCTACCTTAGTTACATGTATTTATATTTTCTCTCCTATTTAGTCGTAGATACTTTCTAAAAAAATTAGGAAAACAAAAAATATTTTACTGTGAAATATATTGGCTTTTTTTATTCTAAAACTATTTGTATTAAAGTTTAACGATAAACATAAAGTAACAAGTATTTTGAACATCCCGTACATATAAATTCAAGAGAAGCTCAGGCATAAATTCTTGATTTAGGTATTCATTTCGTGTTGATTCCCAACGTTATAAACGGTCGAACGCTGTTTATTCATGATTTGGTATGTGTAGTATTGTGTCCTCAAGCTCTGTATACGACATGGTTAATATTCAGCCTATAACACGATTTATACAAACATTGAATGGACTCGTTCTGCCTTAAAGGTAGTTCCATATTGTGCTCGAACGGCAAATTTTATTCCTGATTTAAAACACAAAAAATATTTAATTTTTTAATTATAAGATATATCGTTTATTCAAGAATTATGAGATCTATATAAAAATCATACGGTCTTTTATCAAATAAAATTTTACTTACAAATATATGTAAGCTAAACATTAGAATATATTTTTAACCAGCATTGAATTACTACATAGATTAAATAATAGAATAATGTAAACCGTGTATTTTTTGGTAAATTATATCTGCAGAATCATTTTTCAAAATATCGTAAATGATGCATGTAGGGTGCATGATATTCCTAAAAATGGTGAGAAGTTAAAACGATATTCATATTGTCAAAAATTAAGAAAATATTTTACACCTTATAAGGTAGGAAATAAAGAAGGGTTAAAAGTAGCAAATAAAAGAAGCAGATTGTCATTCTAAAGATAAATAAAGTTAGAACTTTCCAGACAATAGTCTTTTACCGCTCAATTCACAGTTTAAAACTGGTCTAATTTAGCAGATTTTAACTTTACAAAAATATCAGTAAGGCAACTAAAGTCATGAGTTGAGCAAGACAAGACAAACAAAAAAAATTATTTTTTTCTTATAATGAAGTCGATGAAAATAAGAATTAATTTTGAAATTCTAAACACAATTAACTTTCCTACCTGCTCCAAGGTTTCGATTTTTTTTTTAAAAATTTTTTCTGAAAACGTTTCCTTGCGCATATTTTTTTTTAGGGGTCTAGCACACGTGCTGCAGGGAGGTCCATAACAGGAGCGACACATGTGCGGAAAAAACGATTCACGTTGTTCTTGAATCGCTGTAAATTGTACTCGGTGGGAAACACAGTCCTGGGCAAAGTATTCCAAAGGGATTATGTTCTCCATATAAAAGACTGCTTAAAAAGCATTGTACGAGGAGTAACAAGCTGAACCTCATACGAGGTTCGAAATATATTCCCAACTTTTGAGAAGCTCTTCTGGCTATGCCTGCAACATGCTCATGCCAGGATATATTTGCTCCCAAATTAACGCCCAACAAATGGAGTGCCCCGCCATAACTATGTCGGGTCCAGCAACGTTAACTTTTTTAGAAAAAATTGCCGTCTGGGTTTTTGTAGCGTTAAATTCCACTTGGTTACTGTCACCACAAGATAGAATTTCTTTTAGATCTTTTTTAAGTTGAACAACTTCCAGCTGTCTGCGGACAATCGCCTGAGCAGCCGATGTCCGAGCGTTCAAAGTGAATGAAGAGATAAGCGTACTGTCATCTGCAAAGCCGTAGATTGGATTTCCGGTCTTTTCCAGTAGATCGTTAATGTAAATGAGAAAGAGAGTAGGAGATAGTATGGAGTCTTGGGATATACCAGCGTTGATAATGAAGGTGTTAGTGAAGGTAGTTAGTGAAGGTGGTGTTCGATCACAACCCGATTGGGTCTAACTTTACTAAGCTTGTGGCGACGTAGTTGTTAATATTTACTTTTAGAATAAACAAAAAATAACTAAAATTTAGTGAAAACCTAAATCAATGAAAAGATAAGAATTTTAAAAGAATTGACTTTGAAATGTAATTAGTAGCGTAGGTGTTTTGTCAGAAAAATGGAGAAACCTAACTTTTACTTTTACTTTTACAAATCATATACAAATGGTGTTTAATGTTTTATATATATATATATATATATATATATATATTTAATATATATATATATATATATATATATATATATATATATAATATATATATATATATATATATATATATATATATATATATATATTATATATAGATATATATATATATATATATATATATATATATATATATATATATATATATATATTATTTATATTAATAATATTTTATTATAATACTTGATCAAATACAGGAGTAAAAAAACAAATTTTTACGACTTTTTAATTTTCTTCCAAAACTAAATTTTTCTTTGAAAATAAAATCCCACTTACACATTCTGGATATTCTTCTTAGCCTACATTAGGTCTAGTGCTAACTATAAATGTAACAGAGATCAGTTCTTTATCTCAAACGGTCTCTGAGGAAAGAGGCTATGACAAAAATCGATTGATTTAATCGGATTTTAACTTTGGTACGGCGCTATAGGAATAATACTAAATAACTATCTTGACTTAATGGATATTAGAAATAGAGGGTTGGAGAAAGTATTTAATAATATTTTTTGTCAATCTACTATAAAATTACACTTCTGAATTCTGGTTGCCTCCATCTTTAAGAATCCCGGACCACAAAATATATCATATTTGAGTGACGAAAGGATAAAAAACATGACATTGGTACATTTAAAAATATTATTAGATATTTTGTGCACAGGAAAGTTGTACCAACTGGTATAAAATAAAAATGAGTATACTGGTGGTCACACTCTAAACTTTTTTAGCGCCGACTTCAGAAGAGAAATTGGTAAACAAGTCAAAAAATTGTTGGTATATACTTTTTGTAACAGTTTGACGAGATTGATTAATTTTTTGAAGTAAGTGAGTACTTTTAATACCATGACTATCTTTTAGTTAGAGCTTGTGCGTATATGTACGTACGTATAAAATGGTCAGTCGATAAGTTCTGAAAGCGACACCTATAGAGCATCAGTTAAACCAAATATCGCATACCATTTTGAAGCTTCATCTTTTATATGAACACATCCTAAATTTCAAATCGATCTAACAAGTCATTCATTGTTTATCAGCTGGTTAAAGTGGACGTATTTGAGTATTTTTTAAAAATGGAAAAAATCGAATATAGTGCAGTGATAAAATTCATTGTTTTAGAGCGTTTATCGATAACTGAAATCCATGCAAAGTTAGTTTATTTCCAACTATTCATAGGTGGACTCGAATTTAAACGGGGTCGTATAAGCGTCAATGATAAATTACGTTCAGGCCATGTCAAAAAAAAGCAACAACCGAAGAAACTGTTATGCAAGTAAAAGATATGGTAATGGAAGACAGTCGATTAATCATGGATGATTTAGCTGAGGCTATAGGCATCTTACATGGATCAGTACATGAGATTTTGTATTATTGCAATCTTTTGGAACAGCTGGATGAGAAAATTCATGAGAAAAGGCCCGGTTTGCAGATGAAAAATTCATGTATGCTCATGACAATGCACCTGCTCATAGAGGCCCTTTGGCAACGGCAAAACTGGTCGGATTAAAGTACGAATTGTTGGAACATCCACCCTATTGGCTAGATCTGGCTCCCTCTGACTTCCAACTGTGCCTAACCTCAAAAGATTTTTACGTGGGAAGAGTTTTTCAACAAATGATAAGCGGATAGCATCCGTAGATGGGTAATTTGAAGGTCTTCCGGAAAAGCATTTCAGAGATGGGGTAAATTAATTGAAAAAAATGTATTGAGCTTAGGGGAGATTATGCTGAAGAATAAATCTATTTCGAATCATTAATTCAATTTGTTTCATATCCGCTTACAAAACTTGTTAACTGACCTATAGCTAGTAAGTCAAACTCTTATGTTTAAAATTTAAACTTTACATAAACTAAATGGGAGAAAAGAATAAAGAACTTATATTTTTAAAATGATAAAACTAACATAACAGTAAAAGATTTAGTAAAAGATTAATATTATTGCCGAAATCTTCCATCTTTCAACCACCCTTCTGTTTTCATATGGAAATAAATAAACAAAGACCGTGTAGACGACGTTTTGGCTTAATAAACTGGGGTAGATTTTAATTTATTTATTTTTATTAAATTTATGCATAATGTCTCTTTTCCTACATAACACACTAAGTATGGATATAAGCTTTAGCATAAATTCTTACCTTTTAGTTATTCTCTTCATGTTGAATTCTAACGTTATAAATGGCCGAACGTTGTTTATTCATGGTTTGGTATGTGTACATTGTATTCTGTTGTGTCCCAAAGCGCTGTATATGAATGACATGGTTATTATTCAGCCTATGATACGATTTATACAAACATCGAAACCACTCGATGTGGTTTCAAAGCATTAAAATTAATAGTTTTATTTTTGCTTTGAAATATCAGAAATTTTAGTTATAAATCCTGTTTTTATTTGATGTACCCAAAAGATTAATAAATTTAATTTAACTTAATTAAAGACTAAAAATGTTTTAATAAGAAAATATTGTAGATGGGAGCCACCAGTAAAGAACCTGGACATGTTTAATGTCCAGTGTTCCCAGTAGAGCGTTTTAATTTAAAGTGATACAGTGTGAGATCTAGCAGATGTAGTTCAAGCCAGTATTAGCTGTTTGTAGGAACTTCCACAAATGGCTACCAGATGGCATTCTACAATCATTAGGTTTCTCGATTGTTTTATTATCTTCTCAAACTATAATAGTTGTCGGCCTCGCACGGTCTTAGTGTTTTCGGAGATTGTGCCAACTGAGTATTGTTGTGATTAAGCCAAGAGAAGTCTTTAAAGTATTTTATATCAATATCATATAAAGCTTTTATTTAAAAAAAAAATAAGCTCTAAGATCATCAGACACATAATTCTGAATTTTAAAATTGTGTGAAACCGATTTCTAGATCAGACATTATTTCATTATTCGCTGATCTTGTCAGAGATAAGCTATTTGATCAATGATCAATGATAAATTTTTGGTCTATATAGGTCAGTCAGTAAGTCTCCCTTAAGCTCAATACATTTTTTCTATGGATTTTCGAATACATTTACCTCGTCTCAGAAGTGGTTTTCCGGAAGACCATCAAAATATCCATTTACGGATGCCATCACCTCATCATTTATTGAAAAACTCTTCTTACGTGGAAGTCTTTTGAGGGTTGCGAACAGATGGAAGTGAGGAGGAGCCAGATCTGGCAAATAGGGTGAATGTTCCAATAATTCGTACTTTAATCTGACCAGTCTTGCCGTTGCCAAAGCACTTCTGTAAGCAGATGGATTGTCATGATGAAAGATGATTTTTTTCTTTTGCAAACCGTCCCTTTTCTGACGAATTTTCTCATCCAGCTGGTCCAAAAGGTTGCAAAAATTATCTTTTGTGATCGTTTTACCGGTTTGAAGGTAATCCATTAACAAAATTCCTTTTGCATCCCAGAAAACTGATGGCATAATGTTTTTCGACGGCCACTTTGGCTGCTTTGAACTAACAAAATCAGATTTATTCTTTGTGAAACGAGCAAAATATTGTTTAGAAAGTTTTTCCCGCGTGCGTTTTTGTTCCGATGTTAGCAAATGCGGCAGCAATCTTGTAAATAGCTTTCTCATACCCAAAACGTTAGTTAAGATCTCATGTACTGATCCATTTGAGATGCCTGTAGCCTCAGCTAAATCATCCATGGTTAATCGACGGTCTTCCATTACCATATCTTGTACTTGCATAACATCAATGATGCTTTTACGACTATGTTTAAATTCTAG
The DNA here is from genome assembly GCA_019049505.1 of Pachyrhynchus sulphureomaculatus. Classification (NCBI taxonomy): domain Eukaryota; kingdom Metazoa; phylum Arthropoda; class Insecta; order Coleoptera; family Curculionidae; genus Pachyrhynchus; species Pachyrhynchus sulphureomaculatus. Next base: position 147,125,001 of record CM032446.1, on the reverse strand, counting down.
AGTCCATTTATAAACAGTTGGAAATGAAGGAGCATACTCCTTTAACATTTTCAGTAACTTTGCAAGGATTTCAGTTACCAATAAACCTTCTAAAACAAAGAATTTTATCCCTACACGATATGCAATTTTTTGCCGTTTTTAAAAACTACTCAAACACGTCTGCTTTAACCAGCTGATAAACAATGAATGACTTTACAGATCGACTTGAAATTTAGTGTGTGTTCATATGACATATGAACCTTCAAAATGGTGTTCAATTGTTTGTTTAAGTGATGCTCCATAGGTGTCGCTTTCAAAACTTACTGACTGACCATATTATGAACGGTTATTTACATGCCAAATTCAAAAAGTAGTGTATTGCAAGAAAAGTCAGCAAGTTTTATGATGCAAAGTATAAATTAAGATAAATACAGTAGGAAAACTCCACTACATTATTTGGCATATAATGTGGTATTTCTTCATTTGTTTCATCAAATACTGTGCAGAAAGTAAAAAAGTTGTTATCGGTAAATTCTAAATGGCACGTTTCGGTAGAATTATTATATTTTTAATAAGGCCCATAGGATATGGATTTCCTTCACATATTCTCCAGAAAGCATGTCATCAAATATCTTTTGTAACCGTGTTTGGTCTTCTTGATAACAGCTCTTTGGTAACTATAACGTGGACCCACAATTCAAAAAAAAATAATATAAATAGCAACAACTCTGAAGCCGTAATGTTCAGGCTAATCAAATATTGTATTTTTATTGATAAACATAACGAAAGTTCAGAATTGCCCAATTCTCAATTATAATATATTTCTGACCGTAATTTAAAAAACTGATCGACATTGTCAACAAATTAAAGTGGGTAAAAATAATTGGTAGTCATTGATAGAGAGGTATTATTCTTAAAAACGTTAATCAGAGGAAAGACTTGTAATATTTACTACTCAAACTTCATAAGGCTACATATGTTACAACAATGAAAAACAAAACAATTCTCAGAGTACTCGATTTCGACAACCCTAAAAACGACATAACACGATATATAAAAAACAATTCCTCTATGCTTCTTCCTGACTACTGAACCTGAACGCTTTAACTTTATTATAAATACAGATGTTTGAAACTGTCCATTTTTGAAACCATCAAATATATGCATACAGCGATGTGGTCAACAATTATAGATTTTTTTTCTACTCGTAGGTTACACGTGTGCTAAATTTGAAATTAATATGTCATTTCCTACGAAAATATTGTAATAGCAAGGATTTATTTTTTACAATAGGCCTAATTTACATAATTATCACTATATCAACAGTATTAAGATTTAGTATTTAAATTTACCATTGTCATGTTGAAATTCCTTAAACGAATTTTAATGTTTTACAACTTCGATTTTGGAATTATTATTTTCTTCTTATTTAGTTCTTCATTTAAAAAAAAATACCTAAAATAAAAAACAACTACACTACCTCAGGTAGTTTAGCTGTTTTTTATTTTAGGTATTTTTTATAGACCTCTATTAGGACGATTGTAATTAACCATCGATATTTTAGCAGGTAATAGATGTAAGAATTTATGGGTTTTATTGTTTATTTTTTGTGTAACTTATAGCTTTGGAACAGATTGGTTGGTAGATCTATCTCTTGTCTATTCCTTCATTTATATTTAGCTTTAATAATATTCTTGAACATGCCCACATTGTCTGGACCTATTTTTCAACTAATGTGTAATCACCATGATTGAGTTATTGTTAACAACTTTTTTGCCATTTAGTTTCACGTGTCGAAAGCTTAGTCCCCCATAAGCAGGCGGGGGAAATAGAATGGAATTTTAGTTTTTGTTCACTTGTTTTTTGTCATTCTATCGCAATGTAGATATATTTCGAAGAATACTTAAGGTAGGTATTGTATTTGATTTCCTAAGAGTTGCTCTACTGAAATCATTATTGAAAACCTTAAAAGTTCAGTGATCCTAACATTTATAAAGTGAAAAAGTTATTAATTTTTTAACTTTCATTGTGTTAATTCTAAAATTATCCTAATATGAGTTAAGTATTTTCTTTTACTAAAATATATTTACGATAGTGAACATACCTTTTAAAGCTAAATTATAAAATTTAACATCACGATATCTGCCAAGACGAGAGCTTTTTCTTTTGGTTCATTGTAAGTCCTGCTTACAAATCATATTTTAATCTCAGCCAGCTATGTACATTTTACTTTTGAAGACCGACAAGGGAAGTCTAAGGATATTTTACGGAATTTTAAAAACTTATTATTATTAATATTAATTACAATCCTTTGTTTAATTCTTAGTTGATAAGTGATCAATTTTTTTTAAAATGTCAACATTATTTAAAATACAAAAATAACTGTGCGAAAGGGTAAAATTTAAATGGATTAATCTATATTTAGTACAGTAAAAAAAAAGTCAAAATAATGATGAGATAGGCATAGTTTATATACAGCAATATTATGATTTTATCCTCTCTAGGGTATCACCAGGAGTATTGTCCTGAGTTTTGGATCTCGAAAAATGTGTGTTCTTTTGTTTATAAACAATTGAAGTTTTTAAAACGCGTTTTTGAGCTCAAAATGTGAATAACTCCGGATATATCAGTCGGATCGAGACAAATAAAAAGCTAAACTCTTCGTAATGAAATTTCCAACAAATCTTCGTTGGCTTTAAATCGCTCAAATGAGAACATAACCTACAAAATTGAAAAAACAGGCAAAAATCTGTTTTTTTTTTTCATTTTATTGTACAAGTCGATTAAGTGAACCAACTGATCGGCTTGAAACTTTCAGAAAATATTCCTTTCCATTTTTATCATAAATGTAGATTCAGAATATTTAAAGATGTTCGCAATAATAGTTTTACTCCATAATTTTAATGATTATACAGTAGTACATTGTTTTTTAAGATTTTTTTCAATTTAATAGTTTTTGGCCACTTTAAGTGTGTTTTCTGAAAAAAACCTCAGGGTAGAAGTCTTTTTATATCATTTTTTTGAAATTAGCATAAAGAAATACTTAAGAAAACAAGTGTCTTACTTAAAAGAGAGAGAATTTTTTTATTTGGTTTACCTGTGTTATTATTATTTCGTACTATTTTAGGAAAATCTAAATATAAATCTTATGTATATGTTATTATTATATAATATAACTAGATTTTTCCAAATATAAATCACTAGATAATAACTTTTTAATCATGTTATTTTTTGAGTGTTCCGTACGGAATACTTATGGGATCACTTCAGTGTCTGTCTGTCACATCCAATTTTTTCCGAAACTATTTGAAATATAAACTTGAAATTTGGCACTAATATAGGAATTAATGGCCTATTTTTTTTTCTGAGGTCATTAAGTGAGATATCAAATGAAAGCTTGTGAAAATACGAGTTTAAAAATATATATGATGTAATACTTGAGCACACTTTTCTTTATATTATTTTAAAAAAAAATGGCCAAAAATCTCTGCCGCGTTGCCCTATCTCAAAAAGTCCTGATCAAAAAATTTTGAAAAAAATCTTGGAGTATTCATCATAAAGTGTGGATTGAGCGAAAATTATCACGAGTGCATTACATTTGGTAATTTATTGATATTGGAGGTGAAATCGGAAGTGAAAAAAAAGGATGTCAAATGAAATCTTGTGAGAACACGAGTTGAAAAATATATTTGATATATTACTTGCGCAGGCTTTTCTTCGTCAAAAAACGATGTCCCCCTTTATCTCGAAAAGTACTGATCAAAAAATTAAAAATTCTGGAATGTTCTCCATAAAGTATAGATTGAGTGAAAATTATAACGAGTGCATTACGTTTGATAATTTTTCTGGTATATAAAAAAACTATGTGGCATGACAGAATGGTTACGGTTTGGAAACCGGGACTAAGAGCTAAGAAATATCAATACGTATTCGATGCGATCAGAAAAATCACGATGACTGATGACCAACGGATAAACACCGAAGAGAAAATTATTTTATTTTATTTGTTTTTAATTATAGAAACATTTAGGTAGTAAATGTTTGTTTCACACTTTTACTACTAGATTCTAAATTGAACTAAATTCATTTATTGGCTATTAGGTAGTTAATTTTTTATTTTAAAGGTAATCGTAGTACCGACCATTAAATGCGGAACTTGCATTTAACCGTTCTGTTTTATTTAAAAAGTATATAGATTTGTAAAAACGATCGATTTCATTTTACGTATAAAAAAAACTAAATGATTTTTTACAGGTAAATTCTGAGCAAATCGGTTTACGTTTTTTTTTTATAAAACATCTTTTACAATTAAAATTGGCTTCAGGTAACTAACCTCAAAATTTAGTAGAGTTCTTATTCCTGTTACTATACTGGCGCACTGGAACGAGCTATTTAATTGAACCTTATTTACAGTGACGGAGTTTATATTTTTACTACAGCTATAAATTCGAAAAAAAACTATTTTTTTTCCTATTCTTCCTTTAGCAACAACTAGAATATAAAATATACTCAAAAATTGAAACAAAAGCCAGAAAATAATCAACACAATTTCTATAGAATCCATTGTAAGTATATATATCAAGTTCACGCTCACCATTTTTATAAGTCTTTAAGATATCTTTTCACAACGATGCACTGAGCATTTTGAAACACTGCCAAAGTTTGTTTAATCATTCTGCGCAGGGATTGACTTCACCTACATACAGAAACTAAATTTGAATGTAATTTATATAGAGATTGCTGCGTCTAAAAACTAAAAACGAATAACTAAATGAAATTGGAAATTGGGCTTTTTTAACTTCTCAGCGACAAAACGATAATAAGATTTTTTAATTCAATCTTGTATTGGTTTATGGTAGCATATCGCATCACTGAATATTAACGCTAAAGTTTTTAATTCATTTTATTGTTAGTTATCAACAGGAAATTCTTCACCTAAAACTATTAATATAACCATTTATTAGTAACTTGTTGTTACCGACCTACAATCTGAATAGCCGAGATACCTGAATAAGCTTCGTCACGCACTTGTAGTTGAGTATTTTCTTTTCGAGTATAATCAACCCGATTCGTAATATACTATCTCATTAAAAAATTGTGAAATGCTCCCCTTCTTTACATCGACTAACGTATTGTTTTATGGAAAGTAATTTTTAGTATTATATAAATATAAGAAAAATGTTACTAGAAAACTGAAAAGCTCGCCAGTTTGCTATTATCACTACAAAACACATAGAAAACGTATAAAAATAAGAATGTAAGGGAAAGCGTTCATTGGAAATACAATCACACAACTAATAGTATATTAAAGTAAAAAAAATCTTACAAGCTAATTAACAATTTAGTTAATGTGAAACTAGTTTCCAAATCAAACACTTGCTGTTCATGTGCGTCGATATCTAATCACAGGCAGAATATTAACAGTGTGATGTACAGCAATTTAGGGACACAAACTAGTACAACAAGAACATACTAACAATGATCAAATAAACTTGATTAATACATAGGGCAAAACGATATGAGGTAATCATTTTGACTAAAAAGAAATAGGATATTCTCAAAGGCTGAAAATCAACTTTTAACCCTAAAATTACAATTTTTCACTTTAAGGTCTAATATTAAAAAACTAATATTTTTTATATATCTGTCATGTTTACAAAATGTATTTAACTTTTAGAAAACAAAAAGGTTCTATAGTTCCTTTTAAAGAAATGTCAAAATGTTTTAAAAAATTAAAGTGAACTGATTTAAAAAAAAATCCTAGCTAATTTTTTGAAACTTTTAAATTACAAAGAGGAAGTATAGGCTAAATAGTTATGCCTATCAGTTGACTATATAAAATACGTAAATCTAACAAAAACAAGAATAAAATATTACTTTTGTATATAGATTTAGACTGCTTTTGTATAAAATAAATATTTAATATATCCATATACGAAATATGAATCTTTTTCTTTTGTCCAAATTTGTTACAAATTTTAATTTGTAAAATAAAAAAAAAAAAAACGAGAATGTATACGTGGCTTTGAAAAAGCTTTATTCTCCTTTATTTAAAATCTAGGACACAATTATTTAATATGACAGGTAGTTAAATTATAAATAAGAACAATACATAATAACTTACCTTATTATCTACACTAATATAATACAAAACTAAAGTTTATAAGTTTATTTGTTTGTTTCTTAGAGGTAATCTCTGAAACTACTCAACTGGTTTAAAAAACCTTTTACTGGTATATGGCCTGGACATTTTGGATAAACATAGGCTATATTTTATGAGGTTGTGACAAAAGAGCTAATTTTAGTGATCTACGGTCAAGTGGGCGACTTTCTGGCAAACACTGATTTTAGAGTGAAAGTTACATATGTAGAAATGGGCGTCGAGAAGAATTGTAGAGCATAAGTGGGTGTACAAAAAAATCCACGACAATATACGTCTATCTGCTAAAGTTAACCCACAAAATTGACACATAGGTCTTGAAAATAGACGTGAGTGATAAATCTGTCGAGAGTCATTTCAATAGCTAAAATTATCTTATTAAAATAAATATTTTCTTTGTCAAATGTATTTTATGTATGTTTAGATAAGTAATTTACATTTTACGAGCGTAGATTTGAGTAAGCGGGACTGTGCTATATATGAAAAAAGTATATGCCTTAATTTCTAATGTTAGGGCTGATTTTAGGGTCATACTATATCACATAATCTAGATAAAGTGTTTAACGCGGAGCGGAGGGTGAGGAAGTCGCGGTGGGAAGATACGGCAACGAGCGAGCGGCCCTGCGGGTAGGAGGCAACAAGAGGGGGGCTGGCGGCAGCGTTGCGCGTTGGTGACCGACACGTGCTGCGCGCTACATGACCGATAGACCAGCCGATGCGCTCGCGCGGTGGCAATGTATTCCATTATCTATTGTGTTATCGTTCAGTTTTGTTTTTGTTTAGCTTTTGAGTTTACTCTTCGTTTGGGAAGTTTAGTTCGGGTCACGCATGATACCTGGTACAACAAACAGACTCCTGCGTGACACGAACTAGATATAATTTGTTGATTTGGTACATAATATTTTGTTTGTAAATACCTATTGTTCCGTTTTCTGTTCCTCGTTGTTGTGTTTTTGAAGGCTTAAAGGATTTTTTTTTTAGTGAATTTTTATTATAATTTTTGTTATTCGTAGTTTTAAGATTCTTTCATTCTTTTTGTAGGTGTCAGTAGGTACTAAATAACAATAAAAATATTTATTTATATTTTTCTATTGTTGTTAGTGTTTCTTGTTTAATAAGTACCTAATAGTGTGAGATTCATTTAGGCAGCAAATATTATTATAGTAATCTATCCTAATTTAGGTATACCTACTATTTCACTGTCGTTAGGTACCGACTTTATTTAGTTTTGAGTTCTGCCATTTAGTAAGCGTGTTCGGAAATATCTAGGAAAAATTGTGTGCAATTATTGCATTACCTTTCACAATTATTACGTAGTCAATTTTAGTTTAAGGCGTAGTTTAAGTTTTATTAAGTATTTTTATACTTCTAAAAAACTGTGCATATGTGGTTGCTATTAAAAGTTAAGTAGTATTTAATGACAACATTAAACCTAAAAAAACAGTAACTTTCCATAAATACGTCTAAGATGAGGGCGGCTAGAATATGGCAAAATGGAGAGTCTAGAGCTGAACGCTCACAGCGGCTTGTCTGCAAAATATGAGAATACTAGCACATATTCCGCGTATTCCTATGATTCCAAGGGACCCCTTTCAAGCAATTGCCATTTCCGGTAAAAGTATCGTTTGACCTCACGATTATATCTCGGGTTATCAAGAGTCGTAATTCTAGAAAACCAATATATTTTGCTACCAGAAAATAAAAAAAAAACATCAAACATAGTATAATAAGAAGCTCTAATCAAACGACGTAGGTATCCAAATTAAAAAAAAACTTTAAAAAGACAACATTATTAAACTAGCCACCGCCACGCGAAGTTGCTGGCGGTGGCTAGTTATTTAATATAAAGTTTCATATTTATTTTTAAAAAATAGGAAATTAAAATGGTACTCTTTGATACCTTAAAAGCTGTATTTGTCTTCATGTACAGGCAGATAAAAGAGCCTTTTAACAAAAGGGAAACTATTTTATTTAAAATTTTTCAAAACTGTGGTTTTTATTAAAAATTTGTCGTTAATCGTAATTTATTGTATTTGTAGTCTTCTACTATGTGTGATTTATTTTTGCCTCTTACCTTACGGCTATTTACGACTCATTTAATATACAGACTTATTCTTGTAATTATAGTTGTACCAGTTTGTATCCTTATCAGCCGTAATAAATACATAACGAAAATCCAGGTCCCCTTAAACAATAAACTACCCTAAATTACTCACAACAGTAAAACATTTTAAATATATCTAATAAAAAAACTGTAAAATTAATTACCAAGTACTTCCTTTGTAAACACAAGTTGTAAAATAGTTTGAGAATTTGAGTTTTTAACACTAAATATTTTAAAAATATTGCCTTGTGGTGAGACATCAGTAACAAAATATTGAAATATTTTGTAAGAAAGAATGATTAAGTTTAAAATTAGCTGATTTCTCTAATTAAAAAGGAGAGTGGCATATTGCTAATGATTTTTTGAGGTCTCTAGATACCATTTATTTTAAAATTGCTTTTACATGCTTGAGTCTAAATAAATAAAAATATTTCAAAAATAGCAAAATTTGCAGATTCCTTAACTTCAAGCTTTTCATAACTTGTGTGTTTATCTTCAGGTCCTTATGAAGATTACTATTTCTAGAGTACTACACTATATCAATAATGTTTCTTAGCATTTTATTCTGGAAATGTTGTATTATACGGGTATTGCTTTTTGCAGCTCAGCACCAGAGCTAGATGCTATATCTTTCATCCGGTTTGAAGATCTATTTATACAGAAGTAATTTATTATACGTACACAGAGTGATCTGATCAACCAACAAATTTATTTATATTCCTTTTTAACATGAGCTTTCCAGCGAAGCCTTAGCAGTCGGGATCTGAGTATTATTTTAGCTAATTGGATGGCAGATACTCATTTGCAATGAAAAAATATTACATATTTTACATTCTTCAGTTCCAAGAACCCTGTAAAGGATGTATGACATCTCTAACTTCCTGCCCCACACTTTTAACTTTACTATATGTTTGAATATAAATAAATGAAAACAATGAATAAATAATACATGTTTCAGATTTTTTGACTCTGGGAAGGATCTGTTATTGATATGATATGTATTATGTTATATGATATGTTCAAAGCAATCCCTCTAACCTCTTGCCACAAACGCCCCTTATGTTTTTAATTAAAAATAAAAATCAGGCAAAATTGTAATAATTGTCTAGAAAACATACAAAATTTATCGACTTCCACTCATTTTATCTTCTTTCTCTTAAGCCATATTGCACAGAAACTATAGGTTCCATTCTTCACCAAGTATAATAATAAATTTAAAATCGTCGCCTCATTTTGTTCAATAGTTATTATGCCGATAAAGACACAAACCGATGGAAGGAGTGACTATGTTTTTCGTGACTTAGGAATCCGGAACCGCGAATGAATGCAAAAATCTCGGAATGTGATTTTTCTACTACTGTAATAATTCCTTTTAGTAAGGGAAATAAAATAATGGTATGTTATTATTACACACCCTGTATATTATTCATATGAGTAATGGCTGTATACCGATGAATTTTACTAGTAGAGCAAAGTAGATTTTTAATGTAAAATAACTGAAAATGGATAAGGCTCACATTTTAGCAGTTAACCCACTGTTCTCTTATTCATAAAGTCTATCCCGAGATGCGTTTCGCCGTATCACTGCTCGTCACTTGGGCTAGGATTAACAAACAAGAGAACAGAATTTACTGATACTTATCCACTTGAATGTCTGTTTTCAGTTATTTTATATTATCCTCATATGACTGAGGAGGATTGCTTGAAAAGCGCTGCCTGCTTTTTAGGCAGTTCACTCGTAAATTTACTTTTCTTAAGAATTTGATAAAATTGAAATATGATGTTAATCTAAATGTTTTTCATTTAATTAAAAAAAAAAAATACCCATTGAAAAGCGAGGTATTCATAATTAAAGTGCACATAACTAACATGCAATAGACCAATGGAGTATAAAAAGGGCATAGTTTCGTGTATATCTTAATAACCACTCTTACGAATTTTTTAAAAAAACTAATATTTAGTAAAAAAAATACAAAAATTTTGAAACAAAAATATTTTTTTTATAAATTTGTTAAAAAGATATACATATTTAAAGTATATATTAAAAAAAAAACGCGTAGTGAAGGACAGATATTACAATTAGACAAGGATGTATGTCGTCATACTTTACGCGCCAACATTCAAACATCATTTAAAGTGGTTAACTTTTAAACATAAATTCATTTGTAGGTTAAATAATTTATTGAATAAACCCAATATGTTTACTAGCTTTATCTTTAATCATCAAATGAAAATTTGAATTTGAATCTTGATATTTAATATTTTTTCTTTGATATTTAAAAGATTTATATTTAAACAAAAATATGTTTGTAGGTTCAATAATTTTTCGATAATATTTTAAATAAATATTATATTTACTTATCAACATTGTTACATATCAATTGATAATAATATTAAATATATATTTAAAAAAAACGGTTTTATAAATTTTCTCGGTAAAACTAAATAAGTAATTAATGATACTAAAAATAAATAGAGAAAGTATTATAAACTATTTGTAACGTAATTAATTACTTTATTTAATACTCGCGTATTTTTGGTTACATGTGGTTTCCCATTATCTTTTCGACTAGATAATAATTGCACTGTTCCGGTAGAACCCAATTTATCATAAGAACTTTTTAGATCTTCCAAAATTGTGCATTCAGATGCAATTCCTTTAATCATAAGATCTGAAATAACACTTTTTAAATGCTCTAAAGATGGCAATATTTGTTTTTTCATGACGCACTCTTTATACGATACATAATTTATAATTACGATCTAAACGTTTCTCATGAGTTTCTAGTGAAAGTACTTTTTTACACAGACAACACTTTAACTTTAACTCATTTAACTCGATTCGTCAACCACTACACAGATTGGGCTCTTCAGTTTTTAATTTTATCGTGTCATCCCGAAATACTTTTTTTGCGTTTATTGATGAGCTTTTCCTTTGCAAATTTGCCTTTATGTCGCAATTGATTATAATCAAAAGGCATTCTAAAGGGTAAACATACACAAAGTACAGAAACATAACGTATAAAAATGTTACTTCTATAGAGCATACACAAAATATAATAAATATAACCTATAAAAATGTTACTTTTATAGAGCATTTGGTATACGCATTGGCATAGTTGCCACATTTATTCTCATTAAATGTGTGATTGTATTAGTGTGTGTCTGCATATGAAAGTTTCCATCTATCGAATACAGTCTCCGACAAAAATAAAATACTATGTCATTGAGTATTTCAAACATTTTGTATTTGCTGTCGGACTATACTTTTGGCTCCGATTGTCACAAGTGAACTACCTTAAGTGTTGACCGTGTCAACAACTCTGTCGGCTTGAAAGCGGCTGTGTCAGCTTTTGATAGAGTATTAGGTATGCGTACTCAGTACAATTCGTTGTATCCTACCATAGTAAGTTTGTAGATCAATTCTTCCATAGTTATTAGATGGGCATTTTTACACACGATTTAAAAATATCATTTAAGGGATTTTGTAAATAGGCGCCTTTAGGAAATCTCAGCAATATTAAGCAAATCATCAATAGCCTGTATATTGCCTACTTTTGTTAATCTAATGTCAAACCAAATCAAACTCAATCATATATATTTCACTAAGTTTAAATATTCTGAAATTATAAACCTATTAATAATTCGTTCAGTGCCAAACAAGTTTCAAAAGCCAACGCTGACCATTTATGTGCTTTGAGAACATGTCGTAGGCAGAATATTAACAATGTCATATTCAGAGCTTTAGGGATACTGAATAGCACAATGTATCAGCAACAAACAGCTTTGGCTAATTTATTACTTTCTATGCGAAATCTTATATAATTTATTGCTTGAGTAACTTTAGAATAATAAATAATACTTGGATTTTTAAGACTTTTATTTCTGTCTATATAAGAACTTACCGAAAAAATTCAAGGAAAAAAGTTGTAAAAAGTATAAAATAATGTTTCTTATAACACGTAGGCTGAAAAGTTTTCACCAGTACCAACCTTCAAACGATACGTGTCAAAATTTCATGACATTTCGACGATTAGTTTACAAGATACAGTGATTTTAGTGACTCTACTTTTGATATTTTCAAAACAATGGAAAAAATCGAACTTCGTATGTTAATTAAACACTGTTTTTTGATGGGAAAAATACCGTTCAAGCAAAGCAATGGCTTGATAAGTGTTACGGGCGCTGTGCCCCTGGAAAATCACTCAACATTTACTGGTATGCTGAAACGCAGTCGTACAGATACAAATGATGCTGAATCCTCTGGACGCCCAAATGAGGAGGTTATACAAGAAAACATAAAAAAATCCACAAAATTGTTTTGGATGACCGGAAAGTGAAATTGCGTCAGATAGTTGACACGCAAAAGATATTAAAAGAACGTGTTGGTCATATTTTGCATGAACATTTGGGCATGAGTATGCTCTGTTCGAAATGGGTACTGCGTTTGCTCACAGTGAACCAAAAACAACAACGTGTTGATGATTCTGAGCGCTGTTTGGACCTGTTTGAGCGAAACAAAAAGGATTTTTTCATGTGATATGTGACAATGGATGAAACATTAATCCACCGGAATCAAATCGGCAGTCAACTGAGTGGACAAAAGCCGATAAAAGCCCGAAGCGACCAAAGGTTTAACAGTCAGTAGGGAAGGTTTTGGCCTCTGTATTTTGGGATGCGCATGAAATAATTTTTATCGACTATGCTGAGAAGAGAAAAGCCATCAACAGCGAATATTATATAAAGTTTTTGGTGCGTTTGAAGGCAGAAGTAGCAAAGAAACGTTTAGGGCCGTAACCTGAACTAACCTGAACAAGAAAAAAGTGCTCTTTCGTCAAGACGATGCACCGTGTCATACATTAATGGTTACGACGGCAAAATTGCATGAATTAAAGGTCGAATTGCTTCCTTATCCACGGTATTCTCCAGATTTGGCCCCTAGCGACTATTATCTATTCACAGACACGGGAAATAGATTCGGCTAAAATGAAGAACCTATCACCAAAACTGAGGGCAATTTTGAAGGTAAAGACAAATCCTTCTACAAGAATTGTATCGCTCTTGAAGGATACTGTATTGATAAATAAAGTCGAACTTTGCAAAAGAAATGTGTTTTAAGTACCTAGACCAGCCTTCGTGTTATGTCTTAAATTGATTCAGCCGATACTTGGTGGAAATCCATAACTAGAAATTTTGCAAGAAGTAAAAACACTACTTAAATTTCCACTAATTTTTTTTATTTTTAACACCATGACATGTTTCGCTGTACGACAGCTTCTTCAGATGGTCACAAACTTGCAGTTTTCCATAACATGATTCACAGACTAATAAATATTCCTCTAAACCAAGACGATTTTCAAAAAGAAGTTAATATTATAAAACAATTAGAAGTAAATAATGACTATTCACCATTCATAATAGATAATATTCTAAAGAAAATACTTTACAAAAAAGCCATTAGTACAGTTTTTCCGAATAATAAAGAACCTTATAAAAACGTAAAGTTAATAACGTACTATGGTAGATGCAACACTAAATTAAATGGTTTCTTGAGAAAATTAAATATTAACACAGCATTTAAAACATCCAATACACTTGGCAAATTTATAAAAAATAACAAAACTAAAACAGATAGAGACAATAGAGCCGGAGTATACAAATTAAATTGTGCAAATTGCTCAAAAATATATATAGGTCAAACAGGTAGAAGTTTATCAAAAATAGTAAAAGAACATGCTTCATCGTTCATTAATAGAAAAAATAACTCAAATTACGCAAATCATTTAATTGAAAATAACCACCAATTCAACCTAAACTTTAAAATATTACATACTTGCACAAAGGGCCTGAAACTTAATTACCTAGAATCTTTAGAAATAAACAAATTGAAAAATTCAGATTCATTAATAAATGAACAATTAGACTTAAATAATTCACCATTACTAAATCTATTTCAATAAAATTATTTTATTACCTGCCATTAATTGTGAACCAACCATTTATTGTAGCAATTTTATCCTCATTTTGTAACACAAACCATCTGAAGAAGCTGTCGTACAGCGAAACATGTCATAGTTTTAAAAATAAAAAAAACTTAGTGGAAATATAAGTAGTGTTTCTACGTGTTATGTTATAAAATTTTAATTTATTAAGTCGGCGTCATATATATATATACAAATTATATGATACAAGCTCCCTTCAGCCCTACGAAGCTAACACCAATATCGAAGTACATAAAGAAACGTGATAGGTGAAACAAAATGAACAACAATTCTTTACATTAGTAAAAATCTTTATTCGTCGATTGTCCGTACGGTACAATATCCAATGTTCCAGAAGCTCTGTATATCAAACAAATTGGTAATATTCTGCCAGCGACATCTTGAAGAAAATAAATGGCCAGCGTTTGCTTGTGAAATTTGTCTTGAACTTAAAGAATTGTTATTATATGTACA
>CM032446.1:147082803-147105303 GCA_019049505.1 Pachyrhynchus sulphureomaculatus | reverse complement strand
TATATTATCAATAGAAATTTGAATTCGTTTAAGATTAAAACAGCACTGTGTTAGCCTAGGTTTAAATAAAGTAAGCAATAACTATAAAAACTTACCAAATTACTTCTGACTCAAAGCTTAACTCACCTGAAAAAAAAAGTATTATTAAACCATATGAAAAATGTTTGAAAAAGGAAGTTTTAAAAAAACACGAAACATAGAAGTGTAACATTACTATTTTTAGTGTTCCGTACGGAACACTTATAAAATCACTTCGGTGTCTATCCGTCCGTCCGTCTGTCATACCCGATTTTCTATTTGACATAAAAAGTTCAAATTTAGTACTAATATGGGAATAGATGGCCTCATCCGAGCCATGTAGTTTTGAAAGTTAAATTTAGACTTAAAGGAGTAGTTTTGGGGGTGAAATCGGAAAAGAAAAAAATTTTTTTAGTAGGTCATCGAGTGAGGTGTCAAATGAAAGCTTGTAAAAACACGAGTTCAATTTTATTATTTTTAAAAAACGCGAAAAATCGTTGTCCCTCCCTTATCTCGAAAAGTACTGATCGAAAAATTTTGAAAAAATTCTGGAATATTCTCCACAGGGTGTAGATTGAACAAAAATGAACACGAGTGCATTCATTACCTTTCATAATTTATCTAGTACGTATAAAAAAGACAAAAATTTCGAGGTCATCCGTTTTCAATAAAGATCGAAAACAAACTTTGTTGAAAACTCATTTGAGCTGTGTTTTTTGTGATCATTTTATACATCCGTAACAAAAATTTTTATTTTAAAAGAAATCAGCGTACGGAACACTAATTGCGCAAGTTCAACTTGCACTTGACCGCTTAGTAATTATTTTAATTATGTATATATTCTGAAAAGTTCACTGTTTGAATTCCTGCGTATCAGGCTATTATATGACTCTTCCTAAACAAATCATATTAGTTTTTTTTTGTGTTGAAATCATTTAAAAATCTTTTGTGACGTAAAGATATTAGTCGTTTTCTTAATGACAAAAAAAAGACACATTTGTACTACCCAGTATTGTGATTCATTTTACAATAATATTTTGACTTTTATTATGTTTATTATAAGGAGATTAGACAGGAAAATGTCAAATTATTTAAGGTTAAAGAGAATTTGTTGTTACCCATCATGAACACTGCCGGGGCTTATTTAAAGTTGTCGCTGTGTAAACCAGAAGAAAATTATCGGGGGTGCTATCAAAATCAAAGGCGGTGTTAGACGTGCATATTTGGGTCATTAGCTGTCATCAATCATATAAGACAGGAGACAGGAGAATAAGAAAGAAGTTTACAGATCATAACCTGTAGGTACAGTCGTTGTTTCTGTCCAAAAAGCCAGTTATTTATCTGCACCAAATATTTTTTTTATCATTTTTTTATTAGGAATATCGCTACCTTACCTTCTTATTATTTTTTATTTTTAATATCTTTGAAGTAGAATTGCTAGTAAGTTGCTAATAAATAGAGTAGGCTACTATCAGGATCTTTGTGGAGATGTCGGTTTTTCTCAACAAAATAGTTAATTCGCTAAATAAGAATTACAAATGTGCCTGCAGATCCTGGTACTCTGGAACTCTTTGTGTATTTTTTATTTCTAAATTTCTTATCTAACAACTACTAGTTAAGTGTTAATGATAAAAGCAAAAGAGGCGAATATGCATCTACTGATTACTTTGAGGATATCGCTGATCATTTTCCTTCCATCTGGTCTCTATATTTGTATTTAAGAGATTTTTCCTTAAGACTTTGCTACTGCCATAATTGTCCCAACATTATAATTTTCACGGAAGCTAGTGGATAAGCTCTTAAATGCAGCGAAACAAGACATGTTCTAATTTGGTGATGGTCATGATGAAAGATAATTTTTTTTATTGTACTTTGTATTTCTGGGCTGATGCAATTGCTTCTCATATTTTTTGAAAAATTCGGCTTTTAATCAATTATATTCGACCTAACAAGCCAAAGATATAAGAATAAGTAAAATTTACGAAAAAAAATATCTAGGCGAAACTGACCCGATAAACCTCAAAGCTCTTTTAAAATGATTATTGTCCGCTCCAAAACACTTTAATTAATTGTTAGAAAAGCCCTCAGACTTTGACATAATAAGAGTTAGGAAAATATAAGCAAGGCTTTTGTAAAACATCAGTTAAAACCACTTTGCAATGTTAAGAAATTGGCATTTAAATGACTATTTCTTATATATCCCTAGATTTAAGAATTACGCGATTGAATACAAAATATTAATTAATGAATCTAAACCTATTTGATACACTTCAACAAACTTTTTTTAAAGTTTTTGCTATTTTTCACAAAAGTCAGAGGATGCTTTATCTGGTGAATAGGGTGCTTTGGTCAACAGTCATTGCTACTGAATATATTTATTACAAATACGTATTGCATTGTACGAGAAGGGGTTTTGTTTTGCTACAATTCTGACTTCTTTTTAAAATCAACTCACCTGAAAAGCTCATAGCGCATAAATAATACTCCTTATTAACTGTTTAGACAGTTGAAAGGAAACCCTTTATGTATAACCCTACAGAAAACAGTAACAATAACCTTTATTTTTGACCAACTAATATACTTTTTTTCGTTTTTGGTTCATCTTTTGCACAATATTTATTTAAATGTTGAGGATCATATAAAATAGATTCATGTCTCATCATCCAAAGGAAACATCTCTTTAGCGATCTCAACACGATGACATTTTTCTTGAAACTTGAGTTGCTTTGGCACATGGTGAGATAATACACTAGACAAATCATTCTTTAAATTCAACTGCATTGATACAATTGGTATTTCAGTAAGGTCTGCAATCCTGCACTGAAATGGCAATTATTAAGTGCAGGATTCTTAATTTTGTTGATGTTTTCCTCAGAGGTTGTGGTGAATGATCTTTGAGCACGCTCTTCGTCTTCAGCTACTTTTCTATCCTCTTTAAACGAGTTGTATTACTTGAAAACTTTTGATTTTAATAAATATTCATCACCGTTACACTTTCTAACATAACGTATCGGTCGGTTCAAAAAATTTGGTTTGTAAGAGAAAATTTATTGCAAATTTCTTGCTAATTAAGTTTATTCATTTTTGTAGCCAATAGCAAATGTTCACCATTAGAAAACACGCTTTTATTTCTAAGCTAATAAAGCAAATGCGCAATCAAATTAAAAAACCGACCAAGTGCAAGTCGGACTTGCGCAATTAGTGTTCCGTGCGTTAATTGCTTTTGAAACAAAAATTTTTGTTGAGTTTTCAACAAAGGTTGTTTCCGATCTTTATTGAAAACTGATTTGACCTTGAAATTTTTGTTTTTTTTATATACCAAATAAATTATTAAAGGTAATGCACAATTTTTATTCAATCTACACCCTGCGGGGAATATTTCAGAACTTTTTCAAATTTTTTTGATCAGTATTTTCCGAAATAAAGGGGTCAAACAGCGATTTTTGGCAATTTTTTCAAAATAATGCAAAGAAAAGTATACGCAAGTAATACATACATATATATTTTTTTGAACTCGTGTTTTCATAAGATTTTATTTTACATCCCACTCGATGACCTGGTAATTTTTTTTTTACTTCCGATTTCACCCCCCAAAACTAACCCTTTAAGTCAAAATTTAACTTTCAAAGCAACACGGCTTTTATGGGGTTATCGATTCCTATATTAGTTCCAAATTTCGAATTTTTGCGTCAAATAGTTTCGGAGAAAATTGGGTATGACAGACGGACAGACAGACAGACAGACAGAGAGACGGAATACACAACTCTATAGCGCACATCAGTTAATATTATTGGCTTTAATTTTTGAATGTAATAACAACTTGATATTTTCAATTGATTAAGCTACAACTATGAATACGAGGGTGGTTTCAAAAGTCACAAAATTTATTTTTAACATTCTAGCGAGACTCCAATTTTTTTCCCTACGAGAAAAAATGGTTTCGAACTATGCATAATACTCGTTTACAGCACAGTTAACCTCTTCATTCAACGAAAGTTTCTTCCCCATAAGCCAATTTTTGAGGTTAAGAAACAAAAAAGTCACTTGGGACCAAATCTAGGGAATGGGGTAGGTGGAAAACTTTCGGAGCCCAACTCGTGCACTTTTGCCAATGCAGCAGCCGATGTGTGAGCAGGTGCCTTATCCTGGTGAAGAAGCAATTTTTTTGTGCGCTAATCTTGGCTGTTTCTGCTTCAATTCACTATGCAATAGTCCAATGATGATACCCGGTTAGTCCCAAAAACAGTTGCTATCTTTTCTCTCCCCCCCAACTGTTTTCGTTTTTTCGGTGCACTTTTACCTTCGCCAACCGGTTGTTTTGACTGCCGCTTTGTCTCCGGGATGGAATGGTCAACCTACGTTTCGTTTATAGTCACAAAATGATGCCAGAACGTTTTGTGCACTTTTGATCGGGAGTCAACAAACGCGGCTCTCATCGCGTACTCAGCCTACTTATTTTTAGAATATCATGCATGATATTATGCATCCGTTCATGTGAGATGCTTATGATCTCAGCAATTTCAGGAAGCTTAATGCAACGATCTTCCATCACGATACCATGACTATTATTAACCATTTATTCAGAAGACAACCTCAATCGGACATCCTGAACGTGCAGCATCTGTAGTGCTCGTATGGCCCCGTTTAAATTCATTTATTCAGTAATAAAGGGTGTTGAATGCTGTTACAGAGACACCATGAACTTTCTTCAGTTCAGTTTTTATCTCGGCTGCAGTCCACTTATTTAAATAAAAATGTTTTATAATTGCACGGCCTTATCCATTTCTACGAAACGTGTAATACCGACTACTGACGATAGGTGCCAACAAATAACTGCACGTTGCATCTGTTTGAAACATTGAATACAACCGTTACAAAAATCACATTTACGAACAGTCAGGACCCTTAACAAAATTTTTCACCATTTCTTAGTAATTTATCCAACCTATCAATCCACCCTCATAAAAACAAGGAAGATAAACCAAACATTTTTGTACTTTAAACAGAAGAAATCACAGGAAGATGCTGTTTCTTTAAGATTAAAAAAACAAAATGCATTGATACGTATATTCAGAGATAGGAGATATGCCTATGAACAATATGTTTGATATCATATGGATGCACATAGTGATCAACAATTTTTTTTTTTTGGTTCTCTCACCTTCAAAATATATTTTTTATAGAACAGTAAAGATACAGCAACATCCAACTATTATAACTTGCTAAACTTTGTTACTGTTTCAAACCGCAGGTGTATGTTTAAGATTAACATAAGATAAGGGATAATAACCGGCCCTTGGGTAATGATTATGGTTTTAATCGTAACTAATTACCCATAAAGGAAGGTAAAATTGAAACTATTAATAGCAACATTAAGTTTTGTTTACATTTTACCTCTTTGGTATGTTTTTTATGGAATATGAGACATAATAGTGCTAGTAATAATAAGAAAATAAGTTGAAAAAAATGTTGGAGAATGGAATATCAAATAGAATAAGACCGTTTGGTTTTTTTTCGGTTTGTAGTCATCTTTTAACCATAGACGGAATGGCCTGATAACAATTCTTAGAAAAAACGTTGTCATTGATCCGTATCTTCAATATTTACCTCCATTTTTACAAACATTCTATCGTACATGGTTCCGTACCATAAATAGACACTTGCTTATTGTCGTAGCGTTCTTAAAGATTTTCCAGAGGTAAAACAAAAACATTCGCGCACCGCATTTTTGACGTAGACACCGATTTCATATTTTCAAATTGAAATAGAATTCTTACTTCTAAAACGTAATATATATTTTTATGATGCTATTGTGTCAAATAAAGAACAAACGCGTTTTTCAACTTTACCTAAGTATGTGTAAGTGCACTTTTGACAATAATGCAAATTAACAGTGGTATTGGTTTAAGTCAGGAATTTTTATTGTAATACGTTAGAACTAAGTGCCAGTATAAATATGATTTTTCTTGGAAAGTAAAAAATACCGGTACATATGCGGAATATTCATAAAAAAATGGTTATGACAAAAAGAAAGCACTAAGGGAATTTACAAGACGTTATAAAAGAACCATAATAATCCCCAGCTTAAATAAATTTTTGAGAATACATTTTTAAATGTCGTTGCTGTGGCTTATAATAAAAGATACTTTTAACATATTTCACTCAGTTGCTAAAGAATGCTAGTGACTGATTAGTCCATAGTAGGATAGCTCCAATTGGTTTATGGAAAAGAAGAACGGCATTGTGGTGTTGCTGTTTCTTTTTGTGTTAGCAAGGCAAATAGTACAGTATAATTCGAACATACTATACACGTATACGTTTCAAAAAATGTTTATGGTTGACTGTTCTACAGTGGGGCAGTTCTAACTTTTATTGTTAAATTTCTTTTTTATAATGTCTAAAAACCTTCGTTTCAAAATTGGCCTTAATTTAACTTTAACCACCTCATTCACGGAAAAGGTTTAAATTTAAAATAGTCTAATTTGGTAACTTGAAGTTTAAATTGACTAAAATACTAGCTGGCTAACTAAAGTTATAAGCTGGGCAGTACAGGAACAGAATTTTTCTTTATATATAACAAAAAAGATAAAAATGAAAAATTAATTTAAAACTAAAGAAAAATTCTATCTGCTTTAGAATTTTATTTCTCGAGAGTTATTTTAAATTTTCTCATATAAATGTTTCTCCATTGACAGTTATCATATGAAACGTAATAGTGTCAAAAAGAAGAGTCAACTGGACAGAAGTTTTAAACTCCATGACAACTAGGTCAGATGCCTTGCAGTGAATCTGCCTGTTAATATTTTGTAACAAAATTTAAATAAATATGTTCAAGAAGGATTAAATATTATTAGGGACGATCGATATAGCTTCTGTAAGTAATAATCAACTGGACATCTATACTTATGTCACATATGCTTGGCATGACGGATTTTTTTCTAAGGTACACTCTTAAGGTATGTCCGAAAAGTTTTATTTATGGCTTTTGTGTTTCTTAAGAGGGCATTCTTTACGAGTGGCAGTCGACGGATTTTTTCCTAATATTTTCTCCCTAAACGCCGGTGTGCCCCAAGGCTTCATACTGCCTTCAACTCCTCTTCTCGTTCACATACATAATCTGCTGCAATAGCTTTGCAGATGACAGTACACTTATTTCTTCCTTCACTTGGAACGCTCAAATAATCTTATTAAATATATATCGTGAAAATAGAATTGCGAGCGAAAAATGAAAGAAATATCATTAAATTTTGAAGCGTTCTAGCGGGTAAACCTGATAAAAAACCCTATAGAACATAATTTGTTGGAAATTTAATGTATTTTTTTTTTGTATAAGAATGCTTTTATCGAAAAGTTTGTAGTTTTCAAGCTATAAGCGAAAAATTAAAAACCGAGAATTTTCTTCGTCGCTTTTATGAATTTTACTCAAAACTCAATATTTATGAGGTGGCAAAATTGAAATTCGGATTCAGGACCCCAAAAAATTCAAGGAACAGTTGAAAAAAACTTCTATATTTTTTTCCGAAAATGACCACTTTTTGTTCCCGGCTTACTGGACTATCAACTGAAATCACATTCGGTGATATTCGGTAGCTTTCTTTGCGGGAAATCGAACCTCATAGTACAAGAACAAGAAGAAGAGAACAAAAACAATCATCATACTTCCATTTTTATGGAAGTAAAAAACAGTAATATAATATATAATTCCGAAAATGACCACTTTTTGTTCCCGGCTTACTGGACTATCAACTGAAATCACATTCGGTGATATTCGGTGGCTTTCTTTGCGGGAAATCGAACCTCATAGTACAAGAACAAGAAGAAGAGAACAAAAACAATCATCACACTTCCATTTTTATGGAAGTAAAAAACAGTAATATAATATATATGGTAATGTACTCAAGTTCGCTGCATGATTGCTTAATTTCGACGAGTTTCTTGAAGAATAAAAGCCATTGTAGAACGTTATAAGCAATTTAGAGTTCACTATCTCTAAAGAACATTTCCATACAAAAATCGTGTGAAGCAGTGATCTCTGGTTAGGGCTACTTTGGGGGCCGTTTTCAGTCTTCTCTGAACATTATTGGAAAAGCTTGCCGAGACAAGAAACTTTGGGATTTCAACTACAATAAAATTTCAACCATAATAATTTTTAAAAGTGTTTTGAAATTTAGAAAGTCGTTGAACTTCACAAAGACCTAGAAGAAATTCTGTCTTGAGGTGACAGTTATATGACATAGTTATATTGGGATTGTAGATTCTTCCAGCGTCGTCACTTAAGTTGCTGGGCGTCAACTTGAGAGCAAACCTGTCTTGGCATTAACCTGTTGGATATGCAAAAGTTGTGCATACTATTTCGAACTAAAAAGCTTGACATAGTAACTGTTAATTCTGTAAAAGCTTAAATTCGACAAAAGATAAAACACTGGATTTGTTAAATCATATTTAAAACAGAGCTGTTTGCATAATTAGAGACGCAGAGCTCATCCGCAACCTTAATTTCTGAAATAAAATAATAATAATGAATAAATTGAACAGTATGACTATAAATAAACGAATAGAGGATTAAAAGTGTGGGAGCTTCAAATATATCATGTAATTCATTCTTTTCGTAAATTCGAGGAATGTGAAATTTATGCTTTTTTTAATTATTGTTAAATTTTAATTATAATAGTATGTAGAGTGAAATACCGAGTTTTATTGTAAATATTTTTGAAGCCTGAAGTAAGAAGGTTCCTTTAAAATATAGAGTTACAATGTTTGTGTTAAAATAATTTCTAGTATGACAAAATTAACCTACCAAAACGATAAAAATAAAAAATTAATTTAAAACTAAAGAAAAATTCTATCTGCTTTAGAATTTTATTTCTCTAGTGGTATTTTAAATTTTCCCGTGTAAATGATTCGCCACTGACAGTTAACATATGAATATAACAGTGTCAAAAACAAGAGCGAACTGGACAACCAGAAGTTTTAAACTCCATGACAACTAGGTCAGATCCCTTTTAGTGAATCTGCCTGTTAATATTTTATAACAAAATTTGAATTAATATATTCAACTAACTGAACTCTCGTAAATATTTCGCTTATTTTTCGGAAAATGCATATTCAAAAGAATAAATGAATACAGAAATAGACATTTTTTAACTGTGTAAAACGAAAATGTTCACCTGGCAATTTTAGGGTATATACTTTTAAGCAGTTATAAAATATATATTTTCTAAGAGTCATTATGAATGGCAACATAGTAGTAATTTATGTAAAACCTTGGAAAAATGCGAAAACTTAAATACTGACCCAAGTGATAGATCCTGTTATCCGTTTTAATTTACAATAAAATTAAAATTAAAATAATTGAAAACCTATAAAAATGTATTGTATGAACGAAAAATTTTGTAAATTTATTCGGCTCTTAATAAACTACTTCTATAGGCTTGAGATCGCTTAGTAACAGTAGTAGTAGTACACGTGGAGCAGCTGAAGGTCAAGTAAATAGAGCAGAGAGACTACATGATCGGAAGATAGTACTCTCTCAGCTCGCTATTTTATGGACTATTTTTTCAACTCCCTGCTAGTCACGAATCTCGACGGGCTGCCAAATTTCTATGAACGTGTTCATCGCATTGCAGTGAAATATATTCTAAAGTGACAGCGTTCAGACCTTGCAGTTTGGTTTCAGACCTACTCCCCATTAAAGAGAGCACTATCTACTTCGTCCACCTTACGGTTCAAGTGGCCGTGCACCAATACCAAGCCGTCAGCAGTTTTTCTTTTGGAGTAGGCTCCCAGTCCTCGAGAGCCGACTTCAGGTATTTGCTTTAACCATATAAAGGAACAGTGTCTTCATTGCCAACCTTTCTTGGTCTGAACAGTCCTCCACCATACTGTGCCCGATAGTTTTCTTGTCGAGGTTCGTACTCAGTACATGTAGACTGTCTTTTTTACAGCGTGTCGGTTTTTGAGAGTCTACCGATCGATGCTGATTAACAGCGTGTCGTGGAATGTGGCCTACCAAATACACTTTAACTTGTTCTGAATCGAATCCGAGACAATGCGCGCAATGGACACGGTAAGCCGAAAAAGAAAAGATCACTGAAGGTATCTCGTATAATCGTGTTCGAAACGTCGGAAATCTACCCAATTTGACTCGATCTAAGCCCAAGTATTCTCCTGTTCTATGTAAACAAATTATAATATATCACTGTCTTTATTGGATTCTAAGTTAGGCCAGGCCTCTTTCTTATAATTTTTGAAAGTATATAAAAATAATTTCTATAACTAAATGTAAACTTATTCTATCTTAACCTAAGTTCTTATAATAGGCATCCTATGCTAACTTAACCTAGGAAATGTGTTTGTTATATATATGAAGTTTCTTAAAGCTAGGACTTAGAACTAAGACTAAAACTACCTTAGACTAAGACTTACGCTAACTTAAACTAGGAAGTAACAAGACTTAAATTAGGACTAATTTAAACTTAACCTAGGATGACATTCTTCTTGTCACGGCGGGGCGAGGGGGGGTCATTGTCTTCGTCCGAGAACAGCAGCGGGTCCGACGGTCTAGGGAACTGGCGGCTAGCTTGAGGTGGGAGTCGGAAGGCGTCCCTGATGCACGGTTTGGGGTGCTGGGACGCTTTCTCAGGAACTTCTGTTGAGTTGTGCTTTTACGGTAGGCACACCGCGGTCCCTGTGAATTTGACGTTTCCTCATGAACCACGGGGCTCCCGTGATCATCCTCAGGGCCTTATTCTGCACTGCTTGAAGCTGGGCTCTCCTTGTTATAGAGAGCTGGCACCAGGTGGGACAGGCGTACGTGAGGCCTGCCTTCACGATGGAGTTGTAAACTAGTAGCTTGGTCCGGGGGAGCAACTTACTGGAGCGGTTCAGGATGGGGTAGAGTTTTCCCAGTAGTTGCTTCGCCTTCTTGGTTGCAGTGCAGACCTGGTGCTTCCAGACGAGTTGTCGGTCGAAATGGATGCCCAGATATTTGATGGTCTTGGCCCATTGGATACGGGATCTTTGGACTTGAAGATGTCCATGAGAAGTGCCGCTGCCCTTGAAAAAGACGATGGCTTGAGTTTTAGCGGAGTTGAGTTTGATCCTTCAGCGGTCAAACCAGGAATCCAGGGTGTCGAGGTGGCGCTGAAGTTTGCTGGTGATGAGGCGGCTACTTCTGGAGTGGATGATAATGGCGGTGTCATCAGCATAAAGGAGGAGGTTGGTTTGATCCGATTTGGGAATGTCGGCTGTGAAAATATTAAAGAGGTGGGGGGAGAGGATGGAGCCTTGTGGGACTCCGGCTCTGATGGCCTTGACTTCGGAAATGGCCGTTTCGACTCTGACTTGAAAGGTTCTGCCAGAGACGAAGGACTAAATGAGTTTTGTTATGACAGGGGGATAGCCGTGCCAAATCAGTTTCAGAACGAGGCCTTCGTGCCAGATTCGGTCGAAGGCCTTTGATACAACGAGAAACACAGCTCCAACTTTCTGGTGTTTGTTGAAGCTGTTAGAAATGGTTTGGGCGAGTATAGTGGTGTGGTGAGTGGTGCCATGAAGAGGTTGGAAACCGAATTGTTCGTCAGGCAAAACACGTAGTGCTGTGGACTTTGCTCTGAGGATTTCGAGAATGACTTTTTTCAGCTATCTTGCCTAGTCCGGGAAGTAGGCTGATCGGGCGGTAGCTGTTTCGCCTCGTGGGAGGGAGAGCCTGGTTTTTTGATCATAATGACTTCCACTAGGAAGGAAAGTAGCTGAGTCTCAGTATGCTGTTAATGATGTTGGTGGTTTTGGAGATCTGTTTTTTGGGGAGTTTTTTGAGAGCTTTGTTTGTGATTTTGTCATGACCCGGGGAAATATAATATAAAAACGCAGGACTAAAGTTTTATGATATTTGGAAATTCTACATTTTCTGAGAAGCCAATTTAAGATATGGTAATATTATTGGTTTATACTTTGTGGATACCACGAAAATCGATACGACTACCTTATTACATTCTTAATTTCCCTTAAAAATTGGATTCCATTGCAGATTATTGCAACAAAGAATTTTTTTTTTACTAGATGCAAAAGATTTTGATTAGAATGGTCTAACTTATTGTTAGATAGAGATCTTGAAACATCAAAAATCTCAAGCATGAAAAGTAATAAAACTTTTTCGAATAAGCCAGCCTAATATTTTAGTTTTTTGCCTTAACGAATTGGGAATTGTTTTCAATCAATGGCTATATTAATTGCATGGTCCATAATTTTAAACAAGCTCAGTTTGCTTCGAACAGTAATCAAACCTGAACGGCTTTCTACTTTATTCTGTCTCTATCATATCATCATAACAAATTTCGGTGGCGTAGATAATCTACTTTATGAAAAGAACCCGCCCTTAAGCATTCATTTTGAGTGAACTAACTTAATTATAATAATGAATTAATTAAAATGAATAGAAAATTTTATACTTTCATAAAATTTTCTATAAATTAGGCATAGTATCATATTAAAAATCTCCCAAAATTATTTTTGGTTGTTTTCGTATATATACTTTTATAAATATGATTTTTTTTGGAGGAAACCACAAATAAAGTATACCTTAATACAGTATCGATAGTGCTTTATTAGGATAGATACGGCGTAACGCCATATTATTTTAAACCATTTAAATATTTTACATAATTTACTACATAATTCAAAATAATTCTTTAATACACCAGTAACTGAACATTAAGTATACACAACAGGACTTTAGTTAATATGATAAAGTACTATAATTTCCTATAAGTATTTTCTTGAAAAATGAAAAAAAAAAAAAAATAAAAAAAAATGAAAATGAAGAAGATCAATAAAAGAACAACTATTAAGAAATACGATATAAAGAAGCTGAAAGATCATTGCATGTAATTTAAGGTTAGAGAAGACCTGACAAAGCAAATGCAAATGAGGGAGATTGGTGAGGAAATAGACCTTGAGATTAAGAGACTGAAAGATATTGTAGAGGTCACTAGTGAGAAACATCTAAAACCAGACAAAAACTTCAAAAGAAAATCGTGGATGACGGGTGAAATTATGCAACTGATGGAACAGAGAATGCGGCTGAAAAACAAAAGTACGACCGAATACTACAAGTACATAAACTAATACAAAAAAGGATAAAAGAAGCTAAAAACTCAAAGTTGGAGGAAGACTGCAAAGAAATAGAAGCCTTACAAGAAAAATATGATAGTTTTAATGTACATAAAAAAAGTTAAAGAAGCAGCGGGTATATTTAAACACAGGTCGGCAAACGGAATAATGAACAGCTCAAATAATGTTATTGTGGACAAACAGGAAAAGATAGATGTTTGGAAAAACTACATCAAGCTGCTCTTTGATGATACACGCCCACAACTTCTACCGATGACAAATAAATCAGGTCCTCCCATAACGGCGGAAGAGTTCGAGCTACGATCAGACAAATGAAAGAGGGAAAAGCCCCTGGTCCTGATAATTCCATTCAAATTCTTGAAGCTTCTGGACGATAATGGCATCAAACAGATAACACACATATTTAATCGTATTTATGAAACCGGGAACATCCCGAAGGAGTGGTTAAAATCAGAACACTACCAAAGAAACCAGGAGCAAAGAAATGCCAAGACTTCAGAACGATTAGTCTCATGAGTCATCTATTAAAGGCATTTTTAAAAATCATACATAGAAGGATCTACAAAGTTTGTGAAGAGCACATGTCGGAAACCCAGTTTGGATTTCGTGAAGCGGTGGGAACAAGAGAAGCCATGTTTAGTATCCAGGTGCTATTTCAGAGATGTCGTGACGTTAACTGTGACGTGTATGCTTGCTTCGTGAATTATCGCAAGGCCTTTGATAGAGTGCAACACCATAGACTCATGGAGATACTGAAGCAGGTGGGGATTGACGATGGTGACTTAAGGATAATTGCATATCTATATTGGAATCAGACTGCCTGCATAAACCTGGATGGAGACAAATCTGAAGCAATAAACATATTACGAGGAGTTAGACAGGGGTGCGTTCTATCGCCACTATTATTTAAATATCTACTCCGAACATATATTTAATAAAGCTTTCGAAACTAATAACGCAGGAATACTTGTAAATGGAAAACGTTTAAATAACTTAAGGTATGCGGACGACACCGTAATTATCGCAGATAGTCTGGCAGACCTGCAGGAAACTATGACAAGAGTGGTAGAGGTTAGTCGGGAGTACGGGCTCGATATAAATATAAATAAAATCAAATATATGGTGATCAGCAAAAATAATATCCCGCATGAGGATCTGCTAGTTTCCAATAATCAACATATTAAACGAATCAATAAATATATATACCTGGGATCTATACTGAATGACCAATGGGATCACTCACAGGAAATAAGGTGTCGTATAGAAAAGGCGAGAGCTGTGTTTGTCAAAATGGCATCAGTTTTTAAAAACCGCTTCTTGACAATAACGACTAAGGTACGACTTCTCCGCTGTTATGTCTTCTCCGTCTTGCTTTATGGAGCAGAATCCTGGACTGTAACTGAAGCCACATGAAAAAGCTGACGGCGTTTAAAATGTGGCTGTACCGCAGAATCGTGAGGATTTCATGGGTGGATCACGTGACCAACGAGGAAGATCTTGGAAGAATGAAAAAACCCACGGAGATAATAACCACCATAAAAAAAACGGAAGTTAGAGTACCTGGGCCATATAATGCGTAATGAGAAGAGATATGGATTACTACAAGAAATACTGCAGGGGAAAATTCCGTGTAAACGTGGCCCGGGCCGCAGGAGGATCTCGTGGTTGAAAAATCTTAGAACGTGGTTTTGGGTAACAACCACGCGCTTTTCAGAGCAGCCGTAAATAAAATTACAATAACCAGAATGATCGCCAACGTCCGGACCGGATAGGCACCAGAAGAAGAAGAAGAAGATTTTCTTGGCTACAATCGATAAGAAAATTAACTTTGAATATATTATTAAAACTTTTGTTCATTTCTAATTAAATATATATATTTATATATATTATATATATATATATATATTATATATATATATATATATAATATATATATATATATATATATATGTATATATATATATATATATATATATATATATAATATATATATATATATATATATATATATATGTATATATATATATATATATATATATATATATATATATATATATATATGTATATATATATATATATATATATATATATATATATATATATATATATATATATATATATACATATATATATATATATATATATATATATATATATATATATATATGTATATATATATATATATATATATATATATATATATATATATATATATATATATATATATATATATATATATATATATATAGAAAATGTTTAAATAAAAGTTATAGGGTGTTGTACGGCGTACATGCTGGCTGTCTATTATTTTATTTTTGAGTCATACTAAAAATTCTAAATATTATTGGTCTGACATAACATATGTCTAAACTGAATTGTTTTGGAATTATTGTCATTTGAAATTTAAAATAAAAAAAAAAGACAAAAAACTATTAGTAAATACTCTAGGTTTATTTTTTTAAGGTAATAGTTGCTCAAAATATGTACAGTTAACAGCGAGGCAATGACCTAATATGTCATAAACAGCCTGAACAGAGTTTTGCAGAGAATCCGGGATGATCTGTGCTACTTCTTATTGAATTTTTGTTGTAAATCTTCTACAGTTTCAGGTCGTCTTAGGTAAACTTTGGTTTTCAAATGACCCCATAAAAAAAATCGAGTGGCGTAAGGTCGGGACTCCTTGCAGGCCATTCTACAGCACATCTTCTGCCTATCCATCGATTAGGAAAAATCGCATCCAAATATCTACCAGTACCATAGTGAGGAGGTGCTCCGTCCTGTTGATATTACACATTCCCGTTAAGGGTATCCAAATTATTTTCATCGGGAAAAAAACCTGTACAAGTTGAAATAACTCGCTCTTAGATTAACTGTAAATACCGCTGTCCTGTAAGTTTTCTATCTCTAAAAAAGTGACCAATGATATGACGTCCACAAATCCCTACCCACACGTTTATCTTTTGTGATCTTTGAGAATGACTGTCGATTATCCAGTGGGGATTCTGAGTAGACCAGTACCGGCAGTTATGCCTGTTAACTCTTCCGTTAAGACAAAAATGTGGCCTCGTCAGAAAAAACAATATTATGAATTAGGTTGGGATCATTATTGATTCGTTCCATTGTGACGTCGCAAAATTCAACGCGTCTGTAGGGCATTTACAGCAAGTAGCACAGATCAACCCGGATTCTCTGCAAAATTCTGTTCAGTTCAATTTAGACATGTTGAACAAATAATATCTAGAATTTTTAGTAGGACTCAAAAATAAAATAGTATATAGGACTTCGAACTGACAATTCAAAACATTTTATTGTCAACGTCAGCATATGCGCCGTATAACACCCTATAAACTAATATTTAAACATTTTTTTTGATACAGTGATTAATAAATGCAGTGGAATCATTATTCCATACATATGAGGCACCCTGTATATATATATATATATATATATATATATATATATATATATATATATATATATATTATATATAAACAATTCCAGGTCGATCGTAAAGGTCACTATTCCCAAATTTCACTAAATCTACTATACCATCACTTAAATGACCAGATTATAGTATTCCTACAACAAATGTTGAGAAAGACAACTTGTTGGCTAAACTCTTTGCTGAACATTCTACTATCGTTGTCCAAGGAAAAACACTACCTTTATTCCCAATATACCGTCAAAAATACCCGATATTGTCTTTAGACAATGTGTCATAAAACCTACTTTAACGAAACTAGAACTAACACCAGATTTCTCTAGACTTTTCAGTCTACTTTACAGAAAGGCAATATTTACTTCCTACTGGAAATACGCTACAGTTTAGCCGATACTCAAAGAAAGGCAAGAAGGCCTTGCGAAACAACTAACAACCAGTCACTCTGCTTACAATAATTTCGAATGTTATGGAAAAGGCTATCAATTAGCATCTTCTGAAATATTTAGACGGATTCAATATTATTAGCGACGATCGATATCGCTTCTAAAAATAATAATTAACCGGAAATCTATACCTTTGTCATACATGCTTGGAATAAGGCAATTTAACATTCAAGGTATTCGACAGGGTTTGGCACAACGGGTTGTTTTCTAAGCTTACGGTACATATGTCTGAAAAGTTTTATTTATGTCTCTCGTGTTTCCTGAGTGGGCGCTCTTTACGACTGGCAGTCGACGGCATTCTTTCTAATACCGTCACTATAAACGCCGGGGTGCCCCAAGACTTCATACTGTCTCCCACACCTTTTCTCGTTCCCATAAATAATCTGCTTTGCAGACGACAGTACGGTTATTTTTTCTTTGACTTTGAATGCTTGAACATCGGCTACTGATGCAAATATTCGCAGACAACAGACCCACTCACAACGCCAGATAATTCTATTGCAATGACACCTGTTGGGAAAACGAACTTGTTGGCTGAACTCTTTGCTTCACATTCTACTGTCGATTTCCAAGGAAAAACACCACTACTATTCCCATAGTGCAGTCAAGGATGCGCGATATTGTCTTCAGACAGCGTATCATAAAACGTATTTTAATGAAGCTAGACACCAAAAAAGCTGCTGGCGCTGACGGAATACCTGTCGTAGTTCTCAAAAACTGTGCGAGGAAACCAACACCAGTTTTCTGTAGACTTTTCAACCTATCCTACAGAAAGGGAATATTTCCTTTCTGCTGGAAATGTGCCACAGTTCAGCCGATACCTAAAAAAGGCAAGAAGACCTTGCCAAATAACTACCGACCAATCGCACTGCTTTCAATAATATCGAAAGTCATGGAAAAGGCTATCAATCAGCATCTTCTAAAATATCTTGAAGGATTCAACATTATTAGCGATCATCATCGTGTTTGGCACGATGGGCTGTTGGCTAAGCTACGCTCTTATGGTATGTCTGAAAATTCTGTTTATGGCTCTTATGTTTCCTCAGAGAGGACTCTTTATGAGTGGCAGTCGACGGATTTCTTTCTATCACCTTCACTGTCAACCCGCCGTGTACCTCAAGGCTCCCATCCTGTCTCTACTCTTTTTCTCATTTACAATAACGATCTGCTGGAAAAGACCGAGAATCCAATCTACAGCTTTGCAGATGACAGTAAGCTTATCTCTTCATTTACTTTGAATGCTCGGACATCGCTACTCAGACGAATATCCGCAGACAGCAGGAAGTCATTCAACTTAACAAAGACCTGGAAGGAATTTTATCTTGGGGTGACAATAACCAGTGGAATTTAACGCTACAAAAACCCAGGCGGCAGTTTTTTTTAAAAAAGTTAACTTCGCTGAACCCGACATAGTTATGTCAGGGCACTCCTTTCCTCTAACATCGTCACTCAATTTGTCGGGCGTTAATATGTCCTGTCATGAACATGTTGCAGGCATAGCAAGGAGAGCTTCTCAAAAGTTGGGAATATTATTTCGAATCAGAAAGCTTTACACTCCACAACAACTGTTAATTCTTTACAAAGCTCAAATTCGACCAACTGTGGAATACCGCTCCCATGTTTGGGGCTTCGCTCCCAAACATACACTGCGTTTGTTGGATTCTGTTCAGAGAAGAGCTGTTCGTCTGATTGGAGACCCGGAACTGACCGCGACCTTGATTCGCTGGAACATCGAAGAGCGTTGGCGACTTGAGCCTATTGTACAAGTATTTTCATGGAAAGTGTTCGAAGGATGTGGCCCGCTTAATTCCTCCCAGAGCGGTGCATGTTAGAAGTACACGTCGCACTAATACTTCACATTTGTATGAGGTTCAGCTTGTTACTCCTCGAACAACACTTTTCAAGCAGTCTTTTATATGGAGAACATCATCCCTTTGGAATAATTTGCCCAGACTGTATTTCCCACCGAGTACAATTTACAGCGATTCAAGAACAACATGAATCGCTTTTTCCGCACACGTGTCGCTTCTGTAGCGCTTTAGGGACTTCTTTCCTGCAGTACGTGTGCTAGACCCATAAAAAGGAAAGTCGTTGAACCTAATAAAGAACTAGAAGAAATTCTACCTTGAGGTGACAGTTATGTAACATAGTTATATCGGGACACTACATTCTTCTAGCATCGTTATTAAAGTTGCTGGGCATTAATTTGGGAGCAAATATGCTCTAGCATGAACATAGCAATGAGAGCTTCCCCAAAAGTTAAGAATAGTATTTCGAACTAGAAAGCTTTACACTCCACAGCAACTGTTAATTCTGTACAAAGCTCAAATTCGACCAAAGATAGAATCCTGCATTTGTCGAATTATATTTAAAAGAGAGCTGTTCGCTTTCGCGTTAGAGACACAGAACTCACCCGCAATCTTAATTCCTGGGATTATTGAAGAACGGTTGGCCACTTGATTCTATTCTACAAGTACTTTCATGGAAAAAGTGTTCGATGCATGTAGCCCGCTTAATTTCTTCTAGAGTAGTGCATGTTAGGAATACACGTCTCACTAATACATCACATCCCTATCAGATTCAGCTTTTTTTCTATTGTTCATCTTCCCGCCTGAGTAGAGATTTTACCCTTTTTAATGTTCCGTGCGGAACACTTATAAGATCACAAAGTTGAAATTTGGTACTGATATAGGAATTGATGGCCTCATTAGAAACGTGTAGTCTTGAAAGTTAAATTTTGACTTAAGGGCGTTAGTTTTGGGGGTGAAATCGGAAGGGAAAAATTTTTTTAACCAGGTAAAGTCGAGTGAGGTGTCAAATGAAAGCTTGTAAAACACGAGTTCAAAAAATATATATAATGTAATATTTGCGCACACTTTTCTTTTGTATTATTTTTAATAAATCCATTAAAAATCGAAATCCCCACCTTTACCGCGAAAAGTACTTATCAAAAAATTTTGAAAAAATTCTGGAATATTTCTCCACAGGGTGTATATTGAACGAAAATTATCACGAGTACATTACCTTTAATAATTTATCTGGTATATAAAAAAAACCAAAAATTTATCCATTAGTTTTCAGTAAAGATCGGAAAAAAAACTTTATTGATAACTCATTTGGGGAATACCTCCGTAACAAAAATTTTTTATTTTAAAAGTAATCAACGTACGGAACACTAATTGCGCAAGTCAGACTTGCACTTGACCGGTTAATTTTTATCTCTCAGGATATCGGCGAGCGAGTGTCGCAATATCCGTCAACGTTGCTCAAGTGCCGAAAAATACATTTTTGTAATTCACAGCACCTTTTAGACAACGCGGTAGTGCTGCCTACCGACGTTATTGCATTTCTGCAAACAACTACTACCTATGTACGTGGCCAGGCCAAATAAACTTAAAATAAATTAATAAATAAATTATACCGACCTGCCGGGATTGGAACCCGAGACCTTCAGCACGGCAAGCAAGTTACTACGTCACGGAGCCACGGGCTGCCCCTTGTCACCCTTGGTACAACCCTCTTCAAGCAGTCTATTATATAGAAAAGCTTATTCCTTTGGAGGGGTGGTTTTTATACCCTAATATGGGTGAGTCTCAACCCTTTAAGAGTAATGTCTGGTTGTCAACCAGATTCAGATATTTTGTCCTAAGAGCTACAAGAGTTTGTCCTTTGTACATGTTATTTAAATTCACGTGCGTTATTTGAGTTTGGAGGTACTATTCACCCCCTATAAGTGTAGATTTTGGTTTAATTAATAGAAATAGCTTGATGTGGCTTGAGTACATATTCTCTTCTCTAGACTATAGAATATTCACCATTTTTCACACTTCATTAAGAGTCATTGCATTATTACTCTAGTTTTAGATCATTTCAACTTTTTAACTACAGATTCGAATTCAGCTTCGGAAAATACATAGGATCCATGTATTCTGGTTCGTGGTAATGGCAACTTTTTTTTTTTTGGGTGGCTGTGTTATTAATTTTAACAGTAATAGTATGTCGAGTGAAATGTCGAGTTTCATTTGTAAATATTTTCTAAAATCTGAAGCTAGAAGGTTCGTTTAAAATATTGAGTTACAATATCTTGACTTAAAATAATCTCCGGTATAACAAAATCAAATTCACTACTTATTCTAAAACTGAGTATTCGCAAGAAAAGTACTAGATAAATCAGTTTTACTATTTTTTTAGGAAATTATAATACATAAAGATAACAACTCATTGTTTCTTATTAATAATTATTTAACAAATCTAACGCATAATATGTGCATAATTATCCGAAAAATCGCAGAGGATTTCATTTTTTAAAATAAATTAACATCTTTACATCCCCAATTACTTTCTACAAAGATTATGCTTTTCAAAGTTTTTTTAGGATTAAAAAGATACATTTATTTTATGTTCCGCCACAAGCTAATTGTGGAAAAAAAAGCTTGCGTATCGAAAATTAGCTTTTAAAAATTTAGGGTCGGAAATTAAGGTAAGCCTGACAAACAATCCTCGGGTTTTTTTGTTTTAAAAAGATTATCGTTATTGCTGGCAGATTATAATTAAGGGGCGATTACACTGTCTCGTTTATAATATTGAAAATAATCATATGTATGTATTTATTTCAATGGTAGTTAGTAGAACGTATTTTTGTTTTTAAATATTTTATATAATAGTAAGCAAAAAAAAAATATGTAAAAAAATAATTCAAATTATACTATTATATGGCGGTTTAATTCTTGTTTCTTTTTCTTTCGGCAACCCTTTTTCATCTACTCCTGGACATAGGCCGCCTCTTGTCTTTTCCACTCAATCCCCTGGCTTCTTGGTGCTATCCTCTACCGACCTGTGATTTTATGTTTATCAATCTATCTTTTGGTGGCCCATCCCACCCTTCTCATGTGTCTTCTAGATCGCCGCTCGTTTATGTGTTTTGGTCCATTACCTATCCACCTCCTGTCTAGTGATGTGTCCCTACACATGTCAATTTTGAAGTTGTCATTACGTTTTACTACATCCTCTATTTTTGTTCGTAGACGTATCTCCTCGGTTTCGCAAATGGTCTCTAAGCAATACTTACCAAATTTATTCGTTCAATCTTGCTGAGTAGTTCGAAGTTTATTGGCTGTTTTCCACTGGTAGTGTTGCGTGTTTCTAGCCCAAACGGTGATTATAGAGTGTATGCATATGTTAAAACTTTAATTTTCAAATTGATCGGGATATCAGAACTTTTAGTTTTCAGGTTCTCTCTATTTTGTTGTCTCTAAAGTAGGTTGGTGTTTTACGAGAGTTGGAATTTTAGTTTTTTGTAAATTTTATAGTTTAGTCCCAATATTTCTGCCTTCAGCTCTTGAACTATTTTCTTGTAACCCCTGAAAGTTGTCATGATCAAAACCACATCGTCTGTAATGCGAAGGTTGCTTAAATATCTTCCATCTACATTTTTATGCCTCTACTTTCCCAATCCAGTTGTTTAAA
>CM032446.1:146980459-147082703 GCA_019049505.1 Pachyrhynchus sulphureomaculatus | reverse complement strand
GTATGTCTGAAAAGTTCTGTTTATGGCTCTTATGTTTCCTCAGAGAGGATTCTTTATGAGTGGCAGTCGACGGATTTCTTTCTATCACCTTCACTATCAACGCCAGTGTACCTCAAGGCTCCATCCTGTCTTCTACTCTTTTTCTCATTTACAATAACGATCTGCTGGAAAAGACCGAGAATCCAATCTACAGCTTTGCAGATGACAGTAAGCTTATCTCTTCATTCACTTTGAATGCTCGGACATCGGCTACTCAGACGAATATCCGCAGACAGCAGGAAGTCATTCAACTTAACAAAGGCCTGGAAGGAATTTTATCTTGGGGTGACAATAACCAAGTGGAATTTAACGCTACAAAAACCCAGGCGGCAGTTTTTTTTAAAAAACTTAACTTCGCTGAACCCCACATAGTTATGTCAGGGCACTCCTTTCCTCTAACATCGTCACTCAATTTGTCGGGCGTTAATATGTCCTGTCATGAACATGTTGCAGGCATAGCAAGGAGAGCTTCTCAAAAGTTGGGAATATTATTTCGAATCAGAAAGCTTTACACTCCACAACAACTGTTAATTCTTTACAAAGCTCAAATTCGACCAACTATGGAATACCGCTCCCATGTTTGGGGCTTCGCTCCCAAACATATACTGCATTTGTTGGATTCTGTTCAGAGAAGAGCTGTTCGTCTGATTGGAGACCGGAACTGACCAGCGACCTTGATTCGCTGGAACATCGAAGAGCGGTTGGCGACTTGAGCTATTGTACAAGTATTTTCATGGAAAGTGTTCGAAGGATGTGGCCTGCTTAATTCCTCCCAGAGCGGTGCATGTTAGAAGTACACGTCGCACTAATACTTCACATTTGTATGAGGTTCAGCTTGTTACTCCTCGAACAACACTTTTCAAGCAGTCTTTTATATGGAGAACATCATCCCTTTGGAATAATTTGCCCAGGACTGTATTTCCCACCGAGTACAATTTACAGCGATTCAAGAACAACATGAATCGCTTTTTCCGCACACGTGTCGCTTCTGTAGCGCTTTAGGGACTTCTTTCCTGCAGTACGTGTGCTAGACCCATAAAAAGGAAAGTCGTTTGAACCTAATAAAGAACTAGAAGAAATTCTACCTTGAGGTGACAGTTATGTAACATAGTTATATCGGGACACTACATTCTTCTAGCATCGTTATTAAAGTTGCTGGGCATTAATTTGGGAGCAAATATGCTCTAGCATGAACATAGCATTGAGAGCTTCTCAAAAGTTAAGAATAGTATTTCGAACTAGAAAGCTTTACACTCCACAGCAACTGTTAATTCTGTACAAAGCTCAAATTCGACCAAAGATAGAATCCTGCATTTGTCGAACTATATTTAAAAGAGAGCTGTTCGTTTTCGCGTTAGAGACACAGAACTCACCCGCAATCTTAATTCCTTGGATTATTGAAGATCGGTTGGCCACTTGATTCTATTCTACAAGTACTTTCATGGAAAGTGTTCGATGCATGTAGCCCGCTTAATTTCTTCTAGAGTAGTGCATGTTAGGAATACACGTCTCACTAATACATCACATCCCTATCAGATTCAGCTTTTTTTTTATTGTTCATCTTCCCGCCTGAGTAGAGATTTTACCCTTTTTAATGTTCCGTACGGAACACTTATAAGATCACTTCGGTGTCTCTCCGTCTGTCTGTCACACCCGATTTTCTCCGAAACTATTCGACATAGAAAGTTGAAATTTGGCACTGATATAGGAATTGATGGCCTCATTAGAAACGCGTAGTCTTGAAAGTTAAATTTTGACTTAAGGGGTTAGTTTTGGGGGTGAAATCGGAAGGGAAAAAATTTTTTCCCAGGTAATCGAGTGAGGTGTCAAATGAAAGCTTGTAAAACACGAGTTCAAAAATATATATAATGTAAGATTTGCGCACACTTTTCTTTGTATTATTTTTAATAAATCCATAAAAATCGCAATCCCCCACCTTACCGCGAAAAGTACTTATCAAAAAATTTTGAAAAAATTCTGGAATATTCTCCACAGTGTGTATATTGAACGAAAATTATCACGAGTACATTACCTTTAATAATTTATCTGGTATATAAAAAAAACAAAAATTTCAAAGTCATTAGTTTTCAGTAAAGATCGGAAAAAAAACTTTATTGATAACTCATTTGGGGAATACCTCCGTAACAAAAATTTTTATTTTAAAAGTAATCAACGTACGGAACAGTAATTGCGCAAGTCAGACTTGCACTTGACCGGTTAATTTTTATCTCTCAGGATATTGGCGAGGGTGTCGCAATATCCGTCAACGTTGCTCAAGTGCCGAAAAATACATTTTTGTATTTCACAGCACCTTTTAGACAACGCGGTAGTGCTGCCAACGACGTTATTGCATTTCTGCAAACAACTACTACCTATGTACGTGGCCAGGCCAAATAAACTTAAATAAATTAATTAAATAAATTATACCCGACCTGCCGGGATTGGAACCCGAGACCTTCAGCACGGCAAGCAAGTTACTACGTCACGGAGCCACGGGCTGCCCCCTTGTCACCCCTGGTACAACCCTCGTCAAGCAGTCTATTATATAGAAAACCTTATTCCTTTGGAGGGGTGGTTTTTATACCCTATTATGGGTTAGTCTCCACCCTTTAAGAGTAATGTCTGGTTGTCAACCAGATTCGGATATTTTGTCCTAAGAGCTACAAGAATTTGTCCTTTGTACATGTTATTTAAACTTACGTGCGTTATTTGAGTTTAGAGGTACTTTTCACCCCTATAAGTGTAGATTTTGGTTTAATTAATAGAAATAGCTTGATGTGGCTTGAGTACATATTCTCTTCTCTAGACTATAGAATAGTCACCATTTTTCACACTTCATTAAGAGTCATTACATTATTACTGTAGTTTTAGCCCATTTCAACTTTTTAACTACAGATTCGAATTCAGCTTCGGAAAATACGAGGCTGGTTTGAAAAGTCCGTGCAAAGTCCGAGAGATGGCGCACCACCGGCGCGTATCGAGGTTTAGTTAGTAGCATCTCTTGAATGAACGCACACCAAGTTTCAGCCATATTGGTCTATTTCTTTATGTTTGGCATTCGTGTGAATCAAGGAAGTCGAGTGATTTTCAATAAATGGACGAAAAAAGAATTTCGTGTGGTGATTAAACATTACTTTATGAAAGGCAAAACGCCTCAGGAGACTAAAGAGAAGCTTCATAAACATTATGGTGACTCTGCACCTTCGATTATAACAGTTTATAAGTGGTTTCAAAATTTTCGGACTGGCCATATGGGCACAAGTGACGCTGAACGTTCTGGACGGCCTGTGGAGGTTACGACTCCAGAAATCATTGATCAAATCCATGATATGGTAATGGATGACAGAAGAGTTAAGGTGCGTGAGATTGCTAGTGCTGTGGGCATCTCGACTGAACGGGTACATAATATTTTGCATAAACATTGGGACATGAGAAAGCTATCCGCAAGATGGGTGCCGCGATTGCTCACGCTTGACCAAAAAACGGAATCGTGTGAGGTGTTGCAAGGATGGTTTGCAGCTGTTCCAGAAGAATCCGGAGGACTTGAAGCGTCGTTTCGTCACTGTGGATGAAACATGGATACATTACTATACTCCTGAGACCAAACAACAATCTAAACAATGGGTTACCAAGGGGGAATCTGCACCAAAAAAGGCGAAGACCGTTCCTTCGGCCGGAAAGGTTATGGCGACTGTCTTTTGGGATTCGCAAGGGATAATCCTCATCGACTATCTGGAAAAGGGTAGAACTATTACAGGTGAATATTATTCATCGTTATTGGACCGTTTGAAAACCGAGCTGCAAGAAAAACGCCCGCGATTGGCCCACA
The DNA here is from genome assembly GCA_019049505.1 of Pachyrhynchus sulphureomaculatus. Classification (NCBI taxonomy): domain Eukaryota; kingdom Metazoa; phylum Arthropoda; class Insecta; order Coleoptera; family Curculionidae; genus Pachyrhynchus; species Pachyrhynchus sulphureomaculatus. Next base: position 147,078,835 of record CM032446.1, on the reverse strand, counting down.
AGAAAGTCCTTTTCCATCACGACAACGCACCAGCACACACCTCAGCAGTTGTGGTCGCAAAATTAATGGAAATAGGATTCCAACTCGTTTCACATCCCCCCTATTCTCCAGACTTGGCTCCCTCGGACTACTATTTGTTCCCCAATTTGAAGAAATGGCTGGCGGACAAAGATTTTATTCAAACGAGGAGGTGATTGCAGACACTAATGGATATTTTGCAGACTTGGACAAATCCTATTATTCGGAAGGGATCAACAAACTAGAACATCGTTGGACGAAGTGTATAAGCCTAAAAGGAGACTATGTCGAAAAATAAAAAAGGTTTACCCCAAACACATAAGTAGTTTTTATTTTTGCACGGACTTTTCAAACCAGCCTCGTACACTGGATCCATGTATTTTGGTTCGTGGTAATGGCAACTTTTTTTTTTGGGTGGTTGTGTTATTAATTTTAACAGTAATAGTATGTCGAGTTTCATTTGTAAATATTTCTAAAATCTGAAGCTAGAAGGTTCGTTTAAAATATTGAATTACAATATTTGACTTAAAATAATCTCCGGTATAACAAAATCAAATTCACTACTTATTCTAAAAACTGAGTATTCGCAAGAAAAGTACTAGATAAATCAGTTTTACAATTTTTTTAGGAAATTATAATACATAAAGATAACAACTCATTGTTTCTTATTAATATTATTTAACAAATCTAACGCATAAATATGTGCATAATTATCCGAAAAATCGCAGAGGATTTCATTTTTTAAAATAAATTAACATCTTTACATCCCCAATTACTTTCTACAAAGATTATGCTTTTCAAAGTTTTTTTTAGGATTAAACAAGATACATTTATTTTATGTTCCGCCACAAGCTAATTGTGGAAAAAAAGCTTGCGTATCGAAAATTAGCTTTTAAAAATTTAGGGTCGGAAATTAAGGGAAGCCTGACAAACAATCCTCGGGTTTTTTGTTTTAAAAAGATTATCGTTATTGCTGGCAGATTATAATTAAGGGGCGATTACACTGTCTCGTTTATAATATTGAAAATAATCATATGTATGTATTTATTTCAATGGTAGTTAGTAGAACGTATTTTTGTTTTTAAATATTTTATATAATAGTAAGCAATAAAAAAATATATATAAAAAAATAATTCAAATTATACTATTATATGGCGGTTTAATTCTTGTCTTCTTTTTCTTTCGGCAACCTTTTTTCATCTACTCCTGGACATAGGCCGCCTCTTGTCTTTTCCACTCAATCCCTGGCTTCTTGGTGCTAGCCTCTACCGACCTGTGATTTTATGTTATCAATCTATCTTTTGGTGGTCATCCCACCCTTCTCATGTGTCTTTTAGATCGCCGCTCTTTTATGTGTTTTGTCCATTTCCTATCCACCTCCTGTCTAGTGATGTGTCCTACACATGTCAATTTTGGAGTTGTCATACGTTTTACTACATCCTCTATTTTTGTTCGTAGATGTATCTCCTCGTTTCGCAAATGGTCTCTAAGCAATACTTACCAAATTATTCGTTCAATCTTGCTGAGTAGTTCGAAGTTTAATGGCTGTTTTCACTGGTAGTGTTGCTGTTTCTAGCCCATACGTGATTATAGAGTGTATGCATATGTTAAAACTTTAATTTTCAAATTGATCGGGATATCAGAACTCTCTATTTTGTTGCCTCTAAAGTAGGTTGGTGTTTTTACGAGAGTTGGAATTTTAGTTTTTGTTAAATTTATAGTTAGTCCAATCTTTTCTGCCTTCAGCTCTTGAACTATTTTCTTGTAACCCTGAAAGCTGTCACGATCAGAACCACATCGTCTGTAATGCGAAGGTTGCTTAAATATCTTCCATCTACATTTATGCCTCTACTTTCCCAATCCAGTTGTTTAAAGAAGCCCTTCAAAGCCAGTGTGAGAAGCTTCGGCGTTTATTTAATTTCCTTAATTTAAAATAGTGATTTTTGCAAAGCATATTGTAAATTACCTTTTTTGTTGTCATTTAAAGCATGTGCCATATTATGGTAAAGAGAAAGAATAAAGAAATCGAATCTGCTGTTATGGTTATTTGAAGCATACGCCGTCATAAAATGATGGAATTAATCTTCTATTTATTCCAATTATTGTTTCAACTTAAAAACTGAATAATTTTTATAGAGTTTGGAACAATTGTTTGAGGCTGGCGCAGTAATATAACAAAATAAGAATTCCTTTATTAACGAGAACAAACTTCGTAATTCACAGTGTTAACATATAATAACTGTTATGTGGTATGCGTTATGGTTATTTTCTTAGGGCTTGTTCTTTCTATTTTACTGATAAGTTTATTGAACAGAAGGTGGTGGAAAATAGTATAAAAATTAATTAAAATTTAAAAAGTACAGGCGTTTCAAAAAATTTTAGACGTTAAAAAATTTCGGATTGAAAATTTCAGGTTTTTTAATTAACACAGATCATAATATTAAAAAGCATAATTTTCTTAATACTCTATTAAAAAAATGATAATTTCCTATTTTGTGCTGGTTGATCTGTTAATCGGAAATTACTTCCAGTTTAACTATACGCTAATATTTAAGAAAACTAGAAAAGTAGAATTCTAATGTATTTAAGTTATACTGAAGGCTGGTGAAAAATAACAAAAAAAGATTTAGATGCCATTACCTTAAAAACTATATTTAATTTAGGGGTACACCCTATCCAATATAAAATATGTTCAGAACCAGCCATATAATTTAAGTGTATCATTTAAAAATGTAATGCTTTTGTGAAAAGTTCTTCATTTTTTAAAAAGTCCTTCAAAAGTATCTAAGAAACTTTTCTATTTAAGTAACTTTCTCTCTATTTAAAATATCGAAAAAGAACAATTTTTTATTTTCTTGCCCTAAAAGCGTTACTTTCATAAAAATATTTTTAAAAATCACACACAAAATTTGTTCAAAAAAACATATCCCCAATATAAAAATAGTATAAATAAGGACGCTTCCTTAACTGTGCCGGAATAAGGCTCTGGGAACAGCCAGGGATTTGTAGAAAAAATTGCAAAGTATAATAAACCATTAGAAAAAATTTCGTTCTGCTTCAGCTTTACAATTTTTAAATGTAATTTAATATTTAACTAACTTAAATAAAATACCAATTGTATGTCTTCTAGAGGAGATTCATACCCTGCTTGCACCACAGAAGGGCACTGATCACCCGGGCAATGCAGCACTAATATTTCTCCAAGTACCAAATTTAGGATTTTCTGCTACCTTATTTCACATTGCATTTTCACAATTGAAATGGGGTCTGTATTAAAATCCCTAGAGGATCTGAAGGACTCTTTGGTTTTTATAAATTTTAAAAATTTTGCCAGCTTTAAAGTTTCTTTCCCTTCATTTTACAAGAGGTAGTTTGGATACTGTCCCCAAGAGACAGAAGCAGCATTATGTGTCCTCTCTTGATTTATTATCATCCTACATATGATAAATTTGTCAGTTCCTATTTTATTTTGAAATGTTTCTCCATGGTGAAAGTGGAACCTCCATCTTTCCCTTTAGGAGTAGAGGAGACACCAAATATGTGTCTACTGTTGATTTATTGATTTTTTGACTACAAATGAACCTCAAAGAATAAGTGGTCTTATTAAATTAAGTTTTTTTTTGATTTCAAGTGTTAAATTAAAATTAAAGCCTTTATTTTTAAATATTATGTATTTAGTAAGGTAGTCAATTAAATTGGTTTCCTTCTATACTTGGTTTTACTTCTGGTGTAACTGAGTGATCTAAAATAAATATTACAATTTTGGATTAATAAATTAATAGCACTGTATATAGATAATATTTGTCCAAATTTAAGATTTGTAGCGCTGACAAACGGTACTGATAAAAATTTTTCCAGATAATTCTAATTTTATTCTTTTCGAATAGCTTTAATTTAAAATGAAGGAATTTTGGTGCATATTTTTCATGTTTTGGTACTATTTAAAGTGTACTAATAATTATTCCATGTCTATAGCAGTTTCTATTCAACTTTCAGGTATGTTTAGTTTTGAAACCCCAACGTTTTAGGAAAAGATTATTTTCGTCCAAAAAAATTTAGGTTTGTGTTATAAAGTGAACGTTTTTTTTTTTATGGGTCTAGCAGACGTGCTACAGGAAAGTCCCTAAAGCGCTCCAGGAGCGGCATGTGTGCGGATAGCTTGGTAACATCGCGGTAAATAATTTATCTTTAGGGCTTTTACACGGTATCAGTGTCGTAAATAAGAAAAAGAAGATCATAATAGAAAGGTAAGGTAGGTCATAAACGTCTAATGTGATAAATGGAATTTTCATAGAATTGAAAAAAGTCCGGAAAAGAAAAATATTGTCATAGTCTACCCAGGAATAAAAACGCCGAAATTAAACTTCACAAGAGTTCCACCGGTACAACAAGAACTTGCAATTTTTTGCAATCAACGTGCATTTCGCTACCCATGTTAGTACCATCATGGACTATGATTGTTAATCATCGCAGTACTAGTGAATTGATATGTGATACCACCTATGTTTTCGGCAAATATAAATCTATTATTAATGAAGCAGTATTATTTGGAAATACTGACAGAATTTTAGAATGTACAATAACAAAATAGTAATAATATATTTTAGGATTCGTGCAGTTCTTTCTGACCAGTTGCTTGTTCGGAAAATATCTTTATTTCATACGTCACTTAGCAAGTTTATACGCTTTTGAAAGACCGTTTTCATCAAAATTTTTTTAGAAATTCTTATTAAGATGCATTTGAGAAATTAATATCGTCGTTTTAATTTATAGTAATATTTGAAGGACTGAAATAGATTTTATTGTCGTTTACAGTCATAGGATATATTTCATTCCCAATATAAAATGATACAATGGTATTCTTTTTATAATGCCTGCAATTATTCTAGTAGAACCGTATAAACTTGATCATTAATCTAAGTGCAGAAAATGTGACATGAGATTACGAGGTCGGGAAATTTGATCTAGTAACATTCCTCGTATTCCTTAGATTAACTTACGTTAAGGAAAAATCAAAATATGTTCCTATGCAACAAAAATAATTTTTTGAAAAATATTTAAATTTTATCTATCATATTTATAGGAATATGGCCTTCATCAGCGTTTATGGCGTGTATATCGAAACTCACATCCTGAATTTGTATCATAAATACTTATTACCAGAATGGCCACGAAAATATAACTTCTTGGGCTATTTCAGAAGACTAAACAATTTAATGAAAGTAATAACTGTACGAGATATTAGCAAGACAGTATGTGTGTCAAAATTTCAAATTTAGAGCGTATACAAATAGATAAAATATACGTACAATATCAAGAAAGTTATTGCATAGTACTGAACAACACACGTCATCGGTCACGAACTACGTTATTCGTCCTGTAAATCACTATTCTCCTTATTTGATCAGTAAATGACTATTTTTTTTAATCGTCTAGTAGTTTCAATACCATTATTTTTTTACAATTACAAAATCATTGGGCGTATCAAAAGGAAATAGGCAAAGGAGAAAAATAATCTTTCCGATTTTTATTAATAAACTAAATGTTAATTGACTAAAAATATAAAATGTTGAACAGCGCTTACTTCATTTGAGATTTAAAATACAATTAAATTATAATGTTTACAATGCCAAAGTGAAATTAAAACATAACTAAAAACCAGACGAAACATAACGCACCCATCACCATAATTATATATATAATTTAAATTTTATTTGAATTATGACAATATGATGTTTTCGAGCGAAACTAATATACAATCTTTTTAATTGTATTTAGACAGTCTTTAAGGTAGTTCACTCGTGACAATCGGAGACCCAAGTATAGTCCGACAGTAAATACAAAAAGTTTAAAATACTCAAGGGCAGAGTATTTTATTTTTGTCGGAGACTGTATTTGATCGATGGAAACTTTCATATGCAGACACACACTAATACAATCATACTATTAATGAAAATAAATGTGACAACGCTGCCAATGCGTTACCGAATGCTCTATAGAAGTAACGTTTTTATAGGTTATACTTCGTGTATGTTTACTCTTTAGACCATATTACTGCTGTTTTAAAATAAAAAAAATATAAAAAATAAAAAATGCCTTTTGATTATAGTCAATTGCGACATAAAGGCAAATTTGCAAAGGAAAAGCTCATCAATAAACACAAAAAAAGTATTTCGGGAATGAATGATGTAAAAAAATTAACAACTGAAGAGCCTAACCTGTGTAGTGGTCGACGGGTCGAGTTAGATGAGTTAGGAAAAGATTTAAGTATTATCTGTGTAAACAAGTCCTTTCACTAGAAACTGAAAAACTTTTAGGTCGTAATTATAAATTGTGTGAGTCATGAAAAAACTAATATTGCCATCTTTAATGCCTTTAAAAAGTATTATTTCAGGTCTTACAATTAAAAGATTACATTGCATCTTTTGAAAGATCTAAAAAATTCTTATGATAAATTGGGGGTTCTGCAGGAACAGTGCAATTATTGTCTACTCGAAAAGACAATGGGAAATACGTGTAACCAAAGATACGCGAGTATTAAATAAAGCAATTAATTACTCTACAAATAGTTTATAGTACTTTATTTATCATTAGTGTCATTATTTATTTATTTAGTTTTACCGAGAAAATTTATAAAACCGTTTTTTTTAATATATATTTAATATTGCTATCACTTCATATGTAATAATATTGATAAATAAACATAATATTTAATTAAAATATTACACAGGCCGTAAAATTTGGCCAAACATTTCTCTGAGGGCTCCGGTTTTCGAGATATTCTAACCTAAAAGTGCTGAAATCGCGGTTTTTCGACATATTTGAGGTTATGTTATAGCGAAAGGTATTTTTCTTTACTAAACCATTAATGGGGTCTGAAAGAACTACTCATTCTCTTCTTAATGCATTTAAATTTTTCCAGATATCTTTTTTCATCTTTGGGAAATCGTATATTGAAATTAAGTATTTCGACTTATTTCTCGATTTTTGGAAAATGAAAGGCATCGAATAAATACGTTAAGTCGAAGAATTGTATTTATTCGATCGAAACTTTTGAAACGATTGTTAATTTATGGTGAGGGATTTTTTAAATTAGACTTATTTTAAGTTTAATAAATAAACAGAAAAGTTAATGCGTCGAAGAATTGTATTTATTCGGTGCCTTTCATTTTCCAAAAATCGAGAAATAAGTCTGAACTACTTAAATTCAACATACGTTTTCTCAAAGATACAAAAAAAGATATCCAGACAGAGCCAAATGCATTTTGAAGAGGAAGAGTAGGTCTTTCGGACCCCATTAATGGTGTCATAAAAAAAATTATCTTTCGATGTACCATAACCTCAAATATCTGAAAAAATCGTGCTTTTCGAACTTTCAGGTCAGAATATCTAGAAAACCGAAGCCATCATAGAAATTCTGACCTCGGATTCAGATTTAGTGCCTTCGGAAAAGTATATTTTGGTTCCTGGGTAAAAAATTTGTGGGCCTGTGTTATCGAAAAATTATTGAATCTACAAACATATTTTTGTTTTTAAATACAAATCTTTTAAATACTAAAGAAAAAATAATAAATATCAAGATACAAATTCAAAACTTAATGCATTTAAAATTTTTATTTGATGATTAAAAATAAAGCTCATAAATATATTGTGTTTATTCATCAAATTATTTAACCTAGAAATGAATTTCTATTTAAAAGTTAACCACTTTAAGCTGTTTGTATGTTGGCTCGTAAAGTATGACGATATACAGCGTTGTCAAATTATGATATCTGTCCCTCACTACGGAATTATTCTTTTAAAAAATATCAGCTTTAAATATTTATATCTTTTTAACAAATCGACAAAAAAAATATTTTTATTTCAAAATTTTTCTAATTTTTTTTTTTTTTTACTAAATACTAGTTTTTTAAAAAAATCTTAAGACTGGTTCCTAAGATATACACGAAACTATGCCTTTTTTATATTTCATTGGCCTATTGCATGTTAATTATGTGCACTTTAATTATGAATACCTCGCTTTGCAATCAGCCAATTTTTTTTTAATTGGATGAAAATCATTTAGATTAACATCATGTTTCAATTTCATCAAATTCTTAAGAAAAGTTGATTTACGAGTGAACTACCTTAATTTATTTTCTACGTGTAAATCTTTTATTTCCTGGACCACATTAAGGATATTTGGAAGGTACAATCGGAGACAAAAGTATGTGAAATTATAATTTAATTAATATCTTATTCTGGCGTTAAAATAAACAAACTGATCGTCATAATTTTATTTTTTATGTACACAAATATGAATTTTTTTGTTTTTAATTAATTTTAATTGAAAGTTTTTAATATTTCCAATTATTACTGAAAAACTTTTGGCAATGAAATCCAACTTTAAATAATAAGATATATATTTTTTTATTTATTATTTATTTATATTTATAAAATAAATGATAGGGCGTATCTCAAGAAACTTTACGAAAAATTAGGACAAAAATAAGTCTCGTTTTTTTATAATGAAACGTGACAACACTGTAACTTGTTAATAGTTAGGATTGCATCTTTACAAACTAAAGCATGCGTATGCACATTTCGTATTGATCTTAGTATTTACAATGTTGATACCGTTTTAGGTTACAGACCAAGGGGGCAATCCGAAATTTTGACCTATCAACTAACTGTCTGCCTAGTTGTTCATTATATCAGGCGAGTCGAATAAATGCCTTTAACGTTGAGTTTGCGGCCCCGTGCCAGGGAATGCCCAGATAAGGCCTAAAATGCTACAGGAAATACTTAATTTTAAGTAAATACTATACAATTCATCTAAAGTTTTTTTAGCAGTGTAGCCTAATAATAATAATAATAATAATAATTTCATTCAACCGGTACGAATTTTATTTAGAACCTATATTATCGTCTATACTATCAGAATTTCGATTTTTTTTTGAACTTTGAAAATACCTTGGCTTGTTCGGGTACAAGCGAGGTATCTGCCCTTGTAATACTTTATTAATTAAGGCTTAAATTTTCCAAAAATAACTTGGGCAGAGGCTTAGGACTCAAAACTTGTGACTTACGGTCTTCTTTATTCAAAAACTCGAAAAACGAGCGTTTTTAGCTAGAAAAAGCGGGTCTAGATTCGTCCTCCGGTATTAGCAGCGTTTGCCTTTTGCAGGTTCCCTCTTATTTTATCAAGAACAAACGAAATTATTGATTTTATATGACTAAATGACAGTCCAGTTTTGGATCGACGTTTTTTGGGCTCTAAAGCTGGGTCCGGTCTCGGCGGCGTCTGCTCCTTGGGACGCTTTACCTTAGTCAACAAATGTTATGGTACTTGATTCAAGTGGTTAGACAGTCCATTTTTAAATGTAACGTTTTGGGCCTTATCTGGGCATTCCAGGGCACGGAGGCCGCAAAATCAACGTTAAAAGCTTTTATTCGACTCGCTCGATAGAATGAACAACTAGGCAGACGGTTAGTCGACAGGTCAAAATTTCGGGTCTCCCTCTGAGTCTATTAGTGTTTGGAGTTTAATTACGTATGTTTATTTTTTATTGACTATAACGCTGAAAACCACAATTTATCGATGGAAAGGGAAAATAGCAACTGAAAAGGTTTATTTAAAAACATTAGAACAACAATAACTTAGCTTGAAGCGAAGAAAAGTGCCAGAAAAAAAGAGATAAAGCTGAAAAGAATGTGAGAAGTGCAAATGTCGAAGAACCGGTGACCTATGAAAATGTTGAAGTGGAAACAGAAATATTTAAGGGGCACCGTATGGGTGGTTTAAAATTCTTAGGTCAACAGTTATGGTGTATTTCATGTAAAGAAACATTATCTTTAAAGTACTAGCGTCAATTTTGCTAGTTAGATGTCATAAACCTCTATTAATCAATAAGGTTTCCACTGGAAAACAACAACCTTTACTAGTTAAAAATAAACAACAATCTTTACTGTATAAAAATATTTTCTAAAACTACTTTTTTATTTGAATATTTTTTATAATTAAAAAATGTTACTTTAATGTGCAATTTTCAAAGATTATGTTGGCAGAAGTGTTGCAATTTGTATTTTAAAATATTGCTTATATATCATTAGTTTATAATTTATAATAAATAAATTTAATGTTTACTGCAAACTTTTCAACATTGGTCAATTCAATGGCATTTCATTGGTTTTATGCGGTAATATATATTATAGAAAAATTCAAATTCGCTATAGTTTCGTTGACTCCTAACGCGAGCAGCTGCTTACGATATTGCCACGTTTTCACTGCAAATGACATGCTGAATGCGATAATGGCATAAATCTCATTAATTATTTTTTTTGCATTAACATATTTGAAAATTCTAATATTCTCTTAATTAGAAACTAGAAAAAAATTTCCATAACAGAATTGAAATTATTTTAAAAATTATATCGTCGATCTTCACCTTTATCATCTCCTTTTTCTACAGCGATATGACCATAGATTCCTAACTCACTTATGATACTCTATGTATACCAAATTAAGAATCGATATATCATTTCATATAGTAGTTATCACCAGATCGGCGGAACGATTCTGTGACATCAAATTTAGGTCTGCCAGCCACAAGTAACCCTCAAGCGCGACTGAGTGGAAAACCATTATCAAAAACTTCATCAAAACCTCATAAGTGTAAGTCGGGAAGGACATTTGTCTGTTGTTATCTTTGAAATTTGATAGAAACTTTCTCACGTTACAAAGAAAAAATAATACCGTTTGTGCTTCAGTAACGATGCTTTTAATATTATTAACTCATTTGCATTTTAGTATTCCGTACGGAACACTTATAAGATCACTTCGGTGTCCGTCTGTCTGTCTGTCACACCCAATTTTCTCCAACACTATTTGACATAGAAAGTTGAAATTCAGCGCTAATATAGAAATTGATGGCCTCATCAATGCCGTGTAGTTTTGTAAGTTAAATTCTGACTTAAGGGGTTAGTTTTAGGGGGCGAAATCGGAAGTGAAAAAAATCTTTTTTTATCAGGTCATCGAGTGGGGTGTCAAATGAAAGCTTGTAAACAGATGAGTTTAAAAATACGTATAATGTAATACTTGCGCACAATTCTCTTCGTATTATTTTTAAAAAAGTGCGAAAAATCGCTGACCCTCGACCTTATCTCGAAAAATACGAGTTTCAAGAAATTTGTAAAAAAATAATCTATAATATTTTTATGAAATACTGGCTATTTTAAATATATCTCTCAAATATCCTTAAACTAATATTTAGTTTTTTGCCACGCAAGTATTAATATTTGAAGACTTTCAGATGTTTGTCTTTTCGAACCGATTCGCAACATTAGTGTTCCCAGTAAATCGATGTACTAAAGTCAACGTCCTCATATTTTTATTTATTTTGATGGTTTTAACGGCGCTCCCGATGTCCCGTTGACCTTTCCGAAATAAAAGTCCAAGTAAACAAATAGGATTTAAAAGGAATTTCAAAGAATCCTTCTTTATCTGTTTTTCTTCCAAAATATGCAAATTACCGCCTTTTAGCTCTTAGCTATAAAATCTGCCTCTGAAAAATAAAAGAAAATTGGAATATTTAAAATATATAAAAGAGTTGTGTAAATATAAATTACATTTATTTTCATGTCTAAAATTTTTCTTTTCTCCAGAGGCGGACTAGGTTGCAACAAACGAATATATTTAGCTCTTATATTTAACAATCTACGTGTAAAAAATGGTTGATAAATATTTATTATTAATTTGTAATCCTATTATTCTCTTTCACTCTGAAAGCTACGAATTGTTGGTAGGTAACTAAATAGATAACAATTTATGAAAAAGTTGTTGAATAGGTGCTTCCATAGATACTAACTAAAATAACTGACTTGGTTTTACATGAGATCTCACAACTTTTTGTGGTGGAAGGACTGCGTTGCGAGACTTGGCATTTTTTTACATTTTATGTTTTTGATGGGATTAGCATTTACTTGAAACTTAGAAAAATATATAAATTTTCTTAAGCAAAATTCTGTTTTGAAAAAACATATATTAGATTGTCGCAATTTTGAGATATTAGTTAAAGTTATGGTTTTCAGGTAGAATACCCTTGACTCTTTTGCTTAAGCATTAGGCTTTACAGCAGTGTATGATAGTCGGCAGTTAATTATAAAGCATTTATTTTAGTTTAATTTATTAGATAAATGTCTAATATACTATGATCGTATATATAATAGTTATAGTAAAATTAATTTTTTTAGAAAATCGAAATCAAAGATATAGTTGCCTACAAGTTATAATTTTTGTTGTTTATTTGCTTTTATTAATTTTTGTTAAAATCCATTAAATTTACTATAAAAATCGGTATTATAATTTACCTAGTACCTATATCCTTGCAATACGTAATTCTAAAATAAATACAATTTTCAGATACCTGAAATTATTTTCTCAAAATTTTTGATTGCTAAGTAAGTCTAAACAGTGCACTTAAAAATAAAGTATTTTAAATAGTAGATTATTCTTATGTGACTATGTTGCCGTGCGATTGCCAAGTCATTATATTTATTACAGAAATAAAGATGTCTAATATATATGTTGGTAGGTAACTGAATAGATAACAATTTATGACAAAGTTGTTGAATAGGTGCTTCCATAGATACTAACTAAAATAACTGACTTGGTTTTGCATGAGATCTCACAACTTTTTGTGGTGAAAGGACTGCGTTGCGTTTACATTTTTTTTTGTTTTTGATGAGATCTCATTTCTTTTTGTAGGTAGTCCTCTTTTTTTTCTTCTCGGGTAATATTTCTTGTATGTCAGCTATGGATTTTCTTAAAGCCTACTCCCTATATCTATTAGATTTTCTCAAAGGCTATGATGTAAAAATTTTTTACATCATAGCCTGGACGATAAGTGCTTCTAAGTCGATTATATTCAACGATTGCGGACTCCTGAGCTTTGATACTACCGAGGTCGACATTAATTAGATGCAATCCGCCCAGACTGGTCACTCTCGAAAGTGTCACGTATGCTTGACAACATGTGAACACTGAAGAACCGATGGCCATCAGTGCACTATTTAGAGTTAGTCCCTGACTTTTGTGTATGGTAATAGCATAGGCTATACATATCGGAAACTGTTCGCGACGAACATAAGCTCTACTAATAACTTCAAATTTAGTTTTGACTGGACCAAGCTCGTAAAGATGTTCATTATTAAATGTAATATGTATTTTTTTTATTTTTATTTATATTTTCAGGATCAACCTTTACTCCTTGTACTATACCGATAGAACCGTTGACTAAGCCAAGACTCACGTCAATATTTCGTCTTAAGATGACTTTCGCTCCTATTTTAATAAGCAAATTCTCTTCTAGCCCTGCTATCATGGAAGCATCATCTTCATACTTTTTTATAATTAAATTATACTTAAAGTATTTCACTTAACAATTTTTTAATTACACGTAGTAGGTAAGTATTATTAAACGAATATATTTGATAACTAAAAAATATTATTAGATATAATATATTAATTAATAAATAATACAAATTATTCACAATTATGGATTTTTTAGTGATTAATTAACTTTATAAGACGTATTATTTACCGGGACTCACGGTTGACCTTGCATTATGCTATGTATGGCTGAGCGCTGCACGCTCTCCGCGCTCTATCTCAAAAACGGTTAAGCGTATAAAAAAATGTTTAGAACAAAATTTGTAGAAAATTTTATGCTCTATAATTTTTATAATGAATACAAATATCATTGAAACCATAGAAAGCGAGATATTTGCGAAAAACCGATTTTTGTGACCTTTGACCTTGAATATCTTAAGACGCGGACACGAAATTTTATGAGACTTTTAAGACAACTTTTAGAATACCAAAATAAAGGTTTATACAAGCTTATTATCTCTCATTCTGAGGTTTCTGAGGTTGACCCTCTTTTTTGGCCTAAGTGACTGTACGATTTAGAAAACGGGACTGAAATTTCGGGATGTTTCAGTTTTTCCTTCCTTTTAGGCTAAACACTAATTAAATTCAAAATTTGAAGTTTGTGTGTCTGCTAGAAGTAGAATTTTGATGATCGGTGAGTGTGTCAGTGACAAAATTAAAGAACTTCGACTGACGATAGTTCGTAAACTATAAGTTATAAATAGTAGGTAATTTAGGAATATAGCTAGTATAGTATGTCCTCTTGGTAACTGAAAATTCAAGCTTCTAGCTTTATCCACAACGAAGTTACAGGGGGTCAAAAGTACCGTGAGTGGCTTCGAGAAAAAGATGGTACGGCTGTGGTTTCTGCTCGACTTGGCGGGGGCACTGCCGTGCCCCCAGTTACAAGAGATATGTTTTTGGCATCTGTGAATGAATTTAAGGGAAGAATAATTAATAATGATCGTATTTAAGATTTCGACCCACCCTAGTCTTAACTTGTTAATTGGTTCATTGTTGGACCGGCGGTGGAGTAGCGTTCATAGTAACATTAGAGAGATATATAAGAAGTTCAGCAGTTTGTTTATGAACGAAACAGTTAAAAATGATTTTGTTTTCTTATTGCTAATAATAAAAAATATATATAAGTTTACATCACGTTTTTTTTTAAGAGTTAGAATTCCTATAAAGCCTAAATAAGGATGTAGTAAAAACCATTCTAAGCTTCTTGAAACTCCTTACTTATGTAAAATATTTATTTTCTGATTATAATTAAAGTATATGGATCATTCCTTTTTAAACCGGCCCCTCCCACCAAGCCAAAATTTAGAGTCACGTAGAGCGACTTGCACGGGTTCAAAGTGAAGCTTAAAGACTTTTGAAAGCTGCTGTGTGATTTTGAAAATAAAATATTGCGCATGCGCAGAGGTCTCCGAAGGGAGACTGCTCCCCAAAAGAATCATTAAAAGTGAAAAAAAAAAAAACAAGTAAAATTGCCTCACTATACTATTATCTTTGTCTCCGAAAAGCAAAAAAAAAATGACCCCCGTGATTTCTTTTTTGGAAGCCCTGTTACAACAGGTTTTGTTGGTGCAAAAATTCAAAATTTGAAAATCGCTTGAAAAAATCTAAAGAAATTCATCCGTATTCCTCATAGCAAAACAAAACTTTTTTGTTCTATGAACCTGGATTCTAAAGTGCGTTGCTTTCGAGAAAAAAATTCTGAATGCATTTTTTTCACTTTTTTTTCGAAAGCATCGTACTCCAGAATCCAGGTTCATAGGGAGTAACCGTTCAAGTGCAAGTTGAACTTGCGCAAATAGTGTTCCGTACGTTGATTGCTATTAAAATAAAAATTTTGTTACGGAGGTATAAAATGATCAGTGACTTCACAAAACACACCCCAAATGAGTTTTCAATAAAGTTTGTTTCCAATCTTTACTGATAACTGATGACCTTGAAATTTTTTCAAAATTTTTTTGATCAGCACTTTTCGAAAAAAGGGGGAGGGACAGCGATTTTTCACTTTTTTTTAAAATAATACAAAGAAAAGTGTATTGTATGTATATTTTTTACTCATGTTTTCACAAGCTTTCATTTGACACCACACTCGATGACCTAGTAAATTTTTTTTTTCACTTCCGATTTTACCCCCCCAAAACTAATCCCTTAAGTCATCCTATAAGTGTTCCGTACGAAACACTAAAAAGAGCTTGTTACTTAATAAGGCAGCTAAACCAGTCACAGGAATATTAAAAAAATCATTCCTTTACATTTTTGATTGATAATACTCTTTTTATGAGAAGACACAGAAGTACCAGGAAGTGACTGATATACTTACGTAGAGCAATCTGAACAATAATAATTTTAAGCAGATCTCAATTTTTTTTTTTATTTTATTTTATTATTTATTTATTTTAATTCCTGTTTTTATATTATTTATTACTGTATTGTTATTTTCTTTTTAATATTTGTTAAATAGTATTTATAAATCTTTCTATGTGAATTTTAATCAAAATATATTAATAAACATAGTGTCGATTAAATTCAACTATGTCACAGAAATAATTGTATATCAAGGGCTGACAATATATAATACACAAATTAAATAATAACCGGTCAAGTGCAAGTTGAACTTGCGAAACTAGTGTTCCGTACGTTGATTGCTTTTAAAATAAAATTTCTTGTTACGAAGGTATAAAATGATCAGTGACTTTACAAAATACACTCTAAATGAGTTTTCAACAAAGTTTGTTCCCTATCTTCATTAAAAACTGATGACTTTGAAATTTTTGTTTTTTTTATGGACCAGATAATTTTCGTTCAATTACACCCTATGGAGAATATTCCAGAATTATTTCAAAATTTTTTGATCAGTTCTTTTCGAGATAAGGAGGGGAAGCGATTTTTCTCGATTTTTAAAAAATAATACAAAGGACAGTGTGCGCAAGTATTACATTATATATATTTTTGAACTCGTGTTCTCGCAAAATAAGTGAAAACAAAAATCTTTATCTTTTGCTTTATACTTTGCATAAACTCTTACTCCTTTTTTAATCTAAAAAAACCCCTTACTATTTTTGTATAAAGTCTAGCATTGAAAAACAAACCGGGTTATATTAACATAAGTTTGGTCCGAACAGGTCGATAAATTGATTTCAAATAAAATTTCATAAAAATTATCGGACGACAGATTTATTTATAAACGTGTTATATTTTATTAAGATCTTTATAAAATCTCCTGTAATGTTTTCAAATATATATTCCGCGGAAATCTGGGTCATGGAATATACTGCTTTCGAGAAAAAACGAAAATATGCACTCAGAATTTTTTTCTCGAAAGCAACGCACTTTAGAATCTAGGTTCACAGAACAAGAAAGTTTTGTATACGTATGATTTTTTAAGATTTTTTCACGCAATTTTTCGAATTTTGAATTTTTGTACCAACGAAACCTGTTGTAACTCGCGATCGGGATTTCCAGAAAAAAATCCACGGGGGTTATTTTTTTTTTGTTTTTCGAAAACAAAGATAACAGTATAGTGAGGTTAGTTCAGGTTGCCATTAGTAGCCAAGTAGCGATCTTGTGGACAAAAGGGCTAATGTGGTAGATTGGCCTTTTTTGCACTTCGACCTTAAGGCCAAACTAATGATTATTAGGGCCAATCTTGGATTTTCATCGGATAATAATTTGGCGAATAATAAAATTACATAAACAATTATTATTTTCCCGAAGTTGATACTTTTTTCAACACGAAGAATGTAATACAAAGTTACTGATACTTTATTTTTTGTATTATTTTTATTACTAAATGGAATTATAAAAATAACGAACTCTTTCAAAAATTTGTTAATGACTATTATTGAATTTTTTATTATTTTAACGTTGTATTACAAAATGCAATAAAAAAAATTAAAATAACAGATGTTAATTAAAATTAAAACTAACTAAATTTTTCACTTTGCTATTAATCGCCTTCCCTATTGGTCTCAATCACAACATCTGCCACTAACGGGGCCTTAGTTAAGTCCCAGCACAATTGTTTTACTGCCTTCTCTTTCATTCCTTTTTTATTCTCTTCCTTCTGTTTCTTTCCTTCTTTATTCTTTGTAGATCTCTATCTCTGCGTTCCTGTAGAAAATATAAAGTTGGGGTCTCATCTGAAGCTTTTCGAAACACTTCCATTGTTCCATTGTGTACAATGACCATTTTGGACCAATATACTCGTTGCACTGATCAAATTTTTAATTTTTCACCATTCCCAGCCTTAATTTTAAACTTCTCTGAAAAGATCTTCCAGTTCCTAAACTCGTTTCTTTTAACAACTGTTACTTCGTAAGGAAAGAGATTATTGCGGGCATTGGTTACTATAGTGGGACCACTTACTCGGAGTGTATACGGTTTTTTTCTTCACCGTTGCCTCTATAACTCCATGTACTGAGTCAATAGTCATCATTAAGTGACCTACACACCCAAAAAATTTAGTGAATTTTTTTTAAGAGCTTTAATCTCCTTTACAAACTAGCAGTAAGTCAACCTAGTGCCACTCTTATAAAATGAAAGATTATACACAGCGTATTTTCTTTCCCCGTGGAAACTATTCAGTACGCAAATCTCATATACAGATAGGCCCTTGTAGCCTTGACTTTTTGTCAAAGGATAGTAAGTTTACTTATAACATATTTGACAAATTCTCTCCCATTGTTCCCTGACATTTCTATGATTAGAAATATGCCATTTAAGTGGTAAATTACTCCTGTCGCTCTCTTAGATATGTACAACGCACGGAGTAAAACAAGTTTTGACACATGATCTTTATAGACCATAATAAAATCGAATTTTCCCTCCTACTATGACTGGAACTTAGTAAAACCTGCCTATCATTTGCTTCTAAATTAAGAACGATTTCGTTTTACCAGAAGGTTTTGTACTTGCTTCTTTCGATGTAGTTTCACTTTTTACTAACATTACTTTAGATATTATTATATCGATACTGAATAAACACTTCACTTTAATAGGAGAGATATGTAATATTCCTAAGAAACAGTTTCTACTAACCATTACTTATTTATACGAACATACATTTTTCTCCTTCAATGGTACATTCTACATACAAAAAGTAGGCGTCCCAATGGGAAGTGCTATTTCGCCAATTCTGGCCGAAATTGTCATGAATAAACTTCTTTAGTTTGTCATTTCACAGGTGGATTTTAAATTTCCCCTGCTGTTTCAGTATATAGAGGATTTACTAGTAGCTTTACCTGCCGGACGTGCTCATGACACTTAATACACACTTAATATTTACAATTCTTTCAATCCTAAACTAGTGTTTACTGTTGAAGAGGAAACTGACTGTACTGTTCCGTTTTTGGATATTAAAGTTGTGCGCTCTGAAAATAATACAATTAAATTTGACTAGTACAGGAAAAAATCAAGTTCTGGTAGATATATTCCATTTCACTCGTATCACCCTATGAAACAAAAACTAAAAATCATCAGAGGTTTAAAAAACAGAATCGATAAGATTTGCCACCTTTCTTTCAAAGATAAAAATGTAAAACTGTTAGAAAACATTTTGTTGGACAATTACTATCCGAAAACCCTTATAAAAAAGATATTTTAAAGACCCCCTCTTCAAATCACTCCAACTGTTCTCACTAACGCCACCAATAACGACATTAAAGTAGGAAAGTTACAATACATAGAAGGTCTCTCCCAGTCCTTGTCTTCCCTATTTGCAAATACAAATATAAAGATTGTTAAATATAATTTAAAAAATTGTTTTTATGCTAAACTGAAAGATAAAACCAACACTTAACAAAGATCTAATATAATTTATGGCATTCTCTGTCAATGTGGTTTGGTCTACATAGGACAAACATTACAAAAGCTCTCTAAGAGATTAGCTTTACACAAAAGTGATAGGAAACATCCAAACCAACCAATTTGAGTTTACACGTAAATAATACAGACCACAGGGTACAATATAACAACAGCTTCATTTTGGATGTTGAAACTAATTATTTCAGGAGAAGTTTCTTGGAAATGTGTTACATAAAAACTTGCAAAAATAATCTCAATCACAAAAAGACATAGAAGGATTGAGCTCTATTTATACCTATTTGCTAACACAAAATCACACCAAACCAATCAAAAATAACGATTGTTATGAAAAAATTAGTTTCCAGTAAAGTTAACGTTTCCTTTTTTGTTATTTCCGTTTTTCTAAATATTTCAATTACATTATGCGTCTTTTTGTTATAAAATTAAAAATTAAATATGATAAACAATAAATAACTTTTCCAATAATAGCATTCGTCAAAACTTACGGAATCTCTAACTTTAATGTTTTGGTTTTTTTGTCAACCTGCTGACGACACAGAGTACCAACAATATCCGGTTTAGACTAAAATATTACTAAAAAAGTTATTAAATACGATATCAAAAAATTTAAAATGGAGTACCATTTTAAATTTGAGACAGAAACAACTGGTCTTTCTTACAGTTGTTTCTGTCTCAAAAATTGTTTTTAAATAATGTTATGAATAGTGCTATATTTTTGATACCTGTTTAATTCTCTAAGTGTTCTTTTGTCATGTTTTTTGTGAATATACTTACGACCTGGCCAACGAAATGCAAATTTTATTGTATTCACTAGAGATGAATTAACTGCTGAATTTTAAGGTAATTTCTTATACAACCTTATAAATTTATAAATTACCTATCATAACGAACGTCTTAACTTTGTTTTTCTGTACCTTGTTTGCATTTCAGTATCCAGAAGAGGCTACCAATTAGGCAACGAAAGCTTGATAACAAAAATATAGAAAGCAGATACTAGAGTCTATAGATCTTTGATTGCTCATCTCTTCTCGTCATAAGGGCGTTCTTCAGTAGTTAAAATTCCGATTGTTTGTTACCAGTGCCCTGTTACTGTCCTTCCTCTTTCTATATATATATATTATATATATATATATATATATATATATATATATATATATATATATATATATATATATATATATATATATATATATATATATATATATATATATATATATATATATATATATATATATATATATATACATACTAGCCGTGCCCGCGGCTCCGCTCGCGTGGACTTGATTCACCTTTATCGTCACTGCTTATTCGTTATGTTTATATTATTATATAGCTCAAGGGGCATTAGAGGCTCATGGCTTGGTTGCATACTTGTCTCCACTTCTGTTTGTCTCCTGTGAGCTTTTTCCAGTGCGGGATTCCCATCAACTCCGGATCTTGCTTTACTGCCTGAATCCATGTAGATCGAGGTCTACCCTTGCCTCTTTTTCCAACCACTCCTCTTATTAGGGCTTGCTTTGCCTGTCTTTCTTCCTTCATTTTTGCCACGTGTCCCAACCATCTTAATAGCTGGCTTATTATGATTTGGCTTATAAGGGGTTTCGTATATAGGCATTTTAATTCGTAGTTTGTTTTTCTTCTCCACAGTCCCTCTTTTTTCCTTCCTCCGCAGATTCTTCTCAAAGCTTTCCTTTCCCACACCTCCAACGTCTCCTTTTCTCTTGCATTCAGTTTCCACGTTTCGCATGCATATGTCACCGTGGGTCTGACAACTGTCGTATATATTCTTTCTTTTGCTTTTCTTGATACATTCTTTGATTTCAATATTGGATTCATTGCCCCCAAACATCTCTGTACTTTTGCTATTCTTTCTTGTATCTCCGTTCTTTCTTGTCCACTCTCTATTATTGTTACTCCCAGATAATTAAATTTGTCTACTTTTTCAAACATATATCTTTGCCCTAAGTTGTTTATTATATCTAAACTTTTGTTGTTTTTATTATCCTTCTGCTTTGCAATTTCCATGTATTTTGTTTTTTCCTCATCTATCTTTAGTCCTCTCATCCTTCCCCTTTCTTATGGTTTCTTATGGTTTTTTTGAGGTTCTCTTTTGCTCTTGGAATCACTGCTACATCATCCGCATAGGCCAAGCATTGGCAGGTTTGTTGGTATACCGTTCCATTTGTGTTTATTTCTGACTCCCGGATTATTTTCTCTAGTACCAAATTAAATAGACATGTCGACGCTGGTTCCCCCTGTCTTAATCCTCTTTTCACATTAAACTTGTCTGATACTTTGCCCTCAACCAACACTCTATTTTCTGTGTCATTCAGGGTCATTCTTACCATGCGAATCAATTTACTTGGAATTTTTAGTTCTTCCATTATCTTGTAGAGTCCTTCTCTATTTACAGAGTCATATGCTTCTCTGAAATCCACAAAGAGTAAGTGTAGTGCCTAATTTTGTTCTAAGCTATTATCTTAAACTTGCTTAATCGAAAATATCTGGTCTGAATCCACACTGGTATTCTCCCAGAATAGATTCGGCTTTCTCTGCTAGTCTGTTTTTGATAGTCAACACTACTATCTTGTACACGACATCCAGTAAGGCTATTGGTCTATAATTAGCACATATAATTTTTTTCTCCTTTTTTCTATATTGGACAAATGAGCGACTGTCTCCAGCGCACTGGCATCTTTTCTGTTTCCCATATTTCTTGCACCAACCGGCATATTTCATTTTCCAGATCTATTCCTCCAGCTTTTATCAGTTCTACAATTTCCACCCGGGCCTTATTTTTTTGGGTTCTGATTATTTCTCTTATTTCTTCTTTGCAGGGTTTATTTGTCCCCTCCTGCCCTTCCGTTAATTTTGCTTCCTATTTCTCATTCAACTCATTTTCATCTCCATTTAGTGTTTCTTTAAAGTATTCCCTCCATCTATTCAGTCTTTCTGCGAAGCTTACTGCTAAACTTCCATCTTTTTTCCTACATATTAGCATTTTGTCTCTGTTTATCCCCTTTGTATTTTATTTAAAAGAAAAAACACGTAAATCGGATAAGTGGTTCTTGAGTGCTAAGCGCAGTAATGGATAGACGGACAGACAGAGAGACGTTACGTTTTATATATATTATAGATTTTTTTTGACATATATTAAATTAAGAATTAAAAAAAAATCACGTAAATCGGATCAGTGGTTCTCGAATGATAAGCACACTAACAGACAGACAGACAGACAGAGAGACATTGCGTTTTATATATATATATATATATATATATATATATATATATATATATATTATATAGATTATTATTATTATATAACCTGGTCAGAGAACATATGTATGAATTTAAAAAATCACGTAAATCGGATAAGTCGGTCTCGAGGGATAAGCTCACTAACGGACAGACAGGCAGACAGAGAGACGTTGTATTTTACATATATTATAGATATAGATTCTAGTTATTACTATATAACCTGGCCAAAGAATATATGCATGAATTTAAAAAAAGACACGTAAATCGGATAAGTGGTTCTCGCCTGATAAACGCACTAATAGACAGACAGACAGAGAGACATTGCATTTTATATATAATATAGATTATAGATTATAGATATTCTCTGCTACGCAATATTGTTCCAAATTTTTAATGGCTTACGCCGGCCGGCCAGATAACATATGTATGTTTAAAAAAAAAGTACGTAAATCGGATAAGTGGTTCTCCAGTGATAAACGCACTAACGGACAGACCGACAAACAGACAGACAGACAAACAGACAGAGAGACGTTGCATTTTATATATATTATAGATATAATTATTGTATAAAATTTTTACACTTCGGTCATCGAAAAAGATCAGTACTATCTAAAGCATACAAAAACAGGGCATATTAGGTCAAATTAATACAATTGAGGTGACATTCTGAACTACGTAATAATGTTTCTTTCTCTTTCTTCTTAACAATACATGTCGACGCGACGGTATGAAACTGTGTGGCACACCAAACAAGTTTACATCATGTATGAATTAAATATCCGAGTTGGAAGAAAACGACAATTTTCTTTATTTAAAAGTTAAAAATATAATACCTTATTATTAGAATCAAATATCTTCATAAATTAAGACTAAAACAATTTATTATAACCCACTGTCCATAGATGTAAACTTGGAACGCGTTTTAATAAATGAGAAGCCAATCACTGGTTTTCTACATAAAATTCTTACAAGTTCATCAAAAGTTAGGTAAAAAATCCATATAATGGTGTAAATTCTCATATAATAATGTGGATTTTATCAGTGATAATTATACAAATGGTCGATTTCAACGCACCGAAACTTGGTCAAATTAAAGACTGAACACTAATATTTCACCAATAACTCTAATAGTCTATTTATTGATTTTTACCCATCACATACAAAAATTAAACAAAAACGTAATTATCTAATATCGTTTTACCCAAAATATTTCACACGGATAATCTTAATTTACACCAACATTAATATTTTAAATCCAATTCCCTAACACGTATCTTAATACCATATCTTCACACGCACCACACACATTTTAACACTCCTCTCTCTATCTTAATTGGAAGCTTTTGCTATTGCAAAGTAGAAATTTAGTTAAAGCTCCCCAAGGAACCTAAAACCCTTTTAATAAATTTAATCCACAAGACAGTTTTCGACAGTAATTTCTAGGTGAAAAGGGTTGCAGAGCAATTCGGAGCTCTTGTAGTCACTATCTTATCAGCTGGTACAGTAGCTTTAAAGAAAACTAGATATTCTTAACAACTAATTGTCTTAAGCCAAATAAGAAGGCGACGAGGGGGCAGTTCTAAAGATTACTGAAATATTGGTAACCTGTTGACACAGGAGGACCCGACCTCCTCTTATTTTCCTCAAATTTTATAAAAAAATGGCCATCATATTTTATATAAATTATGAGTTTCGAACATTTTGGTATTGTTTTTACCACATTTTTTCTTTAGTCCTTCTAGGAATTATAATCCTATAAAAAACTTAAATTATACTTCTATTTAATTTGATGCCAAATTTTCTATAAACAATTTCGTTCATGAGCACTCTATCGCACTGTTTAGGTGACACTTTAATATCATTATGAACGCTGGTCCACCGGTCACACAATAAACCAATTAACAAGTTAAAATTCTTCCCTTAAAATAAATGCTACCAACATATCTCTTGTATGAACATTTACTTAAAACTTACACTGGTCAACAAAATTTCAACTTTTTTTTGTTACACGGATTCTATTGTCATATTTTAAATCTAGTATAACAACAAAATAAAAGTAGAATTTGTATAACATATTGGGTTTTTATTTTTTTTGAAAAATGTATCAAATATTAATATTTTATAGGGATAGTATAGGAAAAAAAGATTTTTATGACTTTCTTGGATATTTAGCTTCTGAAATATCCCTCTTCAGTGTCCAACAGTAATTTGCCAACATGTTTGGACTCCATTGCCTTGGTATCTCTTCTCCATGGCTGAAATATCCTGATGGAAACGTTCACCATGCTCATCTCTTACTGCTCCCAGATTTTCGGTGCAAAACTCCAAATAAGAATCCAAAAAATGAATTTTGAGTGTTACATCCTAGTGCTTTATAGGTCGTCAAAAGTTCACTGGTTAAGTCTTTGTAATTTTCAGCTTTATTGTTTCCAAGAAAATTTTTAACCACATTTTTGAAACATATAACGGCGGGTTTTTCCAATGAATTTAATTTTTGTTCAAAGATAGGGTCTTTAATTAATTCTCTACTTTGTGGTCCAACCAATATTCCCTCTTTAATTTTAGCATCACAAATTTTAGAGAACTTTTTTTTCAAATTTAAATATCCTTCGCCAGCTTTGTCCATCGCTTTGATAACATTTTTGATAAGACCTGGTTTTATGTGTAGAGGTGGCAACAGTACATCTTCTGGTTTCACCAAAGGTGGAAGCAAAACGTTTTTTTGTCCAGGAGTAAGTGAGCTACGTTTTGGCCAATCTCTTTTTATATAATGATTTTTTCTAGTTCTACTGTCCCATTCACAAAGAAAGCACCTTTAAATCTCCACATATTTTCCAAGAATGGATACAATATTTTATTTTCTCTAAAAGTAGCTTCATCTCATCATATGACTCTCTCATTGGCATGGGCTACTGATAGGCAGAATTTTGTTTCCATTATGCAAAAGAACAGCCTTTAGACTTACTTTTGAAGAGTCTATAAATAGTCGCCAGTCATTACGGAATTAATGCAATTACAGTAAACAAGGTCACCTTCCTGAGAGAAATAACTTTTGAATTCATCATCACGATTGCGGAAATAGCAAATTCTCGTTTCTGAATGAAGTAAATTCCATCCTTTCAATCTAGATGATAAAACTTCAGCTTGCTTTTTGGATGAACTCAAATCACACACCAAGTCGTTTAGGTCACCTTGCGTTAATAAATGTGGTGTAAAAGAAGTGCTAAGTTCGTAAGTGTAATCTCTTGTGAGTATGAGGTAAGCTCAACAACACGTTTCATCTGATGGTTCACTTTGTGGAGGCGTTGGTACAGGCATCACTTCACTGTGGAGGACCGGTCTCCTTGCAGATGGTAAGTTTGGATACTTGATTGCTTAGTTAGTTTTACTGCTGAAGCCCTTAACTGCAGTCAAGCAAAAATAACAGTTAGATATGTGATCTCTTGGTTCGGCCCATATCATTGGAATTGCGAAGTTCATGTGCCGTGTTCCGTTAGCCCATCCAGTCTAAAGAGTAACACAGGATGCACAACATATATGGGAAACCCACAATTTATCTTGGTGGCGACCTCGAAATCCAAAATATTCAAAATAACACTTCTTGACCAAGTCTGTAAAATTTCTCCGCTGACTAGTGAATGTAAGTCCACACACGTAACAGAATTGATCAAAATTATTTACACAAGTTCTAGACTTGTTATTGAACGTCGATTACTCAAATGAAAACAAAAAATAATTATTATTTCCAAGATGGCTTAAGTTCAAAATAATGTTCTATACGATCTCCTCTTATAACGTAATTTAAGTGACTGTCACTATTACAAAAAAACTGAGGGTGACCGAAAAAAAAAATGTTGTGGGTTTTTAATTGGGTTAGGTAGGTAAGCATAAATCACATACTACTTTATGTGTAACAAAAGTCATGTTGACCAGCGTTATTAGAAAAGTATATAAAGTTTTTAAGCAAAATCCTGTTCTGAAATAATATATACTGAACTATGACAAATAGATGCTTATACTGCACTCCGTCGGTAACTTACAAAGTATTTTCAAGTACAGCGGCACAGCACGGCTGGCACTTACATATTGCAGAAACGCACCTTGAAGGCATCATGCCTTCGAGCGGTAAGATCGAGAAAGGTGCGTTTCTGCAATAAGTGCCAGCCATGCTGTGCCGCTCTACTTGAAAAGACTTTGTAAGTCACCGACAGAGTGCAGTATAAGCATCTATTTATCATAGTTTTCCATTAGTACCTGCATAAGGACTAAAAATGGTGTTCTCGTATTTGCTGAATCTAGCCCAACTGAGGAGTCGTGATACGGCGAAACGCGTATTGGGGTGGTTCAGCAAATACGAAGAACACTTTTGATGACTTCTAAAAAATGCGAATCTTTTCGATTCGTCTTTAGTTGTTATACGAATGCCATATACTGAACCGTCGTAATTTTTGAGATATTAGATAAAGCTATGGTTTTTAGATGAAACACATTTAACTCTTTTGTTTGAATATTCATTAAAATTTACAGAGGTGTATGATAGCTAATTTTTAAATATAGAGGGTGATTCATTAGTCTTAACACTAATTTCAGGCGCGTGTATAAGTGAAACCAGGAAAAATATTTCAAATACAGTAGCTTATATCGTATAAATTTATTCAAAATCTATCAAATAGCACGTTTACACTTCAGCAAATGGACCATTATCTTCGATTTTACGCAGCTTGCTTGAAACGCCATCCATCAGGCGTTGGACGACAGAAACGTCGATTTCTTTGAATTTCCTCTTGGTTCTGCCAATCAAGTGCCAGTGGTTCTGTGCTTCTCAACCATTTTCACAAACTTTACATGAAAGTATTGTCCAAAATCTCTCCATTAGTCGTGCATATGGAATATGTTATGGATTGTCATTTTGCTGTACAAATTCAATTTTTTAAATTTTGAGCCATTCTTCCGTTTTTTTTTTTGCATAATGACAACGCGCAAGGTCTGGCCAGAGGATTATTTTGTCGCGCGCATTATTTCCTTTGATAAACTGCTTCAATTTAGTCAAGCATTTATTAATATACACACTGATTACAACAGCACTGCTTGGTTAGAAATATGGAGGTGAAATCCCTTTCGATGAAATGGCAATCTAAATCCACACTCTTGGTTCAAATTTCATTTTGCCGGCGTATTTGACGTCGTCTGGTTCTGCTTCATAATCGTCAGTGTAAAAGGAATCATTTCCATTGGGAGAACTGTTCGAAAATGTGAAGTATTTTTCATCATCCATAACGATGAATTTCCCATGAGTGAAATGCTTAACACGAAGTGCACGGCAACATTTTGGTGTTTTTTTGAGCCGTCTTGCGGTATATTTCAGTGTCAGTCATTTAACGTCTTCGAACTTGCACATTATTTGTCTTCAAAATTCGATGCATAGTTGATTCCGAAACACCGCATTTTCTCGACAATTTTGTTTGCCCAACTTTGTCTTTTGCGCTTGACAAAAGATTTTTCGTTGTTCTTCTGCTAAGAATAGTTGGCCGAACGGATTTTTTTATATGTTCTGATTTTTTGCCTTCAAGGCAATCACGCAAAAGGCGAAATAAGGAGGGCGCGATATATTGGCTTATCTTCAAATGCTTCAAATATGTGTTTCTTGGAGAGTTATCCAAACAAAAAAGCAATGAGCTTTCGTAAATCCAGCTTGTATGACATTTCCAATGCGAATAGTTAAATGCGCAAAATCTGAAATCAGAGTAGAGGTACCGTTACACCTTCAGCGTAAACAACATTGCTATCTGTTAATTGTTCAGCATTTACCCAAATGCTTAAAATTATTCTCAAGAGTAATAAATCGCCCTTTATATTTTAGGTCAATTTATTAGATAAAATGCCTAGTATACAATGATCGTATATTTAAGGTTAATTACATTTTTTCGAAAATTGAAATCAAAGATAACTGATATTTGATTCTTAACTTGACAGTTGACTAAAAGTTATTTTGTTACTTTTTTTTTCATTTCTTTTGTTAAAATAGAATAATTTCGCTAAAAAAAATCGAAAAGGTAATTTACCCAGTACTTGCAAAACATAGTTCCTAAATAATTAGATTTTCGAATTTCTTTACTTCGATAACCCTGAAAAAGACGTATAATACTATACATGTATGAAGTAAAGCCTTTAACCTCTTCTCTTACATTCTTAACACTTTACACGTTTGATCAATTATTAAAAAAAAAACAGTTTTTAGATTTATGGACTCCAAGCTTCCTGAAGTGGATGTATATCATAGCATACTCGAAGCCACCCCTCTATGCCTCTCTCCTTCCTCATTAGTTCCTTAAATGTTCAACCAAATGAAAATAATAAAAAAGTTAACACGATTTTCGGATTTCATGACTCAAACTACCCTAAAAAGACTTATAATACGATCCATACGAAACAACTTCTCTAACCCTCTTCTCTACCTAATTAACTCCTTAAATGTATGATTATAAATAATTGAAAATTACAATTTACAAACTGGATATGGACATTATATGTAGAAATCTGATTCAATCCCTCACCTCATTGACCCCTTATATGTTTCATAATAAATAACTAAAAATAATAAAAAAATAACCGAATTATCAGATATCTCGTCTTCTAGAACCCTGAAACGAACGCTTAATACGGTATATATGAAGTAATCTCTCTCACCTCATACCCTACTTCATTAGCGCCATATAGTATATATGATCCTAGATAAATTAAAATAGTATAAAAATAACACAATTTTCAGAATTCTGGGCTCCAAGAACGCTGAAAAGAATGTGTAATACGATATATTCGAGACAAGCCCTCTAACGTCTTACTATACCCATTTGAATAATTACGTTATCTAGGGACCCTAAAACCCTAAACATGAATGAATACTTCCCTCTAGCAAGAAAAGTAAACAGCACTATCATATTATTAAAATATAATAATATGCCATCATTTCAAAACTTTTTGAAAATCCTGTACAGTAAATTGTTAAGTAACTTAAGATTTATAGAATTAGGCTAGACTATTAGACTCTTAAAGTTTCACCATTGACCTCAAAACCCGTAAAATTACTTAACAAACCAATATATAGCATCAAAAAATGATTCTAAAATTTCTATGTACAGGGTGACTCAACGATAGAGTAAAGTTCATTATCCCATTTGTTTCGGGAATGACGAAAAAATGTTAAATACAGTAGTTTTAGAGAATGTTAAGGTGAACAGTTTAAAATTATTTTTGAGTATACAGGATACTTCAAAAAATTGTGGCCGATATATGCTTTTTTTTGAATGGAACATCCTATTTTTTCCAATATTTCAATTTTTTTTTAAAAAAAATACAGTTTTGTAAAAAATTGCCAGTAGCACCATTGTTTCTGAAGGTGGAATACTCATGATTGATGAAAAAAAAGATATATGTAAAAAAATTTGAATTAGATGCTACAGGGTGTTCAAAATAAGTTTATACATTTCGAGTATTTTAAATTGAAAAATCCCAAATTTTTTAAATAGTACACCCTGTATATTATTATTTTTTTTTGATAGATTTTACAAAAACCCTCCAGCAGTATATCATATACCTATTTTTAATAATTTTCAATTTATTTTGAATTTTTAAATTTTTATCCTTGTTTTTAATACACTTACGCTATTGTGAGAACATAAACAAATAGTTAATAATAATTTTAATATAGTTTAACTTATCTAATGATTAATCATTAGATAAGTTAAACTATATAGGATACGGGATGCGTGCAGGACGATAAGGCTAATGTTAAGGAAGGTGAAGGAAAATATAGTAAAACGACTTGACGTATTAAATGTTCAAAAATATGCCCGTCTACTTGAATACACATGTTAAGTCGTTTTACTATATTTTCCTTCACCTTCCTTAACATTAGCCTTATCGTCCTGCACGCATCCCGTATCCTATTTTCGATATCTACTGGTGTTGTAGGGGGATTCACATAAACACGATCTTTAATGTAGCCCCATAAAAAGAAGTCTAAAGGTGTTAACTAACATGATCACTGAATGAATTCATCCCTACTGATCCATTTCTGTGGGTAACGATCGTTTTAAAATTCCTGAACTTCCCGGTGGTAGTTAGCAGGGGCTCCGTCTTGTAGAATCCACATTTGTTCCCTTTCAAAGTTATCAACTTCTTCAAGAAGAAGGGTAATTCGTTTTGCACAAAAATTAGATCTAGACCCGTTAAGTAGTTCGCGGAAAAAATATGGACCAATAATTCGAAAATTTAATATTCCACACCATACATTAAGCGATCAATGGTTTTGATTTTAAACTTCCCGAACCCAAAATGGATTAAATGTTGAATAATAATGCATGTTATGGCTGTTAACTGCTCCATTACTGCGAAAAGTAGCTTCATCAGAACACATTATTTTGGATAAAATATTTGGATCGGCCTCTATTGCTCCATTCATGGTGGCACAAAAGTTTACTCGTCGTTCAAAATCACGGTCTTGAAGTTCTTCGTGTAGCTCCACATGAAAGAGATGATACTTGTATTTACTCGTGGTGCTATTAGCCGTAAATTGGAATATGTCAGATAAGTCAGCTAGTTGACGGCTGCTGACATGGGGATTATCTTCAACATGAAGAAAAATTCAAAATAAATCAAAAACTATTAGAAATAGGTATATGATATACTTAATAAAAGTTTTGTAAAATCTATCAGAAAAAGTAATAATATACAGGGTGTGCCATGTAAAAAATTTGAGATTTTTCAATTTAAAATAGTCGAAATGCATATTCTTATTTATTTCTGAAGAAGTATGGTGAAACAATTGTCAAGTGACTTTAAATAAATTGGAAATTAAAACATAGTGTTGTTTTTATATAATTTTAAATTTATTTTGATCACCCTCTAGCATCTAACTCAAATTTCTTTACATATATCTTTTTTTTCAACTCTATAGAACGCTCGTACCAATTATGAGTAATCAATCTCCAGAAACAAAGGCGCTACTGGCAATTTTTTACAAAACTCAAAACTAGAATTTTTTTAGAAAAACTACTAGGTTTAGGTTTATATCCTTATCAATAAAAAACTTATAAAATTTTTCGCAGAATTTAAAAATAAATTAGAAAATAGAATGTTCCAGTTAAAAAAACATATGTTATATCGGTCACACTTTTTTGAAGTACCCTTTATACTCAAAAATAATTTTAAACTGTGCACCTTAACATTCCCTAAAACTACTGTATTTAACATTTTTTCGTCATTTCCGAAACAAATGAGATACTGAACTTTACTCTATCCTTGACTCACCCTGTACAATAAATTATTGCCTAGTTTAATGATTTGATTAGAAATCATTTCAAGTGATTTTAAAGGAAATCGAAGCTAAAAATTATAACTTTTGGGGAAAAAATAAACAATCAGCAATTAAACAATAGATCCCGAAATTTGTTATTTCCAGTTTAAATTTTCTAAAAATTAATGGAATTATGTTCAAATAGTTAATATTTTAAATTTATGTTATTTGGTCATATCAAGTAATGATCTAATAGACCTACTCTCTATAAAGTGAAATAATACAAATATTTTTTAAACAGCCTCTCAATAGACGGGCATAAAAATACTCGTAACTATAGATAATTTTACTGCAATCGCAGATTTTTTTGCTAACATTGGGTTATGGAGTGACAACTACAAATTGTGTAGAAAATAAACATCAAATTATATGATTATCCTTTATTGATTGTCAACTAAACTAATATTGAGTACTTTCATTCTACTAACTCCAATAAATTATTTATAATGAATTTCTAAAATGTTTTTTTTTTAAAAAAAAAAAAAACGTGTACCTAATCTAATGTCAAACATAAACTTTATCCCACCAACATGGACTAACTAGACTACTCAAAAAATTCATTTACCTATGAAACATATGTATAATACGATTTTTAATGATCTCCAATTACCTCATAATACTAATTTATGATGATCTGAGGAGAGCACAAGAAAAAGCAGATCTATTTATATACGTTGGCGATTTTTACTATTGACAGGTTCTGTCATTCGAATAAGTTTACGACATTAGTAAAATTGAATGCAAAAGAGAAGTGCATATCGTATTTATAGGTAACTGTGAGAAAAGTCGTACTTACTTTTATACTTTTACTATAGTTTTATATTGTGTATGAATTTAAATCTTATTTGAAAATTGCAGTGGGATCTAAATGAAGAACTCTAGTGTTAGAAGGAGGTGTACTTTACAACATTTTATTAATTTTCTCCACAATATTAAATAAAATTTTGACCAGTATGATATATATTTTGTATTAATGTTGTAAAACTAAATTTTAACCTATTTGTAGTTTAATTTAGAAGAAGCATCATTACATCTTCATGGAGGAAAGTAAAGAGTTTAAAATCATTATTTTAACAATTTATGGATACAATTTATACAAATAAATATTTTCATTTTCCAATATTGCGTTCAATTTTTTTGGTTCTTGAGTGTATATTTTTATCAGGCTTAATACAAGCCTTAACACAAGAAGGTGTTTTATTCTTAGAAAACTACACCATGGGGTTCTATAAAATTCTAAAAATATTACAAAATTTTTGTTAAATTCAAAGTCAATGGAGATACGAGGTGCTCTATATCTTATTTACAGAGATGGTATCATTCCTTTCAACAAAAAATTGTAACTCAATATCATGTAAATCGTGGCTATATTGCTTTACCAATAATACAAATATCGCACAAAATAATAAAAATAGAATATATTTTTACGCTTTCTATTATCTGCAAAATACAAAGTAAAAGTCAGTAATATCAACACAGATCAGAATTTACAGGAGTTTTTAGCCTATCATAGAAAGTGTAAAAATAAAAGTGGTTTATTCAACTTAAGATTACGTTTAAACACTTAATGCAATGTAGACCTTTCAATATGTATATATACATATATATATATATATATATATATATATATATATATATATATATATATATATATTTTTAGTTTGTAAATAGCTTCGACAACACTTATTACTTATTCATTTGAGTGAAATTTTACCCTTTCAATTGTTTTTTCAGTTTTGGGAATTGGTACCAGTCCAAAGAAGCTAAATTAGGGAAATATGTGAGATGATCAATGAATTCCAAGACCAAATCGTTTATTTATTTGTAAAATTAATAGAGATTTGTGAGCGGGTGCATTGTTTTGTAAAAACAACGTTCCTTGGGATATTTTTCCTCTGCATTTCTTTACAATCTCTTGACGAAACTTAGTTAATAATAAAAAATTATATTTTCCAGTCATTGTTTTGTAGTATTGTAACTAATCTATACGACATATCCCATCTTTGTCTCAAAAAAGGAAATCAGGACTTTGCCCGCTAATTTTTGTAAGCGAGCCACAAAGCTAGATTAATCGTCTCCATAACAGCTACCAATCAACTGGGATGTTATAACTCTCAGTCGTTTTTGGTCGGTATTCATTTAGAGATTCACTTATCTGATAACTTTCTCATACGCAAAGCAGAATGGACAATGTGAAAAATACGTTGACGTGAAATGATCAGAGTATCTACTATACGTTTCAGTTCAATCCGTCGATTCTCCATAATTGTTTTCTGCGCAGCCTCAACATTATCTAGGGTAGACACAGAAACTGGCTTGAAATCTGCAACCCAATTTTTGACAGCAGTGAAGGAAGGACAATGTTCCTTTGATGTAGTAAGCATGTCGTCCTAAATTTCTTTAGCGAATACTACTTTCAGAAAGAGAAACTTTATTATCGATTGATATTCAATTTTGTTTAATTCACAATTTTTTTCAAAAATTATCTGGACTACCAAAGTTTGTGTTTGTAAATACTAAATGTTACTACTATCCGTAACAATCATATTTGTTTTTGAGAATGGAAAATGGTCTACACCAGGGGTGCTCAAACTTGAACTGCTGGCGATCTACCTCAATATTGTTAGACTACGATCGATCGACTCTGAGAGGCTGCAAGTAAATGTGATGCAGGATTGTCGTCTAGGTAGGATGTATCGTGGCATAGATATTAGTTTTCCGTACAATATGCATTTTTTTAGTCAAGGTAAGTGTAAGTCTGTTCTAAAATGTCAATGAAAAAAACTCATAATTATTCAAAATTGCGAGTTTATTGGTTCTTACAAAACAAACGAGTTCTAGTGTCTAAACTTAACTAAAGAGTGACTTTGGATGTTGAAGCGTGGCACTGCATGTCCTCAGCATACTTTTCATAAGATGGTACGTAATTACCGAGTACTAATCGCAAGCATCATGACATATGTTCGTTAGTTAGTCGATTGCGATATTTTGACTTAATTATCTTCATTTCAGAAAATGCAGACTCGCACAAATAAGTTGACCCAAACATTTCCGTCAGTTGAAGGGCGATTTGCCTTAGATTCGGATATTTATCTTCAGATATAAAACACCAGAATTTTCTATCAGATGCTGTTGCTGGCTTTGAGATGTACATCTGATATAATTTGCACTAACTCATTTTCAACAGAACATGAGTCCATGTTAAACTGACTTGCTATTTCAGTAGCTAATTCCTTAATATTTTTACACGAAAAAGGATAACTCATAAATGATGCGATATTTGCCAATTTACTGAAATCATAAAAACGTATTTCGAATTGGCCCAAAATATTTGATAATTCTGCCTCATAAATATCATAATTCAACTGAGGAATCCTTGCTTTCAAAGACGGAAAATTTTTCAGATCCTTTCTTTTCAGTTGATCTATCATAAGTTGCAATTTACTTTTGAATGCGTTTATTGCGCTAATCATCTCAATAATAGTTTTTTCTTTACCTTGAAGCCGCAAATTAATGGTGTTTAAATGCATTGTGATGTCTGTCAAAAATGCCAAATCAGTCAGCTATTTTCCGTTTTTCAGTATCTGAGTGTCATCACCTCTTTCGTCCAGAAAAGCTGTTATTTCGGGCAATAATTCTTGAAACCTTTCTAGGAATTTTCCGCGACTCAACCACCTGACGTCCGTGTGAAGAACTAAATCAGTGTGTTCAGCTGACTCACTATCTTCCAGCTGAAATTTAAAGAGCCGTCGTTGCAAGCTACGTGCACGGATAGAATTCACAATTTTTATTACAATGCCCATAATCTCCTCCATGTTTAGAACTTTTGAACACAAAACTTGTTGATGTATAATGCAATGGAAGGAGAAAAATGAAGGGAAATCATCATTAGCTAGACACAATGCCACAAAACCGTTTTCGTTTCCAGTCATTGCTGGTGCTCCATCGGTTGTAATACACACTAGTTTATATACTGGTAGCTTGTAGTTTGTTACAAAATTGAAAAAAACGTCATATATATCTTCGCCACGGGTCTTTCCTTTAGAGGAATCATTGTCAAAAACTCTTCCTTAGCCGACTTGTCATTGAATACCATTCGAATAAAACTACACAGCTGGGAAGTGTCTGTCATATCGGTGGATTCGTCGAACTGTAAAGAAAAGTATGTACATTCCATTATATCATGTTTTAGTTTATCTGCCATGTCCTGACTCATGACTTCAACACGCCTTGTGACAGTCGGACGAGATAACTGAAGTTCTCTAATAGCAGACATAATCTCTGTTTTATTTTTAAAATCTCCAAATAAAGTCTCACCCGCTTCAATAAATGCTTCCTTTACAACCAATCCATCATCAAATTGTTTCTTGTGTTTCGCCAATATATGAGATATTTTAAATGACGCGATCGTTGCAGCTTTTGATTGTTTGGCTGGTCTTGTGAACATGGTTTGTTCTTTTTTCAAACAAGTTATCAAATCACGTACTTTTCGTTTTCTTAATTCACTCTGTGACGGAAAATCCTTATCATAGTTTTTATGAACCGTTTTATGATGCCTCTCTAAGTTCCCACGCTTAGGTATTGCAACTGACGCACGGCAAATGAGACAAATGCACTTATCCTTTACCATACAAAAGAAAAATTCTTCCTCCCAATAGTTATTATAATGATAAGTTTTACTTTTCTTCGCCGCACTCATTTTGGACTATTTATTAATAAACTTTGTATCGATGTATCGCCTTCAAGTTACAACTCAGACTGACTCCTATTCCTGCAGGCGCAACATTTATATCGGCGCGAACGAAGTCTCGAATGTTCCCGTCAAATACGCCACCCGAAGTTTCTAGAAAAATCGGCGGGAATCAAAAACGCGGCCTTTCTTTGACAAGTACCGCGCGTTCCTTTGATAAAGCCGCCTTTTGCCACTAGCAGGGGGTTATTACGATAAAAGAAAGTGATGAGGGGGTTATTCTGGCCTGATTGTGGATCGAATAAATTTTAGTAGTTTATTCACTACATTTTGTTTTAGTTACCTAAAACAAAATCTGTGAATAGTTCTACATCGGAATTTTTTTCTCGAGATCGACTCAAAAAGCACTCACGATCGACTTGTCGATCACGATCGACAGTTTGAGCACCCCTGGTCTAGACTAACTAGTTATCAAGACTCGTAGTACATTTTGTTGTTACTAATAAATAATAAAGCATTTTTAACTTTCAGTTCAATATCTAGAAAACGAGCACTGGTACCCTGAGTTCAGATAATTTTATTTGACAGCTCATTAAGACAATAGAAAGACGTTAGTAGTATTTATTTGTTATAATATTTTTATATATCTGAACATGTGGTACTTATTCGTAATCTCGTTTGAATGTTCGGACCAGATTAATATTTGGGGAACAACAAAGAAACCGCACAATTTTTACGTTGCTTAACGAAAAGTTGGAGAATGTAATGTATAACATATTGACGGAGGATAATATAAATTTTTTTTGTGATATTCCATGTAGTATTCTGTATTTTTTTTTAGAAGTCATTGTCCTATCATTTAAAACTAAAGGTTAAAAAGCTATCTTTATAACTACACAATGGTCGCATAATTTTCCCAGCGGAGACACTGCGTATCTGCTGTTCAGATGCACGTTCCCGTTACTGAAAATATTTTGCTACAGAAAATAGTGAACCAGTTACATCTCAAAGGTACTTATTAGTGTTCCGTCCGGAACACGTATGGGATCACTTCGGTGGCCGTCTGTCACATCCGATTTGTTGGCCTCATCAGAGCCGTGTAGTTTTGAAAATTAAATTTTGACTTAAGAGGTTAGTTTTGGAGGGTGAAATCGGTAGTGATATTTTTTTTTTTACCAGGTCATCACGTGGTGTGTTAAATGAAGGCTTGTAAAAAGGCGAGCTCGAAAATAAATATTGTAATACTTGTGTACAACTCTGTTTGAATTACTGATCAAAAAAGTTTGAAAAAATTCTGGAATATCCACTACAGGATGTGGATTGAACGAAAATTATTACGAGTGCATTACCTTTAATAATTTATATGGTAAATAAAAAAACAAAAATTTCAAAGTCATCAGTTTTCACTAAAGCGGGAAAAAACCTTGTTGAGAACTCATTTGGGATATTTTTTGTGAAGTCACTGACCATTTTATACTTCGGCAACGAAAATTTTTATTTTAAAAGCAATCAATATACGGAATACTAATTGCGCAAGTCCAACTTGCACTTGACCGGTTAGTTTAAAAACTAACCGGTCAAGGTTTAAAAATGAGATAACTTTGAGTAATACATCAGCTAGCTGGAATCTTTGTTCCGCCAAGTGTCTGCACAATTTCTTAATAAACTAATTTTCATCATTAGCTACGATTTCTGACATTTCTATTTTTTTTTTGCTAGTTTTATGAGAAATCTTATTTTGAATAAATATCTAAATAATTTATTTGCCTTCTTATTAAGAATCACTATTTGAAATATTTTCTTTTAATCACTATATTTTGTGATATTTATTAATATTATTGTTTATTATTATCTCCTATATTTTATAATGTACTATGTAGCAATATTACTTTCCTACTGTTACCTCTAAGAATAAAAAGTGAACTAAAAAGGTTATGTTCATTTCAAATTTTTATTAAAAGGACTCCTACTGCTGGATAAACTTTTATTCAATAAACTGTCGAGAACGTGTCAACGCAGAGTGGATACTTTTTTAGCACTTATGTGTGATATTTAGTGGCGCCTTTTTTTTTACTCAAACTTACCAAAGTGAGGCGGCAGCTCATATATTGTAGAGATCGGGTTCCAATTCTAAAGACAGTGCTAAATATGTATTTCTTTTTTTATGTAGGCACCACCAATTTCAAAAGTCATAACTCTGCTTGCCTAGCATTAAAAAGGAAAATCTAGATCGTATAAAAGTTAAATTAAAAATAGATCTGGTTTCTCATTAAATTAGACAATAAAACGAATCCATTTGGAACAAAATAAACCATCAATTTATTTCTGCATATTAATTAAACCTGTCATCTAGCTTAATACTTACAAAAATAAAGTATGAAGGCCATTATTGCTTAAGAATGAAAAGATATTATATGTCAAACTTCCATCTGAAAAGGTAACTCTGGATTTAATAAGTATATAAAATGCTTAAATTTATAATGTAAACATTATTCCTCATGTGAATGTTAACGAATTTTTCCCCAAGAAATAATTTGCTTTTGTTGGCTAACATATAGCCTTAATATAAGCAAATTATGCAATAAGTATCAAGGCCACAATATAATTATATATACATATATATATATATATATATATATATATATATATATATATATATATATATATATATATATATACATACATATATATATATATATATATATATATATATATATATATATATATATATATATATATATATATATATATATATATATATTGTGGTCTTATCTTTTATTTCTTTTTTTTTCTTATATTTTCTGAGAATGGATGGAGTGGATATTAATACTAAAAGAACTAAAGAAATTAGACATACACTAGCTCAGTTTTTCTTGGTAGAATAATATGGGTAAGAGATAATTTTTGTACGTCTTTTGGAAATTATCTCTATAGTTGTTTAAAATTTTTGGTTGTACAAATTTTGGGCACCATTCATTTTAAAATAAAAAGAATCTTACTTCAGCTAAAAAAATGAAAAAACACTGAAGGGTTATGTAGTTGTTAAGAATGATTTTGATATGGTACAACCTTTGCGTCCTGAAAGGTGAAACAGGTGATTCAGTGAAACGCTAGGTTTAAATAAGAAAAAAAGGTTGAATAATGACAAAATTAAAAGTTCTAACTTTGCTGCACTACTATTACTCTTATTACTAAAAAAATCCTTATTCTAATAGGTGGTATTATTAAGTAGAGTCTTTAAATCAGGATTTTTAATTAAAACTTTGTTAAACACGATGTTGAAGGTTCGTGAGGTTCACTTCACGAGTTACCAGTTCGATACGATGTAAAACGCACTTGTCGACGGGAAATTAGGTCTACGAATTGATATACTGATGACTTACGGTTTTTTTTCTATAAGTCTTTGGCCTGTCCTGGTGAGATATTCATAACACTGATGTCTCCACCTTGGCTACCCCAGTTCCCTTTGGGCTACTAAACTTTTCTTGGCCCCTAAAGGTCTGGGAATAAGCCGGATACTTCAAGGAAAAAAGGCCTTGAA
This sequence comes from Pachyrhynchus sulphureomaculatus, assembly GCA_019049505.1. NCBI lineage: Eukaryota > Metazoa > Arthropoda > Insecta > Coleoptera > Curculionidae > Pachyrhynchus > Pachyrhynchus sulphureomaculatus. The sequence goes on along the minus strand of CM032446.1, from coordinate 147,038,721 downwards.
CTTGTACACTAAAACCGTTTTTGCACTACTACATCACTAATATATCAGTACGGCAGCTTGATAAAAAAAAGCCTACTGGGCAGCTTTCTGAAGAAAAACCCCTACTTTGGCTTCACAAAATATCTGCCCTAGTTCATCTTGGCAGGGAAAAAAGACCTAGATCCCTGCCATCCGGACCCTTAAATATCTTTCTCCCTTCCGTAAAAATCACGTCTTCAAGATGACTACTTCCCGGATACAAATAGCTAGCCAATCGACGCATTAGAAACGAATTAAATAAATCCAGTAGATAACCCGCAATGCACACTGTAATATAAACGGCTTAAAATTCTAATGAACTACAATGCTTAAAAGTTAGTAAACACTGCAATAAATATAAAAATGGAGAAAAATTATAAATTATAGGGAGAAAAGCAGTGACGTAACATGATCTTAAAATCTAGGAAAAAATGAATGTTACAATATATATATATATATATATATATATATATATATATATATATATATATATATATATATATATATATATATATATATATATATACAAAATGTCTCCATACACCATTTGCTTTCTATACTATTTTTCTGTTTTGTTTAACTAATTCATTGGAACTATGAGCAAACATTTTTAAATTTATATTTGAAACTTAACCAACGAGGATTAGTATTAAAAACTACGGAACATTTTATTCAGAAGCATTATAACTTATCAACTCGCTAATATTTGTTTATAAATAATCAAAAATAAAGAAAAATATTACATTTTTCACGAGTCTAAAAAAGCTAAAGAGTACGTATAACGCTATATGTATATACGAGGAAATATATCTAATCTTCTATCTCAACTCAATAATTCGTTATATATTTGACCATAAATAATCGAAAATAAGGAAATAAAAGGATTTTAGATTTTTTTTGACTTCAAGAATTCTAAAAGGGACGTAAAACATGATATACAGTCAGTCCAGAAAGTCTCCATACACTACCTGCTTTTTATATATTTTTCTGTTATATTTAACTATTTAATTGGAACTACGAGAAAGAATGTTTAAATTAATATTTGAAACTTAACCAACGAGGATTAGTATTAAAAACCACTACGGAACATTTTATTTAGAAGTTACATCGTTGTTATAAAAATGCAAACAAAATTAATGTCAAAAAGTCTCCGTAATCTTCAGTGATGAAACTAAAATTAATCTCTTTGGGTCTGATGAAATTTACATTTTAATAATGGTACCATGGATCAGCATGTTTTTCTGAACATTTAAGAGAAACTGTCCAAAAATTAGCACTCGAAAAAAGATACATTTTCCAGCAGGACAATGATCAAAAACAAACAGCAAACTTGGTGCGAGAATTGATGATCCATAATGTGCAGCTTCATACACCTCCGCAATCGCCCGATGTAACCCCATCGAGCATTTATGGAAGGAACTTAAACAACGCGTTCGTAAAGATAATGTTTCAAATAGAGAAGAATTAAAAAACAGAATATAGAACGAATGGGAGAACATGTCAGCAGAAGTTACTAGAAAGCTGGTTGCAAGCATGATAAAAAGGTTACTGGAGAATATCAAGGCAAACGGTGGTCCCACTAAATATTAGTTTAAACGAAATTGTTATTTTGCTTCCTTTTCCTGTTACTGGTAATTGTCAAGTATATGGAGATTTTCTTGACATTAATTTTGTTTACATTTTTATAACAATTATGCAACTTCTAAATAAAATGTTCCGAGTTGACATGTTTTCTCATAGTTCCAATTAATAAGTTAAACATAACAGAAAAATAATATAGAAAGCAGGTGTATGGAGATTTTTTGGACTGACTGTATATAGTTAGAAAAAATTAAGGTGATTATTTTATAAAATACAAAGTTTTCGGATAAAAAGGGTATTAAAGGCCTTAAAAAGTGTTTTCTTTCGCTTTAATCAAACACCTTCTCTGAACTTAACGTCCCTTCTACATCCTCTAGACTATTCCGCAACTATTTACGTATATACAGCTTTCGAGCGTAGGCTGGTGTAAGAAGGTTTGATACTGAGTAGTAGACTTCAAGAAAACGAATGGCGGAGCACACTTGGCAAAAAGAAGAAGACAAAGGAAACCGAAAAGTGGAGAAAAATGTAGAAAAGTAAAAACGTATCGGAAAATAAAAGCCCTGAGAAAAATCATTTACTACCAAAAAAAATCTCAGATTTTTCTAATAATTTACATTATCATTTGTAGTATGTGATCAAAGGTAACTGGAAAGAACGCAGTGATGCCAACGTTTTCTATAAAAAAAGAGACGGTCTCTTTTACTAAGAATTCCAGAGTTAGCTGAAAAGGAAACGAAAGAGTCAAAAAATAAAAATTAATTTTTTTTTGACTCTTAATTTTTCTAGTAAAAGCTACAGAAAAAACTTTGATGTTGGGGTGCCCCGTCCACAAAAACAAGTGGACATAGTAAAGATAAAACAAAAATCATTCAACGCGAAATCTTCTTGAAAAATATTCAGTGTGGTCGACCTGGTGAAGTCCGTCGTGTCGGCGTTAACACAATATGTCTACTAGGGCATATCCTATAGTACCACTGAAAATCAAGCAGACATAGAAAACTAGTCAAGGTAAAACATTAATATCTAAAGTGACTGATTTTATAGTGGACTACAAAAAGGAAATATTACGCATTATTAAGTAATACGGTAAATAGAAGGAAGCTCTAAAAAAGTATATTGGGATAACGTAACAAGTCCTTACTGGGTAGGGATATTAAACTGAAGATCGATCTAGAGGAGGTCATGCTGCTACCAAACTTCTGTACTAGTGTAGTAAAAACCCTGTAGCGTAATACGAAATAAACGAACTGTAAGAAAAAACGCAGCAATTTATTAAAACCCTTATTTATTTATGTAAAGCGATATAAAATATTTAATTAATTATGAAAAATACAACAAAAAAGAGAAAAATGTAATTTTTATTCTACACCAGATTTAGCAAAATTTTTTATTTGCCTAGCCATGATTCACAAAAACAGTATTAACATTTTAAATTAAAGCCCTTCGCAACTTTCTTTTTCTTTTTTTATTCATAAAAATCTCGGCATTCGCATTTTTGGCAACAGTCGGAACGACGGTTCATAACAAAGTGACGCCAGTGAGTCGGCTACGAATCTTTTCATTACGTAATTCTCGGCGGAACTCCCAAATGCTGGATATAAATTAGGGGAGAGAGGTGAAAGATGAGATATTATAGATTTTATTGACAAATAAAACTACTGTTTTTTAAATCCTTTAGCGAACTTCCTCTTTATCATACTTTTAGGCTAAGTTTATATTTGCTTTGATTTGAGTGATTATTGGATATAACTATGAAGTTATATTAAAACCGATCAAAAGGAAAAATTAACAATAAAAAAAACAAGACGTCGACACCAGAAAAGAAAAACTAAAAAGCTATATTAAAGAAGTAGCAGTTGAAGCACTGCGAGTACACAATATAAACCAACAAAACTACATACATAAGAAGACAATTAAAAACAATGCAAAAAAAGGAAGTTTACATATTTGATGAAAGACGGAAGATTAAAATCAGACAGGACATTTAATTAGGAGCTAAAGAAAAGATTCTTTTGAACTAATAAGCATAGAAAAGAAACGTGGGTCAAATATTGACAGAGCTTTTTAAGAAAAAGGCATAGAAGTGAGAACATCGGAGATAGTAAAATCACTTCATAAACTAAAAAATAGAAAAAATTCAGGCCAAGACGGCATCATTAATACCCTGCTCAAATACGGCGAAGAAGAACCGACGGAACAACTAACAACTCTGAGACAATCTTTTCTTAAAATATAAATTCAAATGAATGAAGAACTAGGAGCACATCGATCGATTTCCTATCCTACTTAAATTACTTGACCCACAACCTTACTTGGAAGTGTGTCGGTGCATCATCATTGTCTACAGCATTCTTCCTTTCGTGGATATGCTTAGATCCTTTCCGTTATCTTGTGAGGAATTTTGTCAACACGAGTCTCTCACTTTTGTTATTGACCTACACTGCACTTGCAATTCTCTCAATTTCTATTTAGTGTTTACGACAGAATATTTTGCAACTCCATCTATTACAAGCCATGACTTTTTCCACCATGCATATGTAGGTTCAGCTATCCAACATAACTTTATCTTTTATAATAAAAAACGATGATTTATCGTGTCAGAAACTTTTGCTAAAAATATCCAAATTAATTGAGTTGCAACTATATTAACTTTCTAATTGCATATTCCGTTGAGCTCTGTTGAAAGTTGTATTGGTTATGACTGATGAGATTATATTTATAGTTAGTTCTTTAAAAAAGATATTCTATAAGATTTACTATCATTAAAGGATGTCAGAGATTTATAATTGTTTATACCAGAGCTGTGTCCATCTTCAAGTAGAGACGATTAACGATAATGATAATTTGTGTTAAAAATTAAAAAGCTGCATAAAGTATTTATATATAGTGCATGAATACTTTTAGAATTTTATTGGTTATTCCATCAAGTCTTGGATATCTTTTATTTTGTATATTTGCAATCCACAGAAATTTCATCTGAGAAAAATAGATTGATATATCCTTTTAGTCTTCTGTTTTCCAACGTTACTCTTGTTGATTTTGGACGACAATTTTGTGCCTATGGTAGAGAAGAAGCAATTAATGTTATCAGCAATTTGATAAGGATCTGTTGATTTAAAAATAGAGTCATGTATCTTTTATAATACTGCTATATTACTCGATAATGCTTCAAAAATTTGTCGAAGTGTGTAAGATAATTTGTGTAAGTCTTGTAAGATAATTTAGTATTCTCTTAAAAGAAATTAAATTTTGTTAATTAACTTTTTCTCTAGCAAGTATTGATATGTTGCAACTCTACTTTATCTAGCGGAATTATTATATGATTTTAATATAATTTGTTTCGTTTTTCGTCAACATATGTCCAAGCTGAAGTTGATTTATTAATAATTAAAAACCCTTTTCAGAGAAAGTATTAGGATAGTTTTATGAACAACTTACACTATTGCTAACGATTGATCAGGTTTTAAAATGATTACAACTGATACGAGGTAAGAAAAATAATTTATTAAATGTCTGTTTTTTAAGGGATAATGACGATGTTTAAAACATAATTTGTAACAAGAAAATCGATATCTCTCGAATCTGTAAGCTAAATTATATCTAAAACCAAATAGCCCAACTAAACCGGTGAAGAACTGAAAAGAATGTAAAGAATTGTCGAATTAACTTTGATATCTAATATTTTAGAAATTACGGTTCTCAGAAATTGAAAGCTTACTTTACTGTCTTAACTTTTTTATACTAATTTAGAGAATTTTAATACATAGACTTTCTTAAAGAAAATCAATGACTTCGAAAAAAGAAATGAATAAAACCATTTAATTTAATTTTCTTTTTATGTTCGTTGAACTTTACCCTCGGGAGGTGTTTGCCATTTATTTTGTAAGCCACTGCGTAAAAATTATAGGACTAATCCACTTTTAATATATTTATTTCCCTTTTACATGACTGTTCAAAATTTTCTGGCTATAAAAGAAAATTAGTTATAGCATAGACGAAAGCATTATTTCTATGAGGCTATATATATTACCACTACACCAAACACTTTAATTTTGCACTCGACGTGAGTTTCGCTAACTATATTAGCTTCATCAGGAGCGATGATTGACTGTCAATCATCGCTCCTGATGGTTAGCAAAACGCGCGTCAAGTACAAAATTATAGTGTTTGATGTAGTGGTGATACATACTGAGTAGTGTCATTATGCTAAAAATTCCACATTCCCAACTTAGAGGCTATATAACTTCGTGTAAATTTTAGACGACCAAAAGTGGTCTTTGCAACAACAAAGGCGGCGCGAGCACGAGGTGAAATGCCCCATTTCAATAGTATGTAGACTTCACCAGAAGATGTGCTAATAAAGTAGGCGTGTTTGAAGGTCTTACGCCTTCTAGGAATTTCCTAGATTCAAGGGCTTCTGTGCATGGTACTTTAGTTGACATGTGCCATTACTATCTCAATTTCTTTCTAAACCACCTGAAAATATTCGGGAAAATTAAAAAGGGAGTTAGTTTCTTTTTTCGACGTAAATGATCGGTAATGACTCCAATGACCAGAAGTTCTTGACCAAAAGGGCTTTAATAAAATTTTACCAGATTCGTTTGTATACGTTGACCCTCCTATGGTTTAAATTGATTTGTTTTTACCAAAAAAGAGAATAACAGTCACGACAGTAATCCGGGGCCGTTGCCCAAGAACATACTTCTTTAAATATTAGGTAATATTGTTAGAAGTTTTTTTTTTGATCAAGCGTTATTACCGAATGGGTATGACTTATTTGAGAATTATGAGGTATTAAACTAATATACAGGCGTATTTTTAAATAATATTTTCCAAATTGAGTTTTGAAATATAATCTGTTCTTAAAATTCTCATAGCTAATTACGGAGTAATACATACCAATTTATTGAATGTCTATATTTTAAGGAATAATGCCCTATTTTAAAACATAATTTGTGACAAGAAAAACCATATGTCTCGAATTTGTACACCTAATTATACCAATAACCTAATCACCCTACTGAATTGCCAAACAACTGAACGGAATATAAAGAATTGGGGCATTAACTTTGAAGTTTATTAATTTAGAAATTGCGAGCACGAGGGAGAATCCCCTTGTTTAATAGTATATAAAATTCACCACAAGTTCTTGCCCCTTCTTATTTCTCCTTAAGTGGGGGCCATCTCGAATTCAAGAACACATCAACTCATTCGTCTATACTAATTTGAGTATAATGCGGGGTTCTATGCTAAGTAGTACTTTAGTTGACATGTGCCATTATTATCTCAACTTCTTTCTAAATAGCCTAAATACATCCGAGAAAATTGAAAAGGTAGTATGACTTTACCAAAAGCCCTTTAATAAAATTAATTAAAAAAAACAGTTAAGTTCGTGAACGCTACTCCTGCTATTGGTCAAATTGATTTCTTTTTACCAGAAAAAAGAATAACAATCACGCCAATGATTCTAGAGTTGTTCATCAACTCTTCCGTAACAAAAATTTTTATTTTAAAAGCAATCACGGTACGGAACACTAATTGCGCAAGTCTGACTTGCATTTGGCCGGTTTTTTTAATGGAACGAAATAACTCGAGAAACGCTGGACTGTATATAGACGTTAATCATATCGAAAAATATATTTCTTTGGAATTTCTGCGACTTCATAGCTTGGTAAATCGCTTAAAAAACATCTTCGTTGAATAGACTTAACTAACAAACTTTTTCAATTCAAAGTTTACTAGGAGTTCCAGGTCCCTAACAAAAACTGAATGTGTTTGGAAACAGTATTCCATCGATACTCTAATTTGAGCTTTGTATAGGATTAAACGCTGCTATGGAGTATAGAGATTTTCAGTAGAAAATAATCTTCCTACCGGAAAGTGTTTTTCTCTAGAGATTGACAGTCGGGTGTAAGTAGCGGGTTTAGGTAAAAAGCTGACTTTATTAGCAATTGTCGATGTAGTATTATCTGATCATATTTGATCTATTGATATTTTAATATACCGCCTTAATCGACTGAGAACATCTTGAACTGTTGGATCGGACAAACAGGTTTCGGTTTTAATTCTTTGATTTTGGTTTTCCTTGGTCCCATCTAGAAGATATTTTCATCTGTTGCGTTGGGATTTTCACGCAAGGTAGGCAAAATATTTGTACATCTTTAATTAAAATAGGACATACAAAACGACATAAAAAAAACCTGCTTAACACAATCAGGTGGCTAGCCAGAGCTAAAAACAACTTTCCCATGGACGCGATGTAATGCAAAGAATAAAAATTATTAAAGAAAAAAATAATGCGAAACGTACGTATTGTTCCAAAGTGAGTTGATGATACTTCTTTAAATATTAGGTAACTTTGATTTGTCAAAATTATTTTTTTCGATCTTGAATGTATCGCCGGTCAGGGTAATACATAACAGTATTTCTGTAAATTTTCCAATAACACAAATTGTTAAAATCATTATAACAGGAATGAGAGTCTGATTTTGGACTCATGAAGTAAAAAATTAATGATAGAAAAATTTTATATTGTGTCTATGATTCGTTTGAGAATAAGGAGGTATTTTGCTAGGAAAATATCTTACATACAGAAAGTAAGACTTGATAAGTTAGTTCATGAATTTTATCCTAGCTTCTATTTTGATGCACGGGATTTCTTTTCTAAACAGGGTATATATATATATATATATATATATATATATATATATATATATATATATATATATAAATGGAATTCTAGAATCAACCTGAATTTCTTTTTGACATAAATCTCATTAAGGATTTAATTGGAGGAATTATGAGATCGTAAAATTACACTAAAAAAATTATTATTATGTAGTCAATCTTTTCTTACCACTATATTATTCTTTGACTTTCTACAACTTTTATTTATGCCGTATACAGGGTAAAATAAATTACACATACAGAGCACTCGTGTGTGTGATCAAAATTTTTAAAAAATTGTTATTTCCTAAAGTATTGGTTTTTGTTATGTCTTGGCGAATTACTTTTGTATTCCAAAACGATATTTAAAATAAATATTTCCTATATATTTTGATTAATTCCCTTGCTAAAAGAGATTTTTACATCATTTTTCAAGGTGTATTTTTCCACTTCCGTGGGTATCTCAGTTTGGTACATAAAGGAGGTGGAAAGAGTAGAGGTTAATAAATTTCGTGCAGAGTCAATATAGTATCATAGCGGTTTTCCTGATTGTTGTTTGTTGTAATGAACAAACTTAAAGTAAAATTATTTTAGTCGCACATATAAGGAATAAAGTGAAGGAGAGAGGAGATTCGGGGAATGTCCTCGAAGGTATCATATTATACGTCCTTTTTAGGTTTTTTAAAATGGAGAGTTCTAGAAATTGTTGTTATCTACGGTATTTTTTATTTATTTCTAATCTAAACAAAAATGATATGTAAATGGATGCGATTACAGAGTGACCCCCCAAAGAAATATATATTGAGTTTACAATTTGTATTTGCAAGGGATGTTTTTGTTTAATAAAATAAGTAATTTTTTGGATTCCCTTAAAATCCTTAGTTGCGGCAAATTTGTGGTTTTGGAGTTATGGAAGGATATTCTACCTCCACCTGATGTTAGTTTTACAATAAAATAATTTCTTAATAGTGCCAGCTCTGTAATATTGCAAAAAGTACTTTAATTTTAACTATATAAGTCGTGTTGTTTGATTTTTGGTCGACTTTCGTTGCGTCACTACTCTAACTCTCCCTACATAATTCTCTATGGAACTTCCAAAAGCTGAATATAAATTACGTTCCTTTGCAGATAAATATAACCCTTTTATAAATATTTTATTTTAATCGGTTTAATAGGAAATGTTTCTTTCCAGTTATTGCTCAACTTTAAATGGAAATAAAAAACAAATTTTGCCAGAAATTTTGTATTGCACAGACACTAAATAGTATTTTCTAGTAAGCTGTATATGTATTTGAGGAAAATTGCGTTACACGTTAAAACTGTACGATAAAAATTAAATACATTTTTTTCTTCAAAGATATATTTTTTAAGGGTTCTAAGTTATTCGCCTATAACGTCTGGTAGGTAGCACGGCTCATAACTATAAGCACGTCTAGATAGGTCCAGCAAGACAATAAATTAGCTTTCAATACCATATAACATTTCAACATTTCTTGGTCGTTTAAAATAAGTTTTGCTGTAACATTTGTCGCAAACAGTCGATGTTCGGATCGAGTGTCTTGTGATTGTCGAGAGCCAAGTTCCATCAACTTATTACGAGGATATGCTACTGAATCCTAAAGATGTTAACAGTGGGCTCCAAAATCATTATTAATTGATTTGAATCATTTGCGCAATATTGACTTATTAGCTACGGTGGGGCTCTGTTATTGCTATTCCAATAATCGTTTAGACTTTAGATCTGGAGAGTGTGAAATCGCGAAAAAAATTAAAGGTCTTTGTGAAATATGTACCATACCCTAGATCTCTAGGTGGAGGACCCCTTGTCTCAGGTATTTGAGCCTCTTATTGGAATTGGTTCTAAACCCTCGCTGGTAGTGTTAACCGTTCTAGAGAATCTTAATTAGTTATTTATCATCCTCAATGCTTTTTAGTGTTCCGTACGAAACATTTATAAGATCACTTTGGTGTCTGTCCGTCTGTTTGTCTGTCCGTCTGTCACACCTTTCTCGGACATTATTTGTCATAGAAAGTTCAAATTTGGAAAATATGAAATAGAAATTGGTGGCATCATCAGAGCCGTGTAGTTTTAAAAGTTAAATTTTGAATTAAGGGGTTAGTTTTGGAGGGTGAAATAATTTTTTACTAGGTCATCGAGTGTGGTGTCAAAGGAAAGCTTATGAAAACACGAGTAAATATATATATATATACATATATATATATATATATATATATATATATATATATATATATATATATATATATATATATATATATATATATATATATATATATATATATATATATATATATATATATATATATATATATATATATAAATATAAATATATATATATATATATATATATATATATATATATATATATATATATATATATATATATATATAAATATATATATATATATATATATATATATATATATATATATATATATATATATATAAAATGTAATACTTGCGCACACTTTTCTTTGTATTATTTTTAATTAATAGCGAAAAATCGCTGTCCCCCGTCGTCCCCCCCCCCATTTATCTCTAAAAGTATTGATCAAAAAATTTTGAAAAAAGTCTGGAATATTCTCTACGGGGTGTAGATTGAACGAAAATTATCACGAGTGCATTACCTTTAATAATTTATCTGGTATATAAAAAAAACAAAATTTCAAGGACCTCAGTTTCCAGTAAAGATTGGAAACAATCTTTGTTTGAAAACTCATTTGGGGGTCTGTTTTGTGAAGTCACTGATCATTTTATACCTCCGTAACAAAATTTTTATTTTAAAAGCAATTAAAGTACGGAACACTAATTGCGCAAGTTTAACTTGCACTTGACCGGTTATTTCTTTACTTCCTGAACAGCGACCTAGCGGTACTTGTTAGTCAGTTGTATGTTAGTTTTATTTCATCATCATCAAACAGCCAGTCGCGTCCACTGCTGGACATAGACCTCCCTTAATCTTTGGCATAGTATACAATCCCTAGCAGCAGTCATCTAGCCTGGAACTATCCTCATCGGAACATCGTGTCGGAGGGCATCCTCTGCTTCTAAATGCATCCTGTCTGGGTCTCCACTCAACAATTCTTTTAGTCCAGCGGTTATCTGTTCTTCTCGCCACATGGCCCGCCCAATTCCATTTCAAGCAGACTATTCTTTCTACCGCATTCGACAGTCTGTTATCTTACGCAAGGTCACATTTGTCACCCTGCCTGTTTAGGGATAGACCAAGCATTGCTCTTTCCATTCTTCGCTGCATTACTTGGATTTTACTTTGGTAGCTTTCGTCAAGGTCAGAGTTTCCGCACCGTAGGTTAGTGACGGAAAAACGCACTGCTCAAATACTTTCCTCTTTAAACTAATGGGGATTTCGGATTTGAAGACATGATTAAGCTTGCCGAAGGCTGCCCAGGTCAATCTCATTCTTGTGTTTATCTCACAGGTTTGGTTATCTTTCCCAATGCGGATTTCGTGCCCCAGGTATTTGTAGGTGCTAACTTGTTCAATCCTTTCACCATCAACGGACAACTTCTCACTATGTTAGTATAAATCAGTCTTACTTATTAGGAGCAATTCCTCTATAGGCGCCTTATTCCTCCTAGGTGATGACCTTCTGGTAGAATAGCCTTAAACTTGTCTAAGTTGATTTTAACTACTGGTCATGACTCTTCTGCTTTGGGTTCAAAACCACTAAGCCTGTAAGCTTTAGTTTTGGCTTTCAGTAATTCCGGAGACGTTTCCAAAAGATTGAAGGTGCTAATAGGCCTGTAACTGAGGAGTTCTTTCGATAGCAAACCATCCTTGTTTGTCATGGAGCCCTGTTCTTGTGTTAGGTATTAGATAAGATTGGGCTGATGAAGTTTAGGTTAGTTCAGGTTAGAAAGATTAAGAAAGAAATATCATTAGCAAAAGATACAAGAGAATAACTCCATACATCATAAATGTGCTCGATTATTGGAGATATTGACTATCAAATTCTGAATCATCAGGGCTACTCGAAAGTTCCACGGAGATGCTCCCAAATCTGAGGTGTAAATCATCTCCAAAAGTTGCTGGAGTTCTGGGTATATCCACGATTGGAGGCGAACTAATATAATTAAAAAATTAAGCAAGCATGATCCTGCTTTGTAACCCTTAAATACTTCGTTTGAATCGCTTTTCACTTGTAACCAATTTTATATGAATATTTTAGGCTTTTGTGTAAAGGGATTTTAAAACATTCATTTATAAACTTTTCGCAAGGTATACGGCATATTTATCCGAAACAAATGAACACCGCCTTATAGAGCAGCTTAAACAAGACATATAAAGACAAATTAATCTAGGCGTGGATTCTTAATTATTGTCTTGTTTAGTGTCTGCCTTTAATAATATGTGCTATCGTTTTGAATTTATTATGATTGTTTAAAAAGCTATACGATATAAATCGTAGATGATTAAGTGTTTTCTTTAGTTAATATTTATTGAGGCAGGTTGTAATAATTAACAATAATATAGAACATAAATCTAATTTAAATTTATTGCATCATGAAAGTTCCCACTTATTAATCTTGGCAAGTAAAATACAGCACATTTACCCCTATTTCATTAACAACCTTCGGAAAACAAATAAAAGTCATTTATGGGCAATTCAAAATATTACTTATGTTACAAACTGAACAGAACAATGAAAAATTACTTTTAATTTTTTAATCATCATATTTTTTGGTATAATACACCAATTTTACAAGTTTTATTACAATTAATCTAAAACAATCGTAAAAAACAACAATACTTTTTAAATTAATAAAAAAAAGAAATTCGTAGTTACTCCAATTAAATTTTTCTTTTAAAATTTAAAGTGCCTTCTTTCTAATAGCTGTATTTAACAGCCCCCTTTTCACTCTTAACAAGAGATAAAAAGGATGATTAATAAATAAACTATAAGTACTTGATCTAATAAAATAACTTTAAAACAGATTTAGTTAAAACAAATAAGATTTTCGCCGTACAGTTAGGTCTAGAAAAATGTTAGATATTCATTTTGGTTTTTCTTTTCCAATTTTTTTAATAGTTTCTTGCTGGTACACTGAAAAAAACAACGAAATAAAAACAAAACACTGAGCTACAAATTTAAATGTCGATCATTCTTCGAACTTTTGTGATTCTGATATAAATATATAACCAAATTCACGATAAGGCTTTAGATTTAAAATTGTTCTAATGTGTAATTGAATTCAGAACTTCGAGTTGGTTAAGTATCTTTTGTTTATGATCATATATTAGAAGTATTACCAAATACATGCCTATATAAGAAAATTTAAAATAAAAACATATATCTAAGCTTTTGGAATAATTAAGAAAAAATAAAATTATTAATTTAACAACAAATTGAAACGGTTTTTCTTCTGTACTGAGAGCTTGAGTAATTCAGTTATTTTACTATAATTTAATTTAAAATATAGAAAACCAGTAAATATAATAAAAATTCCTCAAATATTATATTTTAATAAATGGATATTAAAGTGTTTATTTTAGCTTCCTGTTCTTAGAGTTCTGTAACTACAAAAAATGTACATAACTCAAAAACAGAAGACAAATCCTTGTTACCGGTTGTCAGTTGGGAATTTGTCAAATATCTTGACATGAATATTATCAGGTTACCATTCTGTTTAAAACACGGAGGCTACGTACTTGTATTTATAAAATGAGACAACCGTATTTTAATAATCATTATTCTAAAATATTGAATTTCGCGTCATATTCTTAGAGTTATATGGTGCCAAGAAATGTAAATCATTTAGTTATATGGTCATATTAATGAAAAATGATATATGTTTGTAAATAGTTTTTGTTAATTTGGAATTTGTCAAATGTCTTGGCAAATATCATCATTAAACTTCACATTTCATAATTTTACCCGGAGTTCTGATGTCACATTTTCCATAAAGGGAGAATTCAAACCAATATCTGTTAGGAAGTTAAATGTTAAAAATGACAATTAATACTTATCAGCTGTCGCTATCAAGTTATATACTTCAGGTTAACTCAGCGTTTCTTAACCTTTCAGTATTTGCGACCCAATTTTCAAACATAATTTTCATCGCGCCTCCCTTCCCTCTCATACAATAACAATGCATACAATAATAATGTATTTTCAATATTTTGATGCTAAAGCTACACTATGACCTTAATTACAAACCTTATAAACTATTTTGTTAGAATAAGTAAATTTATTCATATTTGGCAACACATATCTGCTGCGTTGACAAAACTAAAATCGATGCCTCTCTATTGCTCTCTGTCACGTCCACCATATCGATAGTGGCTTCGGGAGAAGTTCCAAGTTGTCTCGAACATTCGAAAAGTCTGCCAAAAAGTGTATAAATGCTGTACCTCGTTCAATTACAGCCCGTCTCAGTCGAGTTGATCCTTCTACTGCTATCGGATTTATCGTGAATGTGTATGTTGTAATTTACGTGTTAATTGAAATTCAAGGTATTAAGTATTCACGGCAATAAATTTATACAGAATCATGGATAAATTTTTAAATGGGCGTAAGCGAGCATTAGACGATAGTGAAGCATCAACAAGTGCACAGACGAGCGTGGTTCCGAAAATAAAGTCAAGAAAATATTCTCAAGAATACTTAAATTTAGGGTTTACAAGTACTGAAGTAAATGTAGAAGAAAGGCCCCTGTGTGTTATTTGCTCAAAAATCTTGGCAGCAGACAGCATGAAACCAAATAAACTTAAACGACATTTGGAAACGCTTCATAGTGAGTACCTTAACAAACCCCGAGAATTGTTAGAATTAAAATTAAAATCATATGTAAAGCAGAAATCATTTTTTTAAAAAGCTTTGTCTGTGAATAAAAAAGTTTTACTTGCCTCTTACAAAGTTTCATATAAAATAGCCAGATGCCAGCAGCAATTGAGATTGTAGAAACTATGTTTGGAGATAATTTTGCAAAACAATTGCTATCCATACCTATATGAAATGATACTATTGCCCGTTGAATTGGCGATATAGCTGAAGATGTACAGCATCAGCTTTTCGGGAAGTGGCGTGACAAATTGTTTTCAATTCAGCTTGATGAGGCAACAGATAGCAATAAAGATGCTTATTTCATTACCTATGTTCGATTTTGTGTTGGTATGTCAGCAGTAGAAGAGCTATTTTTCTGCAAACCAATAGAACTCAAAGCAACATCACTAGCATTATTTGCTATCTTAAATGATTTTATAAATGAGGCAAATATGGAGTGGAAAAATGGCGTCGGAATATGTACCGATGATGCTCATTCAATATCTGGAAGATCTCAAAGTGTACAAGCACTTGTGAAACAAAAATCTCCACTGTGTGTGTGGACACATTGCATGATCCACAGAGAAGCTCTGGCTTCCAAAGAAATGAGCCCTGCTCTGAATATTGTGCCCACTACAGTTGTGACCGTATTAAATTATATTAAAATGAGACCCCTAAAATCTAGAATTTTTTCTGCACTTTATAAAGATATGGGTGCCGAACATTCAGCGTTACTATTTTATTGCGAGGCAGGATGGTTATCACGTGGGAAATGTTTGCAACGTGGTCATGAATTAAGAATTGAAATCGCCATTTTTCTAGAAGAGGAAAACCGACCGGAAGCCGAGAAGTTTCGAGATAGTTTATTTGTGCCTTAATACTTTAAATCTTCAACTCCAAGGAACAAATACACATATTTTCGATACAATGATAAAATTAATGCTTTTTGTAGAAAATTGGAATTGTGGAGCAGAAATGTAAAGTAAAAAAACCTAGAAATGTGGGTGAATGTGTTAAAATATATAAGGCTAAAGAACAACATGTGAAAGTTGTTTTAGTAACCATTGAAAATCATCTAGCCATGTTGACAAAGAATTTTAAAAAGTATTTTCTTACTGACGACAACTTGATAGCAAGTTACGAGTGGGTTAGGGATCCATTTCAAAATACTTCCAAAGGGCTCTCAACTCCTGAGGAAGAAATCTTCATAGACTTCACGGCAAGTGGTGAAATCAAAAGACAATATAATAATAAATCACTCTTTGAATTTTGAGCAGAGGTGAATGTTTTCTGCATTGAAAACAAGAGCATTTCGTATACTATTACCATTTTCAACATCCTACCTTTGCGAAACCGGATTTTCTGCGGTGGCTGCTTTGAAAAAAAAATACAGATCTCAACTAAATATAGAAAAAGAACTTAGAGTGTCTATTTCTAATATTAAACCATCCTTCGAAAATCTTTGCTCTGCTAAAACAGGCCCACTAATAATTATTAAACTTGTTTTTATTTTAGTATTGATATGTTAATTATTAGGTAAATACATTGTGCAGTACTAATATAATCCTATTTATAGATGTATTATATCAGTGTAAATGTGTATTTTATTTATATTATGTCAGAATGTATTTTGTTTTGCTTTCCTTTCAATAAATTATATTAAATGTTTTTAATGAATGTTTTTAATAATAATTTCTTTTCAATACGCCCTCCTAGTGTAATCACGCCCCCCTAGTGGGGCGCGCCCCACTGGTTGAGAAACGCTGGGTTAACTGTATGGTAAATATATATATATATATATATATATATATATATATATATATATATATATATATATATATATATATATATATATATATATATATATATATATATATATATATATATATATATATATATATATTGCCATACATCGAAAATTTTGTAGTTTTCTCTTTTTGACAATGTACGATAATTTTGAAGTGACATACATGCAATGAATACTTCAAAACTTTATTTTATTAATAAATAAATTTATGCGTAAAACGGAGATACTCCCCCTTTGTGATTGGGTTCTGATATATAATGCAATTTTATAATTGATTTTCCAATAAAAATTCAAATTAATATTATTTGAGAATTCACCGGGAGTAACTTTTATTTTGGTCTACAATAAGGCACGCATGTTTAGGCATTATGCAGTAGTTCGCAAAGTAATTGTTAAACTCTAAAATTGTAGTACTATTATGGTCGTGATTCCGTCCTAAACTTACATGATTATTATGCCATTATTTCCGGCAGGAAAGTTTTTGGTCTGACACATAGATGTCGCTCTTTTCGAAAAATCCATATGATTTTTAGGAAGTACCAACCTTCAAACGATAAATGTCAAAATTTCATGACATTTTGACGATTAGTTTACAAGTTACAGTGGTTTTAGTAACACTACTTTTGAAATTTTTCAAAAACAATGGAAAAAATCGAATTTCGTATGTTGATTAAACACTCTTTTTCGATGGGAACAAATACCGTGGTCATATTTTGCATGAACATTTGGGCATGAGAAAGCTCTGTTAGAATAGGCACCGTGGTTATCACAGTGGACCATAAACAACAACGTGTTCATGAATCTGAGCGCTATATTTATATATATATATATATATATATATATATATATATATATATATATATATATATATATATATATATATATATATATATATATATATATATATATATATATATATTTATATATATATATATATATATATATATATATATATATTTATATATATATATATATATATTTATATATATATATATATATATATATTATATATATATATATATATATATATATATATATATATATATATATATATATATATATATATATATATATATATATTATATATATATATATATATATATATATATATATATATATATATATATATATATATATATATATATATATATTATATATATATATATATATATATATATATATATATATATATATATATATATATATATATATATATATATATATATATATATATATATATATATAAATATATATATATATATATATATATATATATATATATATATATATATATATATATATATATATATATATATATATATATATGGATATATATATATATATATATATATATATATATATATATATATATATATATATATATATATATATATATATATATATATATATATATATATATATATATATATATATATATATATATATATATATATATATATGTATTATATAGATTAGTATTATTATTATATAACCAGGCCAGAGAACATATGTAAAATTAAAAAAAAAACACGTAAATCGGATAAGTGGTTCTCGAGTGATAAGCGCTCTAACGGACAGACAGATAGAGAGACGCTGTATTTTATATATATTGTATTATTTGTTACATTATATTGTTCCATATTTAACGATTTAGGCAGCGTATTGCAAGAGAGTGCGCTAGCGGCAAAATTTTTTCCGACTTGATTCACTATTATCATCACTGCTTATTTCTTATATTACCTAATGTAATAAAATATATCCTATAACCTGGCTAGAGAACATATGTAACAAATCTAAAAAACAATACGATTATTATATAACCTGGAAAGAGAACATATGTATGAATAAAAAACAACACGTAAATGGGATGAGTGGTTCTTGAGTGATAAGCGCACTAACGGACAAACAGACGGACAGACAGAGAGACATTGAATTTTATGTATATTATAGAACATTATAGATAACCTGACCACAGAACAAATGTATGAATTAAAAAAAAACACGTAAATCGGATAAGTGGTTCTCGAGTGATAAGCGCACTAATGGACAAACAGACAAACAGACAAACAGACAGAGAGACGTTGCATTTTAAATATATTATAGAAGATTATAGCTAACCTGGCCAGAGAACAAATGTATGAATTAAAAAAAAAACATGTAAATCGGATAAGTGGTTTTCAAATCATAAGTGCACTAACGGACAGACAGACAGACAGAGAGATGTTGCATTTTATATATATATTATATTTTTTGCTACATAATATTGTTCCATATTTAATGGTTTAGGCAGTGTATTGCAAAAGCACGAGCTATCGAGCTTTTTTCC
This sequence comes from Pachyrhynchus sulphureomaculatus, assembly GCA_019049505.1. NCBI lineage: Eukaryota > Metazoa > Arthropoda > Insecta > Coleoptera > Curculionidae > Pachyrhynchus > Pachyrhynchus sulphureomaculatus. The sequence goes on along the minus strand of CM032446.1, from coordinate 147,019,517 downwards.
GACTTGATACATTGTTATCGTCACTGCTTATTCCTTATGTTACCTAACGTAATAAAATATATTCTATAACCTGGCCAGAGAACATATGCATGCACGTAATCGGATAAGTGGTTCTCGAGTGATAAGCGCACTAACGGACAGACAGACAGGCAGAGAGACGTTGCATTTTATATATATTATAGATGGTATGGATATAGACAGTCAATTAACTAGTTTATACTTGGATACAATAATTTTTCCTGGATCCAGTATAGTAATTAACATGGCAAAACTGAGAGAAACAATTGTTTCAAACGTAAAATATTACATTGAAAATGAAGTAACTTCCCCTCTCTAATCTGTACCGAATTTGAATACGTGCAAAAACTCTCATAATGTACTCGTTCTAAGAAAATAATTTATTATCTTATAATCATTAAAAATATCCCACGTCAATCTCATTAAGAGTTCTTTAATCAGAAATTAAATAAACTGCGATTTAATAGGTTTAAATAAACCGGATAATTTTGGTGGTTAAAGTTGCACCGAAAAAACATTTTAAGTTAGCGTAAAAAGGCGCTTTTTTTGACAAGATCTAAAGTACATTTATCCTAGTTGATCCCCGAAAGACTAGGGAAAACATAATTTCAGATTTTTTATCCCTTAAGAAATATAGGCGATATCTTCATGGCTTTATCGTGTTGGGGAAAATATATTTCACTTTTTTAAATTATGTACTTACCTTGTTCCACTTTAACAGATTCATTTTATATTGTGGGGAAATTGAGCGGAAATTTATGTTTATAAGTTTAAAAAGTGAAAATAAGAAATTTAAAAATTTAAGCAATTGTTATTGCTTTCCTTTTTTGGAAAAAAAAAAAAAAATCGTTCATTTCATGAAGGCAGAAAGGTAACACCAACTGAAGAGATTTACTTGTACTATTTTGTCAGTATTTCTTTTTAACGCTTAGTCAATTTACAGGGTGTAAAGGAACTAACCATAAATATTTGGTCGCGTAAAAGTACAGATTCATTAGTTCATATTACATATATACCTGAAAGCGAATGTATTATAGAAAAACTGGATCCGACCACTATAAAAACACTCTTAAAATTAAAATATTACAGAGTGATCTATTATTACTTTGACATGAAAACAGGATTTGGGTTGAAAAATGTCAATACTCAAGTTCTACTTTTTTTATCGGCTTACATTTTTAATAGAAAAACAGTTTTTCATGATGTTCTTAAATTGACGAGTATAATTTTCACGACCTCTTAGAAAAATAGATGACATTCCGGTTCATATTTGTTCAGTAGCGGTAAATATGCTAAATAAAAAATAATAATGAAATCAGTTCACTAATATAAATAAAACAAATTTATAAAAAACCTGCAAATATCAATTAAAGTAATAAAATAATAAAAAGAAAAAACGTAATAAAACCAATTCATTTTTCTATTTTTCGAGAACGTTGCGGGAGTAATCCCTTTAAGATTATGTAACTCAATGTAAATTTTAGACAACTAAAATAGTAGGTATATGGGGCAGCGGAAACACGGATACGATGTAATATACAGTATCTGAAATTTACCAGGACATGTGGTAATGAAATATGCGTCTTTGAAGTTCTTACGCCTTTTAAGAATATTCGCCTGAATACAGTAAATAAAAAAATTATCCACTGAATTAACCTTGCATCTAATTATATATATGGGACGTTTCGCGTCAACGGGGCTACCCCAATACCCAAAAATAGAATTAACAAAAAAAAATTCAAGGGTGTCAATTTCTTCATTGAAACTTAAGCTTTCAATTGCAACTTGGCCCATTTGAAAAAAAACAAGATGGCGGCTCAATATGGCGACTAGAAACAAAAAAAATCATGATTTCTAAGCGGAGTTAACTGAACTTCAAAACTGAAGCAAAATGCAATATTGACATAATAGTTAGAGTAACCAACATAATTTTATGTAATACCAACATGGCGGATCCAATATGGCGCCTAAAACCGAAAATTATTTCGGTCAGAAAACGTGCTATCTCAATGCGAAATCTCCATAGTTGCTAATTTTTCGTCTAATTCTAAATCTAAACATATATTATATTTTGTAGCAGTGGAACAGCCTTTGATTACTACTACAAGAGTACCACTTTCAGCACACATTTTTTTATCCATTCGTATGGATTAGCATAAAAAATATTAATTTTATGAAAGGTACAAAATATTGATCAGATACGTCATTAACTTGGTAATGTTATGCAATTATTATCATTTTAATTAATATTTTCATATTTTATTAGCATCTGTAATCTCATGCCATATTTAACTCACAATTGAATTTTTTGCACTAGTGCAGAAAATATATATAAAATATATATATTCAGCCTAAAAAGCAATTAAAATGTGTAATTACTAAATAAACACAAAATTATTTTGTGTTGGTATGTTTTTATTCATGTACCAGTACAGCTTTGGTTGCATGAGTATATCATTGCTAAAATCAAGTATTTTTTAAATACACATAAAAAAATGATACAGAATTGCCATGGTTATAGTATCTAGAAGACAACAATACTATAAGTACCCTGTATTATGTTCAGCCGAAGTTAACAAAACGTGCACAGCAAACTCCATCAATGACTTGTGAATGATTTAATGTAGTCCTAATCATAATTTACAAGTATGCTTTTGTATGTGTTGATATCTATAAACTCGCGCTCTGATGATTGAAAATATTTTACCTAAAATCAGATTAATTCATTGTCTACTACTGGATTTCAAATTTTATCTACAAACTAAAAAAATTAGATGAGTTGTTTACCAAGTACTTTTCTTGCAAATATAGGTTTTTATAAACTGGATTTCACTTTTTCACACTAAAGAATAACTTGTGACAGCTCTAGCTTCATTCCAGCTTACCAAACTTTACAGCATGCAAGAAATAGGGTGAGTACCAATATAATATTAAAAGAAGCTAAAGACAGATTGCTGAATGATCTGACAAACCTAATCAAACTTAATGATAAAGTCAGAAGGAGATGGCGGAGACTTAATAGACCTAACGGCTTGCGTGAAGCTGGATAATACGGAGATCAATAAGGAAGGAAGATCAACGAACCTAAAGATAAATTCTGAACAAAAGCCTTAACTCCCTTCTAGCGACCGATCAGAATAATTAAAAACAAATTACAAAATATACTTTCGTTGAATCCCAGAGTCGTTTAAAACACGGAGGAAAAATTGAAACTCTTGCTGATTTTCTCGAAAATGTTTGCGCTGGGAAGATCAATACTACGCAGGATCAAAAAAGAATAACCAAAACCGTCGAAATGTCAGTCGGTATAAAGGAATCTAATCACAAAACCTGGCCAGCAGATAATCAGTATACCAGCTAACAATAAAGCGTCAGACTCTGACGTGTTAACGAATCTTATTTTGGAGAAAACGCCAGAGAAAACATTAGTACAATTTATAAATGGAGTGATGATCCCAGTACTAAAACAAAGAAAGGAACGAGGTAAAGCTAATTTTTATAGACCAATATCCCTGCTAAGTTCATTGTCAAAGGTAACAATTTTTCCATCATTTTCAACGATACATTGCAATCATCCACCACGAATGTACGAACTCTTTGCATACCTTTATGTGTTAGAATTGACATTGGTTTTCCCGTGTATTTAGATGTTTATGAGACAATTAAGCCAAGTTTTGCTTAAAATTTAATTACTTCTCTTTGTTTCCAGTTATAATTTTAATGATGACATTTTTTGACTGTTTAAAAATGTCCTCGCAGTCATTTATTAAAATTGGGAAAAAATACATCTTTCATATGAATTGATGTGGGGCATTTTACTACAGCATAAACAATTATTCTGAGATTATCGTGGCGAAAATTTTATGTTCAACATCGTATATACAGCCTAAAAAGATTCAAAGGTATTTAACTGATCAGACAGTAAGTGTAGAAGACAAGGCGACCAGGGACATTAGATAATGATAAGTTCGCTCAAGTGTTAGATTCCAAGAATCTCTACGTCTTAATATTCAAACGATCCGTAAGTCCTGTAAATGGGCATTGAAGATCGTTACAACGCATCATTTGTAAAGTTTAACATCTACGATAAAAAAGCAGGTACAGGAATAAGAACCATCTGATATAGATCACAGGCTCATCTTCGTGAATAAATTGTTTGAATGCTTTTCGACAGTTACCAATAGCTTATTCTCGCATGAGGTCTAGTTCAATATTCACAGTCACGTCAGTAAATAGCCGCTACTGTTACTGGAGTCTGAGAAATTTAAGAATTGATCATTAAAAACCTTTACATTTCCCTAATGAGTCGGTTTGGACCATAATATAGAGAGGAAAAATACCTGTGAATTCAGAGCAAGATGTGTTAGTGACTGAGAACTTCTTTACAAAAGTTTTACAAAATTTTATGGTTATACTCAAAGTACCTCGTTTTAGCAGTATGGATTAATTGTACTGACAGGAAATAGCTCGTAGTAGAAAAATGATCAGTAATTTTCCCGCTAACTTAGGAGAGCACCAGGAACGTAACGGTTTGCGTTTAGGTAACGTTATTTTTAATAATTTTCCAAGGTGAGTAGTTTGATATAAAATAAATATAAACTCGTATTTGAAGAAAATAAAAGAAAATATGCTGTTTACTAATATTTAAGCGACCAGTAGAATTATGGTATCTTGTTTTATTTTTTGGTAGGTATCTATGTAAATAAGTGGATTTATTACGAGGATACTTTTTTAAACTTTTCTACTTAGCAATGGCGTCTTACAAAAAATTGTTTGGCTGTTAAATTACTGTCACTTTTCTAAATATATTGATGATTGAAAGATAAGTAAAAGTAATGTGGAGCGTTGCGTAGTGATAAAGTTTCTCACTAACGAGGTAAATGGACCATAAGTTATTTACCAAGTCATATAAAGTGAAAATAACCGGTCAAGTGCAAGTTGAATTTGAGCAATTGGTGTTCCGTACGTTGATGGCTTCTGAGTTAAAAATGTTCGTTACGGAGGTATAAAATGATTAGTAACTTCACAAAACACACTCCAAATGAATTTTCAACAAAGTTTGTTTCCGATCTTTACTGAAAACTGATGACCTTGAAATTTTTGTTTTTTATATACCAGATAAATTATTAAAGGTAATGCGCTCGTGATAATTTTCGTTCAATCTACACCCCGTGGAGAATATTCCAGAATTTTTTCAAAATTTTTGGAACAGTACTTTTCGAGAAAGAGGAGGGGGGCAGCGATTTTTCACGATTTTTTCAAAATAATACAAAGAAAAATGTGCGCATGTAAGACATTATATATATTTTTGAACTCGTATTTTTACAAGCTTTCATTTGACATCCCACTCGATGACCCAGTAAAAAAAATTTTTTTCACTTCCGATTTCACCACCTAAAATTAACCCCTTAAGTCAAAATTAAACTTTTAAAACTACACGGATCTGATGAGGCCGTCAATTTCTATATCAGTACCAAATTTCAACTTTCTACGTCAAATAGTTTCGGAGAAAATCGGGTGTGACAGACAGACAGACAGACAGACAGACAGATGGACAGACAGACTGGTGGACAGATGGACAGATGGACAGACACCGAACTGATCGTATAAGTGTTCCGTACGGAACACTAAAAAAGGGTAAACCTGGGAATGAAACTTAGAAAGCTGAAAATTTGCTTAAATCTTTGTTTTGACATTCTAAAAGTTAGCTCAAAAGTCTCCTAGAATCTAGTGTCCGCGAGTCAAGATATTCAAGATCAAACGCCGCGAAAATCGGTTTTTTGCAAATATCTTGTAGAGCATATGCTCTGCAAATTTAGTCTCAGGCGATATTTTGTATAATTAACCGCTCTCGAGATAGAGCGTAAAGAGTGGGAAGCGCCCATCTGTATATAGCATAACGCTATATCAACTGTATTCGTCTCAAAGCTTCGACAAATATCTTCGTTCTAAAAAACATATTTTATTTTTGCACGCCTTCAGTGGATGTAAAACAACATCTGCGCTGTTTAAAAAAGGAAAACTGCCAATTATAAAAATGTTCGAGAGATATTCCGATTTGTACCAACCAGCTCAATTATTTCAGCAAGAATACTGCTCTCCAAAATGGAATACGTGTTCTTTTAGCAATGTAAAATGCTCCAAAATCAGAACTCAGTATTGACAATTTTAGGTACACACAATTCATCAAATCAACAAGCTGGTGCAGTTATCATATCTTGCACCTGGAAGTGCAGTAGCTCGACAGCATATCTATCGTGTCTACTATCAGATCCAAATTTGTATAGGGAAAGATTTAGAACCCGAGAAATGGAGGTGGATATTACAAAACGAGAATCCACAACAACACAGTACGATCTTCTACAATTGCAAGAAAGACTGTGGCGCGAACTGTGGATGTAGAAAAGTAGGGTTGTAATGCCAGTTTGTTGCCACTAAAATGTACAAGCATGCCTCAACGCTTCATATCCAAATAATCGTGACGAAGGTAGTGAATATGTACCTGATGTTCTTGAGACTTTCGAGACAAATATGACCGACAACGAGGATGATGATAACAGTTTGGAAATTCAATTTGGGCAACCAGAAGAGGAAGATGACGACGAACAAGAGGAATATTATGCTGCACGCCCGCTGTTGATAATAAGAATAAAAAACAATCGCCTTACATCTTAACTTAAAAACTTAGGTAATAGGTTTACGATAAACTTATGATAAATGTAATTACAATGTATTTAAACTATTTCATTTCAATATCTCATGATCTATAAAAATTAACCAAATATTATTATGTGGATGTCTTATTTATGAATAATATTTATAAATATCATTTATAAATAAATAAATAATTTAAGTTTCTTAATAATTATAATATTTATAAATAATTAATTTTATAAACTGTGATTCCACAGGTTGACACAGCATTTTGCTATATGCGGATGGCGGCTTCCCACTCTTTGCGCTCTATCTCGAGAACAATTAATTATATAAAATATCGTTTGAGAGCAAATTTATAGGGAATTTTATGCTCTACAAGTTTTGTAATAGTTTTATTATTCGAAGCATAAAAAAAAGTTATTTGCAAAAAAAAACGATTTTCGCGACTTTTGACCTTGAATATCTTGACTCGCGGACACGATTTTAGAATGTCAAAACAAAGATTTATGCAAATTTTCATCTTTTTACCTTTCATTCCGAGGATAAATCCCTATTTGACTGGAAAATATTGATAAAAGAATACCTCAGCTGTACGGCAGTCAATTTTTAATATGTTTTAACTTTCTTTTTCTAATCTTAACAATTACTTTTTCTACAAAATGTCGAGAGGTTTTTTTAATTTTTCTAATAGATAATTTTTTTATAAATAATTAAATATTTTTTTTTGGTCGAAATTGCATCCTAAGTTTGAAACAAGAAATCTTTTTATTTTTGGAAAAGAAACCCTTTGAAAATTTTTAACTACTACATTATTTTATAAGATTCATTTTTATTTCTGCATATTGGATTATTTTTTGTGAAGTTATTTTATTATTAGAGAAGAAGACACCATAATTTTCATCAGTGATCCATTTAACGCGATAAAAAATAATGTTAACATTTAAAAGATATTTAAAGAACATTTTTTTTCTGATAATTTAAAGTACAGTAAAAATATATAATCGCCATTCTTTTGTATTATTCACTTAAAATATATTTTTTAATATACATACTTTTTGCAGCGCCCAGGTGTATGTAACCCCTTAAACAAATAGATTATGGTATTTACTTTGTGAATATTATTTAGTAAAGATAGATTAGTAGAAAAGATTTTGCTTGTATCATTATTTATATCGTCTTATAATATTCTCTACTGGAACCAATAAACGAAATAGTATCTTAAAATTTATTTTTAATAGCTAATAACTTTTCTTAAATCACAAAATCGTTTCTAGCTTATTAAAGTTTGGTGTGTTCAATATAAATTTATGTATTTTAGAAAAATCAACTTAAAACTTGGAAACTTTCAGAATCCTTAAGTTCCAGCAAGTTTTTGCAATGTTTAACCTGTGTTTCACCTATATTACACAATATCGCTTCTGGATATTTATAGCTAGGGTGGATTTAGAAGTTTTAAAGTAAAAGTTGGGAAAAGAGGGCAAGGATGAAACTCGTTATATAAATGTATTACGGCGAAAGGAGAAAATTAGTACAAGTTATATAATTTTCATCGGATTTGCATAATAACATGTTTTGCTTCAAAAAAATAAGTAATAACCGTAGTTATTCTTGGGGTGCCCGTATATTAAGATAGATTAAATTAGGTTGGGTAAGAGATTTTTCAGGTAATTTTTTATCTATTCTTGAAATAAAAATGCATCTTAGGTTATTCTAATTAGTGAACAACTACGAAACTGAAGAAGGAAACTGTTTATCTTACGGAAATCAACTACTGTTTAGAATAAACTTCCAGTGGTTCCAGTGGTGAAGTTTGTATCTCCTCTAGTCTACTGAAGAACATTTTTTCGTTTCCAAGATCACTACAAAAAGGACGAGCATGTACAAGCAGGGATTCTCGATGGTCTTAAGTTACTACCTATTCAGACTAGTCGACAGGGGTTGTGAGCTCTTATTAAATGATAACAGGTTGCATTTTGGAACACAGGTAGTTCTTTGGGCGTAGAATACGATAAAAAAGTTTGCTAAAGTTTAATGTACGCTAAGCTCACAAAATCCCAAATAAAATAAAAAACTCGGCTTTTCGGTAATATCCCAAAAACTAAAAGAAAAACTATAGCACCACGTGAAAGAGCGAGAATTGTTACAAAAAAATAGTATATAAATTTTTTTTCCAGTTTTTTTTTATTAGCGCGAGAATTTATTAGAAATTCGGATAATTGATACAAAAAGTTTAGCGCGCCAAACAAATTAATTTGAAAGTCTACGCACACTGCTCGAAAGTTAATCGATATTACTTGTTTTCACAGTGTAAAAAAAAAAATTAAAAAATTACTTTTTGAAGAAGAGACCTTTAGCTTTCCGATGTCAGTTTATTTTTGTTGCTTTACGATTTGTAAAACTTAAAACGGAAATTTTATTTGCATGATTTTAACGGGCATACACTAAGTAAATATGGAAATAAAAAAAAAATCATTGTGCATATATCGTTATTATACCATAAGTTTCAATAAAAGAATAATTAAAATATGAAAACTTTCCTGCTGTAGTACGCCGACGGCAATTTTACGTACAAAGCAGTACGAATTGGTAAAAGCAAAATATTTAAAGGTGGGAAATAAAAGATAAAACTCTAAGCTTTAAATATTGAAAACACAAAAATTCTAAATTACTCGAAGAAATTAAATGAATTACGTACCCTCTGGCCGACATATTAAATCCGCCATTTTGAATTTTTTAAATCGGTCATCGGATTCTTAATCAGCACCCCCAGAAACCTCTTAACCAATTTCAAAATATTTAGCGGTATACAGAAACGTTAATTTATTCATAAATGAGGTGAAAAGCATGATTCCCACCACAACTGAAGGGGCTGAAACAAGCCATTTTATTTTAAATATTTTTTTTTTATTAGGGTATAACTAAAAAAAATAACCTTCCGAACGCAGACCAACCTAACGAGACTATTCTATCTAAGTCAGCCTTTAAATTATTTTTTCATATTTCGATTTTTTTGTCCTAAATATATGAATGTTTTTACCTTTCCTATTATTTCACCTTCTATTAATAGTTCCTGGCTGTTATCTTCATTTTCGTTGATCAAATATTTGATTTTGGTGAAGTTTATTTTTAGACCTATTTCTCGAGACTTGTTATTTAATTCCATCAGCATTTCTTGCAATTCTTCTTTCGTGTTGACTATCAGAGTGACATCATCTGCAAACCTTAACTGATTTAATCGTTAACCGTCCATTAGTATTCCTTTATTTTCCCACTTTAACGATTTGAATATGTCTCTTAGAGCCAACGTGAACAGCTTTGGGGATATTGAGTCGGCGTGCTTAATTCCATTTTTAATTTTGATTTTATTTGTTTTTTCTTCAAGCATTATTTGTGAAGTGGCATATGTATTTGAGAACAATTGTGTATCTTTTATCGACTCTGCTGTTTCTTAAGGCGTTAAGGACTGCCCATATCTCTACCGAAACAAATAGTTTTTCGTAGTCAACCATTACAATCCACAAGGTGACCTTATATTCATTTGCTTTTTTCACTAGTAATCTAATTGTTTGAAGATGGTCCAAAGTGTTATATCCCCGACAATACCGATAACAGGCTGATGGATCTGTAATTCTACAATTTAAATTTGTTCCCTTTTTTAAAAATAAGCACAATCAAGACGTTTACCCAAGGTGTTGGCATTTTACTTTCTATAAGGCATCTGTTAAATAAAGCCTGAAGAGATTTTATTATCGATGCTCCTCCACACCTTATCATTTCTATAATTATTTCATCATCCCCTGGTTTTTTGTTGTTGTGCATATGTTGTAGGGTGTTCATTATTTCATCCGTTGTTACATTGGAAATTTCTTCAGATCCCACATTTCTTACTTTCGCTCTATTTCCTTCTTCTTTCCCGGGCGGTGGCGATATTTTCGTGTCATGTAGTGTTTGATAATATTTCTCTGTAGCTTCCTTTATCTCCTCTGTACGATCTCTTGGTTGTCATTATTTACAAGTTTTATTATTTGATGTCTCCCTTCATTCATTTGTTTGTTTAAGTGTTTCAGACTTTTTCAATCCTTCAGAGTTTCTTCTATATTTTGAGTTCCTGTATTATCTGACATCTTCTCTGATCTTTTTCTTTATTTTTTTGTCTATTTCTGCCAATTCTAATCTGTCATTTGTAGGATCGTTTCTTAATAGTCGTCTCTGTTTCATGAGATTTTGTGTATCTTTACTTAATTATTGTATTTTGTCTTTTTTCAATGTGGCTATTTGTTTTGTAGTCATGATTAGGCTGTTGGTTGTTTGTGCGTTTAGTTCCTGAAGTTCTGTTTGGTAGTATATGTGTTTTATATGATTTTCCAGTTCTTGTCAATATTCGTTTCTGTTTTGCTTTATTATTTCTGTTGGTGTATCTTTGTATGCGTTATCAATCTACGTGTCTCCTGTTTTAGATTTATTCTTATTTTTACTCTGAGCATCCGATGGTCGCTGCCAATGCTTATAGTATTCAGGACTGTCGTGTCGATTACAATATTCTTGTCTTTTGATAGAAGATAATCAATTTCGTTTCTTGTTATACCATCTGGGCTTTGTCATGTCCATCGTCGATGTTGTGGCTTTTGGAAAAATGTGTTCATAACATACAAGTTATTTTCGTTTACAAAATTTGACAATATTTCTCCTCTGCTATTCATCCTACCCAAACCAAACTTACCGACACTCTTCTCATTTATATTCGCTGATTTCCCTATTTTGGCATTGAAGTCGTCGATTATTATGATATATCTGGGTTAATAGTCAAGCAATGCTTTATTTATATCTTCGTAGAGTTGGTCAATTTCTTCTTCCTTGCTGTCTGATGTCGGTGCATATACTTGAATGATCTTACATTTGCATCTTTTGTTCATCTGTCTACTGAAATCACTCTTTCTGATATGGCTTTGAACTGAACAACATTTTCTGCTATTCTTTTATGTATAAGTAGACCGACTCCTCCAATTTTCTTAGTTTCGTTGCCTCTATAGAAAAATTTATGGCCACTTTTTAGGATAATACAAGATTTTCCTGTTCTTACTTCCACTAACCCCAACACTGTCCATTTTATGTTTTTCAGTTCGATCATTTTTTCTTCGGATCCTAAAGTTATTGTGTTGTAAGTGGCTATGTACCATTCTGTTCTTTTGAGTTGTCTATGTGCTGAGGCTATACAATTCTGTATTATTTTCGAATAATTGTCCCCCCCAGAAGCCATGGGACTGACTGCAAGAGCAGTACGAGATTTTGAGTTTCCTCTACTCGCCTGGTGGAGGTGGGAGAGACCAAGGCTGGCGTCGGCAGGGTCGCGTCCCTGCAGTATATCTGTCCTCTGCCGAGATCGCAGAAGAGTATATACCCGCTACTATAGTGGTGTTATTAATTTTTCGATATCTTTTTTATTTTTCGAGATATTTGCGAAAAATCGAATTTTTCATTTTATTTTCGATTTTGTATACTTAGCATACGCTTTAGAGCAGCAAACTTTTTTTTATCGTATTCTACGTCCAAAAAATTACCTGTATGCCAAAATGCAGCATGTTAACATTTAATGAGAATTTTTCGTCAAAATTTGCCTGACGACTGGGCTAATTGTACTTGGTGGTAAACACAGTTTTTTTTTGCAGTTTATTTTAAATTAATGAGATTCTCAATATAAGAGACTTTAAAGACATAGGATAATACAACGAGTAATAAGTTAAACCTCTTACGGATATACTTTATTAGCCGGATTTGTATTTCTACCATGCATCGCTTTCGGAGAAATCAACCTGGCTACCCAGTAGTACAATTCTTATGAAAGTATTTATAGAAGAAATCTAATTCACCACTTTTTTTGTATTAAAAAAGAATCAAGTTGATGGGCTCTGCGACCCCAGTAAATCTAAAAACACTCTTCTAGATAGAACATAACAATTACATAATATTTGTCCGTCTACCTCTAACAAAAGTCAAAGTAGCCAAAATACTTAGGACTTTATTTCGTTTAAGCTAGAAGAATAACACAGCAAATTAGTCTCCAAAACGAATTCTCAAAATCATGCAATGTTTTCTTGCCTAACTTCCAAAAGTAAAATTAATATTAAATTTCAAATAGACCTATATAAAATCATAAAATCTGTCCTACTGTATGGTGTTACATTCTAGTGCAGTGTAAGTAGAATGGAACAAAAGATTACAAATAATAAAGTGTGAAAACTCATCCTTAACACTCCAAGATTAACTCATACAAGAATTATCCATCGTGATTTAAATATAGAGATAATTTTCAATAATCTAAATGAAGTTAATAGTTAGGAAAGACCAATAATCGTTATATGTCCTAATAGTAGAATCTAATATATACTGCGACCTCAAAAGTAGATTTAGGTTACCCAAAGCTTAGATAAATAAGAATATATAATATTTTTAATTCTCTCACTAACATTAAGGTAACAAAAAATATATTTTTTTGCTGCGTTGTCACTTATAGTAATATAAGAAGTTTGTAGTATTGTTTTATATCTACCAATACAAAATCAACATGAACGCAATAACTAATTAAGCAATTTGCTTTGTCGTACACTAAGAGAGTCGAGCTCCTGCCAACAAATACTCAATCTAGGATCGAAAACTTGCTTAAATTTTCAATTAATATTTATTTCAAGAGTTGTTTCATCAACAACAACAGATATTGTTTTAACACCTATGAAATATTATATAGATTGATCTAAGTTAACCGAAATTATTGATAACTTGGAAGACGTTAAAGACTATAAATTTGTAAAAACCAAATTTCTATTGGCAAACCAACAACTTATTTGGAAACATTCGTAGATTGAATCTTCCGTTATGTTCATTTCTTGTGTTAAACATTTTAGTTTATAATTGGGTATTACTATACTGTCAAGAGTAATTTTTTTGTCGCAAATATAGCTGCTTTAAAGGAGTTTCTGGATAGACGATACTATTATAGTGTCTCCACATGATTATATAGGGTTCTGCAAAGTTATTATTTTTTTAAAAAAGTGGTTGCTTGGATTTTGAATCGCTAAATTCTTCCAGTTTGCCTAAGATTTAATTTGTTCCAGGTTAATGGATTAATAAGTCGACATCATATTAATTATAAAATATGTAAGAAATATTTTACGCCTTACTTTACTTTAATTATAAATTAGTTTAGTGCTATTATAAAAACAAAGTAATTTTAGGTCCATTTAAATAATTTTTAAAGGATGTAACTGTAAATGTCCGCTATTGATTTGGATAATCGGAAGTACGCTAGCTACAAAAATATTAAAAATAAAATGGTGAATGAGTAGTTGTTTCTTAAGATAATGGTGAAAAATAGTTTTTTTAAATTTTTGAGTATTTTTAATATTTTGTTTTACATAAAAACTTAACATTTTTTGTAAAACGGGATATCCTCTGTTATCGTACTTACGTATGACTACAGAATTTAAAACTTTTTTAAAATAAAAGTCAAGAAAATGAGAGTAAAACTGATGTTTAAAGTTTTATAGTAGAAACAAGAAAAATATATTATTGCGGGTAAAACAGACCCGCAAGTATTTTCAGTGTGTCGTAATAAATTTCGCATTTAGGCCATGTTGCAGCGCTTGAAGTACGCTGCGAATAAATCTGGAACGTAATTCCTAAGAAGCTGGTTCATGTCTGAGAAAATTAAACTTCTTTTAATCATATAGATTTGGTTTTCGTTGAATAAATAGGATACTGGATTCGGAAACAATGAAAAAATTTAAACTTGTGTGGCTGAAAAGCAATGTGAGAAATAATTTTAACTAAATGTAGAAAAAAATATACAAAACATCTTCATGAACTTGAAATAATCTAGTGATTCCAATTAATATGTTCTGGTTGTTCAAGGTGTCTTGTTGGAGTAACACCTTTATCGACCACTATGAGGAATGGAGTTGTAAGGTACTCTTGTAACCTGTGGTATTGAAATTTAAATATACAAATATTAGACTTTTTTGTGTACTAGAAGATACGCAATACAAAATTTAATTTTCTCAACTGGTGCTATATATCATATACTCGTAGAGTTATTTACAAGTTTAATATGTCATTTTGTGATATTGACAGATATTTGAGACACGACATTTCATTTAACGATCAAATAATTTCATCTCAGGAATTATAACATGGAATAAAGAGAATTAAATTGCACGCAAAACCCTACACAAATATCACAGAAACATTTGACACACGATCATTTAAAAAAAGTGTATGACAGTAATTGTTTATGAAGTGGCATTTTCTATATGATCCACGAGCAAAGCATCAAAACGCAGAATGACAGTAAAAACTATTTATTTTGTATTACTCAATATCTACTTTGTGTAATACAAAAAAGGTAAGCGGGAGAAAGACTTCTAATAAAGTTGAAAATAATGAAAAATAATATAATTTTTGGATTCCTCGATTACGATAGATACACAACACCTCTCTAATCCAGTCTTCCATTCAATTAACCCCATACATCTATCTTCTTTTTAGTGTGCCTTATCTTCTAAGCACGTTGGAGATCACATTTGCCCATCTGATTTTTATCTATTGTCGGTCTAAACAATTCAGTAGATGTCATATTTGTCCACTGTCGTAAGTTTTTCAACCGGGACTTGAGGCGCCTTTCTGGTCCTCGCCTATCGATCATTTTCCCTTCAATTATAAGTTATAGGAGCTCATACTTTTGGCTTCTCATAATATAGCCAAAGTAAGTGCTTTTTCTTTCTTTGACAGCTGGAATCAAGACTCGTTCTTTTCCCATCCGATCAAGAATTTTCACGTTGGTGATATGCGCTCTCCAAAGAACATGGCGATAGCACCACATCTCGAATGACTCCATTCTTTGTTGTGTTGTCTCTGTCTCAGCTTCTATACCGTATAACATGACCGAGAACGCATAGCATCTTAGCACTCTTGTTTTTAAATTTAGTTGGCAGTTACAGAGTATGCTGAGCATTTTATTAAAAGAGCTTCGTGCTTTTTCAATTCTTAAACGTACTCGTATTTCAATAGAGTGGTCCCAATCTTCATTAATTACGCTTCCTAAGTATGTTATTTTTGTTACCTTTCCAAGTGTTTGTTGATTTACTCTAATATTGATGTTTGTATTAGGATTCTTCCTGACAATTGTTTTTATTTTGTTCGTATTCAGTTTCACTCCATATTCCTTACACGCATCAACAATTCCGTTCATTCCGCTAGAATGACAGTATCATAAGCGTAGCGGAGGTTATTTACACACACACACACACACCATTAATTGTAATTACATCCTTTTTATCAAAAAGTACTTTATTGAAGATTTCCTCCGAATAGATCGTGAATAACAGGGGTGACTAAATACAACCCTGACGTACGCCCATCTCTATTTTTATTTCTTTGGACATGCGATTCTTAACTTTTATTTTGACAGTCTGGTTTCAGTATAAACTTGATATTATTTGCAAGTCTTTGTCTTCAGTGTTACACGATTGCAGTATTTCCATCATTTTCTCATGATTTACCATATCAAAGGCTTTTTAGAAATCTATGAAGCATAAATAAATATCAGAGTTGATATGATGTGGTTCATTAGATCTATATTCCGATATCCCTCGCACTTTCTAGCGTTATTCTTTTTTTGGTAATGGTATAAAAATTGATATCAACCAATCATCAGGTACAGAACCTGTGTTGTATACGCTGTTGAAGAGGTTCTGTATAATGTTCATATGTTTTTCAAGAAATATTTTAATGATTTCTGTAGGTATATTATCTTCTTCTACTGCCTTTTTGTTTTTAAGCTAGTTTGCTGTTGCTAATATTTCGTTTTTATTAATGGGGGGGGGGGGGGGGGGGCGTTGTATTAAGCTTATTTGTCTTATGTTGTCTAGTTCGGTCCCCATACATGTCCTCTATATATTCTTTCTTGTATGTTCAGTAGTAGTTTACCTTCTTTATCTTCTATTACTTGCGGTTGCCTTTGTAACTTGAGTCCAGTAGCTTCTTTGACTTTCCTATGAAAATTAAATGTGTCGTATTTCTTTTCTAATGCTTCTGTTTCTGTGCATTTTTCATTTAACCATATGTCTTTATCTTTCTTTTTATTACGTTGTGCGTTTCTTTGTATTTTATATTATTATTGTTCTTTTACTTTCTTCTTACTTTCATCTTATCCAATATTTCCTCCGTCATCCATGATTATTTCTTTCTGATTGTACCTTGTTTGAGGTGCTTTTCCATTACCTTTTCCAGCGTTTCTCGGAAGTGGTGCCATTTTTCATCAGGTGGCTGATGAGTTCCCAACTTTTATTGTATCCAGACTTCTACCAATCTCCTCATGAACCCTTTTCTTTTTGACTTCTTTTTAGAGTTTGTTGATGTTAATAGTTGTTGTTGTTTGTTCATGTTTTAACTTTTTTAGTCTAATCTTAATAGTTGTAAGCAGCAAATTATGGTCTGTAGGTATATCTGCTCCAGGATAGATTTTGGTAGATTTGGCTATATTTCGTTGTCTTCTATTGGTGGTTATATAGTCTATTTTCGGATGACTTTGTTATATTTTCCATCTATATCTATACTATAAATAATTATGCATACATTTATTTACTACTTCAAAAAAAAAAACGAAAAATTTACATGATCCTTTTAAAATCATTCACTGACATTCATTGCTTTCAACTTTCTCCTGAAGCAATATGAATCAAATACTTTTATTTCTACTTAAAATATTATATGTGTACCAAATTTTAAATTGATAATTCATTTCGTTCGAGAGTTATCGTACCAATAGACGGGCAGATCGACAGAACGATGAACACGGGAAATGAATACGACATTAGGGAAGTAAAAAGAGAAAAGTAAATGAAAATGTTTCGTTTCATTTTTGCAACAGCAATTATTAGCTTTGGGTTGCAAATGACAAAACTTCATAATTTTCATTTCAATATTTATCCAAATAAGCAAATATTATACAAAAAATTGTTCCTACTTTCAGACTGATCATACGATAATTAGCGCAGATAATACCGCAGAAGTTTAATAACCTCAACATACTTAAATGACGGTGCCAAAAAAAAAGATAGCTAATGCTACGGAGAGGTAAACACATGAAACAAAATGTCGCCGCAAACGAAGCTGACTATCGCAATATCGTTAAATATGCCTCGTCGAGGTTTTCAAAGGTACTACTGAAGTAGAAATTGTAGTATATCACAGAAACTGTAGCTAACGCCATACGTTCTATGTTAGAGTCGTATTTTCTGTGCTAGTTACAACCGGATGGTTAAAATATGCCTCGTCGAGTTTCTAAGAGATGCTTCTCCAGTAGAAGTTGTTAATAGGAAAAAATACACGCGATGTAGCTAAAACACTCGACGAGATACATTTTAACAATCCAGTGGTAACACAGAAAATACGGCGATAACTATATTTTCTGTGATATAATACAACTTCTTCTTGCTTGAGATCTCTGAAAACGTCGACGAACAATATTTTTAAGATTCGTTGGTAGCCAGCAGGCTTCGATTTGCCTATATATTGCATAAAACACTAGATTATAGAGTTATCTGGTTAGGGAGAGAGAATAGCGCCATGCCTTGTTCATTCTAAAAGATAATGCGATACCTGCCGTTGGTAATGGTCAAAAGGCGGTTTTGCTTAGAGGTCCTTATTTCGTGACGTATTATATTATTTATACATGAATAATTCATGGTTATATCTATAAATTTTAAGTTTTTAATTTGGTATAAATTAACTGAAAAAACATAGAAAAAGAAAAATAAAATTATTATTTAAACAATAGAAGAAGATTTAGAACTACAAAAATGGTGCAAATTACAATAAACAGAAAATATATGCCAAATTAGAAAGAGACAACGATTATAAACCACACTAAAGTGTATAATTTAAGAGGTGATTAAAACTTTCTATCATGTTGATGCAGTATCTTCTAAATTTCTTTAAGAGATTAACTGAAAATTGATATGTTGAATATTGCCGGCCTCGGTAACGAGGTGGATATAGAGCCTGCTAAGTGTATCGATGGCCTGCTGAGTGCTGGACGTCCGAGATTTTAAAAATATCCAAATTCATAGCTAATATAGTTTGTGAAGCCAATAAAACCGAAGAAAAGATTGAAGGGGCATGTAATTCGAAGGGTTTGAAAAAAGTACTTTTGGAAATAATTTCCATAGCATAGTGATTTACAAATTGAATGGACGGTTAGAAATAAATAAAGAGCTACTATTATTTTTGCGAATAGAGCTATTTTGACCTTGATATCTGTACTACGAAGGATGCTTCAGAATCAACAGTCCCGGCTACGTCGTTAAATGCTGTTCAAATACGCACTACAGTTGCTGATGAAGATGCGTATAAAAGCGAATCTATAGATAAAAATATACTTCTTCTTGAATCATTGGATTTGTTACAGACAAATAATCCGGTATACTGCAATTTAATAATAGTATCATTCAATAAAATTCGTTTTGTTGACTACACAAACGTACATTATAGTTATGCATATTATCAGATATCCGATGATACAAAGAAATGCTAACAAAATTTTGCCACAACGTGACAGTTTAGAATTATTTTTAATATTCAAAGAGCAAAGATTGTGTTTTATAATAATTTTCATGAAAATGCAGTTAGTTTTTCTTGCAAAAGATGATATTAAAAAAAAAAAACAGAACGATATACAGATTTAATAGTATTGAATTATTTTTTTGCGCTTTTTAAGTTGGAACATAATTTGTACCGAGTTACTTACCAAATAAACTACTTCAGCAAAGTATAGTTTACATATGTAAAAGTACCTAAAAAGCTATTGTGAAAACCCACCTTAAAAATGCAATTAGCTCATTGTGTTGACAACACTTATTATTTAGCTGAAATGCAAAAATCAGAAAAATTGCAGGTAGCTAAACAATTGGTTCAAGTCAGAATATCCGCCTATTGGGAAATTCGATACTTAAATGATCACATACATCGTCCATAAAATATGAGAATGTTTTTGGCGCTGGTCATAGTCTACGAAATTATGAACATATTTCCAAGTATTTCCTTGTGTATAATACTGTAAGCAATATATACAAAAAGGTAATAAATAAATATCTTTTAGATCTATTTACGCATGTGCAAAGATATTCCCATAGTTTTTAACAATTTGAGATTGAGTATAGCCTGTCCCAAAATATAAGTTCCTGACTTTTGCAGTTTTAAGTGGGCAATATAAAAATTTTGACCTTTTGTTTACGATAGGTTGCAGAGGTGGACTTAAGAATTTTATTCGTTAATGCAAATAAATAAAATTATAAGTGTTTTTGGAGATGTTTATTTATAGACGCATGTAAAAACAAATGGATAAGAAGTAAAAATATATAGTTTGAATGAATGGGGCTTACAAGAGGGGACATACTGTATAAATAAATATATATTTTAACTTAAGCCTAATTCGGTTTCACTATCACAGAGGTTATTATCAGTGGTTTTATATTATTTACATAAATATATGAATCTTCAACTTTAACAACGTGCTGAATGAAATTCTTCCAGTTTTCACAAGGTATATCATTTATAACTTTTTTTACTAATTCAACCACTGACAGGCTTAAAGTAGGAGAAACATGATGTGCACTTATTTTTGATTAAACTTGATGCCAAATATGTTCAATTGGATTAAACACACAATAATACGGATGAAACCGCAAAACAGTGTGTCTCATTTTCTCAGCCATACTATCACAAACATATTTCTTTTTCAATTTATAGTCTTTCAAAACTTCCAAAAGATCACTTTTTTATAACTAAAGTCAAAATAAATGTCATTTTCTAACATATATTCCTGTATTTCCGATTTGGTGTTGGCTGCATTAGGAACCTTATTGAGTAGGCGACTATGGTAACCTGCATTGTCCATAACGTATAACACTCTGTTTGAGAACATTTGGTGGTGGAATTTTGAAACCAATTTTCAAAAAGTTTTACGGTCGTGACTTGGTGATTGTCCACACTAAAATCTTTTATATTTTTTGCAGATAATAGTAGACAATTTGAAACCCAGCCCTTTTCAGATCCAACGTGCAAAATTGTTATTCGTTTACCTTTATTTGAAGGTGCGTTAGTCTGACATTTTGTACTGCTGTCAGCCCACTCTTTTTGCACAGTGTCATGGGTATCGAACCATGTTTCGTCAAGGTAAATTTTTGGTCAATTCTCAGATCGCTACTTTTTAATTTCTTGTAAATAAGTATGTCGCAAGATTCGTAATCTTTGTGACTTCATCACTACTTGCCTTTTGTTGATTTTTCGGAACGTGAATCCCATTCTTAAGAGAATTCTGTGAAGGGTTGATCGGCCACAATGTATATTGGTTCCGTCTTGCACCAGTCTTAATTTTATTTTGTCTAGTGTCGGCACCAACTGCTCTTCATACATAGAATATATTTTTCTCCTGATGATGTCTTTTTCACAATCGTCTACATGGTGGATTTGAAAATCTTTCCGTTTTTTCCTGTTCCTGAGTGATGGTTTTCCTACAATACCCTTAACCATAGAAATTGAGGTTTTTGTTAATTCACTGATTTCTTGCAAAGCACTTTGTTTATTCAAATTTCTTTTTACCAAACTGTCGTAAACATTTTTCACTATTTGTTTAGCGTCAAGTGAAAAATATTTTCTCTTGCGTACGGAAAAATTGTTAAAAAGTCGCATGCTACTGTTCAGTACATTGTAAATAAATATAAATCAACGGGTTCCAAAAAATTCGACCATGCTCCGGTCGTCTCAAGAAACTGACTCCCCGTGAAGAAGCCAGTATTGTTAGACAAATAATTATAGATTTCAAGAAAAGTGCACCAAAATTAAAAGAAAAAGTACAGGAACAATTTTCGAAAAATGTTTGTTCACAAACAGTGAGAAATTGTTTACACAGGAGAGGCTATAAGGAGTGTGCAGCCAGGAAGAAGCCGTTAATTTCGGAAGCTAATCGTAAAAAGTGGGTAGCTTTTGATAGGGAATACGTTACTAAATCTCCTGAATTTTGGGAATTGGTAATCTTTAGTGATGAAACTAAAATTAACCTTTTTGTGTCACCAACTGCTCTTCATACATAGAATATATTTTTCTCCTGATGATGTCTTTTTCACAATCGTCTACATGGTGGATTTGAAAATCTTTCCGTTTTTTCCTGTTCCTGAGTGATGGTTTTCCTACAATACCCTTAACCATAGAAATTGAGGTTTTTGTTAATTCACTGATTTCTTGCAAAGCACTTTGTTTATTCAAATTTCTTTTTACCAAACTGTCGTAAACATTTTTCACTATTTGTTTAGCGTCAAGTGAAAAATATTTTCTCTTGCGATAGCCACTATTGCAATTTTCCCATGGACGCCACATTATTAAAATAGAACCGTTACGTTGTAAGTTGTAAGTCAAACTAAAAATAAAAATATTAAAAAGTATCTTTCGAATCTTAATGGGGACCTGTGGTTATTAGGCCTATATTATCAAATACTTAAGGGGCTCCAAACCGGGTTGCCAGGTCGTAAATATATAGGTAAAAATAGATCCAATATGATTGCAGGTGCAAGTGAGGGCAGTATACAAAGCAGGTAAAATAAAACTACCTTTATCGTAGTACCTGGCAACTATGCACAAAACCATAATAGGGTCGTTTATTGCCCAATTGAAAAAGCAAAAAGGTAGGATCTTATACCTCGGGATTTACCATAAATAAAGTTGTAGCTTAAAATGGTGGATAATGAAGAACTAGTCCATATGGTACTGATTAATACAGACTATCACAAAAATATTGCAAAAGCATTGCAGTCATATGAGGAACATTTTCCCTTAGACCAGTTTATCGTTAAACCTGCTGGTTGCTACTTTATTTCAACCCCTAAAAGAATATCGTCGTGCACATTTAATAAGATCCAATACAAACTATTAGAAAAATTGTCTATTAAGTATTAAAATAGAAATGTTATTCAAATAACCCAATGACAAAAGTTATATTCATATCATCTGTAACATATACATCCAAGCTTTATTACTTAAGATTATCCCGCAAAAGGAAGCCGCTAAGAGTGGCTTTTACTGTAAAATATTATAAACACATTGGTGAACTGATTTACCCAGCATTTCTTTTACACTTAGTTCCAAAGTCAGTACTGAAGTTGACTTTCTCACATTAAGAAACAAATTAATCCAGGTATTCCTGGTGTACTTTATGGAAGAAATGTAAGACATCATCAATTTTTAGATCTCAATAACTCCTAAAAAGACATGTAATACACCTAGCACTACAACTTATTGACTCGTTAATATTTGATTATAAATAATCAAAAATAAAGAAAAATATTTCATTTTTTATTTTTCAAAAATGGCTAAAAAGTATGTATAACACAATATATACGAAGAAATAGATCTAATCTCTTACTCAACTCAATAATTCGTTATATATTTGACCATAATTAATCGAAAATAAGGAAAAATAAAAGAATTTTAGATTTTTTTTGACTTCAAGAATTCTGAAAGGGACGTAAAATACGATATACAGTCAGTCCAAAAAGTCTCCATACACGACCTGCTTTTTATATATTTTTCTGTTATATTTAACTAATTAATTGAGAAAACATGTTTAAATTAATATTTGAAACTTAACCAACGAGGAATAATATTAAAAATCACTACGGAACATTTTATTTAGAAGTTACATCATTGTTTTAAAAATGTAAACAAAATTAATATCAGAAAAGCCTCCATTCCCAAGAACTGCATTAAAAAAGAACACGTTATAATCAGCCGCATTTTATCAAGCTAGCTATTGCTCGCTAAATTGTCACTTGTTACTAGTAATTTTGCAGTAGGTTTTCAAAGTAAAAAATGAGCTAGAGAAATTGTGAAAATCTATTTCAAGTTCGAAAGATCATAACTGATTTGTGGAAAGATGGAAAATCGTACAGAAATCGTACGGAAAAATTGTTAAAAAGTCGCATGCTACTGTTCAGTACATTGTAAATAAATATAAATCAACGGGTTCCAAAAAATTCGACCATGCTCCGGTCGTCTCAAGAAACTGACTCCCCGTGAAGAAGCCAGTATTGTTAGACAAATAATTATAGATTTCAAGAAAAGTGCACCAAAATTAAAAGAAAAAGTACAGGAACAATTTTCGAAAAATGTTTGTTCACAAACAGTGAGAAATTGTTTACACAGGAGAGGCTATAAGGAGTGTGCAGCCAGGAAGAAGCCGTTAATTTCGGAAGCTAATCGTAAAAAGTGGGTAGCTTTTGATAGGGAATACGTTACTAAATCTCCTGAATTTTGGGAATCGGTAATCTTTAGTGATGAAACTAAAATTAACCTTTTTGTGTCTGATGGCAGAATTAAAGTTTGGAGAAAGAAGAATACCACATTCGATATTAAAAACATTTGTTCCACGGTGAGACAAAGAGGTGGCATTATTCTGCTTTGGGGATGCATGTCCTCTGAAGAGGTTGGAAAATTACATTTTATTAATGGTACCATGCAGCATGTTTATCTAAACATTTTGAGAGACAATTTAAGAGAAAGTGTGCAAAAATTAGCACTCGAAAAAAGATACATTTTCCAACAGGACAATGATCCGAAACATGCCGCAAACTTGATGCGAGAATGGATGATCCATAATGTGCGACAGCAGCTTCATACACATCCACAATCACCCGATAATAACCCCATCGAGCATTTATGGGAGGAACTTAAACAGCGCGTTCGCAAACATAATGTTTCAAATAGAGAAGAATTAAGAAACAGAATATTGAACGAATGGTTGAACATGCCAGCAGAAGTTACTAGAAAGCTAGTTGCAAGCATGACAAAAAGTTACAGGAGATTATCAAGGCCAACGGCGGTCCCACTAAATATTAGTTTAAACGAAGTTGTTATTTTCCGTTAAACTCCGTAAAACTCTTGTTGGTAATTGTTAAGTGTATGGAGACCTTTTTGACATTAATTTCTATAACAAAGATGTAACTTCTAAATAAAATGTTCCGTAGTTGTTTTTAATACTAATCCTCGTTGGTTAAGTTTCAAATATTAATTTAAACATGTTTTCTCATAGTTCCAATTAATTATTTAAAAACAACAGAAAAATAGTGTAGAAAACAAGCGGTGTATGGAGACTTTTTGGACTGACTGTATACTAAGCAACCTGTCTACAGCTACTTCATCCTTTAAACCCTTTATGTCTTTGACTATATATAATTATGTTCCTATTCTCACAATAATATTGGGAATACACGAAATCGATATCACCCCAAAACTATAGGCTACATTGCTACTCCGAGAATTATATGTGTACCAAATTTTAAATCAATCTCGTTTCGTTTAAGAATTATCTCATCAACAGACCCTCAGATCAACAGTGTGACGAAATGACGAAAATAGAAGAATATGTTTTTCGTGGCCCAGACCCGAAATACTAAGTATAGAAGTGTTTCTACGAATTCCCTTTACCAAGAAAAATTAAAAATATTTACCGGATCAACAATTATCAGAAATGGTGCAAACAATTTTCGAAACACTAGCACATAAGCCATGCAATATCTTTATGTTTTAGTCGATTAAATTTGAAAGAGCTATTTTAAATAAACCTACCGGCTGGCATTGGTAACGGAATGCTTATTCATGCATGTCTATTACCGGACCGGATGACTGGCTTAGAATATCTGCATTTCCTCTATAATCGCTCACTTAGGTTATTGGAGGACGAGATTTGAAATGTTAGGTGTACAATGAAGTTTCTCCATGATCAAGTGCTCGCACATTTAGGAGCAAAATTCGCCGCTTTTGTAATATTAGGTTTCTCAATAGATGGATAAGTTAAACTGGCTTGACAAATAATACAGGGCATTTATATAAAGGAAGAACAACAGTAGAGCTTAACAGTAAGAGGGATATGTGTACATTTCGAAGTAATGAGTTTGTTTTAGCCATATGCACTGAATATTGGATTTGTACGCACCACAATACTACCAATTTTGAGCATTTACTACAGAACCCAACTAAGTGTAGTTTTAAGGCAGGTGTATATAATAACCTTTTCCTAAATGCTTTTTTAGGTTATATTTGTGACTTAATTTAGTGTAAACTATAATACAATAATAATGCCCTATGTAACAATACTTATTAAAATAAATCACTTTGCCAAATATAGCTAATATTGAATTTTAAACGAGTTAGAGTCCTTTAAAATTTATTTAATAAAATTTTTGCAACAATAATATTTTCCCGTTGTGCTATTGCTTAACAATCCCTTACCATTGTCAAGGTGTGATAGATATTTTAATTCCAATATACCTTTTACATAAATTTAAAATTTTGATGAAAACACATTTTTTTTTTGGAAGGTAAAAATTTACATTTTATTTTATATTACATATATTTACAGGTACCAATGTATGGTTGATTCTCAATATATTTAGAAACTTAGAGAAAATTTCCACAGGTAAGATTAAATAAACATTTTTCACCAGAATGCAATTCCTCCAATTTTTACCACTGGGGTTACATTAAAAGCTTACTATACAAGAGTGGATTTAAAAATCATGTAAAAAACAAGGTAAATATTTTTTTTTTCACCATAATCGCCATTCAGTTCACTGCATTTGGTCCAGCGAAACTCCAATTTTTTTATTCTCTTAAAAAAAATGTTTCGAACTGTGCACAATATTAGTTTAGAGTATATTGATGTTGGGAAACAAAAAAAAATCAATACTAGTCACTTAGGGCCAAATCTGGGGAAGAGAGTGATTGAGGAACTATTTTGAAGCTCAGGGCGTGCAATTTTGATATTACAAGGGCCAATGTGTGAGTAGGCGCATTGCCTTGGTAAAGAGGTATTTTTTGCTTGCTAATTTTGGTCACTTCTGCTCCAATTCACCATGCAAACAATCCAATAACGTTGCCTAATAAGAATCAGTCCCTGTTTTACTCTTTTTCAAATATTTAATCATTACACATTTTTACCTCCATCAACCCACTGTTTTGATTACCATCTTGTCTGCGAGGTGTAATGGTGGATCCACGTTTAGTCTACAATTACAAAACGATACCAGAAATCGTTTGGATTCAGCTGCGTTTTTTTCAAACACGATTTTGAAATGTCCTTCCTCGTGCGTTTTTGGGCTGTCGTCAACAAACGTGGCATCCATCGTGCACTCAGGTTTTTCATTTTTAGAACTTTATGCAAGACATTCTGTACCCATTCAAATGAGATGCCTACCATCTCAACAATCTTACACAGCTTACTGCGATGATCTTTTATCACGATACCAGGAATTTTATGGACCATCTCTTCAAAAGAAAATTCAATCGGTCGTACTAAACGTACGGCATCTGTAGTGTTCGTACGGCCACGTTTAAATTCATTTATCCAATAAGAAATGGTCTTGTGTGCTGGTGCAGATTCCCAAGACAAGTCTATAAATTAAATTTTTATCTGGACCGCAGTCCACTTTTTTAAATAAAAATGTTTTATCATTGCAAGATATTTGGCTTTATCCATTTCTACGAAACGTGTAACAGCGATCACTTACAATAGCAGCTAATAAAGAACTGTGCGTCGCATCTGTTTGAAACTATGAAGACAATAATTACAAGAAGCACGCGTATCAACAGTCATGCGGCTTCCATTTCTTAGAAATTTACCAGACTTATCAATTCATCCTCCTATATCAAAAACACGGCAGAGACAGTTTGAAAATATCATACCACATTATCCACATTTTGTGAGTCTTGCATACACTAAGCAAGCATTTATATAGAATAAGGTGGTGAAAATATCGAAATCAATACATTTTAACGCTACTTTTCGCAAAGAAATCAGTTTATTTACTGAATATTTTAACCTATTTAAATGTCTCAACTTAAAAACAATTTACTAACGTCTGATTTTTAACTGTTAATTTACTATTATTATGCTCAAAATCTCTTCGAGGTAATTAATTAGTAACATAAGTCATGGTAAATATAAACGTTAGTTAGCCTAAATAAACAACATTCAATTGTTGACAATTAGTATTCTTGACATTAAATTAATACCGTCTAATACAGTAAGTGGAGTATTCTAAATTCACAAATTCTTGCCAGTCTAATTTAAATAGTTCTTCAATTGAATAATAGAGAATTCAGAGACTGAATATTCTCTCGGAGGTAACATTAAACTAAATAATTACCTCAAAGTTTAACTAAGATTTCTACTGTAATAAGTAAGAGAATTACATATGTAAAACGAACGGCCGATTTTCAACTTAGCTCTTGGCATAAATTATACTATATGACACTGTTACTTCCTTTCCTTAATTGAATGGGTATATTATATATATATATATATATATATATATATATATATATATATATATATATATATATATATATATATATATATATATATTAACAACTACAATTTTTTTTTCCACTTTTATGGAAACACGAGTATACTGGAAATTGATGTTTTATTGTCAGTATGGTAATAAAAAAAAATATATGAACTTTATTATTGATATAATGGGTATCGCAAATAATAATTTATGTTGTATATTCATGAAAGTTATTTGTCCTATTTTTACCTCATGGATAGAGAAGTAATAATAATCTGTTATTATTAGCGAACGATAAATACCATTTAAAAACAAGAAAAATTAGTTCTACTAATAATTATATTTAGTATACTCTGAAACCATTTAATTGAGAGAGGCATAAAAATTAATGAATGATATAATTGCCATTATTTTTCGGCTTCTTTCTCCAGTTCTGTTAGGTTTCTAAGTTATGCACTCTTGAAATATTATAACAGTATTTTTAACAAGAAAACGTTGTTCTTGAGATTAGACTGTGTCACATTAGAGTAGTCTTTCGACGTTTCACTTACGATGTGCATGGTGTTTTAATCACGAAGAATGATTCCCTGAAGATGTCTCATGCGCGTAGGCGAAACGTCGAGAAGTCACTTCAATTTGACACAGTCTCAAAAACCACAATTTCATAATTTCTTTCTCATTCTTTAGAGTAATTTATTCCATATTTATTCGGATATTGTAGTTTTAAAGAAGACAGTTGGCAGCATCTCGAAATAGGCAAAAACGAAGATTTTTATTTTAAAAGCAATCAACGTACGAAACACTAATTGCGCAAGTCCAACTTGCACCTGACCGGCTATATAACCACTGGATCGTCTTTTAAAATCTACAGAAACTGGCTAGTTTTAATCTCTTATCAAAAATATTGCGGGGTATAGATATATATATATATATATATATATATATATATATATATATATATATATATATATATATATATATATATATATATATATATATGTATATATACACGGTGTATATATATATATATATATATATATATATATATATATATATATATATATATATATATATATATATGTATGTATATATACATACAGGGTGCCTCTGTTAATACCACAGATTCCTGTTAGGGGTATCCAAATTATTCTCATCGGGAAAAAGACCTGCACAAGTTGGAACAACTTGTTCTTGGAGTAATTGTAAATACTGCTGTCCTGTAAGATTTCCATCGATAAAAAAGAGACCAATGATATGATGTCCACAAATCCCTGTCCATACGTTTATCTTTTGTAGTCTTTGAGAATGACTGTCAATTATCCAGTGGAAATTCTCAGTAGACCAGTACCGGCAGTTATGACCGTTAAGACAAAATGTGGCCTCGTCAGAAAAAACAATAATATGAATTAGGTTAGGATCACTATTGATTCTATCCATTATAACCACGCAAAATTCAACGCGTCTATCGTAGTCATCTTGAGATAATTCTTACAATAGAATGGGTTTGTATGGATGCAATTTTTCTTCATTCAGTATACGACTTAAGGTACCTTTACTTATGTTGTGGTCTAGATAAAGCTGACGAGTGGCTGTATGAGGATTTTCTGTAATTTCCAATAAAACATCTAACTTTTTATCATCGCTTGTTTTAACTTTTGGAGGTTCAGATTTAGAAAGATCCTTAACATGACTTGAGGACGGAGCACCTCCTCACTATGAAATCAATGTTCGTAGATATTTGGATGCGATTTTTTCTAATCGATGGATAGACGGAAGAGGTGCTGTAGAGTGGCCTGTAAAGACTCCCGATCTGACGCCACTCGATTTTTTTTATGGGGTCATTTGAAAATCAAAGTTTACCTAAGTCGACCTGAAACTGTAGAAGATCTACAACAAAGAATTCAATATTAAATAGCACAGATCACCCCGGATTCTCTGCAAAATTCTATTCAGGCTGTTTATAACTGATTGGGTCATTGCTTCGCTATTAACGGTAGATATTTTGAGCAATTTTTACCTTAAAAACAAACCTAGAGTATTTATTAATAGTTCTTTGTCTTTTTTAGTGTTCCGTATGGAACACTTATAAGATCGCTTCGGTATCTGTCTGTCTGTCACACTCGATTTTCTCCGAAACTATTTGAAGTAGAAAGTTGAAATTTGGTACTAATATAGAAATTGATGAAGTTAAATTTTGACTTAAGGGGTTATATAATGTCTTACATGAGCACACTTTTCTTTGTATTATTTTGAAAAAATTGCAAAATATCGCTGTCCCCCCTCTATCTCGAAAAGTTCTAGAATATTCTCCACGGAGTATAGATTGAACGAAAATTATCACGAGTGCATTACCTTTAATAATTTATCTAGTATATAAAAAAAAAAAAAATGTCAAGATCATCAGTTTTCAGTAAAGATCGGAAAGACACTTTGTTGTCATTTGGGGTGTGTTTTGTGAAGTCACTAATCATTTTATACCTCATTAACAAAAAATTCATAAGCAATCAACGTACGGAACACTAATTGCGCAAATTCAACTTGCACTTGACCGGTTATTTTTATTTTAAATTTCAAAGGACGATAATTCCAAAACAGTTCAATTTAGACATATTTATTTATTTATTATCAACAGTAACACCATTTCTACAAAAAACATCGACAATATGCAAGAAAAAAAAACAATGTGAATGAACAATATAATTAAAGCTAAATCTAAAACTAAAACTAATAGGTCAGAATGCAGGGTATTACAATCTAAATTAATCCCTTTAAAGGTAAACAGTACTTGACATATAATACCAATGGGAAACTACCTGAAAATTAACGAAACTCTATAGCGAGGTCAGTTGCTTGACCATATTTTTGAATCGGTGTACTGGGCCATCAATTGGCTAATTGTATTTATCAAAATTACGCTGCGTTCTAAAGATTGGACTATGCAAGCCATAGTTTCTGGTGACATTAGCTGGGTAAAATAACGACCTGGCGCGGGTACGATGTACGGTATGAAAAGATAATTTACTAAGTAAGTACTCACAGTCAATATACCCATTTAATAGCTTAAATAAGAAATGTAGATCAGCTTGCATTCGCCTGTCCTGAAGACTGCACATATTTAAAAATCTTTGTACCAGGTCATAGTTGGTATCTCCCTCAGTTAAAGGAATTTTCAGTTTAAAAGAACAGATACTTAAGAATTTTTTTTGGACACTCTCCAGCTGATTAATATGGACATTATAAAAAGGAGACCACATCGGGCTTGCATACTCCAAAATCGGTCGAACGTACGAGCAATATAATAATTTAAACACATTACAAGAAAAATCGGCACTAAATCTATCAATAAAACCCAAACACCTACCGGCTCGCTGCACCACACTCATTTGATGGCCGATGAAAGATAAAGAACAATCACACATCACACCAAGATCCCTAATCTCATGTACCCGTTTTAAAATGGTTGTATTTATATTATAGTCAAATTGCATAGGACTTTTTAATCTGAAAAATGATATAAAGGAGCATTTATCAGTATTCAGACTTAAGCCGTTTAAAGTTGCCCAATGGAAAAATATGTCAACATCCGCTTGCAAAACAAGACTGTCGTCAGGACTAGAAATAATTTTGAATAATTTCAGATCATCGGCAAACATGAGAAAAGAAGTATTGGTCAGGAAATCCCTCAAGTCATTTACAAATAAGAGAAACAATAGGGAGCCGCAGTGAGAGCCCTGGGGAACGCCCGAGGGCACTATACTTAGGTTAGAGATATAATTATTTATTCTTACACTTTGCTGACGGCCCATTAAAAAACTCGCCAGCCACCGAAGAATGTGAATGCCGAACCCAAGCTCAACAATAACCGATGGTTCACTTTGTTGAACGCCTTAGAGAAGTCAGTACATATGGTATCAACCTGACATCCCTTCTCAAATGCGCCCGACAGGTAATCCTCATATGTCAGAAGATTAGATACACAGGAACGAGAACGCTGAAAGCCATACTGTTCATCCATGATGAACATATGATATGTTAGACAAATAATATCTGGAATTTTTAGTAGCACTCAAAATGGAAATAATATACTGGACTTTCCCTTTAAAAAAAATCAAGATGGCGTAATTTCTTTCAACTGACAGTTCAAAAACATTTTATTTTCAACGTCAGCATGTGTGCCGTATAACACCCTATAACTTTTATTTAAACATTTTTTTTATACACTGACTAATAAATGCTGTGGAATCATTATTCCACATGTATGGGGCACACTGTATCTATAGTGTTGTGCGACTTTATTCTACAATTACTTTTATGGAAAGTGTTCAATCCATGTAGCCTTCTTAATTCCTCCAAAAGCAGTGCATGCTAGGAATACACGAAACGCTAATACATCACACCCGTATGAAGTTTAGCTTGTCACCCCAAGGGAAACTCTTTTCAAGCAATTTTTATATGGAGTATCTCATTGCCCAGGACTTTTTCTTTCACCGAAACAATTTTACAGCGATTTAAGACCAACATTGTTAACATTTTGGCCGTTTGTATTTTTCCGTTTAATTATAATATTATGTAGTTAAAAATAGTATATTGGGAATGTCCCTCTGTGCAAATGACTGCTTGTTTTGTTAAAAAAAAACCACTTTGGTGGGTCAATCATTTTTCTTTATTCTCATGCCTTCTTTCTTTTTTTTTGTTTTTTCAGTCATATGAATGTACTTAAAAAAGTAATTTTTTCATTTAACAGTATAAAGAAAAAGGAAAATTTTGTCTTTCCAGATGTCCCGAAGGAGAAATAAATATAATTTCAAAAGCTCGACTAACAAAAAAGGTTGTTTTAGTACCCAAGGCCATAAATATTTAAATATAGACTGCAGCCCCACTAAATTGAGAATTGTAACATTCATTTTTTCCTAGATTTTAAGACCATGTAATGTTACTGATTTTTCACTTCAAATTGTACTTATTTTCATTTTTGTATCGAACGGTATATTAAACAGAGATTCCAAGACGTCCGGTATATAGTGTGTTGTGCGGGTTCCTGACCGAATCTACCGCTACGCCGCGATTGGTGAAATGTTTGTATCCGGTTTTGGGTGCGGCGTCGCGATATAGCAGGCAAAAGTCGCACGGTTTATTTAAGGCTCCGCAGAGCTCGAATCTAGGCTGTCTTCCATCTAGCCGCAGCCAGGCTGTTTTCCACCTAGCCGCAGCCAGGCAGTACCGTCTAGCCGAGAGGCTATTTTCCATCCAGCCGAAGTAGGCTAATTTTCATCAGAGCCGCTAAGTAAAAGCACCAGTGTCTTAACTAAAAAGCCGTAGTGGGCTTTCTAAGTGTTTGCTAAGAAAAAGTGTGAAATCGGGCGTAGTCCATCAAAACAGGAATAAGAACAGTAAGTCAACAAAACTTCCTTCAATAGACTTATCCCGGAGTAGTGCCTTAACTACAATCTAAAACAGACTAAAAAGTGAAGTGTAAAGCACGACTTTTCGTCTTCGGGGGTTATAATAGTTTAAAATTTAAATGTAACAACTACTAGATAGGCTAGAATTTTTTTGGTAAAACTGCAAACGTTAGAACTTTTTAATTAAAAAAAAAATACATGAATAAATTCTCTTTTTTTGTTGATTAAAGCTAGTGTCTCACTGAATACCTATCCTACTTTTCAGGGCAAGAACGGCTGTACCAAACTGATTTTTTTTGTTTACCAACAATACTTTCCTTCAGCATTTTTTCCATTTTTTTAGCTGAAGTTAGATCCTTTCTATTTTAAAATGGATGGTGCCCAAAAATTTGGTACAGCTAAAGCCTTTTAAAAAAATAGAAATTAATTCCAAAAAGACGTAAGAAAATTATCTCTTACCCATATCTCTCTACCAAGGAAAACTGAGCTAGTGTGTGTTTAATTTCTTTAGTTCTTTTAAAATCAGGGTTCACTCAATTCAGTATCAGAAATTAAAGCGGGTAAGTTCAAAGGTTACAAAATTGCGCTAAAGCGTGGGACAAACAACTTCTCACAGGGTACAAAAAAAAAGATGCCTCAAACTGAGAACACTTTTTCACACGTTACAAAATGACGCAGTGTACGTGGGGCGCAATTAAACACTTTTTAATAAGCTACAAAATAGCGCTGTCAACGCGGGGCTTTTGGAATTTTATTTTTTAAAAAAGGGTTCAGTGTACTAGCTTTCGAACAAAATAAAAGCTCTAACTTTGCAGATATTTTTATTTCATAATATTTATTAAACGAAACTACACTATAGCAGTAAGACAAAAGCAGGAAATTTGTAGAATTTTTTATTTCAATTTATCTGATGGTGATATTTGAATTTTGTTGTTGACTCTAAGATAAGAGATCCCTGCTTTTTTCTTAAAAGCTAGCTTTATAGTTCAGATTAGCAGATGTGTTGGTCGACTTTAATTTTTGCACTGTTTATTTTGCGGTTAACCGAACAAAAAACTGTTTTTTTTCTCACCGATGTTTTGCATGAATATTATAAATACTTTGCTGATACGAAACGATATTTGGAGATTTTTTTTGTTGGAAATTCTTAACATATTTGGTAAAAGAATTTTAATAGACGATAATACTTAGAAATTTTTTTTGAAATTGTTGAAGATTTTTTTTTTAAATGATTGGTAAAGAAGTTTACATATTTTAGTTGTTTTTACATGATTTTATTTAGACTATTGGGAGCACAGGAGAAATATTTTTACGATTTTTTAAACAATTCTTTTAAATTTTATACATTTATCATGGAAGCCTTCGATTTTAAAGTCAATCACCTACTGGAATATGAGTTAGACTATGAACTGAAAATCCGTCGTATTTTCTCAGAACGTCCGGTCGCGGATAAAAGAAAGATTCTAACGAGGATCTTAAGTAAAGAAATAATCCAATAAATCAGATTGGACTAAATAGTTACAAAAAGTTTCTGATTTTTTTAAGTCTAATAAAAATTCTCCTCAAGTTAAAACTCCTGCTTCTCCAAATGGTCACATGTCTCCTTTATTCGTGCATAAATATTTAGATAATAGACCGCATATCGAGATAAATCTATTAGGTGCCCATTTCTCGGCTTTACTTGACTCTGGTGCAAATGCCTCCGTTATAGGTCAGAATGGTATTAAAATTTTAAGTCGTTTAAGTATAAAAAATATGCCATGTCAAAAATAGAAGTGTTACCACTGCAGATAGCAGCCGTCTAAAAGTTTTAGGTACGGTTGAGTTGCCGCTAGTCTGCAATGGTCATTGTGTTAGTAATCCCAGCTCTAGTAGTACCTTCTCTATCACATACTTTGGTTTTAGGATGTGATTTTGCACAAAAATTCGGAATTTTTGTAAATTTTAAAGATAATTCGTGGTATCCACAGTCCCTTGAAGTCAGTTCTTATACAAGTTTTAAAGATTGTTATTCAGAAAGTTCATTAGAAAACCTTTTCTCGAGTCTATGTACCCTAGATGATCTCTCGCGGACGGAACGCTTAAAAGCAGAAAAAGTAATAAGCTCTTTCAATGAAATAAGTAGTAAAGATAGGTTAGGCCGAACGAATAAAATCAACATGTCTATAGATACGGCTGATGCCAATCCTGTAAAGACAAGGCCCATCGCCATGTCTCCGAACATGTCAAAAGTATTGAATAAGGAGTTAGACGAAATGTTGAAACTCGGAGTGAAATCGTCTATGCTTTGACGGAAGAAAGCTCAACGAGGTCAGCAAATTTGATAACTATCCATTACCGAACATCGACAGAATTTTGTAAGGAGTTAGACGAAATGTTGAAACTCGGAGTGATATCGTCTATGCTTTGACGGTAGAAAGCTCAACGAGGTCAGCAAATTTGATAACTATCCATTACCGAACATCGACAGAATTTTGACATCACTCAGGAATGCTAAGTATGTACCCTCGATAGACCTTAGAAAGGCTTTCTGGCAAATTCCTTTAGACAAATCCTCTAAGGAAAAGACCGCTTTTGCAGTAGTAGGCCGAGGTCTATTTCAGTTCGTCACTATGCCGTTTGGTCTAAAGAACGCTGCTCAAACTCAGCAACGTTTAGTGGACGCTATATTTGGTCCGAAATATGAGCCACATATTTTTACCTATCTCGATGATATTTTAGTAACATCGGAAGACTTCGAATCGCATATTCGCTTACTTAAGGAAGTAAAAAGATAAATTGAAAGAGGCCGGACTGACGATAAATTTGAGCAAAAGTTTTTAGGCTATATTGTAGGCTCAAATTCCTTGCGTACCGATCCGGATAAAGTAGCAAGCATGGTTAACTATGCGAGACCTACTAATACTACAGAAGTTAAGCGATTCGTAGGAATGTGTTCATGGTACAGACGTTTTATTGAGAATTTTTCTACCTTGTTGTCGCCTATTAATGATCTTTTGAAAGGACGAAAAAAAGGACAATCTATAGATTGGACAAACGCAGCAGAAAGATCTTTTATAAAGATTAAAGAGCTATTGGTTTCAGCTCCAATTTTATCCCAACCAGATTTTTCCCAACAGTTTTATATTTCTAGTGATGCTTCTAATACCGGTTTAGGGGGCGTCCTAACACAGAAAATCAATGGTGAGGAAAGAGTGATAGCGTATGCCAGTAGAACTTTGTCAAGGCTGAACGTAACTATTCGGTTGTTGAAAAAGAATGTTTAGCAGTACTCTTTAACATAGAAAAGTTTCGACCTTACATAGAAGGTGTTCCTTTCACGGTCATAACAGATCATTACAGTTTATTGTGGCTTAATTCAATTAAAAACCCTAGTGGCAAACTAGCGCGTTGGGCGATTAGGCTGAGACAACATGCGTTTGAAATGCGTTTTGATATCTTAAAGTTTGTGAGGACCTGTGAAATATGTGGAGCGCAGAAATCTCCAAATACACTACCTATGGGACTGATGGGAAAAGAGGAAAACGGTCAATTACCCTTTTCAAGTCATAGCAGCTGATCTAGTAGGCCCATTCCCACGTTCAAAAAGGGGAAATAAATGGCTTCTCGTGGTTTCTTGCTGGTTTACAAAGTATACCGTGTTATTTCCTTTGAAAAGCTCTAAAGCCGAATGCTTTTTGAAAATTTTAGAAAATGATATTTTTCTAATCCACGGAGTTTCATCGCTTTCGAGATGCGATAACGGTACTCAGTTTACTTCCGAGTGTTTTAAGAGCTTAAGTGGGACATATAGTTTTAACATCCGTTTTAATCCCGTGTACACCGCAAGACACGAAGTAACAGGGTTTACACCGTCTTTCTTAGTTTACGGCAGACAGATACCTCTATCTGGATCGTATTATAAAAATTTAGATTTGGATGTCAATGTTGACAGCGAAATAATTCCGGGTAACAGGGGTGAGTACGC
The DNA here is from genome assembly GCA_019049505.1 of Pachyrhynchus sulphureomaculatus. Taxonomy (NCBI): domain Eukaryota; kingdom Metazoa; phylum Arthropoda; class Insecta; order Coleoptera; family Curculionidae; genus Pachyrhynchus; species Pachyrhynchus sulphureomaculatus. The sequence goes on along the minus strand of CM032446.1, from coordinate 146,982,081 downwards.
CGAAAATTTAAAGGGTTTAAAAGATATTTTCACCGACGTGCGTAGTAGGATACATAAGGCTTATGAACGGAACAGTAAGTCTTACAACCTTAGGAAAAGGGATTTTGCCTTTAATATAGGTGATCACGTTTGGCGAAAAAATAAAATTCTTTCCAGTGCAGCAGATAAATTCACATCTAAGTTGGTACCTAAGTATGTGCATTGCGTGATTAGAGAAAAGATTTCAGATTTAGTTTATGGTTTTAGTTAATTTAGATGGGACTAAAATAGGACGATGGCATATTAAAGACTTAAAACCATTCAACGGACCTAGCCCTAGTGAAAGTTTGTCAGAAGAAGAATAATTTATATTTACATTATCTTAATTGCTTTAATTTATTTTTTTGATGTTGCTCTGTAGAGGTGACGACCTCGTTTTTTTTTGACTGTTATAAAAGTTGAGCTGAGGATAGCTTACTTTTATAGTTTTTGCTAAGGTTTTGGGTACTGATCATATCCAAACTTAGGTTGATTGTAGTTGATGTTTAGCATCGACTCAGCTGTTGCGAGCTTGCGAAAGAGTCACTCTCAGGATATATCATAAGACTGGTATGTCGGTGGTCGCGGGATTTGATTTGCTTATGACCCCAAATAATATCCAGTTCTTGACACTTGGAAGCGAAATTTTGATTAGAGGCAATCCAAGGTGATCTTGAGTTAGGACAAGCGCAAGATGTAGCTCGTGTAGTATGATGTTGAGTCAAAAATTTTTTTTTATGAGCAATTTCAAAGTTTGTTACCCGAGTGGGTGTATTTTTATTACCTTAGTGGTATATGTTGGGTGCAATTAAGAGTAAATTGATTTTGGTTTATCCAGTAAGTCTAAGACTTGGATTATTTTGATTTAGATCTTCTTCTGAATTGACAAACTGAGGGTATTTTCTATTTTTTTTTTCAGAGCCGTTTAAACGTTACCTTTGAGTCACTAATTTTTTTAAATTTTTTTTTTTGCATGGACTCATAGGCGTATGTTGAGTTTTTTCGGTATACTATCAGATTGATAGAAAATTGAAGTTCTGCAGGAGAACTAAAGGCTGATCATTTACAAGAGATGAGAGCAGACTAAGACAGTCGTTTCACAAAGAAATGATCAAAATCTGATACCGAGATGAGAACCTTGTCAAGAGAGGCTAAGCGCAGTGAAGGAAGATTCCTAACCGAATTTTTAGATTTCCAAGAGGTAATCTAGGAGTTTGGGCTGACAGAAAACGGTTATGCCTGATACCTGTAGCAGTTTCTTCTAGAGGCTATTGTCTAGGGAGACGATTAACACCATGATCGAATATTTTAGCTGTCAATGATGTTTTCTTCTTGTTTCTGATTAAGCTGGAAAAGCTCTTGTCGTCTTCAAGAGTTTTGTTGCGTTGCCACCAAAAATTTGAGAAATTTTTGCTTCATGTAGCTTTTTAAGCTCATTTTCGTTTTTTTAAAATTTCGTTAGAAGCTTGGTTAAGTCAACCTTGTAAACCTTTTAGGTTGTATCCCATGAGTTATCTGTTTTTACAGGCTGTGATGCACCGGGTGCTAACAGATGCCGTTACGACGTTTGGCAGGGAGTTAGTCTTCCTGAGGAACAGACTGAT
>CM032446.1:146802959-146975459 GCA_019049505.1 Pachyrhynchus sulphureomaculatus | reverse complement strand
TAATAAATTTAACTTTCTTGATTTGACAAGGAGATAACTGAAAGAATTTCTATAAGTTTGTCCTGTGAGTTTTTTATTAATAAATTAAGAAGAGATACTCAATAGTTTTCGACCTAAAAACTATATTAGGGTCATTTGTGCCTCTGTTCGACTTTTGAAGAGCCAGTTAAACCTGAACATAATTTAAAAACCAATTTTATTTAGCTAACCTAAACTTATAGGTTGATTATTATTTTCCTGAATAAAACTTTAACGAAAATTTTCGCTTGCTACTCAAGACATTATTAACTGTCATTATTTAATTATAAACGGATCAAGTATTGGCTTTTGATACGTTTGAGAATTTTTATAATAAATAATATATTTTTTTTAAATTTCGTATTTTCCCGCTTAAGTTCTATTAACCATTAGCAAATGCACGATTTAGAAGATGAGAAAACGTTAATAATATTGTAATAAAAATAATTTAAAAAAATATTTTGATTTTATTTATGATAGGACGACCCTGCCGTTCGAAAAGGTGATCGCGCGTGTCTGAAGCCTGCAGTAAAAATTCCAGTAAAGAATTAACTTTTTTATTTGAATTTTTTACTAACAAATTTCAAAATATGCAAAAAAAACTCAAACAAATTCGTAACAAAGTTTAATTATGACGTTTTCATAAAATACTTTTTAATTGCTGAAATGAATGAAATTGTTGCGTAAAAAGACTAAATATTATTTGTTTAAAAACTGAATTTTAAATTTGTAAACATGCCTGGCTTTTAAAAAATATTTTGCATGATAAAATAAAACTTTAACAAAAAATTCAACTGGCATAAATTCCCTAAATATTCACGTTTTGTTGAAACTAGGGTTTGCTAAAACACAACGCGAGGCCCTGAGATATGTAGCTTTTATACACGTATCCTTAACACATTCAGATCTAACAATACAGGAAAATTAGTATGCATATCATTCCGAAACAGATTTAAATCAAACTTAGTTTATACAGTCTTGATGAAAAAATAACAAACCTTTTTACTAGGAAAAAAAATATATACTTTAAAACGTAAAGGATAAAAAAAATAGACCCTATGTTCGGTAAAAGTTTTGAAGCAGCATAACTTTTAATAACAAATCAACAATTTTTTCTCATGGGAAGTTGATTCGTGTGGATCTCGGTTTGTAAGATATCGGTAGTTGACGTTTTTTGAAAAAATATTATTTTTTATTAAACCTCATAACATTTTTATTCTTTCTTCTTCTTTATAACTCACTGCTTCTCCACTGCAGGAGATAGGCCTCTTCGAGTTTCTTCCAATAGTCTCTATCCTGTGCAAGATGGAGCCATCTACTACCTGCTATGAACCTGAGATTATCAGTTCACCTTTTCATTGGGCTTCCGACCTTCATCTGCTTTCTCAAGGTCTCTATTTAAGTAATTTTGTTGTCCATTGCCACTTTACTTTTGCCACTTTTTCACTGATATCTGTAATTCTTATTGCTCGTCGGATATCCTCGCTTTAAACATGTTCTCGTAAACTAACACCTAACATCTGTCTTTCCATGACCCGTTGAGTACGTTGGAGTCGACAGACTATTTTTTGTAAGGTTCATCGTTTCCAGCCTATACGTATGTACTGAAAGTATGCAGCTTTTTAGGGTCATGAGGATATGTCCATTTTTTAGAATGAATCCCAGTTTTTGAAATGCAGTCCAGCTGACACCAATTCGCCTTGATATTTCCGCTGTTTGATTGTCCTTATCCAATCTGATCTTATGTCCCAAGTATATATACTCTTCCATTCTCTCAATCTCTTCCATGCCGATCTTAATTTTTGTGTTCTGTGAAGTTTGATTGGGTATCATGATTTTAAGTTCTTCTAGATCTTCGCTAATCAGTACCACATCATCTGCGAATCGCAAGTGATGTAAATATATGCCATCAATTTTAATTCCCATCTCTTCCCACTCAAGACTTTTAAATATATCCTCCAAGGCCAGGGTAAACAATTTTGGTGAAATTGTGTCGCCCTGCCTAACATCTTTCTTGATCTGTTTTTCGATCGCCATCTAATTTACCCGTTAATGGCACATTTTCATATATGAATGAATAGAGTGTGGTATATCTTGAGTCTATTCTGGCATGAGCTAAGGACTGCACAATTGCCCAATGTTCCAGGGAGTCGAAAGCCTTCCTATAATCGATGAAAGCTAGGTACAGCTTAATATTATATTTGGTAGCTTTTTCTATTAGAAGGCGGGAGCGTCTGGATGTGATCTGTTGTTCCAAGTTCCTTGTGGAAACCGGCTTGTTCGACTGGTTGGTAGTCATCGAACTTATTTATTAGACGATTTGAGAAAATTTTAGTAAGAAGGTTGTACAAATGCGATAACAAGCTGATGGGGCATACAGGTATTCTTTGTTCTTCAATTTGTTGAGTAATATCCGTATTGCTTCAAAAAGTACATTTTCTCCCATTTTAAATATTTCAGATGTTATTTTCTTCGTCTATTTTAAAGCGGTTTCAAATTCACTTCGGCTTACCTCAGGAATGTCTTTCGAGCCAACTTTGAGAATATGTTTTTGCTGCTGATTTAGATTTGGTGTAGTTGAGAAATAGAGTTTTATGTAGAATTCCTTTATTTCATCCCTTATTTCTTTCCTGTCAGTTATTATTTTACCTGTTTTATCTCGTAATTTGATTATTTTAGTTTTATCTTGTGACGTTTTGGATTAATTTCAAATTTTTGGTTTCTTCAATGGTGTTAATTATTAAGTTTGTATTCTATTTTCTACCGTGTTTCGTTGTTACTTATACTCTTTCTTCAGATTTTCTTTCAATATATAAAAAATTTAAACGCTTAAGTTCAAGAGAAGACGGATCAGTGGAGCTATCCCCTCAAATAGAGAATGTATTTGATATACAGATGGGTTCAAAGAAAAAGAATGGGGGGGAACAGATGCATACCGACCACATGCCCGCAGATAGGGACAAAGTTATCGACGTTCCTTGGCGAATACGCATGTGTCTTTAAGGAAGAAAACCATAACATCCTATTGTAGGGTTGGGAGATGGTAAAATAGAACCTAACGCAAAGAACCGTATGTCTTTGTTCGGATGGACTAGGGCAAGCGAGTAAAAAGACTTGTTAGCCAATTTAGCGTGTAGGGACAATCCACATTCCACTACTACTAGGCCAAACGAGTATCGAAGGAAATAAGATTGCTAACATACACACTGATTGACCTTCTACTTCTTCTAATAAGACAAGATCTTGGTTTTATTGTTTTTAAGCATCTTGTGATGTAGATGTCTAGCTTTCGTGCCGTCTTTTTGGTGGTCGACCAAGAAGCCTTCTTGTTTCTGGTTTTTCATTTTTTTTGCCCATCTTGGCCAACTATTAGCTGGCATCCTACTTCCGTGGTCCTTCCAATATTGACGAATTGCTCTGGCGAGACGGGCGATATCCTGAATCTTGAGTTCCTCTGGTATAGTTGTGCTTCGTACCTGGTCTTTCAGGGTTATTCCTTTGATAGTGCGTAGTATTTTCATTTCGGTCGCTCTCATGAGGGTTCTTGTTCTAGGTGTTTCTCTTCATGTTTCTGCTGCATACATTAGAACCGATCTTACCACGGTTCTATATATACAGACTTTGCTTTCTGTAGACATAAGTTGGGAATGTGGAATCTTTAGCACAATGATACTACTCAGTATATATCACCACTATACCAAACACTTTATTTTTGCACGCGACGCGCGTTTCGCTAACCATGTTAGCTTCATCAGGAGCGATGATGAAGCTAACATGGGTTAGCGAAACGCGCGTCGAGTGCATAAATAAAGTGTTTGGTGTAGTGGTGATATATACTGAGTAGTATTTCTGTAGACATGTAGGCATTTTTCCATATTAAGTCCTACAAACAACCAGATATTCTCGATGATTTATTTGCCTGAGTGAGCACCTCTTGATATAGATTTTTTAAGCTTGATAACTATACTTTCAGGTATGTGCAGTGCATGTTCTGTGCTATTATTTTGTTGTAGAGAGCTAATTTACATCTAATGGGGTCTTTAGCTATAACCATTGATTCTATTTTTTACACTGATATTCTCATGTTATAAGTTTCTGCTGTTGTTTGGAAGCGATGTATTAATCGCTATAAGCGATCTTCATTTTCTACTGTTAATATTGCATCATCAGCAAAGCACAGTATTTTTTAGAGTTGTTCGTTCGATCCGCTATTGACCTCATTAACACTATTTATTATTTTGTTCGCCATTAAATTAAAAAGTGTTGGGCTCAACACCACGTCATATTCTCAAATTCATATGAGCAATGTGGCGGAGAAATGCTAAGTTTCCAATAAATCGTGGTTTTATATAATCTGTATTTTAAGCCGACAAAGACTTCTCTATACAACTAACTAAATAGGCAATAAAATAAACACTAATTTTTTCTCCCTTTTTACAAAACTTATTAGTTAACTAATTAATTATCTCTTAATTAGAAAAAGTAAAATCGAAAAGTTTTTAAATGTTTCAGAATAATTGCCTTTATGGTAAATCAATTAGCGGCATAAATTCGTAGTAAACATTTTCTTTTCACTTGGTAACTGCGAAGTTAAAATAATATAAAATATACTATTAACATAAAATATACTCTAATACACTAATGTGCCTTTCAAGCAGAAACAAAAACATAGACTAGAATAAAAGAAAAATGTTCTTAATTCAAAAAGTTTTCTTTTTAAATATCCATTAAACATATCAATGTTTTGTATTATAGCGCTTGTATCAATGGTTTTTCAAATTTACAAATAGATATTATTTAAAAATAATTAATTCACAGTAACTAGTCTTAATGAAAAGTTGAAGTGGTATTTCAACAAACTGAGTAACAAAATTTAAACTTGTAAATTACGACTAACTCAAAGGGAGCAACAAAACTAATAGCCACAAAATAGCGTGCAACTATAGTGCAGCCTTTTTACTAGGTTTATTATATCTAAACTTTAAGCACATAATTTAGAACAACGTGGCTTTAGTGTGGGAGAAAGTTACGGCCTTGGTTGCTTTAAACTTGAACAATTTTAACTAAATAAGCCAAAATTTTAACTTGAAAAATTCATGGAACTTTTTGTTTAAATGACAAAAAAATTGATTTACTTTAATTTGAAAAGCACTAAACATAAATATATAGTTTTATTTATTTATTTATTAATTCATGTTATTTCAAGATAAAGTTTACACGCGTCTTAATTAAAAAATAAAATAAAATAAGGTTTAATGCAACATACCCTGGTTTTGTACTCCGACCAAAGATCAGGCAAGTTAGGTGTTTAGTTGAAAACGTCGTTTACACTGTAAAGTGTCAGGTGCCCAAGAGTTCCTATTTGTATTAAAGAAACTACTATTAAGAAGTTTATTTCTAAAAATAGGAATCTTGTTACAGAATTTAATTGGGAAATAGTTGGATCCAATTTTGCTGGCGTTTAATCTGAAAAGGCTTGATACAAATTGCTTGTCAAAGCGTGAACCATGGTTATGTATGTAAGTAGCGATGGTGATATTTGATTTATTGTTTTAAGCATATAACTAATATTTGTGAATATATATTAAATATAAAGTTAGAATGTTGCAATCTATAAATTTTTATTTAGTGCAGTTTCTCTCTGACTTATTTAACTGTAAACTTCGACAAACATTTAATTTCATATATATTATTCGTTATTTCCTTTGTCAGATGATTAATACGGGGGTTCTTCTTAAGTTTACGTTTTAAATAAATACCCAAAATCTGTAGAAGGTTTGTTTTCGGCGAAATATTTTTAAAAGTTTTTATTCTACATTGTAGCAGTTATGACAAAAAATACATCCCGCACCTATTTATCCCGTGTTTATATCAATAATGAAACTATAATAAAAGTTAAGCAGTTTTTTTACGGATAGGTAGTGATTATTGGCTTTGAATATAAAACTATCCACAAATATTTTCTATAGTGAATCATTATATTTATAACCTTGGAAAAGTTTATCCAAAAATCAGGCCAGTTGTTTTCTATCTATCTAGTTATTACAGCCTTTGAAGCACACAAAAAATCATAAAACCTCAGAATCAATTAGTTATGGAAGGTTATTTGTCGTTTTTAGTGTTCCGTACGGAACCCTTATAAGATCACTTCGGTGTCTGTCCGTCTGTCTGTCCGTCTGTCTGTCCGTCTGTCTGTCCGTCTGTCTGTCCGTCTGTCTGTCCGTCTGTCTGTAACGTCGTCTGTCTGTCCGTCTGTCTGTCCGTCTGTCTGCCCGTCTGTCACACCCGATTTTCTCCAAAACTGTTTGTCGTACAAACTTGAAATTTAGTAGTAATATGGGAATTGATGGCCTCATCAGAGCCATGTAGTTTTGAAAGTTAAATTTTGACTTAAGGGGTTAGTTTTGGGGGGTTAAATATATATATATATATATATATATATATATATATATATATATATATATATATATACATATATATATATATATATATATATATATATATATATATATATATATATATATATTTCTTCTTCAAGGCTATAAATACAGTAAATTATCAGTATTCTAAGGTTTACAACAGAAAGCAACCCAAAATTATTAACATCAAAACTACGTACTGCTAAGTGGTGCTTTTTGAATAATTCCTTTCAAAAATCTACATTATTGTTAATAATTAGGTAAAACTTCGTTACGCGGGCTTTTCAGAAAAAGGGTTTTTTGTGGAATAGGCTTAAAATGGTCTAATATTGAAAGACTTACGAGAAAATATCGGGGGGAGGCCGTTTTTTACACTTTTTTTTGCATATAAACACTGATACGTAAGCATACGAAAGTCTACTATGCTATTGACAACCACTGATCGAAACTGCTTGGGAGAACTCAGTTCACTGATACGCATGCGCAGAGATGATTATGCTACATTTACAGTCATAGTCAAATTTAACCAATAAGGAACTTTGCTGTGAAATTTTCTTTGTGGAAAACAACACGAAAAGTACAAATCACAAGGTTTTTTTTTGGAATAGGCCTAAAATAGTCTAATTTTGAAAGATTGACGAGAAAAAATCGAGGTAAGGCTGTTCTTGCTAACCTGAGCTAACTTTGGTCTCCAATCACTAATAAAGCACATATATCATTTTTTCACATTAAGATAGGACTTTTTTTTTCATTATTTATTTTTTTTGTGTAATTCCTGATTATTTAATTCAGGTTAGTTTCACTTATTTCAGGTTAACGAAAAAGGTTACCCCCTGATTTTTCTCATAAATTTTTCAAACTTAGGCCATTTTAAGCTTATTTAAAAAAAAAATCTTCCTTTTTCTGAAAAGCCCGCGTACCGAAATTTTACCAAAAAAAAAATGGCAATTTTGTGATAAGATTATATTATAACTGAAAAAAATTTAATAATTTTTTGAAAAGATTAGGTTGACCTATACAATTCACCCATTGGTGAGAACGAAGCCTGTTCTTCCGAAAACAACTGACAGTTTCGATCAGTGGTTATCAACAGTTGTCAGTGATATAGGTTAATTTTTATTTACCAAAAAAAAAAGGGCAAAAACGGCTTCTACCCGATATTTTCTCGTAGGTCTTTCTAAATTAGAGCGTTTTAAGCCTACAAAAAAAAACTCCTTGTAACGAAGTTTTACCATTATTAGGGAAACATGAGAAAATATCGACATAAATACTTTTAAAAAATATAAAAAAAAAACAGTTTATTCCATTTTGTTATGCATGGGACGAACAACTGTGTGCTTCTAAGGCGATTTTATTTAAACATTTTTTATACATTTTACATTCCTTTTGTTAAGACCAGCATCCTTTTACCTTCTGGTAAAGTAGTGGTTGATTTTTTCTAGGGGAGGAAATGACGTTGACATTTTGTTTAATTTTTCAAAAGTTTGTAAAATTTGTAAAAAATTGACATTAGGTTATTATTATAGAGATGTGTCTGATCTGTTTTGTGAATTATCATTTTGCCAACTTGTCTGCAATAGATTAGAGAAAATTGAGCTTAAATCCTCAATGTCCGTTTTTTTTATTAATAGAATTCGGTTCAAGGTGGAAGCATTTAGGAAATTCTTTTACACCAAGCAAACCACCCTTCAAACAGCAACAGTGAAAGCAGAAAAAAACTACACACCTCTCGACTTCTCTATTTATCCCGGGCAGACCACCCAGCAGATACACACAGTCACACGCAATTACAAAGGGAAGGAAAAGATGAAAACGTGGTCAGAAAGAATACTTTACGGAAAACACAGACACCACAGACCACGTAAATGAAAAACAATCATACACCTGGTTACAGGATGGGCAGCTATTCCCTAAAACAGAAGGCTTCTTACTTGCTAACAATGATAAAGTCATTTTAACCAGACTGTTACCGAAGACAGATGCAGAAAATGCCACCAGCATAAACGATCGAACACATAACAAGCGGATGTAAAATATTAGCCACAACGAAATGCACAGCCAGACATGACTCAGCGGCAAAAGTAGCTACAACATACAAACTCAGAAAATACAGATCCCTACTACAAATACACACCAACATCCATATTTGAAAATAAAGATCTACTAGGACATCAGTATCCATACAGGTAAAACAGTCCCCGCCAATGGACCTGACATTACTTTTCAATACAAAAATGGAAAAGTCACCTATCTGATTAACTTAGCTGTCACCAAAGACACAAACATCCAAACTAAATACACAAAAAAAATTCCCAAAGACACAGAATTTGCAACAGAAATAAAAAAGGCTATGGAAACAAGAAAAAGTCCCCCTCGTCATATCAGCCCCAGGCCTTACACCAACAACATTCACACCACACTTAGTACAATTAGGACACAAAAACATTCAGAAGTCAGTGATTTTGAAAACATGTAACATTGTCAGGTCATTCCTTAATACACAATGGTAATAGCGTTTGTGCTGACTTGACTTAGGCCCGTCAGCCAAACATGGAACCACATTGACCAAGTGTGAAAAAAAAGAACAAAAACAATAATAATAATGTAATCTTCCTAGAGATGATCTGCAGTCATGAACAGGGTGACAGACTTACTGATTAGCGTATCATAAGGCTTAGCGGAACTTAAACTGGCAGTAGCAATGTCATTAACAATATAAAATGAGAAAACAGTTCTAAATTTGGAGCAGCATAGGCTTGCGACAAATATTAAAACAGCAGAATACAAATAATACATTGCAGATACAAATCGAAACTGTCGAAAAAAGTTACATTTAGTATCTTATAGTCGGCGAGTCACCAGAGACTGAGAGATTTTTACTTGCTTATCAGGATGGTGCGATTAATACCTTATTGATCGTAGTCGACTTGCTGACTATTGCGAATTAGGTGTAAGGCATGCGGTAACGGAGCAGAATCACTGATATATTTACTTTTAATGTACCCGATTCACACTATATAGCCATACATCTATCGACGCAATGTATAATCTTAGACTTTCGTACAGTATTGATCAGGACTTCAGGTGCCGCATTTACTGGAATTTTGCTTTTTCGATCACAAAAGGTTTACAGGCTATAAATCTGATATAGTAAATCTTGATAAAACAACAAATACCATATATTTTTGTTACTGAGTTTTCGGCACCTACTGAAACAAATATAGCAACCAAAGAGGAGGGAAAACGTCCTAAGTATAACGATTTAAACGACAAACTTCGCGCTCTCTTCCCACTACATTTAGTAATAATGGCTGCCCTAGTTATCAGAGTTTTAGGAGAAATTAAGAATACATTACTAGAAAACCTGAAGAAGATACCAGCTTGTATCGAGGCTGATTTATTTGCAACGGCGATGCAAACGACAGTTATTATTGGGTCTCTCAGATTATTCGGGTATATTAGTGTGGTCGATGATCACTAAGAAACGGACGTAAGACATGATCATTATTATTTAACCATACCGTGTGGCAGCTTATGTGAATAGGACCCACAGAATTTGTTGCATCAGTTTCTTTCAGATAACAATAGTAATAAACGAGTTTATTAATACAAAATAACTTGAAATAAAAATAATCTTAAATAAATATATAAAAGTAATATTCAGTCACTAGGGCTACGGTAACATGGATGTTAGAAAACCAGCCTAGGTGAAAAGGCAAATTGCAAAACAGCCAGTATTAGTAGGAGAGATTTAAAAACCTTACACCTAAAAGTGGCAGAAGCCACCACCTAAACTTTTAATTCAAAATAAAATGTATATATATATATATATATATATATATATATATATATATATATATATATATATATATATATATATATAACCTTTTGGTGCCTCAACAGAGTATATTGGTTTTTTAAATATCAGAGTTTCTATTGTACAGATGATAGGGTTAATGAATTAAACATTTTTTTCAAGGAAATCTTTAAATGTTTGAAAATAATTAGCAAACACTTAAATCTTGGGTGAACTTGTTTATATCTAAAGTACTAACTCAATTTCGTGATCCATTTTAAGCCAATTGAGAGTTCTCAACTTTTATGAGATGGAATCGCTCTTCCCTAAACAGCAAATAAAACAGAATCAAGAGTGTCGAATAGTTTGAGAATTACAATGAAAACGGACTTGCGCAATTAGCGTTCCGTACGATGATTGCTTTTAAAATAAAATAAAATCCTTATCTAGACTAAGTTAACTAGGGCCCTAACATGTATATGTCTTAAAATCCAATATGTATTTTCACGTTTTTTCGTCAATAATGCAGAATAGTTATAGCATCATAACTACCTAATAGCCAATAAATTAATCTAGCTCAATCTAGAATCGAGAAACAAAGGTGCAAAACAAATATTTACTACCTGAATATTTGTTTAATTATAAACAAATAAAATAAAATTAGTTTCTCTTCGTTGGCTACTAGTGTGTGTATTGAAATGTATATTGTCAAGACACATTGGTTTTTTTTTTATACCAGATAACTTACCGAACTTAATGAACATAATTTTCGCTTAATCTACACTTTATGAGGATTATTCCAGAAATTTTCAAAATATTTTAATTACTACTTTTTAAGCTAGGATGGGGAACAGCGATTTTTGGTCATCTGTTTTTTTAATAATGCAAAGAAGTGTGGACAAGTATTAAATCATATATATTCTTGAACTGGTGTTTTCACAAGCTTTCATTTGATACCCTACTCGATGGCCTGGTATTTTTATTTTTACTTTCGATTTCACCACCCAAAACTAATTCCTTAGTTCAAACTTTAACTTTCAAAACTACATGGCTCTAATTGGGCTATCAATTCTTATATTTGTGCCAAATTTCAACTTTATATATCAAATAATTTTTGAGAAAATCGGGTGTGACAAGCAGATAAACAGACGGACACCAAAGTGGTTCCATAAGTGTTCCTTACGGAAATCTAATAAAGAGATAACACTAGAGATTCGCATAATATTTTTTAAAGGTCTTCTAATAAGAGGTAACGATTCGCATACAATAGTTTAAGATTGAAAAAGCTGTTTTAATTTACACTGTAATGAGTTCGCCGAATTTCGGCTATATGGTTCATTACCAACCTAAGAACTTTTACACTAAATTCTACTATTAATGAAGTATCTGCTAATTGCTTATTCCTATGTTTAATCGCGCAATTTATTCTAATGCCTCTAAAGGAAATTTTTATTTCAAGAATTCAGTATTTTATTAGCTTTGAGCTTAGACACATCCCTTCCAGTACATGTTTGTTGAATTGTATCACTCTGACCAAAACTAAATTTAAAAACATCAGCACAAGTATGCTGCTGATATCTGTCGAATATATGAGGACTACCGAGGGTTCCAGTTGAAATTATCTTCAAAGAAATTTCATTAGGTCTAACAGAAGTAACTTCGAATGTTATTTTATGTCATAACATATCCAGTAGAGAACGCTGCTAAAGTCTGAAAAAGAAATGACTTTCTAAAAGGTATATTAAGTTAGAAGATATACAATTTCCAAGAAGTTAGTTAACTATAGCTGACAAGATTGAAAAGAAAAAAATAAGAATATTTAAATAAAATTAAGTAATAAAAAACTTTTAAGTGAGAGCCAATTTTCCTTGTTATTCAACAGTAATTGCTTGACTTGATCAGTTATATTAGTTATATTTTTTAAACTTTTCTATTCCATGTTTCATTAAGTTTCAATGATGTTAAAATTTTATGGGCTCTTGGTCTAATAAGTAAATAAATAACAAAAAGCAAAATTTAGCAACGATGAGTAAATTAAAACTTCCTATCTATGTTCTGCAAAGACTTAATTAATATCATCAGTAAATACGGTCCAGTGAATTGTATTAAACTTAATTTCGCGGAAAATTTAATCAATTGTTTCCAAAAGATTTTTAATGCATAAATGTTTACAACTGGATACAAAAAACAATGAAAGTAAAGCTTTTGTAGCTCGCAGAGCAGATCTATTTAATATTTCATTTATTCATCATTCATTTTAGATTTTAATAAAATTTTTACCAAATGAAAGTCAGTTCATGGGTTATATAAGGAAAACATGTTTTTAATAAGCTTTAGAATTATTTTTTTTTTGTATTTACAGCAAACTTACGTGCACTACTGGAAGACTCTTTCACCGGTAACAAATTTTGATGACCATACGCAAGATTAGGCAGCTGCGCCTTGCAGTTTTATTATTTAAATATTATATTAGCACCGATTTTACCATTGTACCTATTTCGCTTTTTCAAATATTTCAATCATATAAATCAATTATTATAATAACCACGCCAAATAAACATGTTTGATGAAACCTCTACATACAGTTCGAAAGTAACATGTAGACTGAAAAGTTTTTGATCTGACACATAGATGTCGCCCTTTTCAAAGAATCCCTATAATTTTTGGGAAGAACCAACCTTCAAACGACACGTGTCCAAATTTCAAGACATTTCGACGATTAGTTTACAAGTTACAGTGGTTTTAGTGACGTTATTTTTTGATATTTTCAAAACAATGGAAAAAATCGAATTTCGTGTGTTGATTAAACACTCTTTTTTAATGGGAAAAAATACCGTTCAAGCAAAGCAATAGCTTGATAAGTGTTACGGGAACTCCCCGTCCTGGAAAATCACTCACCACTTACTGTTATGCTGAATTTAAACGCGTACTAAAGATGCTAAACGCTCTGGACGTCCAAATTTGGTGGTTACACCGGAAAACATAAAAAAATCCACAAAATTGGTTTGGGTAACCATAAAGTGAGAGTGAGAGAGCTGACATCCTAAAGATATCAAATAAATGTGTTGGTCATATTTTGCACGAATATTTGGGCATGAGAAAGCTCTGTTCGAAATAGGTACCACGTTTGCTTACAGTGGATCAAAACAAATTGTTCTGAGCGCTGTTTGGTCCTACTTAAAAGTAATAAAGAGGATTTTTTCATACGATATGTGACAATGGATGAAACATGGATCCACCACTACACACCGGAAACAAATCGGCAGTTAGCTGAGTGGACAGCAGCTGGTGAAAGCCGCCCAAAGCGTCGGCTGGGAAGATGTTGACCTCCGTATTTTGGGATGAGCGTGGAATAATTTTCATCGATTACGCTGAGAAGGGAAAAACGATCAATAGCGAATATTATATAAAGTTATTGATGCATTTGAAATCGCAAAGAAACGGCCCCAAATGAACAAGAAAAAAGTGCTCTTTCATCAAGATAATGCACCGTGTCACAAGTCAATGGTTACGATGACAAAATTGCATGAATTGAAGTTCGAATTGCTTCCTCATCCACTGTATTCTCCAGCCTATTTTGAAGGCAAAGACAAATCCTTCTACAAGAAAGGTATAGAAATGTTAGAAAAGCGTTGGACTGAGTGTATTGCTCTTGAAAGATATTGATGAATAAAGTCGAATTTTGCAAAAAAAATGTGTTTTAAGTAGTTACACCAAAAACTTTTCAGCCTATGTGTTAAGTAAAATATTTCAGAATACGATTGTAATACTAAAAATAAAATCTACGTAGACATCTTTTTTAATTATATAGCCTTATGTCGCCTTATCTCCCATTATTTCGCCTAATCTTCCATTATCTCGTCTTATCTCCCATTATCTAGACTTATGTCGCCTTATCTATCATTATTTCGCCTTATCTCCCTTTATTTTGCCTTATCTCCCATTATCTCGCCTTATCTCCCATTATTTCGCCTTATCTCCCATTATCTAGGCTTATATCGCCTTATCTATCATTATTTCGCCTTATCTCCCATTATTTCGCCCAATCTCCCATTATCTCGTCTTATCTCTCATTATCTACGCTTATATCACCTTATCTATCATTATTTCGCCTTATTGTTTCTAGCCTACAATAGAAAGAACACGTGAATCTCAAAAACAATAATTATTTATTAAAGGTAATCTCCTCTCGACTTTAGATACTTAATGCAACGGTTCTTAAGTAACTTTAGACAAAACAAAATGTTTCTTGTCAGAATATTCCAATTTGTCTAACAATGTAGTTAATAAAACCAAAACACCATATTAAAAACTCCTGAAATGAAACGGGATATATTTTTAAGCCTCTTTATTTAAAATAAAAGATCAACTTATTGTAAAAATACACAATATAATACCCAAATAAAATCTGAAATTGAATATTTGAGTTATAAAACACGCACTAAATGCCAATTACCAACCAAATATGACGAACTGATGCTATGGGTAGCAACGGTTCAGGAGTACCAGCTTGCGAAATGCAAGTGAAGCACACAAGAACGTTGCATCGCAATGAAACTACAATAAAAATTCAACAATGTTCTTAACTGAAATGTAATGACTAATATAACTTTAGATAGAAAATTGTGGGTATATGTTATTTTCGTTAATGAACAATTTCTATTAAAATATCGAACTTTTTTTAACTAAAAGGGCTAAACTTTTCCATTTATTATAAAATAAAATAAAAAACTTTTAATTTAAATTATGCCCAATTGATTTTATATCAGAGATGTTTATCTTCTGCAACAGACCTTAATTATTACTGCACCAAATTTTATTTCACTCGTTAGAACTTAACTAGTACTACAATTAACAATAACCTCATGGCCATTCTATACACACAGCGCGCATAAGTTATTAAAAAGAGCATTAAAAGCAGTAGAACTAATTATACAAATCAATATTTCATACAAACTTTGGCGACATGCACCGAATAACACTAAAGCACTCCACCTCTATATAGAGACTGCCCGTTTATGCTGCGAAAGAAACATAAATCAACCGAATAGAGCTCAACTAAACAAAAACCTCTATATAGCCGGAGCCAGCACAGGAACTTGTAAGTTAATTCTACAAATATACGTATTTCCCATAGTTTATTATATTCAAAGTTTTAGTGAAACTCAAAGAGAATAATTTAGTTTAGCCTCGAGGGAAACCAAAATGTGATTGGGAAGTAGTTAAACGAAAGCAGCGTTAACAAAAAGTCGACGAAGTTTTGATGTTTTTTTTTATTATTTAAAACCTAAGATAGAAAATAATCCGTATGGAAACTTCTTATGGTTATAATATACACCGAACAAGTTTTAAAATATTAAAACTGTACAGGATGATCCAGAAAAAAAGAACTTAGATATTCTCGATACCCAACCAATATCTAAAATTTAAGAATCGATAAAAAAGTGGAGTTTTTGTATATAAAAAAGAATCATTTCTTACAATGAAGCTGTAAATGCTTCTTATAAAAAAAGCCCTGTCTCTAAATGTATTTTCCGCATCCACAGGGGAGGGAGAGCTGTACGCCTGCCTCCTCTCTTTGCCTATGTCACTAAATATATATCAAAATTAAATAGTTTAGAAATGGTTTCTTATCTTCTATCTTTTGGAACTGGGCGAAAGTATAAAATTTTAAGTTTGGAAGGGAAATAATTTATTAATATGTCTAACAATTTTATTGCTACTATTCATTCTCCAATTTTACGAAATTTTATTGAAATATTTTAAATTTTGTAGTAAAATCTTTCGGTCAGAATTTAGGAATTTAAAATTTTACAACTTAAAAATCAAAACCTCAAAAAGTTCACAATATTTTTCTCTCACTGTATATACGAGGTCTGTTCAAAAAAAGACATATATTTGGCCATAAAATCTTTATTAGAGTATTTAAAACTTCACAAATATTTGTTGTTGTGTGTTGTTTGCTATGTATCGCTCCCATCGTTTCTTCCCTTGTTCGTATACTCCCTGGAACTCGTTTTAATGTGATGGCTCATAGCCAGTATTTTCTCTTGAATTTTTTCTACACTTCCTTTCATTTTTAATTTGGAAAATAGGAAAAAGTCTGCTGGGGCCATATCTTGAGAGTACGAAGGGTAGGGAAGGACGACTATTCCTTCATCGGGAAGAAATGGACCAATGAGCAAAGTCGAGTGACTTGGCTCGTTGTCGTGGTGCAACGTCCAATTCTTCTTCTTCCACAGATCAGGCCTTTTCCGGCGCACATCTTCCTGTAAACGCCTTAAAACTGTCACGTCGAACTTCTTGTTGCCCGTCTGACAATCAAAGAAAACAATCAACATCGACTCATGCGTGCTTTTTTCGCTCGTGGCGAACATTGACCGACCCATTGCGACGATAATGCCTTCGTTTCAACGTCATATCCGTCATAATGTTGCTCCTGTAAGTCTTTCATCTTCACTGTCTCACTTTATCGCACAGCGGTGACTGCACGTGTTTACTTAGTCGGATCTAATTGGCTAACTGATCAAACTATCGCAATGGGACAAGCCGCGTTTTGTTTCCAAAGAATGCCGCTAGGTGCAGCATGGCGCGCTAACTGTACAACGTTCGCACGCAATTTCAAAAGTTTTTTTGAACAAACCTCGTATATATATATATATATATATATATATATATATATATATATATATATATATAACGAAGACCATCAGTAAATTACTCTTGCTCAGATCTTTAGTACAGGAGGTCCAAGGCTCCGCTCGTTTACATTTAAAAAACACTCCAAGATCAACAGTAGATTTAACGAAAGACGACTGTAAATGATGAGTTACGTATTCATATCGGGTTTTGTTACGAAAAACATCGTTAAATTCAAAGTAGTTTTGATCCAAACAAACCTATAGACAATCTAGTATTTCTTGTTTGATTAATATGTTTATCGTTATAAAATTAATTGAAAACTTATTATAAAACCGCAATTTTGACGATAATTTTAAAATTCTTCATAACGAATCTAAATCTAAAAAGGTGAATTTCTAAGAAAGCATGCAGATTCACAAATATAAGAATAGGAACATTTTACTGAATCGACAACTTGAAACCAACAACTCTCCATTATTAAACCTTTATAAAAATTAGAAATTAACCCAACAAGATTTACCTAGAATAATAAGCAGAATTAAATATTTAGGTTTTTCCAATTGTATATTTTGTATTATTGTATCCAATTATATAGTTAGAATTATCTAAGTACACTGAGCATTTCTTAACCAGGTAGAACGAAAATACTATATTTAAGGATATGTATTCAATATTACACGTACTTTAAAATTCTTATTCGTCCGAAGAAGGCACCGTGTGCTGAAACAATTGTCACGAAAAATAATAATATAGTGGAAATTATAAAACATTATTAGTGTTTTATTTGTGTTAAACAATTTTACTTATAATTTAAAGTATAATTTAAATATATAATCGGCATTCTTTTGTATTATATATACATATATACATATATATATATATATATATATATATATATATATATATATATATATATATATATATATACATATATAATGTAATACTTGCGCACCTTATCTCGAAAAGTCCTGATCAAAAAATTTTGAAAAATTTCTGGAATATTCTGCACGGAGTGTAGATTGAACGAAAATTATCATTATATAAATAATAATTCATCTGGTATATAAAAAAACCGAAAATTTCAAGGTCATCAGTTTTCAGTAAAGACTGAAAACAAACTTTGTTGAAAACTCATTTGGAGTGTGTTTTGTGAAGTCACTGGTCATTTTATACCTCCGTAACATTTTTTGTTTTTATTTTAAAAGCAATCAACGTACGGAACACTAATTGCGCAAGTTCAACTTGCACTTGACCGGTTATTTCAATCTCTGTTGTTAATGTGGTTGTATTACGAGTTATCGAACATAGGCTAGCCGACGAGCTCTGCAATGGAGCGAAAAATGGCATGTCATGGTTTGGTGAACGATAGACTGTACGGTGCTCCTGAATTTCTCTTTATTTTTAGACTTCCCCCTAGTCACCCCCTAGTCAACAAAAAAGAATAGACGGAGTATGCCATTTATAATATTGTTTCCCACCAAATTAATGATTAATAAGAAACTTCATTGAGAGCGGTAAGGACAAATAGAAAACACTGGACAGATTTTCAACTCAGTCTTATTGCAAAAAAATTATCGTATCCTGCGTCCGTGCAGCGCCGCTAAAAACCGGAATGATAGCATGTGCACGCTGACAAAACCCGATATGAATACGTAACTCATCATTTTCAGTCACCTATCGTTAAATCTACTGTTGATCTTGGAGTGTTTTTAAATGTAAACGAGCGGAGCCTTGGACCTCCTGTACTAAAGATCCGAGCAAGGGTAATTTACTGATGGTCTTCGTTATATATATATATATATATATATATATATATATATATATATATATATCTATATATATATATATATATATATATATATATATATATATATATATATATATATATATATATATATATATCTATATATATATATATATATATATATATATATATATATATATATATATATATATATCTATATATATATATATATATATATATATATATATATATATATATATATATATATATATATATATATATATATCTATATATATATATATATATATATATATATATATATATATATATATCTATATATATATATATATATATATATATATATATATATATATATATATATATATATATATATATATATATATATATAACGAAGACCATCAGTAAATTACTCTTGCTCGGATCTTTAGTACAGGAGGTCCAAGGCTCCGCTCGTTTACATTTAAAAAACACTCCAAGATCAACAGTAGATTTAACGAAAGACGACTGGAAATGATGAGTTACGTATTCATATCGGGTTTTGTTAGCGTGCACATGCTATCATTCCGGTTTTTAGCGGCGCTGCACGGACGCAGGATACGATAATTTTTTTGCAATAAGACTGAGTTGGAAATCTGTCCGGTGTTTTCTATTTGTCCTTACCGCACTCAATGAAGTTTCTTATTAATCATTAATTTGGTGGGAAACAATATTATAAATGGCATACTCCGTCTATTCTTTTTTGTTGACTAGGGGGTGACTAGCGGGAAGTCTAAAAATAAAGAGAAATTCAGGAGCACCGTACAGTCTATCGTTCACCAAACCATGACATGCCATGTTTCGCTCCATTGCAGAGCTCGTCGGCTAGCCTAGATACACATGAAAATGTTCGATAACTCGTAATACAACCACATTAACAACAGAGATTGAAATAACCGGTCAAGTGCAAGTTGAACTCGCGCAATTAGTGTTCCGTACGTTGATTGCTTTTAAAATAAAAACAAAAAATGTTACCGAGGTATAAAATGACCAGTGACTTCACAAAACACACCCCAAATGAGTTTTCAACAAAGTATGTTTTCAGTCTTTACTGAAAACTGATGACCTTGAAATTTTCGGTTTTTTATATACCAGATGAATTATTATTTATATAATGATAATTTTCATTCAATCTACACCCCGTGCAGAATATTCCAGAAATTTTTCAAAATTTTTTGATCATTTTTGATCAGGACTTTTCGAGATAAGGTGCGCAAGTATTACATTATATATATATATATATATATATATATATATATAATACAAAAGAATGCCGATTATATATTTTTATTATACTTTAAATTATAAGTAAAATTTTTTAACACAAATAAAACACTAATAATGTTTTATAATTTCCACTATATTATTATTTTTCGTGACAATTGTTTCAGCACACGGGCCTTCTTCGGACGAATAAGAATTTTAAACTACATGTAATATTGAATACATATCCTTAAATATAGTATTTTCGTTCTACCTGGTTAAGAAATGCTCAGTGTACTTAGATAATTCTAACTATATAATTGGGTACAATAATACAAAATATACAATTGGAAAAACCTAAATATTTAATTCTGCTTATTATTCTAGGTAAATCTTGTTGGGTTAATTTCTAATTTTTATAAAGGTTTAATAATGGAAAGTTGTTGGTTTCAAGTTGTCGATTCAGTAAAATGTTCCTATTCTTATATTTGTGAATCTGTATGCTTTCTTAGAAATTCAACTTTTTAGATTTAGATTCGTTATGAAGAATTTTAAAATTATCGTCAAAACTGCGGTTTTCTAATAAGTTTTCAATTAATTTTATAACGATAAACATATTAATCAAACAAGAAATACTAGATTGTCTATAGGTTTGTTTGGATCAAAACTACTTTGAATTTAACGATGTTTTTTGTATGTCAAAAGAAGGTTTAATAATAGGGAACCACTTAAGTCCATTGTTAGCCGAAATCTTTATGGATCATCTAGAATCTATAATTCATAAACATTCCTTTAGGAAATATTTTCTCTATTGGTATGTACATTACTTATTAGTTTGTTTTTCTGGAACAGATAGACAACTTACACAATTTCTTAACTTTATAAATAATATTCATCAAAATATAAAATTTACTGTGGAAATTGAACAGCATAAATCAATTAAATTTTTAGACTTAAAGATTAAAAATATTAACGATAAACATGACTTTTCGGTCTTCCATAAACTATCACATACAGACTCGATAATACATAATAGCTCTAATCATCCTCACTCACACAAAATGGCTGCTTTTAACTAGTTTATTCATAGACTTTTTCATATACCAATGACAAGAGAGAATTATATTAAAGAACTAAATATAATAAAACAGATAGCGGTTAACAATGGATATCGACCAGATATAATAGATAAAATCGTTAACAAAAAATCTGATAGACAAGCTATTAATATGGTATACCCAAAAATTAAAACTCATAAATATAATTTTAAAACACTCACTTATATAGGAAAGATAACCAACTTTGTATCCAAACAATTGTCTAAAAGAGGTTTAAACATCGTGTTTAAAACTAATAATAAACTTTCAAATCTAATAAAAAATAACAAAAATAAGAGTGATAAAATGACAAAATTGGGAGTATACCAACTTAATTGCTGATCTTGCTTAAAATTCTACGTTGGTCAGACAGGTAGATCATTTCAAAAAAGAATTAACGAACATAAAAGAAGCTACATAAAACAAAATATCACATCTAATTATGCCGACCATTTAATCTTAGAAAACCACAATTTTGAAGAGAATTTTAAAATTCTTCATAATGAATCTAAATATAAAAAGTTGAATTTCTTAGAAAGCATAGAGATTAACAAATATAAGAATAGGAACATTTTACCGAGTCAACAACTTGAAGCCAACAACTCTCCGTTATTAAACCTTCATAAAAATTAGAAACTAACCCAACCAGATTTACCCAGAACAATAAGCGGGATTAAATATTTAGGTTTTTCTAATTGTATATTATGTATTTATGGTTTTATATTATTGTACCCAATTATATAGTTAGAATTATCTAAGAAGTATACTGAGGATTTTTTAAACAGGTAGAACGAAAATACTATATTTAAGGATATGTATTCAATATTACACGTAGTTTAAAATTCTTATTCGTCCGAAGAAGGCACCGTGTGCCGAAACAATTGTCATGAAAAATAATAATATAGTGGAAATTAAAAAAACATTATTAGTGTTTTATTTGTGTTAAGTTACAATGAATTTCCATTATGTAACGGCTAACTCAGTAAATTTTTAAAATATATTTGAACACCTAGGCGCTGCAAAAACTATGTACTCGTATATTTAAAAAATATATTTTAAAGGTTATTAAGTGAATAATATAAAAGAATAGCGATTAAATGTTTTTACTGTACTTTAACTTATAAGAATTTTTTTTTTAAATATGTTTTAAATGTTAACATTATTTTTTATGGGGTTAAATGGACTACTAATGAAAACTATGGCGCCTCTTTGTCTGCAGAATAACTTCACAAAAAATAATCCAATATGCAAAAATAAAAATTAATATTGTAAAATGATGTAGTAGTTAAAAATTGTCGAAGGGTTTTTTTCTTCAAAAATAAAAAATTTACGGTGTGTCAAGCTTTAGTATGCAATTTTTGATCAAAAAATTTATGTTTAATTATTTATAAAAAAATGTCTATTAAAAAATTGAACTATCTCTCGACTCAATTTTGTAAAAAAGTAATTACTAAGATTTAAAAAAAAGTTAAAAAATATTTAAAATTGACTGAGTAATATTACAGATATTGTATTGAGACAGGTAGCGGTCCCAATCCGACGCCGGGTCACATTTAATGCTATAACTTTGTAATGGGATGGAATTTTCTTAATTTTTTTTTGCTAGAAGTATAGAGAATAAAAATCCTTAAAAAAATCGAATTTTTGAAAATTTGAGGTATATGTAACCCCTTAATAATTAAAGTTCAAATCGAAAGATTTCGAAAATCATGCTCAGATATATATAAAATAATTTACACAAATTAAGTTAGAATGCTATCGTTAAATTTACTGTGTGACATAATAGTCGCGATCGTGTAATTACTTACAACGAACGACAACTACTTGTCGACCCTCCTTTGAACCTACAAAGCGAACAAAAGAGACTTGCCTCAAAGAAATGCAAATGCACATTATCTTACAAAACACTACTCCATTAATTACTTTATATTTTGCAATTTTATAGCAACAACGTCTGTTCAAACTAATTGTCCCCTATGTTTGTTACTATAATTAAAGTTTTTCAGATGGTAATTTTACCGGTAATACTTATAGTATTTCGGGAAATTATTGGTAAGATAGGAGTTCAATTTACATATAGTTAAAATTTAAAAAGAAAAGCGAAAAATTTATGTTCCTAATTTACATTTTTTTTTTTAATTTTAAACAGGTAAAATTTAAAATTTGTGACCAGTTACCCGTAATACTGGTGACGACAGGGGAAGCATTCTATTCATTTTTTTCTGTCCCGGCTATGTAATGATAACACAGTACCACAAAAAAAAGTTTTGTAGTTGAAATGTGAGATACCATACCATATGTTTATTGGTGTGCTGGAAACAAATCCAGCTCAGAACTGACTCATCACTCAAGAATTTTGACAGAACCTCAAAAAATACCTCGAAAATGATCAAAAATACTTTCACCAGATAAATTAAAAATGTAAATGAGCAAACAATCATATCTATACGTATTTTGGGGTGCTGAAATCGAATTCAAGGTTAGAAATACGTCTGTAAGTAAATTAAAAAAATTAAATGAACAGACTATACGTAGGTTGCTGGATTAAGGCGAGTCTCCTCGCTTCTCGCCTACTGGATGCCTTATTAAAGTGATTCCCCTTTCATATTACCCTAGCGATGCTGGATAACAGTGAGTCTACTCGCCTCTCACCCCAATGGAAGAACTTTACAAATAGGATTCTCAAGCATAACCTAATGAAAGTACTGTAAACCAAAAATTCTAACCTTAATGCAAACAACTTTCACCAAGAGCTTTACACCAAGAAATCTAAACCTAACATAGCCCAATGCAAGAAATTTACACTAAGCCCTTTACACCAGGAACTCTAAACCTGACACAGCCTAATGTAGACCACTTATTCAAAATTTTTACGCCAAGAACTCTAAACATAACACAGCTTAATGGAAAAAACTTACACAAAGAGCTCTAAACTTAACATAAGCTAATGAAAGAACCTTACACTAAGAGCTTTACACCAAGAACTCCAAACCTAACATAAACTAATAAAAGAAATTTACAATAAGAACATTAAACTATAACTTAACTAAACGCAAAAAAATACTATCAGACCACCATATCTATACGTATTTTGGGTCGCTGAAACCAAATATGTCAACAGAATTCACCTATTACGTCAGGATTTTAAAATATCCTCAATTAATCCAGTCCATTTATTCACAGGATGCTGGATTATGGTAAGTTCCATCACTTTTCACCTTCGCGGTGTTTTATTTAAGTGAGTCCCCTCGCCTATCATCACTGGGATGTTTTATTCAAGTGAGTACCCTCACCTCTGACCACTGGGTAATCATTTTAAAAAAGCAATCAGTGGGCGAGTAGCGAGGGGACTCGCTACTTGCCCACTGTAAATAAAATGACTAGACTTTTTGAGGTTATTTCAAGATTTTGATGTAATAGGTCAATTCTTTTAGCATATTCGGTTTAAGCACCCCAAAATACGTATAGATATGGTAGCCTATTCATTTAATTTGGCCTTGGATTCGATTTCAGCACCCCAAAATACGTATAGATATGGTAGTTTGCTCCTTTACAGTTTTAATTTATTTTTGGTAATTTTTGAGGTGTTTCTTGAGGTTACGTCAAAATCCTTGTGTGAGGAGTCAATTCTGACCTCGGATTCATTTTTAGCACACCAAAAGACATATGGTATGGCATCTCACCTTTCAACTACTAAACTTTTTTTTGTGTTCTTGTGTAATTTAAAAGCATATTTAATAGGACTTTCACAGTATCATAACCAAAAAGAAAAAAAAGGGTTAGATTGCGCCAAAACGATACATAAGGATGCAAGAATGACAATGATTTATTAAAAATAAAATTGATTTCAAAACAAAAAAATTTCTTGTTAATTATTAAAAAGCTCAAAGCATTCCCTTATGACTTAAGATTCAGTATCTTGCCAGTAGGTGTATGAGAATATTGAAAACTAAAAGATTACTAGTTATTTAAGTTCTAGAGCCGCTTAAAACATCGCCGCAAGATAACGTTGAAGAAAAGGCCGCCAAACTTTTCAATGGTAGTCGGTACTGATGTACCAACTCTTCTACGTAAATAACAAAAGTGAACAAAATCAAAGCATGCAGATACCTTATTCTCCTAGTAGAAACGTCTTGACATAAATCTTCAAAGTGCACTTAAATTACCAAGAAATAAACATACTGAAAAATAACCGGTCTAGTGCAAACTGAACTTGCGCAATTAGTTTTCCGTATGTTGATTGCTTTTAAAATAAAAAAAATTGTTACGGAGGTATAAAATGATCAGTGACTTCACAAAACACACCCCAAATGAGTTTTCAACAAAGTTTGTTTCCAATCTTTACTGAAAACTGATGACCTTGAATTTTTTTTTTTATATACCAGATAAATTATTAAAGGTAATGCACTCGTGATAATTTTCGTTCAATCTACACCCCGTGGAGAATATTCCAGAATTTTTTCAAAATTTTTTGATCAGTACTTTTCGAGATAAGGGTGGCGGGCAGCGATTTTTTGCCATTTTTTAAAAATAATACAAAGAGAAGTGTGCGCAAGTATTACATTACAAATTTTTTACTCGTGTTTTCACAAGCTTCCATTTGACACCACACTTGATGACCTAGTAATTTTTTTTTTTCGCTTCCGATTTCACCCCCCAAAACTAACCCCTCAAGTCATAATTTAACTTTCAAAACTACACGGCTCTGATGAGGCCACCAATTCCTGTATTATTACCAAATTTCAACTTTCTATAACAAATAGTTTCGGAGAAAATCTGGTGTGAAAGATGGACAGACAGACAGACAGACAGACACCGAAGTCATCTTATAAGTGGTCCGTATGGAACACTAAAAATCTATAAAATTCCCGGTAATATGCGTAGTGAAGCTGCTAGCTTCCTTATCATCCAAAAAAGTATGCTGTTGTTGAAAAGAGTTTCGATTAAATCTGTAGCTATGATAAGCCACAGTCGTATTGCATATGTCGTGTCCCATAAATAAAAATAGTTGCATCGACATGGTGTAAACGTATACAAATCCCAGCCGTGCTGATGAAAAATGGGATCTTTTTCATATTTTACCCCTGTCAGTAACATCAATACCTTTTGAATTCTGAATGAAAAGGACATACGTTTTTAGTTGTTTTTATAGCAAATAAAGAAACTTGACCCCGTTTACCATTACTTGAAACGCAAAGACATATTAACGAAAATGAATGGAATAATGATTCCACAGCATTTATTAATCAAGGTATCAAAAGAATATTTAAATAAAAATTATAGGGTGTTATACGGCGCACATACTGACGTTGACAATAAAATGTTTTGAACTGTCAGTTCGAAGAAATTACACCATCGTAAATTTTTTAAATGAAAATCCCTATATATTATTTTATTTTTGAGTCCTACTAAAAATTCTAGATAATATTTATCTAACAATCATATCATTAAACTGTTTTGGAATTATTGATATTTGTAATTAAAGAGATCAAATTAAAAAAATATATTTTTAAGCTGGCATGTGTCAAATATTTACTGTCAGGTAACGACTTAACGCGTCAAAAAATGATTTATTGTGTGATCTTTTTAACGCAGAATATCCAAATCGAGAACCTATTACCCAATCCATAGTTAGCAAACATTAAAACGATTTAGACAATTAGGTCATGTTAAGGATCGTTCTAAATCTGGACCTCCAAAAGTTAAAACAAGCGATGATAAAAAGTTAGATGTTTTATTGGAAATTACAGAAAATCCCCATATAGGCACTCGTCAGCTTTGCCTATACTACAACATAAATAAAAGTACCTTAAGTCGTATACTGAATGAAGAAAAATTCCATCGATACAAACCCATTCTATTGCAAGAATTATTTGAAGATGAATATGATAGGCACGTGGAATTTTGCGAAGTCATGATGGAACGAATCAATAATGAACCTAACCTTCTTCGTAATATTGTTTTTTTCTGACAAGGCCACATTTTATCTTAACGAACGAGTTAACAGGCATAACTGTCGGTCCTTGTCTACTAAGAATCCCCACTGGATAATCGAACGTCATTCTCAGAGACTACAAAAGATAAACGTGTGGGTAGGGATTTATGTAAGTCATATCACTGATCCCTCTTTATCGATGGAAATCTTACAGGATTTGTTCAGGTTTTTTTCCCAATGAAAATAATTTGGATACCCCTAACAGGAATCTGTGGAGTCAACAAGACGGAGCACCTCCTCACTATGAAATCAATGTTCGTATATATTTGAATGCGATTTTTCCTAATCGATGGATAGGCAGAAGAGGTGCTGTAGAATGGCCTGCAATAAGTTCCGACCTTACACCGCTCGATTTTTTTATGAGGTCATTTGAAAACCAAAGTTTACCGAAGTCTACCTGAAACTGTAGAGGATTTACAACAAAAAATTCAATATGAAGTAGCACAGATCACCACAGATTATCTGCAAAACTATGTTCAGGCTGTTTATGACAGTCATTGCAAATAGGGCTTTCCATTAAAAAAAAAATCAAGGTGGCGTAATTTCTTCGAACTGACAGTTCACAACATTTTATTGTCAACGTCAGCATGTGCGTCGTATAACACCCTATAACTTTTATTTAAATATTTTTTTGATATACTGATTAATAAATGCTTTCGAATCATTAGTCCATACATATGGGGCACCCTATATATATATATATATATATATATATATATATATATATATATATATATATATATATATATATATATATATATGTATATATATATATATATATATATATATATATATGTATATATATATATATATATATATATATATATATATATATATATATATATATATGTATATGTATATATATATATATATATATATATATATATATATATATATATATATATATATATATATATATATATATATATATATATATATATATATATATATATATATATATGTATATATATATATAAATATATATATATATATATATATATATATATATATATATATATATATATATGTATATATATATATATATATATATATATATATATATATATATATATATATATATATGTATATATATATATATATATATATATATATAAATATATATATATATATATATAAATATATATATATATATATATATATATATATATATATATATATATATATATATATATGTGTATATATATATATATATATATATATATATATATATATGTATATATATACATATATATATATATATATATATATATATATATATATATATATATATATATATATATATATATATATATATATATATATATGGGTGTGTGAATTAATATTGAGGGATTATTCAAATTATTATTGTCCATTGTTAGCCACTACTTTCTCCCAACTTTGTAACAGCATAAGACCACGCTGGAGGAACGACTCATCTTTTGAGGCTATTCACGAATCCACCCATTTCTTAGTATCGTCATAGAAATGAAAGTGCTGTTCAGACAGGTCATGCGTCATTGATTGGAACAATCAGAAGGTGTAATGTCTGGTAAGTACGACGGGTGAGGTAGGATATCCCATCCAAGCCTTTCCTTGACGAGTGTTGCAACATGTGGCCAAAAGTTATCATGTTGAAAAATCACGGGTCGTGTTTTTTGGCATATTACGATCGTTTTTTTCTTCAACGCTCAGCTTAGTTGCATCAGTTGTTGTCGGCAACTTTCCCCAGTAATAGTTTCGTTCGGTTGGAGCAGCTAATAATACACTACAGCTGAACCCACCAGATACACACACGAATATTCGGCTTTAGTGAGGATGTTGATGCTTTACCAGGCTTTATCCATGATTTTTTTGCGCTTTCGATTATCGTACCGTATTCATTTTTCATCATCAGTTACGATACGATGCAAAAAATCTTTCCGATTGTGCCGTTGAAGCAGTTGTTCACGGCTGAAAAATCGACTTCGACGTCTCTCGGTTTCAACTCGCACGGCACCCAAATGGTTGTGCGATCAACTCCTAATAATACTGCAAGTTTTTTCCATTTAGCACAGATCTTCTTCATCTTTAAACTTTTTCGACTGACCTGGACGTTCTTTGTCTTCCGTGTCACCACTTTTAAAACATAGAAACCAGTACTCACATGTTTTTATCGATGGAATATAATCACCATAGGTTCTCGACAGCAGTTGATGACTTTTTGCAGCGCTTTTCTTTGAATTAAATGTTGTTTACACTTCCGCAAAATAAAATAAACTAAAAATTAAAGCCTAATGATGTTGCTTCACCAAGAATATAGCAACAGTATGCCCTGATGCGATATTATATAAGTTTGAGAGCTCTGAAAATTAATGCCCACTATATATATATATACGAGGCATGTTTTTTAAGTAAGTACCGTTTTGCGATTCCGCCGCCGCAGCGATACGGTCGGCGTTCCGCGCATGCGCGCTGGTAACCTACATCACATGTCTACGCACTGACGCCATTACAGTCTGATTCTTCATTGTATACGTTGTTTACTGAGTGTTTAAGATGCCTCCGACAATCGTGAGTCCCGCCGATTGTGAAGTACGGGCTGTTATACGATTTCTTAGTGCTAAAGGCGTAAAACCGATCGATATTCATCGTGAGATCTGTGAAGTTTACGGACAAAACATTATGAGTGATGGAATGGTAAGGAAATGGGTGAGAGCATTTAAAGATGGCCGCACAAATGTGCATGATGAAGAACGGAGTGGGCGTCCTTCGGTCGTTAATGAAGATTTGGTGCAGAAAGTGGACGAAAAGGTGAGAGAAAACAGACTGCTTTCCTCAATATTCTCGTAGTGTTTTGTATCGCATTGTGACCGAGAACTTGAATTACCGGAAATTGTGTTCACGTTGGGTTCCAAAAATGTTGACGGATTTGCACAAAACCCAACGTTTAGGCAATGCATTGACTTTCCTTGACTTCCATTTTTTAGACCAAATTGTTACTGGTGACGAAACATGGGTGGCCTACGTCACACCAGAATCGAAACAACAATCCATGGAATGGCGACATTCATCATCACCCAAAAAAGTGAAGTTTAAGCAAACAATTTCTGCCCGCAAAATCATGTGCACAGTTTTTTGGGACAGAAAAGGAGTATTGCTAGTGGAGTTTCTGCCTCGTAATGAGACAATCAATGCAGCGCCTTATTGTGAGACATTGAACAATCTGCGTCGTGCAATCCAGAACAAAAGACGTGGCAAGTTGAGTAAGGGTATCGTTTTGCTGCATGACAATGCCCGTCCACATGTGGCTAATCGGACCAAAGATCTCATCAAATCTTTTAAATGGGAAACTCTAGATCATCCTCCATACAGCCCTGATCTGGCGCCCAGCGACTACCATTTGTTCCTGCACTTGAAGAAGCATCTGGGTGGTCAGCGTCTTCAAGACGATAACGAAGTCAAAACATTTGTGATACAGTGGTTAACAAGTCAGGCGGCAGAATTTTATGAGGAGGGTATTCAAAAACTGGTGCCACGTTATGACAAGTGCCTCAATATTCACGGAAATTATGTAGAAAAGTAGATTAAGGTACAGGCTTTCATGTAAAAATAAAATTATAGCGATATCTTTGCACGTCTTTTTTTAATTCCAAAACGGTACTTACTTAAAAAACATGCCTCGTATATATATATATATATATATATATATATATATATATATATATATATATATGCATATATAGGCTGTTATGAAATTCACTGCATATGTTAAAATGGGTGACTCGTGGGGCCATGTAGAAGCACATTCAATACTTTTTTTTTCGAATTCGAAAATTTTTGAATAATTAAAAAACTGGAGCAAAACTCCTTTTTACCAAATATTTATAAAATCACCCCGCCCATGAAAGACCGACCTAGGCCTTTGTAAAGTACGAGAGCCATTTCCCGTTAACAGTTATTTTCAAGTAGGACAAGATTGACTCTCCCTTGAAAAAAATCGCAGTTTAAAAATAAATTTTCGTCTAGTATATTTAACGGTGATGAAAGTGGATTTTCCACCATTCCGAAAAAAACTCAAAAAGTTTTAGGATTAAATATTCAAAAGAATGAGACAAAATCTTGAATTAGGGAATGGCACACTTTCAGAGAGTGTTGTCACCATTCCATGCACTGGCTATATTAACTCAAACTTATTTGTAAAATGGTTGAAACATTTTATAAGTGTCGTAAAAAAAAACCCTGGAAATAAAGTGTTACTTCTGCTTGATGGACATAGAACGCATTCGAAGAACCTGGAAGCGTTGAACATAGCTAATGATAAAATTGCCAAGCCTCACCGGCTTCAGCCACTTGACGTTTTTTTTTTCTTTTTAAACCTATGAGCTCTTATTATATTTAAGTGACGGATTTCAAGCAGCTGGAGTTTGGCCAATGGACAAAAACGTCCGTCCCGAACCTTTGTTTAACGCAGTTGAAAATATAAATGCTCTCTCTCTCAAACGAACTCAAGCAATGAAAGCACATCCATCTTTTAAACCACACATTTAAATAATGAACAGTCTATTTCGGGATTTAACACTGAAGCTTTAAAAAAATTGTAAAATCCCAAATACTACAAAAATTACTTTACAAAAAACTGTGAAAGTCCTTACAAAAATATTTTGAAAAAATCAATAAAAGAAACAAAAGAAGTATCGTATAATAAACACGAGTCTCCCCGACAACGGCGATTTTAAAGTAACCTTTTTTGTCGACGTCTGACCAAATTTTTTCTAGTTTAAAATAAACAAACGGCAACAATCTTTTTCAACGTTTATTTTATTATCTTTTTTAAAAGCAAGCAAATAAAATTTTTGTGAATTACCTGTTAAAAAATTTTTCTTATTATAATATTACATAATAATGTATTGATGAGTATTGATAAGTAATTATTTTAAAATATAATAATTTTTATGTATTTTTTTTTATATTAAATTGATTTCGGTTCGATTTTTTCCTTTATTATTCAGATCCGCTATTTTTTTATGTAACAGCTCTGTGGAGGCAAAATAAAAAGATAATTTCAAATAGGTATTTACTGAACTTTTTTTAAGACCTAAATGGTCAACGATTTTTTGATGTACCTTAAATCGGTACCTTATTGGTTGGTTATATTTTTGTATAATTTATTTAGGTAATTTTATTTAACTTCAATTGTGCTGTGTGCAATGTACATCCATACGAAATAAATAAAAAACTTAAGATACCTTGAATGTGTAACGCATCTCCATATAAAATATCTTAAATTATCCTTGATACATTTAAAACTTAACCAATTATACCAATGACACAATCTATTTGCACTTTGTTGTACACTTTCTACAAATTTCTTACTCACCCAGTGCATCTCTCTTTAAAAAAACGTTGACCTTTACGACACCTTACCTCCGTAATTGGTAAACATTCACTGACGGGATAAAACAAACAGCTTTCTGTCTGATTTAGGTATTTCAATATTGAGTTCAGCGTTTATCAGTGGGGTACGAAAAAAATATTAATGACATTAGTTCTTCAGGGTCGATTTTTTTCCTTTATTATTAAGATCCGCTAGTTAAGGTGAATTTTCTACAATCGGTCTTGTTACAAGGACCCATAGGTTCCAATATATGCAGTGAATTCCATAACACCTGGTATATATGTATATATATATATATATATATATATATATATATATATATATATATATATATATATATATATATATATATACATATACATATATGTATATGTATATGTATATGTATATATATATATATATATATATATATATATATATATATATATATACATGTTACTATAGAGGTTTTTACGGATGGTGGAATGTAATACATTAAAATTCCGGGTTTCAATCCGTTCGTCTAAAAATGAATTTGCACGACGTTTCGCCAAAATCTCATTTGGCATTTTTAAGTGTTCCCGCTGCTGCTGCTACTCGATACTGTGACCTTGCTGATGCTGTCGCTCGAAGCTAACTTCAGTTAGCTTAGTCGTGCAAATTCATTGTTAGACGAACGGATTGAAACCTGGAATTTTAATGTATTATATATATATATATATATATATATATATATATATATATATATATATATATGTATATATATATATATATATATATATATGTGTATGTATATATATATATATATATATATATATATATATATATATATATATATATATATATATGTGTGTATATATATATATATATATATATATATATATATATATATATATATATATATATATATTTATATATATATATATATATATATATATATATATATATATATATATATATATATATATATATATATATATATATATATATATATATATATATATATATATATATATATATATATATACATATATATATATATATATATATATATATATATATATATATATATATATATATGTATGTATATATATATATATATATATATATATATATATATATATATATATATATATATATATATGTATATATATATATATATATATATATATATATATATATATATATATATATATATATATATATATATATACATATACATATATATAGATGTATGAAAATCGTTTATAGTTAAATTGGTAATTCTTGGGGCCGAGTAAAAACACATTCACTACATTTATTCCTCAATTCGGTTATTTTTCCAATTTTGAAGTTTCATTTAACAGTTCTTATCGCAATCCTATTGACGGTATTTTCAAATGTTCATATTTTTGTTAGTAATATGATATTTACAACTGCCGGATTTTCAAATAAAAAATAATAATAACTGTGGCTAAATAAGACTATTGTGTCACTTTTGTTGTTCCGTACGGAACACCTATAAGATCACTTCGGTGTCTGTTCGTCTGTCAGACCCGATTTCTCCGAAACTATTTGATATAGAAAGTTGAAATTTTGCACTAATATAGGATTGATGAACTTTGTAGAAAGTTCATTTTGGGTGTGTTTTGTTAAGTCTAAAAAAAAAAATATTTCCATCACGGTACAGAACACTAATTGCGCAAGTCCAATTTGCACTTGACCGGATTTTTTTTGTTAATGGTATTTATGTAAATATTTGTTATATGTGTATATACGTACATTTGTACTCACTCTAATAAAAATCGTAACCTAAATATAAATGCCTACGTCTCAATAACCAACATTAAATACTGTACTTAAAAAAGTTAAAAAAAATTATGCAATATTAAAAGATCACTAAATGAAATGAGATATATCTTTCAGGCTTAAATGATTATTCTCCAATTAAAATATTAAAAAATATAGGATATACTCGTATTGGTAAGTCGTAGCTTAACACAGAAAAAACATGCAAATCTCAAAAACAAAAACTGTTTATTCAACGTAATCTCCTTTCACCCTTATGCACTTAGTGGACCAGTTACAAAGTAAGTTTAGACTTCAAAAAAAAATCTTTATTTTGGTTTGTATACCAGTGTTCGATATTTCTTATTTTTTCATTTGAATAAGCTTTCTGTCCTTTAAAATATTTTTTTGAGTTTTCGAAATAGGTAATAGTCCGGGAGAGATAAATCAGGATAATATAAGGGCTGATCAATCAGCTTAGAACCTACTTACTTTATTCTCTGCAAAACTAACACCGATTTGTGAGTAGACACATTGCCTTGCAAAACAATACCCCTTTAAACACTTTTTCTCAGCCCTTTTCTGCAATTATTTTTTATTGAAGTTTAGTTAATAATGAAGAATAATACTCTCCAGTTACTATTTTGCCCTGTTCCAAGTAATTTGTAAGAAGAACCCCTTCCTTCCATAAAAAAAAATTATGATCTTTCCCTGCAAATTTCTCTCTGCGAAATTTACTCATTTCACTTAGCGATTTAAAACGTTAGATAAATCATTTTCAACAGGGCTACAAATCATCTTGGATGTAGTCAGTCGTTCTTAATAAGTGCTCAGGCATTTAGAAATCCATTTAGCTGATAATTTACTCATTCCTAAATCACTTTAACCAATGTGCAAAACATGTACATGAAATGGTCTGCTATACGTTTTAGCTCAATTCGTCGATCCTCCAAAATTATTTCATACACATCCTCAGGTCTTTCAGCAAGATGTTCATCACTGATATTGGTTCTTTCTCTCTTGTAATTTCCAGTTAAACTTTTAATAGTGTTTCTCCGTCAATGTATAAGAAATATTGTTGTAAATTTCTCTAGCACACAGTTCGCTCAAAAAGCATATGTTTTCTACAAAAGGAAATGGTTTAGGCTAGTTATCAATACTCATCATACTACCAAAACAAAAGCTTAAAACTCAATTGTGCTTAGGTCATACAATAATCACTAGATGAAGTTACTAACCATACATTACGATAATAATGCTATTTAGTCTAAAACTATTAGCAACATATGGATTACCTCATAGATCCTCGCACAGCTTGTGATTAGCAATAATTCAGCCAGGGTGCAAGTTCTCAGGAAAGCCGACACGGGATTGTTTAATTTATTGAAACGGGTATTTTATATTATAGCAATAAAAAATATATTTTGTATTTTTCTATACTGCATCGTAATGAAACTATAATAAGAATTTAACACTGTGATAAACGAAAATGAAGTGACTATTAGTAGGTATGGAAATTTGTTCATATATATTTATTATATATATTTAGTATATATTTTTGTTAGTGAAATTACTGAATTTTCGAAGTAGTAAGGGTTTTCAGTGTCAGTTACTTTTTTTTAATGAAAGATGTAAAATTTCTTCAATTTGTTATGAAATAAAATAACAAGCTGATAATTCTAAGCGTAGCAATATTATACTATATATATATTATTATATGTATTACCAAAATCAACGTCAATTGTTTTTGATATGTCTATTGGTTACAACAATTTATGAACAATCTGAAACAAAAAAACATAACTTTTTAGGTTCGATTTTCTCGTTAATGAGTGGTCATTTACCATTGTTTTTCACAGGTCCTCTTAATACAAGGGTTTACTAGTTAAAATACAAGAAACTATTTTCAACATACTCTATATTGGGCAGATAGTCGAAATATGCCCAACAGCAAATAATTTTTTATGAAATATAGGACGTTGCTACCTTTCTAAAATACTCTGAAACAAAAAAATGCAAATTATAAAGAAACTGTAAAATATTGAAGTTAAAATATGAATTATTAACAAATTAATATTAATTAAAAATAAACTAAGAGAAAAGAAATTTGGTGAGATTAAAATGTAAGAAGATATAGCGATTTTCATTAAATGCATGAAATACATTAATATTTTATTACGATCTGCGCCAAGCCTACGTATATTTACATTAAAATACTAGTCAACATTGAAAGTGTACTCAAAATTGGCCAACTGTATGGACAAGTAACGATTAGTAACGAATCTTTAAAATTTATAAGTTTGTCAGACTTCTAAAAATTAAAATAGTCCAAAGTTCAGTCGCTTTCGCAATATTATTAAAACTCTAATTTAATGTAACAAAAGAATCCTGGATAGTTTTAGCTAATAGCTGATTACTTTTTAAATGCGTGTTTTGCTAAGATTAAGATTATATATATATATATATATATATATATATATATATATATATATATATATATATATATATATATATATATATATATATATATATATATATATATATATATATATATATATATATATATATATATACATACGTCCCATATATATATATATATATATATATATATATATATATATATATATATATATATATATATGGGACGATCCACGTCAACCGGATCAGAGCTACGACCAAAATTAGAAGCAACCAAAAAACTTGACCAAGGGCTCATTTTAAAGCTTAGAGCGTCTACTTTCAAATGCCGAGTGCGCCTTTGAAAAATCCAATATGACGGCTCCAATATGGCGGCCGGTAGCCGGAGAAAAATCTAGTGTCCAGCAAAAAAAGCTTGAAAAATAAAAATTCGCAACTGTTTGGGTCGTTTTTGGCTCAAATTGTAGCTGATGGACGACCCAAAAAATTGGGGTGGTAAGTTGACAAAATCCAACATGGCGGATCCAATATGGCGGTCAAAAATCCAATATGGTGGCCGAATTTTCGCAAATGAACCGATTTGCACTAAATTTGGTAAACGGGGGTTCTTAGGGTCGCTGATTACGAATCCGAGGTCTGATTTGCCAAATTCAAGATGGCGGATCCCAGATGGCGGATTAAATTTTCGAAAATCTATCGATTTATACCAAACTTGTTATACGGGGGTTTTTGGTGTCGCCGATTACAAAATCCAAGATGGCGGACCCAATATAGTAGCTTGCCTTATTCAGTTTCCACCATATTGGGTCCACCTTCTTGAACTTAAGAATTTTAGAAATTTGATTCGTTATCAGGGACCCCAAAAACCCCCGTATAACAAATTTGGTACAAATCGATAGATTTTCGAAAATTTCATCCGCCATCTTGGATCCGCCACCTGGATTTTGCAAATCAGACCTTGGATTCGTGATCAGCGACCCCAAAAACCCCCGTTTACCAAATTTAGTGCAAATCGGTTCATTTGCGAAAATTCGGCCACCATATTGGATTTTTGACCGCCATATTGGATCCGCCATGTTGGATTTTGTCAACTTACCACCCCAATTTCTTGGGGCGTCCATCAGCTACAATTTGAGCCAAAAAACGACCCAAACAGTTGCGAATTTTTATTTTTTACAAGCTTTTTTTTACTGGACACTTGATTTTTCTCCGGCTACCGGCCGCCATATTGGATTTTTCAAAGGCGCACTCGGCATTTGAAAGTAGACGCTCTAAGCTTTAAAATGAGCCCTTGATCAAGTTTTTTGGTTGCTCGTAGCTCTGATCCGGTTGACGCGGATCGTCCCATATATATATATATATATATATATATATATATATATATATATATATATATATATATATATATGTATATATGTATATATATATATATATATATATATATATATATATATATATATATATATATATATATATATATAGTGTGTCCCAAAGAGTTTTATACAAATGGAGAAAAAGCTTATCTTACATATTACAAAAAAAATTGTTCTTGATAAAAAGTTCTGCAACACATGGAAATCCATAATCAAGGCATCAAAACTTTAAAATATTTAATGGTATAAAAATAAAAAATAATGATTTATAATAAAGAGTAAAGTGTATCTATCTAAACATGAGCATATTTTTTTAGTTCTTACTAACATTTTCAATTAATATTTTGCTCTGTATTTAAATTTATACACACCTTACTCTTCATTATAAATCATTATTTTTTATTTTCCCTGAATACCATCAAACATTAAACTCTGGTGCTTGATTATGGATTTCCATGTGATGCAGAACTTTTTATCAAGAATAATTGTTTTTTGTAATATGTAAGATAAACTTTTTCTCCATTTGTATAAAACTTTTTGGGACACCCTGTGTGTATATATAGGTATATATATATATATATATATATATATATATATATATATATATATATATATATATATATATACATATATATATATATATATATATATATATATATATATATATATATATATATATATATACATATATATATATATATATATATATATATATATATATATATATATATATATATATATATATATATATATATATATATATATATATATATATATATATTATATATATATATACATACATATATATATATATATATATATATATATATATATATATATATATATATATATATAAATTAATGGGTCAGCACCGTAAAGAAATTCTCAGCAGTTTTTACCACCAATTTACTATAAGGCTACAGATGCCATTCGGTTTTCTTTGCGACGCCTGGAAAGGTGTGCGAATTAATATTTTACATACTGTGTTTGAGCAGTTATTTGTTGGCTTTACAGTAAAAATTCTGATTCTAAGTGAGAAAACTTTTAATTACAGTCCGAGTATTTAAAATTAAAATATATATGTATATATATATATATATATATATATATATATATATATATATATACCAGGTGTAACATGTTAAATTCGGAAGAACGATAAAAAGTGCTTTATTCAAAGTATGCTCCATCGCTTGTTATACATTTTTCCCATCTTTCGGGCAATTTGTGAATACCACACCAGTAAAAATCTTCCTCTTTTGCTGCGAACCATTCATCGAGCCATTTTTTTCACA
The DNA here is from genome assembly GCA_019049505.1 of Pachyrhynchus sulphureomaculatus. NCBI lineage: Eukaryota > Metazoa > Arthropoda > Insecta > Coleoptera > Curculionidae > Pachyrhynchus > Pachyrhynchus sulphureomaculatus. The sequence goes on along the minus strand of CM032446.1, from coordinate 146,936,282 downwards.
TCTTCGTACGAACCAAAGCGCTGCTTAGCAAGTGCATGACCCATCGATGCAAACAAGTGGTAATCGGAAGGAGCCAAGTCTGGTGAGTGAGCCGCATGGGGTAGAACTTCCCAGCTGAGTGCTTCCAACGTGTCGCGAACTGGTTTTGCCGTATGCGATGGAGCATTGTCATAAAGAAAAATGACTTTCTGTGCAGCGAACGGTTCAAATCGGTCAATTGTTGTTGATAATGTTTAGTATTAACCGTTTTCCCAGGTCTTAACAGCTCAAAATAGACCACACCCCTCTGGTCCCACCAAACACAGAGCATCGTCTTTCTGCCAAAGCGATTTGGTCTTGCGGTCGATGTGGATGGTGCTCCTGGGTCTACTCATGATTTTTTGCACTTGGGATCCTCAAAATAAATCCACTTTTCATCCCCTGTAACTATACGATGCAAAAACGACTTCCTTTTGTACCGAGCGAGCAAAATGTCACACGTGTTTTTTGCGCTTTTCCACTGGCCTATCGTTCAACTCATGTGGTATCCATCTACCGGTCTTCTGAATCTTTCCCATCCCTCGTAGCAGATTGGAAACAGCTTGTTGACTAATGTCCAACTGCTCGGCGAGTTGTTTTTGTGTTTGCGAATCATCTTCGTCCAACAATGCTTGCAATTCCACATCTTCGTATTGTTTTGGCGGTTTTCCACGTTTATTCTCTGCAATATCGAAGTCACCACTTTTGAAACGCCGAAACCATCGTTCACACGTATCTTGCGATGGAGCGTGTTCACCATAAGCTTCTCGAAGTAATCGGTATGATTCAACAGCAGTTTTCTTCAAATGGAAACAAAAAATTAATGCTGTCCGCGAATGCTTTTTGTTCGGTATAAACACAACAACATAACACTATGCATACACTTTTCCAATTTATCTTTCGTGCGCGTCTAACACTTGTTGATGACACAACAAAATGGCGCAGTGTCAAATCTTTATAGCATAAATTGCATTGGTGCACCATCTGTTGTCTGAAATCCGCTTTTCATACTTGTACACTTGGTATATAATATATATATATATATATATATATATATATATATATATATATATATATATATATATATATATATATATATATATATATAAACTCAGAAGTTTCATTTCAGAGATTATTATTATTAGACATGAGTGTAATGTGGTTAAACAAATAAATATTTTACTTTTTTAGAAATTTTCATTGTTAATTAAAGAAATATATTTTTCTATGGTATTTCTTACCACATCAAATTCACTCAAATAGTCTAAACTTAAACTCTATTCAGCCATCAAAAAAGTTAAATGTTCTAGTTATCCAGTTGATTTTTGCTTCTGGCATTGTTATATTTCACATGGTAAATATTAGAAAAGAAACGTTCTAAGAAGAAAATTTAGAATAAAAATACAGAAATAAGATCTTAATAATAAATCACTTTTATAGAGGTTTTAAAACTAGATGGGTTCAAATATTTTTAGTTATTATTTGACTGTGTTTTCAATATTATTTCAATATAATTTTATTGGGTAAAAACTGTTTGCTTTAAGGTTATAAATGTGGTAGTTACATTTAGAGCGGAGTGGAGAAACAGTTTAATGGAGTTTTGAGTTTGCAGATACTTTAGGTACATTGTTTGTTGGAGCATGTTACAAACTCCGTAAAAATTTATATTTTTTATTCCATTTTATATATAAGTCTTGTAGGGGCTAGGTGAATTTGCTAACTTCCACTGTTGGCATTTTGACAATTTAACAGGATATCTAAATGCCTGTAAAAGTCTTTGGACTCAAACGCGACTTTTTCATGTGATAAATTCCGCGCGTTTAGTTGCATCTAGTAATGTATTCTTTATAAAGAATCTCGTTGTGATACTTAGTAATGTTTTTTCTTCTAAAAGCATTCACTGTTATGATAAAATTGTAAACAGAAGATATTTTATTGGTGTCCAGAAGTGGTACGTTATAGTGTCTAGTAAGTCTCTATTAGGATTTTTAACAAGAATATGAAAATAGAAAATATACCTTTAAAATTTCAAACTTAGTAGCCTCTAGTAAACTTAAATACTGACTTAAACATAACTTTAAATACAGAATCATCCTCAAAAATGAAAAAAATTCCTTAATCAATACTTACTTTTATATTATTCTGTCTATTCTCTTTACAACACTCTTTTTCACAAACGTTAACTATTAAAAAACAATATATATATATATATATATATATATATATATATATATATATATATATATATGTATATATATATATATATATATATATATATATATATATATATATATATATATATATATATATATATATATAAAACCTTTACTTTCGGTCTCAATCCGGAGACTACTAAGGTGATGGGCAGATTTTGTTAAGTAGAAAATAAATTTGTTTATAGAATTGCTCTATCACGTTTGGTTTCGGAAATTTTCTCGATTTAAATTGCAAAAACCACGGTTTTGTGGTGTAGGTAACATACTCGACATTTTGTGCTAGATAAAAAACACAAGATAAAAACGAAACAATGAATTTAAAACTGCATGCTTCTTAAAATATAACCAATTTTAGCGGCTTCGGTACGCTGAGCGGTGAGCGTCATCTCCTTGCGTCAACAATCCAGTCTCACTGTTTGCTCAAAAATTGAGAGACTCGGCAGATCGAAAAGTGGTATGGTATAATTAGTTTTAGTATCCCAATGGTAATTAAATGAATATTCATTAAGTCCATATTCCTTTTAAATTTTTTTAAAACGTTTTAATTAGTGAAATTATCTGCAGCTATACCAAAATGTTAGTTAGAAATTCAAAATACTGAACAAATAATTAATAAATTAAGATAAATTTAAATAATATTTTCTTATATACTATTTAAACTATTACCATGCAGAAACTCCACACGTAGAGTTAACGTGCTCGGACAAATGTTGCGCCGCTGCTAAAAGTGAAAATAAAATATTGTAGTACTATGCAATATAGATTTGGTTAATTTTTCCATAATATTGAATGTTTTACCTTCAATTTTGATATAATATCACGTGGCTTATTTTATTTTAAACAAATAATACAACAAAACGGTGTTTTATATAATTTTAGTCGCCATAATCTGGAACCGAATGTGGTAGATCTAGTAAGTGAATATGGTTTCTGTTGAAAAATTGCCACCGAGATTATCATATGTGATTTCAGAGTCAAAAATTAGGTTATACTGTGTAATGAACGTTAAATTAGGCATGAAACAAGACTCATTTTAAAGAATAATGTCAAGTTTTTGAGTAGTTTGGGAGTATTGTTTCCGCTATTTTTACTTTCTATTAAAGAAGAGGGTTTATCAATAATAAAAAACCGGCCAAGTGCTAATCAGCCTTGCGCAATTAGTGTTCCGTACTGTTTTTAAAATAAAATAAAATCCTTACCTAGGCTAAGTTAATTAGGTCCCTGACATGTATGTATCTTCAGATCGAACATGCATTTTCACATTTTTTCTTGGTCAATAATGTATAATAGTTATAGCATTTAAGCTACCTATAGCTAATAAATCAATCTAGCTCAATCTAGAATCTAGTAATAAAAGTTTAAATGAAATATTTACTACCTAAATATTTGTTTAATTATAAACAAATAAAATAAAATTCTGTTGTCTCAATATAGGAACGACGCGCGAGCGTACTGCTCCACCATTTGTCAAGAAACATAGTTTTCATAGCTTTTTGTTTTTATACAAGATAAATAATTAAATGTGATACATTCGTGACAATTTTTGCTCAATTTACCCTTAAAAAAGACTATTTCAGAATGTTTTCAAAATTTTTTAATCAGTATTTTTCGAGATAGGAAGGACAACGATTTTTGGCAATTTTTTAAAAATAATAGAAAGAAAACTATGCGCAAGTATTACATCATATATATCTTTGAACTTACAAGCTTGCATTTGACTCCACACTCGATAACTTTTAAAATTGCACGGTTCTGCTTGGGCCATCAATTCCTATATTTGGGAAAAATTTCAACTTTCTATATCAAATAGTTTCGGAGAAAATCGGATGTGAGAGACGAACGAACAGAGACCGAGGTGATCCCATAAGTGTTCCGTACGAAAAAATTGCCACAATAAAATATCCAGAGATATCGAGATCTTGATCGGCATTGATATAAAATCTTAAAACTATTTCTGCTTGTTCCAAACATTTTCGAAAAAATATTTGGAGCAAATATTTTAGTTTGCTGAGCCCTATCCACTAACATATGGCATGCACATATACGATTCTAAATTGAATTTTCGGAAAATTAGGAAGGGTCATCATTTTGCAAACAGAAAGGTGATTTGGTATGTCTACAAACTAACCGAGATATTAATCCACAATAGACGTATGTCAAATTTCGTTTCAATCCGTTATGAAATAAGCATACATCAGCTAACAATGAAGCCCTGATAGATAAACAAACTGAAAATCCAACGTTCAAAATAATCAACGACCTAATGCAAAAGCAAACTTATAACATAATCACCGTAAAACTCAATTATTGTTTTCAACTAATTTTATCCTTGGGGATCATCGCTTAAGCTTTTAATCACATTTAAATTAAGTTGCGTGTAAAATGGTTTAAAATTAATTTATACATATAATGTTGCCGCATTATAATTAAAACGCCTACAGGCCTATTTAAATTTGTATATCTGTCTCGTCCATACATACACAGTGTTTCAGCAAAAAGTTTAATATAAAAATATTTATAGTAAAAAACAAATTGGTAATTAGAAACTATTGTCGTTTAAATAAACCGTTATGTTCCCGACCCTGTTCTCAACGGGCAGTAATGTTATTGATTACAGCGCGCACGTAATATCCGTAATCTCATTTCTTGCTGAATATTTTATTTGTTCCAGGATTGTAACTATAAACTTTAGTATTGAGTTATCTCTCGCAACAAAAATCTAGCAGGGTTAAATTAGGGCTATGTAAAGGCCAACTTGTAGCACCATTTTTGAAAACCAATGTAACCAGGAAAGTTTTTCGAATCACTGGTAAAAATGTGTCAAAAGTACATATATGATGTCGCAAAATACTGTTAAAATAATTGCGTAAAGTGGTTCTCAATTATTTTCACAATTTCACAATTGTCTCTACATAAGAATTTTTCTTATCTTTGTCATCTTCAAAGAAGTTTGAGCTGATTATTCCATATACCGACGTTGTTGCCCAAGACGTTTTAGGTGAATATATAGGCTTTGATAGTTTTGTATTCTTCCTCTTCCTTCTCTGAATAAAATCCAGCAGAGTATATTTGGGAGTCCCAACGAGATAGCAGTATTCCATTGTGATGTAAATTTTAGCTTTATAGAGGATTAAAAGTTGTTGTGAAGCATAAAACTTTTTAGTATGAAATAATAATTCCAGCTTTTAAGAAGTTCTGTTTGCTATGCATGACCATGCCAAGTCATATTTGTCGTCCAGCAAATTGAGTGACGATGCTAGAGAAATGGAGTGTCTCGACATAACTATTTCAGGTACTGTAATATTATTTTTTAGAAAAAACTACCGCCTGGGTTCTTATAGCGCCAAATTCTACTTGGTTATCGCTAACCCAAGATAGAAGTCTTCCAAGTCTTTGTTATGTTGAACAACTTTCTGCTATCTACAGATATTTGCATAGGTAGCAGATGTTAAAGCGTTCAAGGTAAACGGAGAAACATTCTACCTTTATAAAAGCAATAGAGTAGATTCCTGGTCCTTTCCAACTGATCGTTAAAAAATAAACGAGTAGGAGACAGTATAGAGATTTGGAGCACACCGACGTGGAAATCCATCTACTGCTACTTGTAAAGAACACTCTGAGATGAAACATGCTAGTCATAAACAAAAGTTTTCGGACATATTTTAAAATTGTAGCTTAGCTAACAATCCATTATGTTCAACACGATACGGTCGAATGCCTCTCTACACGATGTTCAATTGCGTTGTTCCATGTACGTGTGACATGACTTAGAAGGTCTCCTGTTGATCTTTGCTTTCGTCTATATTACTATAATTGTCATTAGTAATATTAAATCGTTTCAGATATTTTAAAAGATGCCAATTAATAGCCTTTTCCATACTCTTCGATAATACTGAAAGCAAAGAGACTGATCAGTAGGTGTTTATCATGACAGATATTCTATTTTATGACACGCTGGCTCAAAACAATATATATATATATATATATATATATATATATATATATATATATATATATATATATATATATATATATATATATATATATATAATATAATATATATAAAATGCAACGTCTCTCTGTCTACCTGTCTGTCTGTCTGTCCGTTAGTGTGCTTATCACTGGAGAACCACTTATCCGATTTACGTACTTTTTTATTAAAACATACATATGTTCTCCGGCCAGGTTATAGGCTATATTTTATTACGATAAGTAGCATAAGGAATGAGCAGTGACGATAATAATGAATGAAGTCGGAAAAAAGTTTGCCGCTAGCACGTTCCCTTGCAATACATAGCCTAAACCATTAAATATGGAACAGTATTATGTAGCAGAGAATATCTATAATCTATAATCTATAATATATATAAAATGCAATGCTGTCTGTCTGTCCATTAATGCGTTTATCACCCGAGAACCACTTATCCGATTTACGTGCCTTTTTTTAAATTCATACATATATTCTTTGGCCAGGTTATATAATAATAATAATCTGTATCTATAATATATATAAAATGCAACGTATCTCTGTCTGTCTGTCTGTCCGTTAGTGCGCTTATCACTGGAGAATCACTTATCCAATTTACGTGCTTTTTTTTAAAACATACATATGTTCTCTGGCCAGGTTATCTATCTATAATATATATAAAATGCAACGTCTCTCTGTCTATCTGTCTGTCTGTCCGTTAGTGCGTTAAGTGTTTTTTTTTAAACATACATATGTTCGCTGGCCAGGTTATAGGATATATTTTATTGCGTTAGGTAACATAAAGAAAAAGCAGTGACGATAATAGTGAATCAAGTCGGAAAAAAGGTCACCGTTAGCGCGTTCTCTTGCAATACACTGCCTAAACCATTAAATATGGAACAATATCATGTTGCAAAGAATATAATATATATAACAAGCAACGTCTCTCTGTCTGTCTGTCTGTCCACTTATCCGATTTACGTATTTTTATAAATTTATACATGTGTTCTATATAATTCGATATAAGCCTAGATAATGGGAGATAAGGTGAGATAATGGGAGATAAGTATAAATAATGGGAGATAAGGAAAAACAATGGGAGATAAGTCTAGGTAATGGGGAGCTATGATGAGATAACGGGACATAAGGAGCAATAATGGGAGATAAGGAGAAATATTGCGAGATAAGTCGTGATAAGCCTAGATAATTGAAGATAAGGTGAGATAATGGGACATAAGGAGAAATAATGGGAGATAAGGAGAAATAATGGGAGATGAGCAGAGATAAGCCTAGATAATGGAAATTATGTAGAGATAATGGGAGATATTTTATTACGTTAGGTAACATAAGGAATAAGCAGTCCCGATAGTAGTGAATCAAGTCCACGCGAGCGGAGCCGCGGGCACGTCTAGTATATATATATATATATATATATATATATATATATATATATATATATATATATATATAGCATAACCCTGGATCTTGAAAATTGAGTTACTATGGATCATTTCACCACAGCTGAGTGTGATTTTTGTAATTTTCCCAAAATAGTAATTCTGAGGGTAACGTGCGACCGGCAAACCCCTGGCACGACAACTAAGGACGACTAAGAAGCGATGCAAATGTGAAAATATCGAGATCCCAATATTGAAACGAACAAATGCTGTAAATGTGTTTAGAAGTTCGGTACAACGTAGTCGTCATTCCTTACAAGATTGAGTAGTTGTAAGAATTAATGCCAACTGATACTGCCGAGAGGCTCAGCTTCGTTAATTAAATATATGAATACGTTTCAACATCTGTCGAAACTTCATTATTCAATGAGGCTGCCTTTGTCTTTACTAAAGCTGATAAAATTCAAAATTAAAGCAACAAAAGAATTTACATTGCCCTGGAATACAGTATTGGAATGTAGACATTTGGTCCATATTTCTTTCTGAAGGATAGAACAAATTTCAGCTTCACAAAGTTTTTATAGTTTTAACTAGAGGATCTGATTTTAGCAGGATAGAGAGATCACATCCTTCGTATACATTATGGCCAGTGAGTAGGGAACTTTCCAGTGTAAATTGACTTACACAAGAAATGATGTACCAAGATATGTCATTTGCCCTGATTTGACTAAATTTAATCTCAACACTACTCGAAATAAGTACGCCTTGGAAAAATTAGGAGTAAATATTCGGCAATAAATGGCAGCAATCACAGAAAAGACGTACCATCTAGTAATTAATAATTTGACCTCTGTCTTAGACATATGCCGAGAAAGTAATAGTTTCCAAGGACCGCACTTTGATATATACGTATACGTTTTTTTTGTCATTTATAATTCTTTTTTTGCAATACCTTACATAATAAAAGAGTTTTAAAAGATATATGTTTTTTTGTGAAAACTGCTTATAGTAAATTTGTTTACAACTTAAGTAAAAATCTCGGCCAGTTATTTTTCCTCCAAGAAATGTTTAAACTGTACTAATTAAATCGGAACATCAATTTTAAAGATCGCCCAAGGTTTCTGTGCTACATAAGTCTAGTAAAACACCACAACGTATATCATTTATCAAAAAGAGCTTCCTAAACATTATTTTATTTTATGTCTCAAGAATCTATTTTGCTCGATAAGTTTTAGCACAGCACGATGTCTTAAACCGACAGTTATATTGGCAATTTATCTCGCAATTTGTCCACCTTGGTGGTCCTGAACTTGAAGTTTATAAGCTTTTAAGTTAATATAGTTTTAAATCTATCAATTAGAAAATATATATTAGGGCATTATGGTAGAGGTGTGTTAATTGGATAGTCAAATTAAGTGTGCAATTAAAATTTTAAAATTATTGCATTGTTTTAAGAATATTATATGTATGTATATGAGTCAATAAAAGTACATGATGCAATAAAAATTACCTAAACAGAAACATTGGATTGATTTAATTTGTTGTCTTGTTGGGTAAAGTCGATCATTTGTTTTTAAAGTCGAAAGTTATTTCCGTCATATTATCACAAACACGCGTTGCGATCCAAAAGTTCTAGAATTAACGCTATAAAATTTGAAGTAGTTACTTTTAAGCTTTGGGACTCTCGTCACCCTCAAAGAAGTCTCTCTGCGACCAAATGCCCTGGTTCCACCGTTTTTTCGAGAGTCGATGCTGTCTCGAAGCGATGACCCTTGAACTTTATCTTCATATAGGAAAACAAACTGAAGTCACAGGCTGCCAAATCAGGCGATTAAGGGGTAGAGGATGACAGTTATAAAATTTTCTATTAACTACTGTTGCATACAGAACAAACTGTGGGCCGGTGCAGTGTGGTAATGCAGGAAGAAACTCTTCTCGTTCCCAAGCAAAACCAACAAACAAATGATTTGTTAAACTTTGGCAATGGTATCAGGCATGATTGCAATGAAAGGTCTGCCAAAATGTCCGACGTCTTCCACCCAAGTTCAGCAGGCCTTAAATTACGAAAACCACTCGAAAATTTACGTACGGCTCAGGGTTTCATCCCCAAATTCTTTTCGAAAGATTTCATATGTTTCCACGTATCTCACAGAGCCAAAATTAGACCTTTACACAAACGTGCATACAGAACTAACTGAACGAGTTAGCAGGTGGGGACTTGTCACGCAACGTTGCTAGGGTTGTACTTATTGTCATTTGTTGGCGTAAGCAGTACCTATTTTGTATTCTTACTATATAGCGTTAGTTTGGGAAATTTTGGATCGTACTCCGTAAAATTGCCCAATAATTATTTAAAAATAAATTCACTAATAAAATAATAAGTACATTTGTTACTCTAGTAGATACGAAATGTACTGGGGATGGTATAAATTATATTTTAAAATGGTAGAAAGAATAACAAAGAAATATTACAAAATAAATATGTATGTACTGGAGTTATTTGGATCCAGTAAGTCATATCTTCAGTCAAACTGCCCTTTATTATCCACATCATTAAAAGTATTTTTTTTTTATTTTTTGAAAGATATATATCGTATATTAAGAATAAAGAATATATAATTTTATTTTTATAGAACATCTTAACATTAAACTGACGGACTATTGAACATTAGTCCCCACATAGTTACATTAAAAGGCGATCACGCATCCAACTGGCTCTAAAAATGAGTCGACTAGATCGACTGATAAGTATCGCTAAAATCTGTAGTGTTGTCAGACTTCCAAAATTTAAAAAAATTCTTGGTTTAGACATAGAAACAAATTTAAGACGATTCCTAAATATTTCAAACTTATTTTATAGACGACAGACTGTTTATTGCTGATTTGTGATCAATTATTGTACCAATTATATAGAAAATCCGGAATATAGTTAACATTTTCCTAAAAACTATATAACTTCGAACTTTATATATGGTACTAATTTTATATGCACTGGACTTTTATTATTTTAAGAAGTTATAATAAATTTTACTTAGTTGTTTTGTATCTGTTTTTGAGTTAATGGCGTTTTGATTTATTGTATTTCAATCATTTCGTAAATTTTTTGTATGGTATTCAATTCTTAAAATCCTTTTTTTTTCAAAATCAATTCAATTTTTTTTCTATTGTATGACTGGAAAGTGTGTTTTTTTTATTATAAGTATGGCCATTGATCCTAGATTTTAAATATTCAAGTATTAAGTAAATTTTATCCCTTATGAGCTATCGTAATATTGCATTCTTTGAAAATATGTTTGACTTTTTCTGATAAACGTGGAATAAAGCATAGTGACTAAAATTGGTTGTTAGTTTGGCGTCTATGTTGGTGAAGAAATTTGTTGTAAAATTTATTTATGTGTTTTTAAAATATATTTGCTAATAACTTATTCGGAAATTTATTTAATGCTAGTGCTTTTTTACCTTTTGGTATTGATTTTATTCTGAACTCTGGATTAAATAGCTTTATTGTGTGATCAGCTAAGCCAATTATAACCGATTTTTTTTTTGGGTCAGGGGATGTATATATGGATATATATGGATATATGGATATATATGGATATATGGATATATATATATGGATATATGGATATATATATATATATATATATATATATATATATATATATATATATATATATATATATATATATATTAAAATTCCGGGTTTCAATCCGTTCGTCTAACAATGAATTTGCACGGCGTTTCGCCGAAATCTCGTTTGACATTTTTAAGTGCTCTTGCTGCTGCTACTACTCGATACTATGATCTTGCTGCTACTACCACTCGAAACTAACTTAGAGACCGAAGTGCGGTCGCCGTCTTTTATAGGTTGGCGTCTACGCAAATTGTATATGGGGGAGTCAGGAGTGTTCGTCCGGGCATCGGTGTTTGCCGACTGGTTGCCCGTATCAGTGGTAATTACGGGTTCCGGCGCTATGCTGACAGTTACCTTCTCGATGTTTTGGTTATTCCTTCGTCTAGGTAGTATACCCTTCAATGTAGTGGAGAAATTCAGTGTATCATTCCGCTTATTTAGTTGTCCATTCTTTTCGTTTTCCAAGGTTTCTCAGACTATGCGTGTTTTATAATGTGAAATCGAGGCTATTTGTTTAGATCCCTCAAAATTAATGTGACCAGTATCATGATGGTGCTAAAAAAGAGCAGAAGTTGTTTGGTTATTTTTGATACCTATTTTATGTTCATGGATCCGGGTAGAGATTCTTCTGTTTGTTTGCCCTATGTACAATTTGTGGCAGTCTCCGCATTCTTGTCCTTGGGGTTACCCAGAGTCTTTTGTGCAACACAACATATGAAACAATATATATATATATATATATATATATATATATATATATATATATATATATATATATATATATAAATATATATATATATATATATATATATATATATATATATAAATACATATATATATATATATATATATATATATATATATATATATATATACGAGGTTGGTTTGAAAAGTCTGTGCAAAATCCGAGAGATGGCACCACCGGCGCGTATCGAGGACATGTTTAGTTGGTAGCATCTCTTGAATGAACGCACACCAAGTTTCAGCCATATTGGTCTATTTCTTTGTGTTTGGCATTCGTGTGAATCAAGGAAGTCGAGTGATTTTCAAGAAATGGACGAAAAAGAATTTCGTGTGGTGATTAAACATTACTTTATGAAAGGCAAAACGCCTCAGGAGACTAAAGAGAAGCTTGATAAACATTATGGTGACTCTGCACCTTCGATTAGAACAGTTTATAAGTGGTTTCAAAATTTTCGGACTAGCCATATGGGCACAAGTGACGCTGAACGTTCTGGACGGCCTGTGGAGGTTACGACTCCAGAAATCATTGATCAAATCCATGATATGGTGATGGATGACAGAAGAGTTAAGGTGCGTGAGATTGCTAGTGCTGTGGGCATCTCGACTGAATGGGTACATAATATTTTGCATAAACATTTGGACATGAGGAAGCTATCCGCAAGATGGGTGCCGCGATTGCTCACGCTTGACCAAAAACGGAATCGTGTGAAGTGTTGCAAGGATGGTTTGCAGCTGTTCCAGAAGAATCCGGAGGACTTTAAGTGTCGTTTAGTCACTGTGGATGAAACATGGATACATTACTATACTCCTGAGACCAAACAACAATCTAAACAATGGGTTACCAAGGGGGAATCTGCACCAAAAAAGGCGAAGACCGTTCCTTCGGCCGGAAAGGTTATGGCGACTGTCTTTTGGGATTCGCAAGGGATAATCCTCATCGACTATCTGGAAAAGGGTAAAACTATTACAGGTGAATATTATTCATCGTTATTGGACCGTTTGAAAACCGAGCTGCAAGAAAAAACGCCCGCGATTGGCCCACAAGAAAGTCCTTTTCCATCACGACAACGCACCAGCACACACCTCAGCAGTTGTGGTCGCAAAATTAATGGAAATAGGATTCCAACTCGTTTCACATTCCCCCTATTCTCCAGACTTGGCTCCCTCGGACTACTATTTGTTCCCCAATTTGAAGAAATGGCTGGCGGGACAAAGATTTTATTCAAACGAGGAGGTGATTGCAGACATAAATGGATATTATCCTATCCTATTATTCGGAAGGGATCAACAAACTAGAACATCGTTGGACGAAGTGTATAAGCCTAAAAGGAGACTATGTCGAAAAATAAAAAAGGTTTACTCCAAACACATAAGTAGTTTTTATTTTTGCACGGACTTTTCAAACCAGCCTCGTATATATATATATATATATATATATATATATATATATATATATATATATATATATATATATAATATATATATATGTTATATACATAGGTACAAATCTTGTTCATCAGAATTGTAAGAGTGAAATACTTGTTGTTATAAATAAGCGGTTGGTCAACTATTGTATAATTTGTCTGTAACAAGTATAGAACTTATCGGCAACAATTGTTGACAAAAAAAAATTTTTAGTAATAACGTATTTATTGTTATTTATTTCTATCAAAGCGAATTTTGTTTACTAGTTTAGCATTTGAAAAGAAGTACAAGATATTTTATAGGGAAATTTTTCTATCAAATTCGATAGCGATAAACTTGAAAGCTGGACAATGGTTCTTAAAAAATGTTACAACTTGGGGCTAGTCGGCTTAAATATAAATCATAAACGCTTATTGGTCAACTGGCAATAACATAAGAGTTTTCAAGTTTGGTTCGGAACCAGTCATACAATAAATGCAGTGATTTCCACTTATTCTTCTTCTTCTCAACCTAAGTCTGTCCACTACGGGACGTTGGTCCCTTCTATTCTTTTCCATGCTTCTCCGTCTTTTGCTACTTTTAATTACTGCTTGCCCGCTACTACTCTTATATCGTCGACCCATCGTTGCAGTGGACGTCCAACGCTTCTTCCTGTTTCTTTGGGTCTCCATTTAATGATCCTATACACCTATTTGTCCCCGGATGATCTACCCATATGATCTGCCCATCGCCACTTCATCTTTGCCACCTCGAGAGTTATGTCAGTGACTTTAGTTCCTCTCCTTATTGCTCGTTATGAATTTTATCCCTAAAGGAGATACCAAGCATGCTTCTGTCCATAGGTCTCTATAAAATCACGAGCTTTTTAACAAATGCTTTAGTGAGACACATCGTTTCCAGTCCATATGTACTGACCGGTAGAATTGTAGACTTTAGTTTTTAGGTTTATGGGTATTGTAGTAGTTTTAAAAATGCGTACTAGTTTCCCAAAAGCTGCCCATGCCAGCCTCTTTCGCCTGGTAATTTCTGCTTACTGGTTCTCCTTTCCGATCTTAATAGTGTTATCTAAGTAGATATATTCGTCGATGCGTTTTATGGAGTTATTTTCTATCTGTATGTTGGTATCTTCAAGGCTCATATATTTAGTAATTTTAAAATTTATTTTAAGACCTACCTTTGCAGAGACCACATTTAGTTGGTTCAGCATTTGCTATAGCTCATAGGTGTTATTAGCTATCACCACTATGTCGTCTGCAAACCTAAGGTGACTCAGTCAAGTGCCGTCGATGTTGATGCCCTTCTAATTCCAATTTAACTCCTTAAATGCATCTTCAAGGGCCATCGTAAATAATTTAGGTGAGATAGTATTTCCTTGTCGCTCTCCTCTTTTTAATGGTATGTTGTTAGTGACAGTTGTTTCGTCAGTTTTAATATGTATAGATGCTTTTTTTGGAGACTTCCACTACCACTAACAAAAGCAGCGTTGTTTGCGATTCGAGCATCTATTTTTACTAGTTAACTCATCTTCACGATTGCAAATGTATTAGCATAGCATTATAAAATGTAAACATAGGAAGCTATAAGAGAACATTAGGCTTATAACGATTGACATTTAATAAAGGAAAATTATTATCAACCATCTGGTCATTAAGAAGGACGCCTAAGTTTTACGTTTATTTATTTATTTATTTAAAATAGAAATAAAAACCATCCACCAAACTTTTTAGATCTAATAATTTCCATAAATTATCTAACAATAAATCTTCAATATAATTAATTTCCTTAATCCTAGCAACAATAAATGTGATACCAAAGAGTCTCATAGAAAACATCAAGCGTATGTACCTGTACTGGTCAAGAAATCATAGAAAACGCACAAGGTCATTCAGGGCATAGTAACAACAAGGGATACCTCAAAGCTTAACATTTATATATAAGCATATCTGAGTTAAGGCAGTGTTCCTCGTGGACTAATTGCGAAAGCCATGCAGATATTTTATAATAATAATAAATAATGACTTAGAAGTTTATACTTTTTTAACTTATTGCTAAAAACTGCTTTACTAAGTGGAATTGGTGTTTTGCTTACATAATAAAATTTTTTCATATCATCCTGTATATTAAGATAGACAATGTCTTTTGTTTTCTTTTAGATCCATTTGCATAGATATAAAATTCTCTGAAATTTATAACCCACTGAAAGAATTTTATAAAGGCCAGCGCTTTTCATAAAATTTAGATATTAATAAAGAACTTAATGGATGTAGGGAATAATTTTCTATTGATCATAAAAACTTTTTTTTTCTTTTTAACGTAGGATATCGAGGGAGCTGAAAAATAATAAAGTTAACTAAATGATTTAACTTTATAATCAGTGTAATTTGGCAATTCGCTGTGAAGTATCAGACTAGGAAATTCGTTGCTATTTACGATAAAACTGATAAAAATTATTTGTGCTAATTTAATATGTTTTTGAAAATTTGATAATCTGATTCAAGAGTGTTACTCTTCAAGACATCCCCCGAAGGCTTATTTCTCAGGGAATTATTTAATTAATAATTTACTATCACGTTCGTAAGTATTGGTGGATCAATCAAGTGTTGATACGTTATTTACAAATAGATCTAAAATGTAGTGATCAAGCTAGGTACTACGGATTACGTAAGGTATAAAATTGGTTTAATTTGAATTAATTTCAATGTTATTTATAAAAATTTAATCATTAATGGAAAAAGATAATTCTGTTTCCCTCGACAGTTTATTAATAGAAGATAAATTAGGATATTGTGACAAGATATTTAAATATCCATTGACATCCAGACTATTATGATCTAGTATATTTATATTCAAGTTTCCTACATCTATGTATTTCTAATTCATTATAGTGAATTTTTGGAAACATATCTTATAGTTTATTTTAAGCGGATTTCTCCGTGTAACGGCTTCAAAAAATCCATTTTTTTTCTTACACATTTCTAAAGTAAAATGAGTATACTGTAAAAATTTCAGACCGAAATTCTAAATATTTACGAAGATATAGCATAAAGAAGAGAACGCGTCGTAGTAGCCTGCTAAGACACCTGCTCTATTGTTCTTTCGATACCCTTACACCAGCACTGAAAATGAAACCTTTAAAGAAATGGAAAGTGTACTGCAGCAGGCAAAGCTGATTAGTGTACCTATAAGTTTTATATAAAAAATCAGTTAAAATAACTTTAAACTCGTTTTTCTTGAAACCACATTTTTTCGTCGGAAGTAGAGACAAAATTCTATCTATGAGATCGCATTTAAATTTTTACACGTTATTCTACATATAATTAGTTATAGGATCACGTAGAATCAATTATTTTTATTAATAATTTCTTAATTTATCTCTTGATTTTAACGAAAATAAACACGATTTTTGAAAAAGAAAATTTACAGGTAACCCGATAGAGATATGTTTATTGAATAATAACTAATTTAGATATTTTGCTAGAGATCATTACAAATGGAGATGTGCTTCCCACCACCTACGCATATGAACAAAATGTTATTAAATAAACTAAAAAAAAAATTATGGTTTAAGATGGAGAAGATTAACATCTAAAAAAATTGAAAAGATTGTATTTTATTTTGTTATGAAGAAAATTCCTGAAATAAGCTTCAAATTTTAGCCGTCATACCGAGAAACCCCGAGAAACACATCAAGCCTTGTTCAAATAGTCGGTTACACCAGCTGATAAATTGTTATTTAAATTAATATTACATCTTAGAATGTTGGTGATAATTTGCCTTTCAATAAACTACTGAATAGTAATTTTAATTCATGAAGTCATTATAAAAGTTTTTAAATTTTTTAATGTCAGAGTTACATAGATTTTTCGAGTTAAATGTTTCTAAATGTATGAATATTTTTTAAGTTAATAAGATTCGAATAAATGTAATTTAGCGAAGTTTCTTTGTAGACTAGGTATGTTCAAATCCATTAGAGTGGCTATCTCTAAAGTATCCTCTATCCATTTATTATCCAAACTGCTAAATGCGTCCACCATGTTAATCCAACATCGCCCCGCATCCAGCACGTATGAAACTTAAAAAGAAAATTAAAGTATAACTACCTAAGTAATACTTAACAAATAATATTTAATGATATGAAGTATTCCTAGCCCAAATTTTGCATATCAAATGAAAATAAAACCACAAAAAACAAATAAAATGTTAAAAAAAAGAAAAAAATTACAAATAATTGCTATCTCATCATTATATAATAATAAATTCTTGAATTTATTATTACATGTTATTATTAATTATCTTCGTTGTCCATAATATTTTTAAGTTTATTACCTATTTTACTAACATATTTCCGTAACTAGTAAAAAGTGTTTTTGTCCCCTTTTAGTGCAGTAAAAAAAGCATTTTAAATTGCACAGTCTAGATATAGCAATATTATGATTTTATCCTCCCTGGGGTATTACCAGAAGTATTGTTCTGAGTTTTTGACCTCCAAAGACTTGTGCTATTTTGTTTCTAAACAATTGAAATTTTCAAAACGTGTTTTTCGAGTTTAAATTATTAATAACTCCGATTATATAAGTCGGATCGAAACGAAAAAAGAACCAAACCTTTCGTAATAAAATTTTCAATAAATTCCCATATTTTACGCTCAAGTGCGTACATAACCTACAAAATTGAGAAAATCGGCAAAAAACTGTTTTTTTCTTCATTTTATTCTACGGGTCGACTAAGTGAACCGATACGCTTGAAACTTTCACAAATTATTCCTTTTATTATAGGAAAAATACCCTGAAAGTTTGGTACAAAAATATTGAAACCAGTGGGCACAATTAAATTTGTTATTTAAAATTTAAATTGCCCACCATTTTATGCCCTTTAGTTTAAAATGGATCTTTTTTTTCAAAATTTAGGTCTCGACGTCAGCTTTCCGAAGCTATAAAAATTTTTTTTTTTTTGGAGTCATTTTAACTGTTTTTTTACATTTATTTATTAATCAAATAACAAATGCGTTTTTTCGGTCATTTTGAAAAAAAAAAAAATTCATAAATTTTTATTAAATCTGGTAGAGAATCGCGAGACCTTTAATAAAAAAAAACTCATTTCTGTTAAAATTTGTTTTTAAATGACCGAAGAAACGCAATTGTTGTTATTTGATTAACAAAAAAATGGACTCCAAAATTTTTTTTAATGGTATCGGAAAGCTGGCATCGAGACCCAAATTTTGAAGAAAAAGATCCATTTTGGACCAAATGGCATAAAATGACGGGCATTTCAAATTTTAAATAACATATTCAATTGTGCCCACTGAGTTTAATATTTTTGTAGCAAAATTTCAGGATATTTTTGGTATAATAAAAGACATATTTTCTGAAAGTTTCGAGACGATCGGTTTACTTAGTCGACCTGTACAATAAATTAAAAAAAAATAGTTTTGTCGGTTTTTTTAATTTTGTAGGTTATGTACACCCTTGAGAGACTTAAAACTAACTAGGATTTGTCGGATATTTCATTACCAAGAGCTGGCTTTTTTTGCATCGATTATACTTATATAACCGGAGTTATTCACATTTTAAGCTAAAAAACGCGTTCTGAAAACGTCAGTTGTTTAAAAACAAAACAGCACAAGTTTTTCGAGGTCCATAACTCCTGGTAATACCCCAGAGAGGATAAAATCATAATATTGCTGTATCTAAACTATGCCTATCTCGTCATTATTTTGACCTTTTTTACTGCCCTATGTCTATAACATCGCCTTTTACAAGTCCAAGAGCTCTTTTGTTTAGATTTCTCGTTACCCCTATGTTTGTGCATTTAGGTTTAAAGGCGTGGCTTAATACTGCAATTTTCAGATAAAATTTTTCAAACGTCACTATTGTAGGCCGCGGCTTCTCCCTTCTGTTACAAACGTGATAACATTTTATTACGTCCGGTTTTGTAAATGAATATTCATTTTTTCATTAAATAAGTTCAAAGCTTTCCCAGTCAAGTGTTTTTTTTTCCTCTGCTTGTAAATTATAAACACAAGTATTGTTTATTTTGATGACCTACTGGATAGTTTTAAGCCGACTTTCAAGCTGTTTGATTTTGTTAGTGTGTATTTTTTGTCATAGCTTTTTTCTAAGTCTTCTCAGTTTTATCATTAAGGCCTTTTTGACGTAATTTTTCATCTTATTGTTCTTTTTCTTGGATAAAACTATAGAACGGTGTTTAAACTATGTATATAAAAAATTTCACTGATTTATATTGACTCTCTACACCGATTTCTTTTTTTAAGTGCTTTACGGAGTAAAATAAACATGTGCTATCGATTCTGCAAAAAATATATATATATATATATATATATATATATATATATATATATATATATATATATATATATATATATATATATATATATATACACACAGGGTAATCATTTTTAGACACCCTGCCCGATTTATGGAAAATTGTTGGATATTTATTTATTTTTTTAAAGTAGAATGGTATAGTGCATGTCAAGGAGTATACTGACGTATTTGACACTTAGTAGTGAAAACGATGCTGGGCGCCGCGACACCGAACAACTTTTTTTTTGCATCGACATAACTTTTGTAAAACGGCATTGGAAAGCCCTAATTTTTCAACATTTTTTCCTTAAACTGTTTTTTCTAATTTGTTTTACAAAAGAGTTAGGCAGCAAAAACTCTTTAAAATATTATTTTTTGGTCATCGCAGTTGCCATGGATCGTACGCCACGTTTGGTGGTTTTCAAACAATTTATCTAGTAGGCTGCTATCAAACTTTAATCTGATAGAAATTATAATAATATTAGTTACTATGCTGTTGAGGTTTTTCCTTTAAAAAATATCTTTGTAGAATAAAAAAATAATAACACATTATTTTTATTAAACCCACAAAAAAACTATATAACTTTTAACATTATATAACTTTTAACATTACATAACTTATTACATATCTATAAAATTAAATGTTGAAAACTTTAAAAACTTAAAAAAAAATCAAAAGTAATTTTCTATGTGTTCCTTCTTCCATTATGCATTTTCCCAGTCTTTTCATTAAAGCGTGATGAATGGCTTTGTAAATAATTTCTCCAGATATACTATTGCACGCATCTGATATTTTTACCTTTAAGTACTTAATATCGTTTATCGCAGTTTTGTATACAATATCTTTAAAAGTCCACCACAAAAAAAAATCTAGCTCCGTGAGGTCTGGTGACTTAGGTGCCCATTGAATAACGGGGCTGCGAACCCCTATCCACCTTCGTTGAAATCGTTCCTTCAAATATTCTCTAACAGCAACAATTGTATGAGGTGGTACTCTGTCGTGTTGATACCACATATGCCTTCTTAAAATAAGAGGAACATTTTCTAATAATACTGGTATGGAGTATTAACCAAGAAATTACCGTATCTATTCCAAGTTAGTGTTCCTTCAAAAAACTATGGCGCAACCAAATGTCTCCCAATTATACCACATTATACATTAACTCCATAATGGCCTTGATTCTGAATTTGATTAACGTTGTATGGATTCTCGTCAGCCAAGTAGTGATAATTTTTTCTGTTAGGTTTACCGAGTTTCATCTGTCCATAATATGTGATTCAGAAAATAACTTTTTTCGACATATTTAATCATTTCTGCTACGAAACCCTGTTATCGTTCTAAATCAAGTTGTGTTAATAACTGAAGATTATGCATTTTATAGTCATGGTATTTGTCAGCTTTAAGAGATTTCTGAATAGCGCCATAAGATACATTCAATTGCCCTTCTTACTTGTGTGATTGAATTTATATAGATAGTTTTGAAAATATTGCATAATTTCGGCTATTTTTTCATCTGTTAAAACAGTTTTTGGTTTAGAAATACCTTTCTTTCTTCCCAGAAAATACATCAATATTGGTCATCAAATTTCGTTCTAATCGACAAAACATAGTGTGATACGTGATATACCTGTCGGGGTAACGTTCTCGATACAATCTAACAGCTTTTCGAGAATTTCTTCTTGCTTCTCCATAAATAAGAATCATATCTACTTTTTCAGCTTGGGAAACCAGTTCAACTAGAAGCTATTAACATTCTGTTTACTTTAACTTTATTGCGTTGAATAGATGCGGAAGCAAGAGCTGTCAAATTAAAGTATGAGAGCAGCCTACTAGATAAATTGTTTGAAAACCGCCAAACATGACATACGATCTATGGCAACCACGTTTACCAAAAAATAATATCCTAAGAGGATTTTTGTTGGATAACTTTTTTTGCAAAACAAATTAGAAAAAAATAGTTTAAGGAAAGAATGTTAAAAAAAAATTAGGGCTTTCCAGTATCCTTTTACAAAAGGTATATCGATGGAAAAAAAATTGTTTGGCGTCGCGGCGCCCAGCGTCATTTTCACTACCAAATATTAAATACGTTATTATACTCTTTGACGTGTACTGTATCACTCCACATAAAAAAAAAATATCCAACAATTTTCCAAAAATCGGGGCCGGGCGTTTAAAAAATGATCATCTCTCGTACATATATGTGAATATATTTTATATATATATATATATATATATATATATATATATATATATATATATATATATATATATATATATAGAGGAGAAGGGTAGTCTTGATCTCACTGATTTTTACTTACTTTCCAATTTTAAGACAATTAAACAAAACGTCAACGTCATTCTACTTTCAAATATAAATTAACCACAACCTAACTAAGAGATAGAAACACACTGCCCTTAGCAAAATGACAAGAAAACATAACAAAAGAATCCTTTATAAATTAAAATCACTTTAGAACCACACAATTCTTCGTACCATACTAACAAAATGGAGTAAAAGCATATTATATTTCCCAGAGAGGATTATGTCGAGTTTTTCTCATGTTTTTTCTGGTAAATAAGTGTAATAAAGTGGCCCCACAAAGAATAATTTTTAAACACACCACTTAGCAGTAAGTACTTTAATGTTATATATAAAATAGAGATGTTCTTTACTTTTAAATCTCAAAAATACTGATAATCTACTATACTCGTAATTGTACCCCTGATGAAGAAAATCAAATATTTTCGAAAGCTTGGCGTAGCTAAACAGGTGTCAAAAACTTTTTAGTTCTTTTTCCAAAGACTGCTTACCCCAAGAACATAATACTATATACATATATACATATATACATATATATATATATATATATATATATATATATATATATTTATATATATATATATATATATATATATATATATATATATATATATATATATATACATATATATATATATATATATATATATATATATATATATATATATATATATACATATATATATATATATATATATATATATATATATATATATATATATATATATATGTATATATATATATATATATATGTATATATATATATATATATATATATATATATATATATATATATATATATATATATACTCCTGGACAAAATTAACGCAACAATATATTAAATCATACAAATCTCTATAATGAATTAATTTTAATAATTTTTTATGAACATTGGTTACACTAAAAGTTAGAAAAAACTTTTTCGGATATTTTAAAAGTGAATTAGCTACCAAATTTCTCTATAAGATTCGAATTAAAATTATTCTTAAGACCTAATAACAAAATCCTTGAAATTAGGTAATAATGAAAAAAATAAACTGGGACACTAGTAGCAAAATTAATGGTGTAACTGTGACACTAGTAGCGTGTGTTGCCTCCTCTACTTCGGATGACAGCGTTTATGCGCCTAGGCATGCTTCTAATTAAATTTTGAATAAAATCTTCAGGAATTTGCTCCCCTTCTGTGATAACTGCATTTTCAAGTTCCCTCAGGTTTCTAGGTGCAGGTATATGACGTTTCACATTTTTCTTAAGGTGATCCCATACATGTTCTATCGGATTCAGATCCTGGCTTTTTGGTGGCCATTGCATAATCGGTATATCAACTTGATTAAGATAATCGAGTACCTCCCTAGCCACGTGAGGTCGAGCGTTGTCTTGCATAAACAGGAAATTGGGCCCCACAAAATGACCGAAAGGCATCACATGTTCTATTATAATATTCTCAAGATAGTAGTCAGCATTCATAGATCTCGTACGGACAGGAAGTAGCTCTGTGCGAGCATCAAAGCAGATGCCACCCCAGAACATAACAGAGCCACCGCCAAATGGAATCTTTACAGAGATACTGCAAGGAGCAAACCTCTCTCCTGGTCTTCGCCATACTCGCTCACGACCATCTGGATGTTTTAGACTAACCCTAGTTTCATCTGTGAAGAAAACTTGTTTCCAGTCATCCACAGACCAGTTTTTGTGATTTCGAGCAAAACGTAACCTGGCAACTCTGTTCTCTCTAGTAAGCAAGGGCACAGTGGCTGGTCTCCTACTGTTTAATCCAGCTTCATTTAACCGTCTTCTAACTGTTTTAGAAGAAATTGTGACATTGCGAACAGCTTCGAGTTCGTTTCTTATTATAGAAACTAGTGACAGTCCTGTTTCCTAAAGCATATTGTCTTATAAAACGTTCATCTAGGTCGCTAGTGCATCGTTTTCGCCCTTGCCCTAGCCTTCTAGAATAAGTTCCTACTTCATTCAAGCGTCTTACCATACGACTTATTGTGGAAAGATGTTTGTCTAACAAATTGGCAACATAACTCTGACAATATCCCTCGTCCAATAAAACTGAGGTTTGCACTACCTCGCCTCAGTCTACCACAAAAAAACGTATTACTTTGAAAAAGGGAACAATTTATAAGCTTACTTTTAAAGAAAATCTATCGCATTATTACAGAAAATTGTTTATCTTCTAAAAAATTCTTTAAAACTGTAAATCTAAACGAATTGTTTTGATTTCTGTCATGAACAACGAAACAAAATATGCATAGCCTACTATTCAAATACTCGATAAACTTTAAAACTGACATAAGAAAAACATAAATTAATTTTCAGATTGTTGCGTTAATTTTGTCCAGGAGTTTATATATGTATATATATATATATATATATATATATATATATATATATATATATATATATATATATATATATATTTATGTACATATATATATATATATATATATATATATATATATATATCTTATATATACGTATATATATATAGAGAGAGAGAGAGAGGCAGTCACTATAATTTTTGTTAAGAAGTAATGAAAAAAATAACATATTTTTGACTATTCCCTCAAACAACCTTCAAAAGGACAAAGAAGAGGATATATCCGAAATATTTATCTAAACGCATCACCTGACCTTATATATGTTGCTAAAGTTTGTTCATTATTTCTTCTAAAAATCAGGAAAAATTGTAATAATGTTACTAAAACTAAACAAATTTTTAATTTTTCATGAAGACGATAAACCCTATACCAACTTTTTATTTAATCTAGTATAGATATGTACTTTCTGAAGCTGATTTCTATTGATATATCAATATGCTGGGTTTAATTTAAGATTTATTTTTCCTTTCCATATGATGCCAAATTTATTAATAGATCACCTTTGGTACTTCATAATTAGTTAGAAATAAATGGCTACTAAATTTACGTAAGTAGTTTTTTTAATTTTAAAAAACCATGAAAGAGTCTAATATTTATTTTGTGCCCTAGAAGCTCGTTTCCAAAAACCACTCAAACACTTTATTATTTATGACAAGTAAAAATTTACTATTCGTCAGTAAGTGTACCCTAAATGTCAACTGCTAGGTCCTTTTTGCAGTGCAGTTTCACACTGTAGTAAAAAAACTAAAGATTAATAGTGTATAAGAGCTGAGAAAGAAATAATAGCAAGATATTAAACATTTTATACGCTCTTAATACTTTTTCTCAGAATAACATTCAGTTTAAGATGACAAAGCTGGTGGTCTCAAAGTTTATAAACATCATTTCATAATTTTAAACCTGTCAACAACAAAGGAGGCCTGAAAGTTGACAAGGGTCAAAATCTACACGACGGATAGTGGCAAGTGGGCCAGTAGCAGCTAGCCTTTGAATTAGATTCAGGTCGGAGTCTGTCGTGGCCATCTCGGCGCCGCCGTCGAAGTGTGAACAGATTGAGATGTCATAATAGAAAAGATGGATGAATTTTAGGGTAAAGTGTAATCGGCCAACGGCCCTAATACCTGTTAACATTGAATGACTTCTTTATTGCTTTTTTATCATTTCGATTGTTTTTCTTTTACGGCGTAAGAATTTACAATTTTATTATTGATTCCGCATTGATGTAGCTGAAATAAGATTATTTTTATTTTGTATTTAAACTCTATTTTTAGGGTTCCGTACTTTAAAAGTTAGAAACCTAATCCTTACGTCTATTGAGAACTAAGAACTGTGTGTGTGAGGATCTTAGCACTGGCTATAACCAACTGGCCAGTACTCCGAACTGTACCGAATATAACTTATAAATAAACGATGTAATGTTCTGATTTCACGTCAATTTTTATTTTTTAAAAACTAAATAAACAAACGGATATCTTAAAATATATTCAATATTAAACACTGTTAATTAAAATTATTGGTACTTTTTTCTGAAGTTCCTTATGAGATTTTGGACAGTGGCTTTAGGGATCCCCCTGGTGTTTTTTTTTAACTTTCTTTTAGTTAAAGTTCAGTACCTTTCAGTTGGCTTACACTGAAGAATATTTGATGGATTGGTAGATTTAGGCACGAAATAAACATTGTTTTCCATTAAAAAGTTAACTATATCTTGAGCCCAACAAACTACTGCTATTTCAAGTTCAAACATCATATTTTCGAAAATGGGACTGCAACTTTTTTATGAGCTTTTCTCTGTACACCACCCACTTATTACAAAAAAACTGCTTCGCATTCCGCATAAGCACATTGCATGCCACACAAGATCTTTAGTCCCAAATTTGTCTGTTACAATGGAGGTTTTGGGCTGTTGTTTTCGATCTATTTTCAAATTACCAATACCTTTTATCCTCCGCACTATATACGAACTGAGAGCCCGTTTGCGTGTGATAGTATTCAAAATCTGCTAAAGCTTAGAATCACGATAACCATTTCTTACAATAATACGGCTTTTTCGAGTAATTGGTAAACTTTACAGAATAATAGACTAGCCATCAGATCTTACAATTTTGAGCCTTTAGATTTAGATTTTCAAATAATTTATCCACAACTTTTTTCTTATCTTTTTTTGATTCACTTTTAAGCGTAAATGGTAAACTATTTCGACAATCGTTCCCAACTGTCAGAATATTATAAAATTGACATTTTGATATGAACAAGAAATATGTTCATAATTATTCCCAAAAATTTTTCGAGCCCATTTGAAATTTACAAATTATTTTCAATACAAGTTTTGTGGATGTTGAGATTAAACCGTGTCAACTTGTAATAATTTTCCATCCTTTGTTCGGCACAATCCTGATTTGAGTTATCACCTTAACATTTGGAATATTTTTACACTTTATAGGTTTTTACGACGTGATGATTCCTTGTGCGAAAATATATTTTATTTGATTTTGGTAAGTCTTAAATGGGGCTTCCCAAAATCAAATTCTAATTCTGGTATGTAAAGTTAGGTTTTAAAAAGCTCCGCAATCTGATTCTATACATTTTTTGAGTATAAATATATTTTTTCTAAATATGAAGAAGAAACTATGGTGCCAATTTTCATTTGAGTTCCGAAAGTAATTGATAGGATCGTCTAAAAAATTGATACGTAGTATATGCGGTGGCATAAACATGTCAGAGCTAGGCATTTGTGCACCGTAAAAATGTACGACTTCCGATAAGGGTATGTAATATTTACAATATAAAATGTATAAATATATTCCCGCCTATACTGTTTCGTTCAATGCCCTAATTTGAAACAGCCGTTGAATGAATTGTTTAGTCATGATTGTATTGTTAGGATGATGATATGTATACACATTTAGACCCTAAGACGGTAAGTTTGTTTTATTTTTTACTGCTTAATATTTGATTTAACTTACTAGCTCTACTTTATATAGTTATGTCTGCCATACAATCGTGGTACTGTACTTCAACTAATATATTTCTAAAGGTATTTATCAGATTAAGATTACTTGCCCAAGTCTTTATCTTGTTAATGATGCTAAACTTTTTTATTTTTAACGAAACTAAAATAGGTAAGTTTTATAGAAGTTTGTATGTATCTCCTAATTTTGTGTAGAATTTTGTGTTAATAAAATTATTTCTGATTTTTTAATTTCCCTTCTTCTTTATTGGGTCACATAATAAAAACACAATTTACATAATTTCAATATAAAATAATCCTGTGAATAATGGAATTATACATAAACGTATAGATTTCATGATATATTTTTATTATTATATTCCGCGTGTCTATGTAATCTTGTTTACGTAATTATATAGAAATTCACATGAAAGTCTCGAAGGCTATAGGATTTGTATGTAATTATATGAATAACGGATGGCTATAACTGTATCCAAGATTATCCATATAATCCTTTTCTCAACGTGTTGTAAATGTAGAAAATTTTTTTTTCATAGAGATATCTTCTGTGTTTTTCCATATTTATATTAGTGACTGTTTAGAGAACCTACCAGTAATATAATGTGTGCAAAACCCTAAGTGTGCGAAGCTTAACTCGCTAATGATTTTTTTTTACGTTTTTAATTAAATATTTAGATACCATTTTGAGCTTGTGTTTATTTAAAACCCTCCAAAAAATTTGGCGAAGCTCTTTGAACTTCGTACGATGGATGTAAGCAAAGCAGTATTGTACAGTAGTGTGGTAGCAAGCGATACAAGAAAGCTTGGCGAATCTTTTTGTAGTAAGAAATTATATTGACAAAATTAGAAATAACTCTTTTCCACCACCTGATAAGCGACAGCCGTAAAAGCTGACTTGAAAATTACATAAAAAAAATGACAAAACAAGAATAAGGTAACCCCAGTAGGGAGTTCGTAGTTTTAGGCATTCGGAAGGTTTGTACTTTCGATCTTACTCCTCGCAAGTACCATCTCTTTTAAATTCATAAATTTGCGAAAATAGGATGTAAATTAGTTCTTTCGTTATATTAGTTTTCACATTTTTTTATGATAGTCACACGTTGTCTAATAATTATTATTTTTATTTTGTAGATATATTTTCTTGCCTTATTAAAGATTTCCTATGCTTCCTAGTATGTCTGTTAATTGGTTATTTGTGGGAATGTCTCCTCCTCATCTTCTTCCTCTCAATACAGAAAGTGCTTCCTGCTACCAGCAACACCTTCTCCACCTCACCATCAGGGGCCTCTTCCTTCGAACATATAATCAAAGTACCTCCTCCTTCCAATAAGTGTAGTATTCAAAAAGAAAACGAAACCAGGAAAAAAGGAAAACGAGATTAACCAAAAAAAACTGAGGCAACCCTAAGAATAAATTATTATCAACCATCGATTTGCTCCTTTGATTAGGCCCCAAAAGAATTGGGGGATGGGGGGAAGATGGTATTCTATGTGCAAATTATCTGTTTTAAACTACCATTTACATTAAACATGCTATCTGCTGAAGATCAAAAATTAGTATCGTGGTTTAGATTGGGATACTGGAGTTGTTGAATTAAATGAAAAAAAATCTTGGATGAAGGATACATAAAGAACATTCCAGTTAAATTGGAACCCAAATTGTGCCGATTTAAGAAGATTCCAGAATGTTATTTTCATCAAAATATTAATCAATGACATCAGTGAATATTAAATTATTGTATAATTATAGAAACCGTTGGAAATAAAAATATAATTTAATAAATATCTGTTTTTAAAACGATTCCTCTTCACCCTGAAAATATTCCCTATTATGTGCACCCTAATATGGCACAAAAAATGCAGGATTTTGACCTCTATTTATCTATTATTCAACTTTATGCTTTTCTTTTGAGACTTTTGTCCTCGTTCTCTTGTAGCCTAGTAGATTAAAGAAAACAAAGATAGATGGGGAAGCGTATATTTTATGACAGTTGGTGTCTGATGTTCTAATTGTAAATATTTTAGTTACAATATTATTTACAACAGAGAAGACAAAAGGAACAGGGGTAGACCACCAATTAGATGGAGCAATAATATGAAAAGAGTGTCAGACAATTGGGTTAACAGAGGTTAGGACAGAGATTCAGTGGAAGCTTTTAGAGAAGGCCTATATCCGGCAGTGGATGAGGACGGCTCATGGATGATGATAATGATGATTGTTTATATCAAACATTCGGCACTGTTTTACCTATATCTAGCCGAGAAGTTTCAAAAAGGACGAAATGTCTGTCGAATTGGCATTTTAATAGTAAGTGCAGTCAAGAAAGATCATATTTTGAAGCCCCCGTACTCTGTAATAAGGAAGGTTACCCCGATAGTTTTTGTTCTCTAAAGTACTTATACTTAGGTTAATTAACCTATGCTGAAGATTTTTTTGTTTATTATTATATAATTTACAGTCATCAACTTATGTTAAAATACCATTTTAAATATAAAAAAAAATTCATATATTTTCAATACTATTACGTAAATTTTGTGATTGGAATAATGAGAAAGATTTTAGCATAATTATTTATATTAGGTTAAGCGGTGGGGGAGGATATTTGGAATATGTTTTCTTTATTTTATACATAAATGGTTAATGAGGTGGGAGGGGGGGGGGCAGTTAGAGAGGCTATTTTACATATATCTTATTATGCGCCATTTTCAAGCCTCTTAGAATTAAGAAATCTAAAAATTGCGCTATTTTTTCAATACACACAACTTTGACAGAATCTCTGATTTACGGGGCTTGTAAGCACATTTGTGGCTTAAGTCCAGTCATTTTGCCGAGATAACCAAGATATTCATTGAGGCTACAGTAGCAATCGTCTCTCATAATAATAGGTAATTGGATAGAATAGAAAACAGATCTTCTTACCACAATTTTAAATATCTAGTTTGATTTCGTAGTGAATAAATTAAGAGATATTTACAAAATAAATATGATATGATAATATGACTGACATGTGAAATATTGTTCTCATAATGGAAATCCAAAATATGTCCTTTCGAATCAGATATGAAATAGAAGTATCTTGTCGCTAATATATAACCTAATCAAAAGAATAAAATAACAATTATTCTAAAAACATGGACTGAAGGATGAAACAAAACAACAGTTATCTAAGCTGTAATAATACACGTATTAATGAACTAGTTAAGAACATCAGTTGATGATCATTTGAAATGTTTAGTAAAATTGGATATATAAAAATGGTCAAATTTAAAAAATTTGAATGAAAAATAAATTAAAAAGAGTTTCCGACTGATGTCCAGCGTGATCATTTTTAGAGGCCGGCCTCGATTTTTATATATATATATATATATATATATATATATATATATATATATATACATATATATATATATATATATATATATATATATATATATATATATATATATATATATATATATATACTAGCCGGGCCCGCGGCTCCGCTCGCGTGGACTTGATTCACTACTACTGTCACTGCTTATTCCTTATGTTACCCAACGTAATAAAATATCTCCCATTATTTCTCCTTATCTCCCAATATTTCTCCTTATTTCCCATTAACTCTACAAAATTTCCATTATCTAGGCTTATCTCTGCTCATCTCCCATTATTTCTCCTTATCTCCCATTATCTCACCTTATTTCCCATTATCTAGGCTTATCTCGACTTATCTCCCACTATTTCTCCTTATTTCCCATTATTTCTCCTTATCTCCCATTGTCTCACCATAACTCCCATTATCTAGACTTATCTCTGCTTATCTCCCATTATCTCTCCTTATCTCCCATTATTTATACTTATCTCCCATTATCTCACCTTATCTCCCATTATCGAGGCTTATCTCGACTTACCTCCCATTATTTCTCCTTATCTCCCATTATCTCACCTTATCTCCCATTATCTAGGCTTATATCGAATTATATAGAACATATGTATAAATTTATAAAAACACGTAAATCGGATAAGTGGTTCTTGAGTAATAAGCGCATTAACGGACAAACAGACAGACAGAGAGACGTTGCATTTTTAATATATTGTATTATTTGCTACATGATATTGTTCCATATTTAATGCTTTAGGGAGTGTATTGCAAGAGAACGCGCTAGCGGCAAACTTTTCTCCGACTTAATTCACTATTATCGTCACTGCTTATTCCTTATATCACCTAATAAAATATATCCTATAACCTGGCCAGAGAACATACGTATGGTTAAAAAAAAGCACGTAAGTCGGATAAGTAGTTCTCCAGTGATAAGCACACTAACGAACGGACAGACAGACAGACGGACAGAGAGACATTGCATTTTATATATATTATAGATATTCTCTGCTACATAATATTGTTCCATATTTAATGGTTTGGACTGTGTATTGCAAGATAACGCGCTAGCGGCAAACTTTGTCCGACTTCATTTACTATTATTGTCACTGCTCATTCCTTATGCTACCTATCGTAATAAAATATAGCCTATAACCTGGCCGGAGAGTTTTTAAAAAAAAAGTACGAAAATCGGATAAGTGGTTCTCCAGTGATAAGCGCACTAACGGACAGACAGACAGACAGACAAACATTGCATTTTATATATATTATAGATATAAATATTATTATTATTATTATATAACCTGGCCAAAGAATATATGCATGAATTTAAAAAAAGACAGGTAAATCGGATAAGTGGTTCCCGCGTGATAAACGCACTAATGGACAGACAGATAGACATAGAGACATTGCATTTTATATATATTATAGATTATATATTACAGATATTCTTTGCTACATAATATTGTTCCATATTTAATGGTTTAGGCTGTGTATTGCAAAGGCACGCGCTAGCGGCAAACTTATTTCCGACATCATTCACTATTTTACATCACTGCTCATTCCTTATGCTACCTATCGTAATAAAATATAGCCTATAACCTGGCCAGAGAACATATGTATGTTTTAAAAAAATAAATACGTAAATCGGATAAGTGGTTTTTTAGTGATAGGCGCACTAACGGACAGACAGACAGACAGAGAGACGTTGCATTTTATATATATTATAGATATATATGTATATATATATATATATATATATATATATATATATATATATATATATATATATATATATATATATATATATATATAGGTACAGGATAATCATTTTTAGACGCCCGGCCCCGATTTATGGAAAATTGTAGGATATTTATATTTTTTTAAAATGTAGAATGGTATAGTGCATGTCAAGGAGTGTACTGAAGTATCTGAAAACGACGCTGGGCGCCGCGACACCAGACATCTTTTTTTTCTATTGACGTATCTTTTGGCATTGGAAGGCCTTAATTTTTTTTAACTGTTTTTTTTTCCAATTTGTTTTGCAAAAAAGTTATGCAGCAAAAACCCTCTAAAACATTATTTTTTCGTTATTGCGGTTGCCATGGATCATATGCCACGTTTGGCGGTTTTCAAACAATTTATCTAGTAGGCAGCTGTTATACTTTAATCTGACAGCTCTTGTTTGCAGACCTATACAATTCAATAGAATTAAACTAAGTAAACAGTGTGTTAATAGTTTTTGGTTAAAGTGGTTTCCCAAGCTGAAAAAGTAGATATGAATCTTATTTATGGAGAAGCAAGAAGAAATTCTCGGGAAGCTGTTAGACTGTATCAAAAACGTTACCCCGACAGGTACATCCGGATCACATGTTTTATCGATTAGAATGAAATTTGAGAAACAATATGGATGCATTTTCTGGACAGAAAGATATTTCTAAACGAAAAACTGTTTTAACAAATGAAAAAGTAGCGGAAATTATGCAGTATACAAATACCATGACTAAAAAAAACATAATCTTCAGTTATTAACAAATTTTGATTCGGAACGACGATGATTAAATATGACGACGAACGTTATTTTCTGAATCATATGTTATGGACAGATGAAAGTCATTTTGTCAGCAACGGCAAACCTAACAGAAAATATTATCTTTACTGAGCTGATGAGAATCCATACAACGTTAATTAATTTCAGAATCAAGGCCATGATGGCGCTAATGTATGGTGTGAGATAATTGGGAGACATTTGGTTGGACCATACTTTTTTGATTAATCCTTTACCAGTTTATTCTAAGAAGGCATATGTGGTATTAACACGACGGCGTATCACCTCATACAACTGCTGCTGTTAGAGAGTATTCGAATGAACGATTTCAACGAAGATGGATAGGAGTTCGCAGCCTAGTTATTCAATGGGCACCTAAGTCACCAGATGTCACGCCGTTAGATTTTTTTTGTTAGTGGCTCTCAAAGATATTGTATACAAAACTGTGACAAATGATATTGAGCACTTAAAGGCAAAAATATCAGACGCGTGCGATAGTATATCTGGAGAAATTATTTACAAAGCGTCATCAAGCGTTAATGAAAATAATGAAAAAATGCATAATAGCATAAGGAAAACATATCGAAAATTTCTTTTGATTTTTTTTTATTATTTTTTAAGGTACAAAACGTTTAATTTTATAAATATGTAATAAGTTATTTAATGTTAAAAGTTATATAGTTTTTTTGTAGTTTTAGTAAAAATAGTGTATTCTTGTTTTTTATTGTTCAAAGATATTTTATTAAAGGAAAAATCTCAACAGCATAGTAACTAATATAATTATTATTACTGTCAAATTGAAGTATGACAGCCGCCTAATAGATAAATTGTTTTAAAAACCGCCAAACGTGGCATACCATCCATGGCAACCGCGATGACCAAAACAAATTAGAAAAAAAACAGTTTAAGGAAAAAATGTTGAAAAAAAATTAGGGCTTCTCAATGTAGTTTTACAAAATATATGTCGATGGAAAAAAATTAAAATTTTTTTGGCGTCGCGGCGCCCAGCGTCGTTTTCACTACCAAATGTCAAATATGCCAGTATACTCCTTGACATGCACTATACCATTTCACTTTTAAAAAAAAATATGCAACAATTTTCCATAAATCGGGGCCGAGCGTCTAAAAATGATCACACTGTACATATAACGTATAGCAATCTGGAAAATTGCCAACTTGTTTTGTTCTTTATGGTAACTAAGTAATGCGGTGTGCTTTTTGTTTTTAAAATAATTAGTTGGTTCTAAATATATTAACTACTAAAAATGAACAAAGTCTCCATTTCAGTAGTGACTACTAGTCGCTCACCGGTTAATTCATTTCGGGACGCATTTCGCCATAATCCGCTAAGATCGACAAATAAAAGAACAAAACTCAAAATACTTATTACAGTACTCGCATAACATCATAGTAAGCTAAAATAAATTTTATCTTTGCCTTGGGAAAGCCTAATAATTTTATTTATTAAAACTTAAACAAATAAATTAAATTATAACAGGATATTAAATTCGAAAGTACTTACGACTTCATTAAACGTTTGCTATACCTTAACGAATTTTCCGTAAACAACAGACTCTTAACTGTGTAAACAGCTTACCAATTTAATTAACCACTAAAATACTTAACACAACTTTCCAACAACTATTAAATCATTAAGGCTTGTAAACTATTTGCTACACCAAACTTCAGTGACGCAACTAGTGGAGAGCTAAATAATTGGATGCATCATGAGCCCAGCTATAAAGGATGGAAAAATTAGTAAGATATTGCTATATCGTCTAGTTGAAATTTAAATCACAAAAAATATGTACTGGCAGAAGGAATGTTCCTTTAACCTGCTTCGATAATAGGAGACATTTCATCTTTTTTGGAATTACTAGTTATATGGATCGTTAGCTGCAAAATGGTTAGTTAAACCTGCAAGGTTACTATTTTTATGTTCATGTTCCAAATTAACCACATACTTAAATTTTAAAAGGAAAATTTTACGACTCTTCAGTAAGATATGAGAAATATATAAATATTAACGTAAAAAAATTATTTATGACACTTCTATCTTAATTCTTATTCCGGAGTAAATTGCTCAAGAAGTAATTCGTTCCGTTTAAAATTAATGCGAATTCTTATTAAAGGAAAAATAAATTCAAGATTTTTCTGTAAAAATAAAGTTAATAAATGACCTACCTACCTAATATTTTTCCACTGATTTGTTGCTCTAACCTAGAAATATACACTTAATTTTTTGTTGCTTCTTTCTATCTGACGCTCATCTACAATAACGCAGTAGAATTATCCATTGTTTCAATGTTATATAATAATGTACGATATATCAGTAACCAGATCTCAATCCCTTCTACATACTATTTCTGTTAAAATAATGTTAATTAAAAAACAAAAATATTGAAATAGAAATATCTTATGATATATGCCCAACCACCCTTCTAACCCTCTACACCATTCCTTCGATCTGTTAATATAAATGATTAGCTAAATTTTTTAAGATACCCCAACCAAAAACCAGGCAAAATTCTTATAATAATACTGATACTATACAATATTTAATAATTAAAACCCCTTCACCCTCTACCCTTGTTATTATCCCAAATAGCAAAAAAAGTTTTGTAATGATTCTTTCCGTCGACTCAATGATCTCTGAATAATACCTATGGCACGATAAATATGAAATGACCTATCCAACTCTCATTTTACCCCTTATAGGATACGTAATTAACATATATATATAGTGTATAAATAATTATGGTTAATATATTTATTATATATAATATATATTATTATATCATTATCGCAACAAAAACCTGGAAAAATTCTCATAATACTATTGAAACTCTACAATATTTGACTACTTCACCTCTTTCATCCCTTTCTCAATTAAAATTGAAAATAACGAAAAAATAACGTCATTTTCAGATTCCTCGACTCCACAAACTCCGAAAAAGACCTATAAAGCATATATGGGAAGGATTCTATTAACCTCGTATTTACCCTTTAACTCCTTACATATTTTACTATAAATAATGTGCTTAAAATTTGTCCAGTACATCAACCAAAACACTTGTAAATGTCTCAAAATCCTATTGAAATTACACAATATCAAATTACACCCACCATCTTCAGGTCCTATCAGGATTAAACTTGAAAGTAATGAAAAAATAAACTAATTTTGTGATTCCTGGACTTTAAAGGAAAGAGAGAAAGATATATAATACGATATATAGGAAGCAACTCCCTCTAATCACTTTCCCCACCCCTTTCGACCTTTATTCATTCGAGAGTTGTCGTGTCACCAGAGCGACCGACAGACCGACAGCAATGAGTAATTATGTCCTTCGTGATCTAGGAACTCTAAAACGTGAAGAACAGTAAAAATCTTGTGTGATTTTTCATACAATACTTACATCTAGCAAGGAAAGTAAAAACAATGAAAAGAAATCTGTTTTTGATATTTAAAGGAGTTATTTACCAACGGATTATTTATCTGTCTTAAAAAAAGTAAAATCAACAAATTAATTAATAATGTTTTTTTTTTCAGAAGAACTAACATTAATTTATTAGCAAAATAATTTTCTTGAGAAATAATATTCTATGTTTAGAATATAAAAAACCGGTCAAGTGCAAGTCGGTTTTGCGCAATTAGTGTTTTGTACCGTAATTGCTGAAGTATTCTATGAAATTCAGCCACACATTCCCCTTTAATATAAGAATTACCAAGAATATATAAAAGTGTGACGTCTTTGTAGTAAAAGTTTAAAACAAATATCTACTATCTAAATATTTGTTTAATTATAAACAAATAAAATAAAATTATTTTGTCTCGGTACTTATCCGTTGGTCACCAGTCATCATGGCAAATTATTTTATCTGTGATAGGCTAAATGCTGAATGCAGTAATGTAGCAAAAACTATGGATTGACAATTAATGGACCGAAAACCAAAGTAATGATTGTTAGTCGTAATAAAATTCTGTCACACATAAATGAAATTGCTGGTTTCACTGTTGTAGACCATTTCAACTATTTGGGCTCCCTCATAACTAACAATGGTGACTGTGAAGCGGAAGTAAGAAGGCTTTTGGCTATGGCTAGAAACTCGACAATCAAACTCACTAAGATCTGGAAAGATCCAGCTATCACAAAAAACACAAAGTTAAGATTGTTATCCAGCCTTATATTCCCCATAGCAACTTATGCATCGGAAACATGGACCATTAAACCAATTGATAAGAAACGAATCGATGCGTTTGAGATGTGGGCATATCGAAGAATCCTCAGAGTATCATACACCAAACACTGAACTAATGTATCTATTCTTCAAAAGCTTAGTATCAATGACCGATGCTATGGAAAAGCTTGTAGTAACGGGGAAGGTAGAAGATTAAGGGGTCGGTCTCCAACAAGATGGTCTGACCAAGTAAGATCATTCCTTGGTATGGGTATGCACTGCATAGTGTCACCGATACTTCTATTGGGATTAAAGGATTGAGAGAGAGATAATTTTGGATACTATGGAAATATTATGGAACACATGAGGTAGATATGGGAGAAGCAGCTTTCATGTTCTTATTTTAGTTTTTATTCTCTTCGTAAAAATGTTAAGTTCCAGTTTGATTGGAAACAGGAGGTTTCGACCAGTAATCATATATTAATTTTTTTCTACTAAGATAAAAAAATATGCAAAGCCATTTGCTCCAAAATATAGAGTGTATATGCTGTTAGGGGTAGAGTAAAATATCATCAACTAATATTTCAAAAAACTATGCAGTTATAAGCTGTGCAATACAGAATGTATTTTGAATCGTCTATGTAATCCAGATATCCAAAAGTATACAGTAAAATCGAATAAAAAATTGTCATAAATAGCTATATTAAAGGTCCTAACACTCTCAGAGAGTCGAAATTTTACAACGGCGAGAAGTTTATAACTTTAGAACTAGTTAAGTAAACTTACTGCTGATAAATAATCACTTAAGTAAATATTTCAGCAAGGTACTTACGAGTTGAGTAGTTTGCTTACGCTTCATTTAGGTAAATTGCAAAATCAATATTCTAGGTTTTTAAGTAATTCATTTTTGGATATTTTCTTTATTGTTTACTTCTTCCGCTGAATAGAGACGTTGACTCTGTCAAGTTATTATTAATCTAAGTACTAAGCAAGATGCCAGTGAATTAATGATGTCGCTAAACCGTAGAACGCAAATACTGAACATATATAAAATGTATCATAACATAATAGTAATTATTATATATATATATATATATATATATATATATATATATATATATATATATATATATATATATATATATATATATAGTAGTAGTAGCTTTGGATACTATAGCCCATTAAAGTATTAAAAGATAATTTTTCACATGCCATAGCGAATGAAATTTTCTACACAAATAGATTTTTTGACTTTAAAATATAACAAAGGCTATCCTCAAATCATCCTAAAAAATTTGTAATATCGTTAGTTAAATACTGAAAACATAATTTCATTTTTCTTTCTTTCAAAATAGATTTAAAAATATTTAATTTTCAATTCTTCTTTCTATGACATAAATCGAAAAAAATATTGGAATATTATATATATATATATATATATATATATATATATATATATATATATATATATATATATACATATATATATATATATATATATATTATAGTTAAATTATTTATTTATTATATTATTTATAAAATATATTTTTATATATATACATTTTTAATTATATTATAATATTTTATTTATTTTTTAATTATATAATTATTATATATATATATATTTTATATATTATTTAATATTTTATTATAATTAAATTTTATATATTATAATATATTATATATAATATTTTATTTATTATATATATAATATTAATATTTAAATTATAAATTTTATATTTATTTAATAATTTATTTATTTTCATTAATTATATTAATATATTATATTTATTTATTTATATATTAATTTATATTTTATTTTAATATTTTAATTAAATATATTATATTTATATTTATTTATAAATATTTATTTATTTTAATATATTTTATAATATATATTATTTAATATATATATATCTATATTAATTAATTATATATTTAAATTATTATATTAATATATATAATAATATATAAAAATACTATCTAAATTTATATTATATATATATTATATAATCTTATTTCTTATATTATTATTATTAATTTATTTTATTTATAATTATTATATTTTTTTAATATTATAAATTATATAATTTTTATATAAAATTTATAATTTTATATCTTTATATAATATTATTTATATTATTTATAATATATTATTTATATTAATATATATTATATAATATTATTTATTTTTTTTTTTTATCAAATATATATTTATATTATAAATATTTTTTTTTTTTTTTTATATTATTTTTTTTTTTATATTTATTATTTTTATTTATATTTATTAATTTATAATTTTTATTTATATATTATCTATTTTAAATATATTTTAATATATTTTTTATTTATAATAAAAATATTTAGTATTATTTTATATATATTAAATTTTTATATAATTTTATATATATTTTTATATATCATTTAGTTATATTATTTAATATTTTTATTATAATATTTAATTATATATTTATAATATTTTTATATAATATATATTAATTTAATTATTATTAATATATATATATATATATATATATATATATATATATTTCACATATCAGAGTAGATATATGTGAATAAGTTGATTGTCAACGAAGATAGTGCTGAAATGGTATTTTCGGTTACTGGGGGTGGTGTTAATGCTAAAGACATCATTACCGATGAGTGGTACATTAACGACCGCTTAAATTGATTAAGTGATGTAGAAAATTTATGCAAAAAACCATCTACTTTTTGTTATGGCCTTATGTCGTTGTCTAATCAGTGTAGAGTTCATCCTAAGTTCTCTATATTTCTTATTATTTTATTCACATACACGATATGGAATTATACACCGGAGTCTGTTGAAAGACTTTCCCAGACTTTTTTTTATCACAGAAGTATGCGCTGCAAATAATGATCTGTCTTACAAGAAGGTACAGTTGCTAGAATACGTTTTTACGTATGTTAATACATACATATATTTTTGAATGTGTGCGAAATATCCCTATTTATCAGAGAAATATAAATGATCATGAGGTTAATTTTAATCACTATCTGTAAGTTAGAACTGAAAAAATATGTTGTTAATTTAAGCCCCTATATTGTGGGGGAATCTTTTCATTTAAATAATAATTGATTAGTAATATGGTTTTACTTTATAGCCCAGTTGCTAGTGATTTTGGACTCTCATTAAATGTTAATAGGCTGCATTTTTGCACACAGGCAGCTTCTTGGATGTAGAATACCATAGAAAAAAATAGAATCACCCGAAAGAGAGGAAAAATTTTGCAAAAAATAGTATATAGATTTTTTCCAATTTTTTTTTATTATCGTGAGAATTTATTAAATATTCGGATAGGTGATTCAAACAGTGTAGCCCGCCAAACAGGCTAGTTTGAAAGTTTACGGGCACCGCTGAAAGGTTAATCGATATTACTTGTTTTTAGAGTGCAAAAAAAAACAAAAGATAGCTCTTTGAAGAGGATATTCTCAGTTTTTAGATGACACCAACAGTTTTTATTTTTGTTGCTTTATAATTTGCAAAACTTAAAACGAAATTTTTGTTTGAATGATTTTAACGGGCATACAGTAAATTACAAATATTTAATAAAATATGGCATTGAAAAAAAAATCCTTGTGTATATATCATTATTATACCTTAATTTTTAATATAAGAATAATTAAAAATACCCACTTTGTCTGTGTTATTTAAAAATTGAGTTTTAAAATATGAAAATTTGTCTGCAGAAGTGCGCCGCCGGCAATTTTACGTTCAAAGCAGTACGAACTGATCAAGAAAAGTCGGACGATTTTATTGATATTAGAAAATCATTAAAAACTTTAAAAAATACTTTCTCTCTCTTTGTAATTTTGCTCTTAAAAAAGCATTCATAATAAACGTGTTTTTTGCTTATTATTAATCATACAATTTAAACTTAAAATAAAAAAAATATTTGAAGGTCGAAAATGAAAGGTTAAATTCTAAGCTTTAAGTATAAAGTATTTATATTTCATTTAAGCATCTAGGTACAAAGAAAACAGTTACTAAAAAAACAAAAATTCTAAATTACTCGAAGAAATTAAATGAATTACGTACTTTCTGGCCGTCATATTGGATCCGCCATTTTGAATTTTTCAAATCTGTCATCGGCTTCTTAATCAGTATCCCGAGAAACCCCTTAATAGCTAATTTTAAAATATTTAGCGGTATACAGGAATCATAAATGGAGTAGGAAGCATGCTTCCCACTACAACTGAAGGGGTTAAACCAGCCATTTATTTTAAACAATTTTTTTTAAAATTACGGTAAAACTGAAAAAAAAAAATCTAAATAATATTTTTTGCAAAATTTCCCGTTCTTAGTTTTTTGAAATATTTGCGAAAAAACGAGTTTTTCGTTTTATTTTCGATTTTGTAGGCTTAGTGTACATTTTAAAGCAGCAAACTTTTTTTTATCGTATTCTACATCCAAAGAACTACCTGAATGCCGAAATGCAGTTCGTTAACATTTAATGAGAGCTTTTCGTCAAAATTTGCTTCTGACGACTTGGCTATTAATATTTATCTTCAGACTTTTTACCTTAGTGTTGTTTTATACATGTTTATGTATTTATTATCTTTCTTGTCTATTAAATATGATAATGTGTCTTAGTATTCAACTATTTTACTTTATGTATTTCAACTTTGTCGTATTTTTATTTATTACAAAATAAATTGGCATTATCTCTGTCAGACGAAAAATTAAATTGTGGTGGAAAGATTGGCAAAAATTATACTAACAAGACTTAAAATAATTTTGCTTATTGTTTCCTTATGCTTGTTTTATAAAAAGCCCATAAAAGGAACATTATAAAGTTGAAAGTTATGTTTATCTGCATAGTGATTCAGCTATACTGGTTCGCATTAAACATGAACATTGATGGAAAGATTAAATGGTAAGTAAGCCTTTGAAAATACGGATCTTCGAGGCCTACTTACCCTATTTTTCTTTCTTGCCATCAGCTATTTTCAGTTTCTTTAGATGTCGCAACTATATATTTTGTAGTGACTTCAATATAATCCCAAGCGAGAACACTACAGGAAATATACCAACCCCAGGAGAAATTAGATAAGAAGACAGTCTTGGTCTGTTTTTATTCAATCTTTTAATGGACAAAATGGATGGAAATCTAAAGCGACCATATGTTTAGACCTGTCAAAAGCTTTTAATAGTGTTGGTCCGGGTGCTCCTCCATAAACTGGAAAAATATGAAATTAAAGGTAAGGCAAATGAACTAACATATCATATTTCACTTCATTTCATTTCATTTTATAGCAGATTAAAGCTGACCTATTGATACTATTAAGATCGAAGGTAATGCTCAGCATCTAATTAGGACTGACTTTTGTCAAATTTATGTCATCATAGAGTTAACTAAAAATGATCAAAGATTATGTAAATCGAAAATAAGAGTGCCTTTTCTGTTACACACTCATAAAATGTCATGTTTTACTTTAAAAATTGCCAGTACATGAAAAACGCTTTTGAAAATACTTTGATTATTATTCCCTATAAATAGGCTTCTCTATTTTTAACCGAAATGAATGAATATATTATGCGATTTTGGTGTCTGTAAATTTGTAAGTTACCTGTTGCAAAATTTAAGTGGGGAAATCAATACCTTAATGTTTATAAATAATAGAGAAATTTTGCAACGCTTATTTTGGCAGGCCGTTGTCTTTATCTTTATTAGACGCAAGCGCAACAGTAAAGGGAAGAAATTAAATAGAAGGACTCAGCTGCTATCGTTATTTGAAATATGCTGCCACCATTTGCAACTTGCGCAATATTGAAACAAAATGTGAAAAACCTTTATTAAGGTTAACAATTTCCCTTATTGAGCAACTTATAAGAGAGGTTATTTAAAGTTTGTTATTCTTATTGCTAGTATGGTAGGGCCTGTTTTTTCTCCTTCTGAGGTATACAAATTACTAAAAAAATACAGTAGAGTTAAAATTATATTCTTATATTGCAAATAATACAGCTAGTGTTCAGATTATTTTAGGATTTTGCAATCTTTCGCACAATGGCATTACAGAATAGTTATCGCTACTACAACAAACACTTTATTTTTGCACCTGACACTCGTTTCTCTAACCAGGTAAGCATCATCACAAGTTACGACTGACTGTCGACTTACTAATCGCTCCTGATGGTGCAAACCTGGTTAGCGTAACATGTTTTGAGTGAAAAAAAACAAGGTGTAGTGCAATGGTGATAACTGTTGTGTAGTGCTAATTTGAAATGAAATTTTATTTATCGTACATTAGAATTAACCTGGCAATATTGAATTAATTAATAGACACAACTTAAATTTAGAAACGTTAACCCATCAAATACTAATAACCAGTTTGCGGAACTTTAAAATGAATGAATAAAAATCCTCTAAGTTTATAGGTGAGTACTCACCTAACCTTACTTTTAGTTTAATTTATTGCAATTCTGCCGTAATCTGAAAGTGCAATTCCTTCGCGTAAATACTGCGCATGCTTGAAATAAAGATAAAGACAATGACACGTGAAAAATAAGCATTGAAAAATCTCTCTAATTTCCTTTTGACTTTATTTTTAAAAACTAGCTGTTT
The DNA here is from genome assembly GCA_019049505.1 of Pachyrhynchus sulphureomaculatus. Lineage (NCBI taxonomy): Eukaryota > Metazoa > Arthropoda > Insecta > Coleoptera > Curculionidae > Pachyrhynchus > Pachyrhynchus sulphureomaculatus. The sequence goes on along the minus strand of CM032446.1, from coordinate 146,892,189 downwards.
TTAAAGACACATTTTTTTAACTCCTGTAAAATAGCCCAAGGAATAAAATGTTTACACGTATATACTTTACTATATATATATATATATATATATATATATATATATATATATATATATATATATATATATATATATATATACTACATTATCTTGTTAATAAGAAATAATAAAAAATTAACTGTCATAAAAACAGTTTCTAAAAAACTAAGTCTCAGTCAAAAACGGTGGTTTTTGTTTCTTCCCAGCTCCGTCCTTTCTCTAAATACAATTTCTAATTATGTCATTTACACAAAATTTGAAGAATCATGTACAGTACAAATGAGTCGGTCAAATGCAAAATCTGATAAGTCAAAAAAAATGGAAAATGAAATACTGGTATCACAACATTCAGCTTTTCAAGGGCTACAAAACTGAATGTGCGTCAGAAACCAAAATATTATAAAACCAATTAAAAAAGTGACTTAAAAAATGTTTGCAAAAACTAATAACTACTGAAGTGGTTAGGATGCAAAAACTGCCAACTGCGTAGCTAGTTCAAAAGCTGTCAACTCTTGTGGGGCAAGCTGGCTACCGCATACGTGCTGATGCAAAATCTGCTAAATATTAAAAGAAACACTTTTATCCACTTATAAAGCAGTGCCGTATATTATACAGAGCTGCAAAATAATAAACCTATTGAAAAAACATTCAGTTATGACTGCGAAAAGAACCTTATTTTACCCAAGTTGTCAGACCAGGCAGCATATTATTCCAGGTAAATGTACCTTTATAACTTCGCGATTTGTGAAGGATGCTCAAAGGTTCTAACGAAATCGCCTCCGAAGTTCACCAAAGGTATTTGCAGACTGATTTTGCTGGTATAAACACACCGAGATTATTTTCTGAGGGCTGCGGGGAACAAAACAAAAACAAAACAATGATTTGTATGGTTCTCTATTGGATCATTCTGCAGGATCCACCTGAAGTAGAAAAAGTGGAAATGTGGTTCCCGATAGTGGACCATTCATTTTTACCTGCTGATCCTGTTTTCGGAAAACTAGAACGTGAATTTAGAAAATTCCGTGTAATTGAAACTCCTACCTGTTACGCCAATATAATAAAAAAAAATTTCCACGATAATCAATCAGACTGAGCCTGAGGAATGTTTGGTTTACAACTGGAGGGAAATGGCTGAAACCCATATTAAAAATCCAAGTAGCTGGCATTTTGAGTTTCAAAAATATAAAAATATCATTATAACCAAAACTAAAAATAAAAAAATGCTTTTGTTTAACCATTTTACAACTTTAATTGTTGTACACCAAAATCTATCATGAAGAAAGGAAAAGTGTTTAAAAACGAAATTTTTGCTACTGCTAGTGCTGGAGAAATTTCCTTAAAGAAGACAAAAATTAAAGATGTAAGAAAACTGTTTGAGTTTCATTTTGGGAAGGAATGGCAAGAAACGAAAACATTTTATAAACATGTTTTTGACCAACAAAACAGTCTTTATGACAGCCCTGATGAACAAAATATGGAGCAAGATGACTTCGGGCTTATAGACGAAGGGGAACAGGAATCAATTTAAAATTTTATTCTATTCTACAGTACCTAGGTACTATTCTTATGATTTTAAAATGTAGATACCTAATAATTTATTTAGGCAGTATTCATTCTTAAGGTGTAGGCAACTAGGTTTCATTTAGATAAACTAAATTTTTGATTTTTTTAGCCTTTTTATTTTTCTCTTTTATTTTGAATCTATGTTCGTAATTTTTTTTTACTTTTTACTGTAATAATATATTTCAAGACAAGTTATACATACATGTTTAATGGTAAACTGATTTTATTATGTGATTGTTTTATTTAAAAGCAATGAGAAGAATCTAGTGAAATGAGATGGGTTTTGCAACTGTAAGACATACTAATCAGGTTTTGCAAACCTCACGGCCTCAAACATGGCTACCCGAAATTTTGCAAAACCTGGTAACTTTCGCCAACGGGTGCAAAACCTACTAAATCGGAATTAAATATTTAAATATACAAAAGTTAATAATTTCGAGATTATAGGCAAATATACAATTAAGCTTCTTGAATTTTAGACGATTTAAAAAAAAAAAAAAAATTGGATCACTTTTGGATCAATTTCTATGAGTTTTTCGTTAATTGCCAAAATTTGATAGGTTTTGTAACTGGACGAATTAGTTGATATGAGAGATGATGAGCTGGATTATTTGATACTGATATTGCATATTAGTTATTCAGATTTTTACACATTACAGAGTTATGTGTTATATTTAATAAACTGTTATTTATTTGTTTTCTTTGTTTTACCCGGCATATTACATAATTATTGTCCTAAACAATTTTCCGCTAAAACCGGAATGAAAAAGCTTGTTTTTCCCTTAAATTCTATATAAGAATATATGTGGATTCGAAGAACCATGTTTCAAAAAGAAACGAGAACATATATAAAGGCAGAACGAGTTAAAAGGAGGACATTTTTTCTCGAACCCTTAGGGTCGAGCGACATATGAACCTCCTGACCCTTCGCTGATATCAGAATGTATATTTATATCTCCTAAATATATGGGAATTTACCTGTCTTTAGATTTTTTTTAAACTTTATTTCTTAACATTCACACTAAAAGGGTGAAAAGGTTGGACCCAGTCTAGTTGCCTGGAATAAAAATCTCTTGCTTCCCAGTTAACCTTTTTATTTACCAAAAGTTAATACAATAATGTAATACCTATATTGGAACAGGTAGGAAACCTAACATTTTAATACAATAATGTTAAATCATAAATAAAAACGAGTTCAAACAAGTAACTTTAGTCAACTTACTGGGCCAATGTCGATTTAAACTCTAACTGCCAAATTAGGCCAGTTTTAAAATTAAACTTTTGAGGTAACTCAGGCAGGCTTAATTTAGGAATTTGAACTAACACTAGTCAGTCAACTTGAATTATAGTCGATAAAATGAACAATAATATAAAATTCATCACAATCACAAATTTGTCTATTTTGAGGTTTTTTACTTTCGACCTTTTTTTTGTACAAAAATGTACTTTAACCAATATTTAAAATTCGAAATATAATATTATCAAAAATAAAAATTTAGCAAGTTAATTTTAATAAATATTTTAGATTGCATAACAACGAGAGATTTTGATTATCTTTAGTGCCACTGTATGTTTTTTTAGTTACTATATTATATACACTTTCTGCGTTTTTACTTATCTCGTTTTGTCGAAGACTTGTAGTTTTCATTAGGCTACTGCAACAAACTAAAACTAATTGCATTAGCCTACAGTTAGCTTAGAAGATGATCTTAGCTGACAGAAACGCGTAAGTTGTAAAAGAAATTCAAAATTTTAATAATAAGGAAATTTGTACCTAAATCATTCTCTTACTTTAACCACGCGTGACATACGTGTTACCGAATCAGCCTCAGAACGAGTCAAAAACTTTTTGCGTTGGCGTCAGCCAGTTACATTCTTTGCTTATACAATTAGTTTATCATTTTATGCTTGTACATACTTTGGTATAAATAAATACTAATGGGAGTAAAATATGTGTTCGTGCATCCATTAAATCTTTAACGGATTAAATAATAAAAATTATTACAAAAACTACTAGGGAGTTTAGAACTGGTAACAATGAGTCCAGCGTTAGTGATTATTAAGTGATAGATGAGCATAACAAGGTAACTTTATGTATTACTACATACAATTGTAAAATGACTTTATAAAATAAGATAAGAGAAAAAACATTGTATCCAAATAGCGAAATTGTTACTAAAAGCTAGCTCTAAAACTGTAAATATTTTTAACACATATTAATGAAGGCATTATTGAAGAAATTTAACTTACTGGAGAAATATCTTTGTTGCATTTTGTAATTTTAGAGACAAATAATCTTAAAAGTAAGACCAAGTCAAGTACAACAGTAGTAACTATTTATATTTAATTTAAATTCAGTGCCTTAGTAATTTACCTTTATTATAAACTAGTATTGTAGACTTGAGATTTTTCCCTGAGAGTTTATTATATTAGTGAATCTGAACAATATACAGAATTTCTCACACATTTTTAGTCTATTAAAGCCAGATCATTTAAACCTTAAATCTTGTTCCCTTCCAAAGAGGCCTAATTGACGACTTGCCAAAACGTGACTTGGTACTCAAAGTCACTCCGAAAGCCGTTAAAACGAATCGTGTCTTTATTTTTACGGGACCCAAAATTGACGCTGCGTCAAAGAGCGGCAAAATTCAGAAAACTGAGTTTGAATGTGTCCGATGAGACTATTTGGCAACATCTTTATGCTCTTGATGTCAATTTCCGAAGTACGTTGAAGAAACCATTGCTGGACGAAAATCATTTAGCGAAGTGGCTCGCTTGGACCCACGATAAGATATTAGAGTGACCCTCGCAATCGCCGAAGGCCAACCCTAATGAAAACATTTGGACCCTTGTAAAGAAAAAGCTTAGAGCAAAGGCTCTGAGGACTTTAACTCAGTTGTCTCCCGATATTCGAAAAATTTTCAGCATGTCTCGAAGATGCCAGGCGAAAATTGATGCAGAAGGTAATTGAATAACTTACCAAGGTAATTGCGCCATTGTTAGCACACCAAAGAACACATTGATGGCAAAAAATGTTCTCGAAACACATTTTTTCAAAATTACGAGCGGTCACGTTCTTATTTGACAGACTGTAATTGCAATGGAAGGGAAAAAAAATCTAGTTTTCCTGTTACTTTTATTTTCGACACCAAAAAAAGCAATACGATAATACTATACCAGCAAGCAAAATCCCAGAAACTACATGAAAACAAATATGCAGAAAATCTCGTCGACAGCATGCCTTGAAGATGCCAGGCGAATATTGATGCAGAAGGCGATTGAACAACTTACTAAGGAATTGCGCCATTATTAGAATACCAAGGAATATATTAAAATATAAAAAATTAATAAAAATCAGTTCCCAAGATTTTTTCATTTATTTACACTTCAAGACCCTTATATTACGAAAAAACGTAACTTCCTCAGTTCATTGATTTCTTGGTCTGACTGGCTGTGTATCTCTTGGCGCTATAACCCTAGATCGAAATAAGATATCAGTTTTCAAATTTAATGTATAAAGTCGAAAAGAAATGTATACTTTTTTTAGTAATATTGTTTTAAGACAAGGGGGTGAAAGGAGTGGCCGTCAATAAATTTTGTATAGTTTCAATAATATAAGAATTTTTCCTGGTTCTTGATTGCGATAATGAAAAAAAAAATTATTTGGAGTAAACATATAAGAGGTTAAAGGAGTGGGAGAGGAGTAGAGTGGCTGTTTCATATATATCGTACTACACATGCTTCTCCGGGGTCCTGAAGTTAAATTATGTCAGTTTTACTGGTATCATGATGGTTATTGGATGCGGTAATAAAAAAAATTAAGCATAATTATTAAAATTAAAGGAGTAGTGAAAGAAGAGTTTTTCCCAATAGATCGTGTTGTATATACTTCTCACAGTTTTCGAAGTCAATTTGAAATAGTTTCTATTTTTTTTTTATTTTTGCCAATTTTAATGAAAATAATATGTAGAGAGAAATTTCAAGTTTTAGTTTTTTGTACGACTGATAACACATAGAAAAAGATTCTCTGTCTTTTAAGTGAGACACATGTTTTCTTAAATATTTTTTAAACTAAATCCAAAAAAATCTTAAAAAAAACATCCACCGTGAGGTTTTTTCAGACAACACACTTAAAGTTGCGAGAAAACTATTCAATTGAAAAAAAAAACATTTTAATAAATAACAGTAAATGAAAAATAAAGTGTTACTTGTGAGTTTTTTGTTGAAACTGAACATAAGCATTTTTTTTATGTCAAGTCAGGATTAAAAACTTTAAAAAGCACTGGAAATAATAGTTTTGTTCAATTCTAATAAAAATTAAAACAATTATTTATTTTAGCGGATGCACATATTTATTTTAAATATGTGCATCCGCTTAGCTTAGTTAAGGGGTAAGCGCATTTTTTGTTAAATATGAACACTAAAACTTAATATTTTTAAGTTTTTATGATAAATGTAGATTCAGAACACTCAAAGTGTTCGAAGTAATAGTTTTAATTCATAATTATAATTATTAGACAGTTTTATGCGTTATTTATTAAAATGTATTTCTTTCAATTTAATAGTTTTCTGACAATGACGATGGATGTCTTTTTTGATCAATTTTTTTGGGTTCAGTATAAAAAATTCATAAGAAAACACGTATCTCACTTAAAAGATAGAGAATTTTATTTTGTATATCTGTATAATTTAATGCTTCTTTAGTGTGAGCAAGTTAAATGCAGATTTTGTTTTCGAATTGCCTGGTTACGCGCAAAGTACTGGGTAAATCTTTTTGTTTAGTATTCTAAAAGATAAAGAGACCTATTGTGGTGCCTTTCAAATTTCGAAGGTTTTTAATCTCTTTATGAAGTATTATTTTTTTTGGTTTCTTTCATTCCTTGAAACGCTATTTATTTTTACTTGCACTCAGACATTTGGAATATGAATTCTAAATATATATAGTTATCATAATTTTATTTACAAAATACAAGATTATACATTTTTGTGTCCCTGTTGTAACCTTAATATGACATTGCTGACTAAATGTCAAGTGGCCATATTGAAGGTTGGTTGTTTACGTTATTATTTTATTAAGGATTAAATAACCTATATATAATCCAGATATTTCGCTTCCTCATGATTATATGGTGCTTTTGACAACTTGTTGACTGCCCTAGAAATGTTTAAAAACAAATATTTTTGATACAGATTTTTATTTCTGATTGTAATTATTTTAAATATCCTAACCGGCATTTGGTAGATAAACTTTCGATTACTTTTTACCAGTATCGTTCTATAATATTAGTTAACAGGATATAATATATAAAGACTTTAATATGAAAAGTATTTTTTTTTTCTTTGCACCTCGTATCTCGTGGCTTACAGTTTCCCGCCACAACTTGCAATATTTATTTTAAGTATACGCTTTACACTTGGTTAACGTTATGTAAAAAATAGCCGTAAGGAGTGAATAAATACGAAATTAACCTAAAAAGTTTGCAAAAAATAATTTTATAATTTCAAATTCGTTATTAATGTAGAGGTTGCAAACCTTCAAATTTCCCTTATTACGTTCATGTTTCGCTATCAATACGATGGAAGTATCCTAACTTTCCAACGAGTTAAACAAACTTTGGATTGCCAAGTAATCAAATAAGTAAATGCTTGCGTATTTTTAGGTAAGGTTAGTTACGCGTTATTTAAGATTAAAATGTTTAGTGTGTGATGTATCTCTACAAAAACGAAAAAAATTACAGGGATCCTTGGGTAATGAAATATAAAACTTGAAATGTAATTAATTGTTGAGTGTACCAATCATCATTTTAAAATTTCCCAAATTTGATATGTTAGAAACCTTACGTTCTCGTTAACAATAAGCCATACTGTTTATTTGTTTTGTTTACCAGTAGCAGAGCGAAAGTAATATCTTCGTTTTATCATTTCTTTAGGATCGATTTGTTAGTTTATTATTGAAATTCACTATTTAAGATGATTTTTTTGAAATCGGTTTTCCTAAAATGATGTACCAGTTTCAATACATTAAGTGAGTTCCATATATATATATATATATATATATATATATATATATATATATATATATATATATATATATATAATATTATATATATATATATATATATATATATATATATATATATATATATATATATATATATATATATATATTAATTATATATATATATATATATATATATATATATATATATATATATATATATATATATATATATATATATATATATATATATATATATATATATACTAGGCGGGCCCGCGGCTCCGGACTATCGTCACTGCTTATTCCTTATGTTACCCAACGTAATAAAATATCTCCCATTATTTCCCCATATCTCCCAATATTTCTCCTTATCTCCCATTATTTCTACATAATTTCCATTATCTAGGCTTATCTCTGCTCATCTCCCATTATTTCTCCTTATCTCCAATTATTTCTCCTTATCTCCCATTATCTCACCTTATTTCCCATTATCTAGGCTTATCTTGACTTATCTCCCATTATTTCTCCTTATCTCCCACTATCTCACCATAACTCCCATTATCTAGACTTATCTCTGCTTATCTCCCATTATTTCTCCTTATCTCCCATTATTTATACTTATCTCCCATTATCTCACCTTATCTCTCACTATCGAGGCTTATCTCGACTTATCTCCCATTATTTCTCCTTATTTCCCATTATCTCACCTTATCTCCCATTATCTAGGCTTATATCGAATTACATAGAACATATGTATAAATTTATAAAAACATGTAAATCGGATAAGTGGTTCTCGAGTGATAAGCGTATTAACGGACAGACAGAAAGACAGAGAGGCGTTGCATTTTATATATATTGTATTCTTTGCTACATGATATTGTTCCATATTTAATGCTTTAGGGAGTGTATTGCAAGAGAACGCGCTAGCGGCAAACTATTCTCCGACTTGATTCACTATTATCGTCACTGCTTATTCCTTATGTTACCTAACGTAATAAAATATATCCTATAACCTGGCCAGAGAACATACGTATGTTTAAAAAAAAGCACGTAAATCGGATAAGTAGTTTTCCAGTGATAAGCGCACTAACGGACGGACAGACAGACAGACAGACGGACAGAGAGACATTGCACTTTATATATATTATAGATATTCTCTGCTACATAATATTGTTCCATATTTAATGGTTTGGACTGTGTATTGCAAGAGAACGCGCTAGCGGCAAACTTTGTCCGTCTTCATTTACTATTATTGTCAGTGCTCATTCCTTATGCTACCTATTGTAATAAAATATAGCCTATAACCTGGCCGGAGAACATATGTATGTTATAAAAAAAAAGTACGAAAATCCGATAAGTGGTTCTCCAGTGATAAGCGCACTAACGGACAGACAGAGATACGCTGCATTTTATATACATTATAGATGTAATAAAATATATACCTATAATCTGGTCAGAGAACATATGTATGAATTTTAAAAATCACGTAAATCGGATAAGTGGTTCTCGAGGGATAAGCGCATTAACGGACGGACAGACAGACAGATAAACGTTGCATTTTATATATTATAGATATAGATTATTATTATTATTATTATATAACCTGGCCAACGAATATATGTATGAATTTAAAAAAAGACAGGTAAATCGGATAAGTAGTTCTCGCGTGATAAACGCATTAATGGACAGACAGACAGACAGAAAGACATTGCATTTTATATATATTATAGATTACAGATATTCCTTGCTACATAATATTATTCCATATTTAATGGTTTAGGCTGTGTATTGCAAGGGCACGCGCTAGCGGAAAACTTATTTCCGACATCATTCACTATTTTACGTCACTGCTCATTCCTTATGCTACCTATCGTAATAAAATATAGCCTATAACCTGGCCAGAGAACATATGTATGTTTTAAAAAAAAAGTACGTAAATCGGATAAGTGGTTCTCCAGTGATAGGCGCACTAACGGACGGACAGACAGACAGACAGACAGAAAGACAGAGAGACGTTGCATTTTATATATATATTATATATATATATATATATATATATATATATATATATATATATATATATATATATATATAACACGTTTGGTCTGACGCATAGATGTCGCCCTTTTCAGAAAGTTTTTGGGAAGTGCCAATCTTCAAACAATACGTGTCAAAATTTCATGACATTTCGACAATTAGTTTACAAGTTACAGTCGTTTTAGTGACGCTACTTTTGATATTTGCAAAACAATGGAAAAAATCGAATTTTAATGTGTTGGCTAAACATTTGTTTTTGAAGGGAAAAAATATCATTCAAGCAAAGTAACGGCTTGATGGGAAAAACCATCAATAACGAATATTATATAGGGTTATTGGTGGGTTTGAAGGCAGAAATCGCAAAGAAAAGGCCCCAAATAAACAAGAAAAAAGTGCTCTTTCATCAAGACAATGCAATGTCACAAGTCAATGGTTACGATGGCAAAATTACATGAATTGAAGTTCCAATTGCTTCCTTATTGACCGTATTCTCTAGATCTAGCCCCCAGCGACTATTATCTATTCGCAGACCTGAAAAATGCTTGCGGGAAAGAGATTTGGCTCCAATGAAGGAGTTATCTCCGAAACTGAGGCCTATTTTGAAGGCAAAGATAAATCCTTCTACAAGAAGGGTATAGAAATAGTAGAAACGCATTGGACTGATTGTATTGCTCCTGAAGTATGTGTTTTAATTAGCTAGACCAAAAACTTTTCAGTCTACGTGTTATATTTGAATTTTATCCGTGAATAAAACATAAAATTATTTTAGCCTTTGCTGAATATATGTACATAAATTTATAATTGAGAAAACTACATCGAGATAAAGAATTATGTATATTTCAGTAATAAAGGTCTTTTAAATATTTTAGAACTATAGATGACCATTGCTTGAAAATAAATGAACCAAAAACTAATTTGCTTTCAGTAAACCCAAAAATATTAAATAAAAATGTAAATATCACTCTCTGACATTAAAGTTAGTCTTAATGGTTAATTTAAAATGCCAATAATATAATCAAGTAAAACATTAAGGAAAAAAAAAAATAAAAAGATTATTTACGTATTTTATTAAAGCTTATAATTGTAGATTCTACTATTTTATGCTGATAAACCGTGGTGATCTTAATTACTACAAAAACAAACACTGCAAATTCTACAGAATAATTGTGTAAGGCTTTGAACAAGGCTTAACAAATACAATATTATATACTATACTAGCTGTGCCCGCGGCTCCGCTCGCGTGGACTTGATTCACCTTTATCGTCACTGCTTATTCGTTAAGTTTATATTATTATATAGTCCAAGGGGCCTTAGAGGCCCATGGGTTCGTTGCATACTTGTCTCCAGTTCTCTCCTTTTAGCTTTTCCCAGTGCGGGATTCCCATCAACTCCGGATCTTGCTTTACTGCCTGAATCCATGTATATCGAGGTCTACCCTTGCCTCTTCTTCCAACCACTCCTCTTATTACGGCTTGCTTTGCCTGTCTTTCTTCCTTCATCCTTGCCAGGTGTCCCAACCATCTTAATCGCTGGCTTCTTATGATTTGGCTTATAAGGGGTTTCGTATATAGGCATTTTAATTCGTAATTTGTTCTTCTTCTCCACAGTCCTTCATCTTTCCTTCCTCCGTAGATTCTTCTCAAAGCTTTCCTTTCCCACACCTCCAACGTCTCCTTTTCTCTTGCATTTAGTTTCCACGTATCGCATCTATATGTCACCCTGGGTCTGACAACTGTCGTATTTATTCTTTCTTTTGCTTTTCTTGATACATTCTTTGATTTCAATATTGGATTCATTTCCCCCAAACATCTCTGTCATTTCGCTATTCTTTCTTGTATCTCTGTCCTTTCTTGTCCACTCTCTGTTATTGTTACTCCTAGATAATTAAATTTGTCTACTTTTGCAAACGTATATCTTTTCCCTCAGTTGTTTATTATACGAGGCATGTTTTTTAAGTAAGTACCGTTTTGCGATTCCGCCGCCGCAGCGATACGGTCGGCGTTCCGCGCATGCGCGCTGGTAACCTACATCTCATGTCTACGCACTGACGCCATTACAGTCTGATTCTTCATTGTATACGTTGTTTACTGAGTGTTTAAGATGCCTCCGACAATCGTGAGTCCCGCCGATTGTGAAGTACGGGCTGTTATACGATTTCTTAGTGCTAAAGGCGTAAAACCGATCGATATTCATCGTGAGATCTGTGAAGTTTACGGACAAAACATTATGAGTGATGGAATGGTAAGGAAATGGGTGAGAGCATTTAAAGATGGCCGCACAAATGTGCATGATGAAGAACGGAGTGGGCGTCCTTCGGTCGTTAATGAAGATTTGGTGCAGAAAGTGGACGAAAAGGTGAGAGAAAACAGACGCTTTACAATTTCATCATTGTGCGACTGCTTTCCTTAATATTCTCGTAGTGTTTTTTATCGCATTGTGACCGAGAACTTGAATTACCGGAAATTGTGTTCACGTTGGGTTCCAAAAATGTTGACGGATTTGCACAAAATCCAACGTTTAGGCAGTGCATTGACTTTCCTTGAGCGGTACCACAATGAAGGTGAACATTTTTTAGACCAAATTGTTACTGGTGACGAAACATGGGTGGCCTACGTCACACCAGAATCGAAACAACAATCCATGGAATGGCGACATTCATCATCACCCAAAAAAGTGAAGTTTAAGCAAACAATTTCTGCCCGCAAAATCATGTGCACAGTTTTTTGGGACAGAAAAGGAGTATTGCTAGTGGAGTTTCTGCCTCGTAATGAGACAATCAATGCAGCGTCTTATTGTGAGACATTAAACAATCTGCGTCGTGCAATCCAGAACAAAAGACGTGGCAAGTTGAGTAAGGGTATCGTTTTGCTGCATGACAATGCCCGTCCACATGTGGCTAATCGGACCAAAGATCTCATCAAATCTTTTAAATGGGAAACTCTAGATCATCCTCCATACAGCCCTGATCTGGCGCCCAGCGACTACCATTTGTTCCTGCACTTGAAGAAGCACCTGGGTGGTCAGCGTCTTCAAGACGATAACGAAGTCAAAACATTTGTGATACAGTGGTTAACAAGTCAGGCGGCAGAATTTTATGAGGAGGGTATTCAAAAACTGGTGCCACGTTATGACAAGTGCCTCAATATTCACGGAAATTATGTAGAAAAGTAGATTAAGGTACAGGCTTTCATGTAAAAATAAAATTATAGCGATATCTTTGCACGTCTTTTTTTAATTCCAAAACGGTACTTACTTAAAAAACATGCCTCGTATCTAAACTTTTGTTCTTTTTATTATCCTTCTTCCTTGTAATTTCCATGTATTTTGTTTTTTCCTTATTTATCTTTAGTCCTTTCATCCTTCCCCTTTCTTCTATCCTACTTATGGCTTTTTTGAGGTTCTTTTTGCTCTTTCAATTACTGCTACATCATCCACATAGGCCAAGCATTAGCAGGTTTGTTGGTATATCGTTCCATTTTTTTTATTTCTGACTCCCGGATTATCTTCTCTATTACCAAATTAAATAGGCATGTCGACACTGGATCGCCCTGTCTTAGTCCTCTCTTCACCTTAAACTTGTTTGATACTTTGCCCTCAACCAACACTCTATTTCCTGTGTCATTCAGGATCATTCTCACCATGCGAATCAATTTACTTGGAATTTTTAGTTCTTCCATTATCTTGTAGAGTCCTTCTCTATTTATAGAGTCATATGCTTCCCTGAAATCCACAAAACCAAGTGTAGTGCCAAATTTTGTTTTAAGCTATTATCTTGGATTTGCTTAATCGAAAATATCTGGTCTGTAACCGATCTATTTTTCCTGAATCCACACTGGTACTCTCCCAGAATAGACTCGGCTTTCTCTGCTAGTCTGTTTTTGATAGTCAACACTACTATCTTGTACACGACATCCAGTAAGGCTATTGGTCTATAATTAGCACATATAGTTTTTTTCTCCTTTTTTGTATATTGGACAAATGAGCGACTCTCTCCAGCTCACTGGCATCTTTTCTGTTTCCCATATTTCTTGCACCAACCGGCATATTTCATTTTCCAAGTCTACTCCTCCAGCTTTGATCAGTTCTGCTGTTATACAATTTCCACCCGGGGCCTTATTTTTTTTTGGGTTCTGAGTATTTTTCTTATTTCTTCTTTGCAGGGTTTGTTTGTCCCCTCCTGCCCTTCAGTTAATTTTGCTTCCTGTTTCTCATTCAACTCATTTTCATCTCCATTTAGTGTTTCTTTAAAGTATTCCCCCCATCTATTCAGTCTTTCTACCAAGCTTACTGCTAAACTTCCATCTTTTTTCCTACATATTAGCATTTTGTCTCTGTTTAGTCGGATAAGTGGTTCTTGAGTGCTAAGCACAGTAATGGATAGACAGACAGACAGACAGAGAGACTTTACGTTTTATATATATTATAGATTTTTTTTATATATATTAAATTAAGAATTAAAAAAAAGTTACGTAAATCAGATGAGTGGTTCTCGAATGATAAGCACAGTAACGGACAGACAGAGAGACGTTGCATTTTATATATGGTATATTATATAAATTATTATTATTATTATATAACCTGGCCAGAGAACATATGTATGAATTAAAAAAAACACGTAAATCGGATAAGTGGTTCTCGAGTGATAAGCGCACTGACGGACAGACAGAGAGACGTTGCATTTCATATATATTACAGATATTCTTTGCTACATAATATTGTTCCATATTTAATGGTTTAGGCAGTGTATTGCAAGAGAACGCTCTAGCGGCAAACTTTTTTCCGACTTGATTCACTATTCTCGTCACTGCTTATTCCTTATGTTATCTAACGTAATAAAATATAGCCTATAACCTGGCCAGAGAACATATGTATGTTTTAAAAAAAAAGCAGGTAAATCGGTTAAGTGGTTCTCCCGTGATAAGTGCACTAACGGACGGACAGACAGACAGAGAGACGTTGCATTTTATATATATTATAGATGTAATAAAATATATATCTATAACCTGGTCAGAGAACACTAGCACACTAACGGACGGACAAACAGACAGAGAGACGTTGCATTTTACATATATTATAGATATAAATTATTATTATTACTATATAACCTGGCCAAAAAATATATGTATGAATTTAAAAAAGACACGTAAATCGAATAAGTGGTTCTCGCGTGATAAACGCATTAATGGACAGACAGACAGACAGCGAGACATTGCATTTTATATATATTATAGATTATAGATATTCTCTGCTACATAATATTGTTTCAAATTTAATGGTTTATGCTGTGTATTGCAAGGGAACGCGCGGCAAACTTTTTTACGACTTCATTCACTATTATCGTCACTGCTTATTCCCTATGCTACCTATCGTAATAAAATATAGCCTATAACCTGGCCAGAGAACATATGTATGTTTTAAAAAAAAAAGTACGTAAATCGGATAAGTGGTTTTCCAGTGATAGGCGCACTAACGGACGGACAGACAGACAGACAGAGAGACGTTGCATTTAATATATATTATAGATGTGCATATATATATATATATATATATATATATATATATATATATATATATATATATATATATATATATATATATGTATATAATCGATGGTTGGTTAAGCTCACAAATGTATTAAGTGCACTTTTGTTTGAAAATGTGATAACTGAATATTCCGGTTTCTCAGTATAATAGCTGTCTCGTGGGCACTTATTGTAAGTAACTGACCTATAATAGCTGCTCAAAACCTTGATAAAATCTGTGGTAAATGCTAGAAAATAAAAAGAATATTAGCAGATGGATTCAGAGCACTTACAACATTTTAACCCCTCAGCAGTTCAGTTGTGCACAAAGGTATTAACTCAGCACTTACAACATCCGTGAACTCAGATGTTGGCTGCACTGGCGATATTTCAGATCACCTGACGCATGAAATAAAGTTATTATCATAATCTTACCCAAATATTGGTTGCGTTAATTAATTGTTCGTTTTTGTGTCTTTTATTTTCTGCAAGGCAGCAATAATATTAAATATTTCATTTGTGTAAGATTATTTCTAGTCAATCAGATAGTGATATTGGCTTTCAGCCATGGAAAATTGCTAGTGCAGTTAGTGAAGACAAAGTCAACTTATATAGCTGTGAGTTGCTCCGGTAAGTTGAATGTTGATATTTGATTTCGCATTATATTACAGTGCTGTAAATAAACAATAATCAAATAGGCAGCAGGTATTATATTCATAATATACTTATTTTTTTTTAGCAGAAAATCATGAGCTGCCAAAAAGTAGCAATGCAATTAGTCCTGTTGTGAGAGAGATTACAAGCTCTTTCACCTTTCATCAAATGCCAATAGTAGGTCAGGAGGGATCCGTTATACTAATATAATCTATAATATATATAAAATGCAACGTCCCTCTGTCTGTCTGTCCGTTAGTGCGCTTATCACTGGAGAACCACTTATCCGATTAACGTACTTTTTTTCTAAAAACATACATATGTTCTCTGGCCAGGTTATAGGCTATATTTTATTACGATAGGTAGCATAAGGAATGAACAGTGACGATAATATTGAATGAAGTCGGGAAAAAGTTTGCCGCTAGCGCGTTCCCTTGCGATAAACAGCCTAAACCATTAAATATGGAACAATATTATGTAGCAGAGAATATCTCTAATCTATAACCTATAATAATATATATAAAATGCAATGTATCTGCGTCTGTCCATTAGTGCGCTTATCACGCGAGACCCACTTATCCGATTTACGTGTCTTTTTTTAAATTCATACATATATTCTTTGGCCAGGTTATATAATAATAATAATAATCTATATCTATAATATATATAAAATGCAACGTCTCTCTGTCTGTCCGTTAGTGAGCTTATCCCTCGAGAGCCACTTATCCGATTTACGTGATTTTTTAAATTCATACATGTTCTCTGACCATGTTATAAGATATATATTTTATTACATCTATAATATATATAACATGCAACGTATCTCTGTCTGTCCGGCTGTCTGTCTGTCCGTTAGTGCGCTTATTACTGGCGAACCACTTATCCGATTAACGTACTTTTTTTTAAAACATACATATGTTCTCTGGCCAGGTTATAGGCTATATTTCATTACGATAGGTGGCATAAGTAATGAACAGTGACGATAATACTGAATGAAGTCGGAAAAAAGTTTGCCGCTAGCGCGTTCCGTTGAGATACACAGCCTAAACCATTAAATATGAAACAATATTATGTAGCAGAGAATATCTATAATCTATAACCTATAATATATATAAAATGCAATGTCTCTCTGTCTTTCCACTAGTGCGTTTATCACGCGAGACCCACTTATCCGATTTACATGTCTTTTTTTAAATTCATACATATATTCTTTGGCCAGGTTATCTATAATATATATAAAATGCAACGTCTCTCTGTCTGTCTGTCTGTCTGTCTGTCCGTCTGTCTGTCCGTTAGTGGGCTTATCATCGGAGAACCACTTATCCGATTAACGTACTTTTTTTTTAAACATACATATGTTCTCTGGCCAGGTTATAGGCTATATTTTATTACGATAGGTAGCATAAAGAATGAACAGTGACGATAATATTGAATGAAGTCGGAAAAAGTTTGCCGCTAGCGCGTTCCCTTGCGAAACACAGCCTAAACCATTAAATATGGAACAATATTCTGTACCAGAGAATATCTATAATCTATAACCTATAATATATATCAAATGCAATGTTTCTCTGTCTGTCTGGCTGTCCATTAGTGCGTTTATCACGCGAGACCCACTTATCCGATTTACGTGTCTTTTTTTAAATTCATACATATATTCTTTGGCTAGGTTATATAATAATAATAATAATCTATATCTATAATATATATAAAATGCAACGTCTTTTTGTCTGTCTGTCCGTTAGTGAGCTTATCCCTCTAGAGCCACTTATCCGATTTACGTGATTTTTTTAAAATTCATACATTTGTTCTCCGGCCAGGTTATCTATAATCTTTTATCTATAATATATATAAAATGCAACGTCTCTCTGTCTGTCTGTCTGTCCGTTAGCGTGCTTATCACTGTAGAACCATTTATCCGATTTACGTGCTTTTTTTTAAAACATACATATGCTCTCTGGCCAGGTTATAGGATATATTTTATTGCGTTAGGTAACATAAAGAATAAGCAGTGACGATAACAGTGAATCAAGTTGGAAAAAAAGTTTACCGTTAGCATGTTCTCTTACAATACACTGCCTAAACCATTAAACATGGAACAATATCATGTTGCAAAGAATATAATATATATATATATATATATATATATATATATATATATATATATATATATATATATATATATATATATATATATATATATATATATAAAATGCAACGTCTCTCTGTCTGTCTGTCTGTCTGTCTGTCTGTCTGTCCGTTAGTGCGCGTATCACTTGAGAACCACTTATCCGATTTACGTGTTTTTATAAATTTATACATATGTTCTATATAATTCGATATAAGCCCAGATAATGAGAGATAAAGTCAGATAATGGGAGATAAGTATAAATAATGGGAGATAACGAGAAATAATGGGAGATAAGCAGAGATAAGTCTAGATAATGGAAGTTATGGTGAGTTAATAAGAGATAAGGAGAAATAATGGGAGATAAGGAGACATATTGCGAGATAAGTCTAGATAAATCTAGATAAGGAGAGATAAGGTGAGATAATGGAAGATAAGGAGAAATAATGGGAGATTAGGAGAAATAATGGGAGATGAGCAGAGATAAGCCTAGATAATGGAAATTATGTAGAGATAATGAGAGATAAGGAGAAATAATGGGAGATAAGGGGCAGATATTTTATTACGGTAAGTAACATAAGGAATAAGCAGCGACGATAGTAGTGAATCAAGTCCACGCGAGCGGAGCCGCGGGCACGGCTAGTAAAGTTATAAAACATTAAGCCGAAAGCCTTTATCAAACTTTTCTGTAAATAATGACGAACTGCAAAAATATAACAACGCTTTCTGCCTAGTCCTAAGTGAGATTGCATGACCAATAAAGTTCGAGCACATTCTAATAGTAGGTAAGTAGTACGTAAATTTGCTTGTCATCATTCACTACATTATTCCAAAATGACTTTATGGAAAGCAAGGCCTTTATCAAACTTTTATTTTCTGAAAATAATAACGAACTGCCAAAATGTAGCAACGCTTTCTGTCTGATCTTAAGTGAGATTGCAAGCCCATTAAACCTCGATCACATTCTAATAATAGGTAAGTAGTATGTAACGTTGTATGTTATAGTTCACTACATTATTCCAAAATGACTTTATGGAAAGCAAAGCCCGGTTACTACACAAAATATATTGCTTTATTTTCAGATGAGGAAGAGAATGACTTGTGCATGAATCTGACAGAGAACTTTGACTTTGATTCGGAGCCAGATGATTTCTACTAACCAAGTCCTTCAGACTCTAACACAGACGAAGGTAAATAACATTGATATTATTAAGTTTCGATTGTATCTATTTCTGTGACTCATCCTGTATATGTATTACAATATGGATTTTGTGTTACAGAGCACCCAGGTACCAATTTGCTGGACAAAGCTCCTTATAAGAACTCTTCAAAAAACATTTGTGATGTGTGTTAAAAGAAAAAAACGGAAAAGAACACAACCAGAATTATGGAAAAGAAATATAATTAAGAACAAGCGTCCTTTTGAGAACGAGTATTTGAATAGGAAAGTAGCTTTAGTAATGGAAAAGAGGCCCAGAAGAGAAGATTGTTCAAAATGCAAGTGAAAAATTTTGTATAGCCACCATTTGATATCACATTATTTAATTCATATTATTTAATTTTTCTGTTTAGATATAACTGTAATTCTAACTTTGGATACGAAAACCAAGTCATGCTCTGCAAGGAATACTGAAGTTTAGGAAACACTGATAAACAAAAACTCTACCTCAGCTATTTGGCTGACAATGTTCCGGTTGGCCAAAAGAGTGTATCCACGATAACTAAAAACAGATCTAAATTAGAAATGTTTCGTCTACAGAATGCTCCAGATAAAAAAAAAACGAGTTGCCATAAGCCGTAGCGTTGTAGAACTAACAATGAGAGATGTAGGAGTCGGAAGAGTGTATGTTGATCAGGACACGAGGACTGGAGCTAGGTCATTAAATACCGCACCGATTTCAACTTATCCATCATGTTTAGACTGTAAAAAGATAAATGCGACGAAGGCAAATATCCTGTATCTGATTTCGTGTATAGAAAAATCTTTCATGAGTCGTTTAATCATTACTCATTTTACATCCCCAAAAAAATCAGTGCACTATTTATAATGTTTACAAAAATGCTGTCGACAAAACATTAAAACGATTTAGACAATCAGGTCATGTTAAGGATCGTTCTAAATCTGGACCTCCAAAAGTGAAAACAAGCGATAATAAAAAGTTAAATGAAGAAATTACAAAAAATCCCCATACAACCACTCGTCAGCTTTGCCTAGTCATTATTAATAAGTGTATTAAAAAAATGTTTAGATAAAAGCTATTGGCTGTTATACGGCGCATATGCTGATGTTGACAGTAAAATGTTTTTAACTGTCAGTTTGAAGAAATTACGCCATCTTGATTTATTTTAAATGGAAAGCCCATTATATTATTTAATTTTTGAGTCCTACTAAAAATTCTAGACATTATTTGTCTAATATACCATATATCTAAATTGAACTGTTTTGGAATTATTGTCATCTGAAATTTAAAACAAAAAAAGACAAAAAACTATTAATAAATACTCTAGGTTTATTTTTAGTTTAACAATTGCTCAAAATGTTCACCGTTAATAGCGAGACAATGACCCAGTCTGTCATAAACAGCCTCAACAGAGTTTTGCAGAGAATACTGGGTGGTCTCTGCTACTTCATATTGAAATATTTGTTGTAAATCTTCTACAGTTTCAGGTCGACTTCGGTAAACTTTGGTTTTCAAATGACACTAAAAAAAAAATCGAGTGGCGTAAGGTTGGGACTCCTTGCAGGCCATTCTACCGCACCTTTTCTGCCTATCCATCGATTACGAAAAATCACATCCAAATATCTACGAACATTGATTTCATAGTGAAGCGGTGCTCCGTCCTGTTAGTACCACAGATTCCTGTTAGGGCTATCCAAATTATTTTCATCGGGAAAAAGACCTGCATAAGTTGGAATAACTTGCTTTTGAAGTAAATGTAAAAACCGCTGTCCTGTAAAATTTCTATCGATAAAACAAGGACCAATGATATGACGTCCACAAATCCCTGCCCACACGTTTATCTTTTGTGGTCTTTGAGAATGACTGTCGATTATCCAGTGGAGATTCTCAGTAGACCAGTCCCGGTAGCTATGCCTGTTAACTCTTCCGTTAAGACAAAATGTAGCCTTGTCAGAAAAAATAATATTATGAATTAGGTTAGGATCATTATTGATTCGTTCCATCATGACCTCGCACAATTCAACGCGTCTACCATAGTTATCTTCAGATAGTTCTTGAAATAGAATGGGTTTGTATGAATGCAATTTTTCTTCATTCAGTATATGACTTAAGGTGTCTTTACTTTTGTTATTGTCTAGGCACAGGACGAGTGGTTGTATGGAGATTTTTTGTAATTTCCAATAAAACATCTAACTTTTTATTATCGCTTGTTTTCACTTTTGGAGGTCCAGATTTAGGACGATACTTAACATGACCTGATTGTCTAAATCGTTTTAATGTTTTGCTAACTACGAATTGGGTTATAGGTTCTTGATTCGGATATTCTACGTTAAAAAGATCACACACCTGCTGTTGTGTTCTCCTACGGTCTCCGTAACCAACCATATTTAACAAAGTGATACTTTCAGTCTCTGTTAAATGTACCATTACGATATTACTCTCAAATCGTAGGTTCACAAAATATAGTAATAAACGTTTTCGTCAATAATCAATCAAAATCATTTTTTGACGCGTTAAGTTTTTTTTAATTTGATCTCAATTTCAAATATTAGTAATTGCAAAACAGTTCAATTTAGACATATGGTATATTAGACGAATAATATCTAGAATTGTTGGTAGGCCTCAAAAATAAAATAATATATTAAAAAAAATTTAAGGTGGAGTAATTTCTTCGAACTGACATTTTATTGTCAACGACAGCATATGCACCGTATAACACTCTATAACTTTTATTTAAACATTTTTTTGATATTCTGTTCAATAAATGCTGTGGAATCATTATTCTATACATATGAGGCACCCTGTATATATATATATATATATATATATATATATATATATATATATATATATATATATATATATATATGTGTATATATATATATATATATATATATATATATATATATATATATATATACATATATATATATGTATATATATATATATATATATATATATATATATATATATATATATATATATATATATATATATATATATATGTATACATAAATTCTTAACTGACTTCTTTACTTGAAAAAAGACAAGGATATTCATCTTTATGGGTCCTAGTGTATTTTCTATCTAATATTTACAACGAAGTACTTGCATGCCCTGAGGGTAGAATGTTTTTTTGAATATCCTAAATAAAAGGAAAATTCAAAATTTGGCTCCTATCAATTCGGACGGCTTACCCCCTTACTAAAGTTGGAACATTAATCATATTTTTTGCAAAAATTTATAAATGAAAAATGGTTTCAAAGAAAAATGGTTTCAAGAAAATTTTAAAAATTCCCATATTTTTTTTCAGCATTGAACAAGCAAACTTAGTAGGCTCTAAGCCCTTAAATTGATGGGAGTGCTTCATATATATAGTGGTGTATGTTCTTTTCAAGGTTTTAATATTATTATAAAAAAAATTTCTGATATTTCTTTGGTACTTATCGTATTATTAATTTAATTTAATTAATTATTTTTTGCGGCTTCTTAAAGTCAAAGAATCTAAGCATTATATTATTATTCTAATATTTTCAGTGTGAACAGAAATGGCGAATGTTAAATATTTTTTTTAGCTTTTTCGGTTAGAACATTGAACACAATTTTAGCTGAAGGATTTACAGTAAACGATACATGAGGTTAAGAGATGTGGTAGGGGGTTAGATGAGTTGTAACGTTTATATCGTGATATACATTGGCCTCAGGAATCTTGGAGTCAGCCGTACTTAAAAACTTTCATATATATGTATATATATATATATATATATATATATATATATATATATATATATATATATATATATACTAATTGTGACCGAAGCAGACTCACCGTCGCCATAACTGTCACGTTAAGTACTTTAATAAACCTCTATGCCTTAGATGTTTAAAGTAAATCCGAGCAAAAATAATTTAAGAACAAAATTACAAAAATGTAAATTTACATATGTGGGTATTAATATTCTAAAATTTTTGAATAACTTTATCGCTACATGAACTTACAAGTTACTTAAAATATTTATTCAGTTCATCATATATTAAAGGTATACGGTATTACTTTAGTTATATGTCAGAAAACTATAATATATTTTTTAAAATATCCATTTTATTATATTTTCATTGGTGAGAGAATAACTCCAAAAAGGAGCTACTATTTCTGTTAAAATTGAAAATAATTAAGAAAGAATCAAATTTCTTAACTCCAAAATACCCCAGCGCTACACTCCTTTATCTCCTTATATGTATGACTAACTATAATTATGTTTCAAAATTGTTTATTACATCGATCGAAAATCAGAAACAATTCCCATATTACTATATGAAACTGTACAAAATCGATCGACTTTCCCTTCATTTCTCTAAAGAAATGTCACTTAAAAACTATAAGTTTCTTCTTTATTTAAAACATTACATATACCATATCTAAACGGTATCTCATCGTGGTTACTAGAGAATGGAGATGATATAGAAGGAGCATGGACGAGTGTGCATACTAATTTGGTATGACGCCGACGCCTAGTATCGGAAATAAACGCCACTTTCAAACACATCGCTAGTTCCAAACTCCAGATCATGATAATATGCTACTAACTTTACACCAGTATTATCTTCTTATTCTGTTTAATGGTTACATTAAAAGTCTGGCATCAGTTTTGCTTCGGCAAAATAGTCGAGAAAAACAAGGACGCAGATATTGCCGGTCATACTCGACTTTGTCTGGACGCAGCTTTATATGGTATCGACATTTCATTTTTGGCGGTCTTGTATGCTTCCCTAGTTTTTGTGATTTATACAGTGTTACCACTAATGGAACGGAAGGTGTTAAAGGATTTTAACTGATTAATTGAAATAGTTACACACAAATTTCAGGTAATAGATTCTTTAAACAATCTCGAGGTGCTTTAATACCACCGAGGTATTCACCAATCTAATTTAAGGATGTTTTTAAAATTAACGCTGGTTAAAAATAAGTTTCTAATCATTACCATTCGCGGAAAAGGAAGTGTGCTCTATATTCTCTCCATTCACTCGTGCCAACAAACAGACATATATAATTAAACTTATACCCAGATAGAAATTCAGATATACCAAGATAAATTGGATGTTATGTTTCTCATGATCTAGCGCGACCCTAAAACGTGACGAAATACAAAAACACTTTATATTTCCCTTAGCTAGGGAAGTAAAAGGACTAAAAATAACGAAATTATCTAGTTAAAGTTTACAGTATAACTTGTACAAAGTTAAGATGACTGCAAGAACAAAGTAAAGAATGTGCTTACTAATAAAAACATATAATTGCAATTTACACATTAAACTATATCAGCCTCCGTGCGTGTAGATGAAACCTTTCATATAGTATTGAAGCACAGCGTGCAAATGCGCCAGTATCAGATGAAATTATAATTAACTAAATAGACGGTTTTGTCAAGAGATTTCCCTGGAAAAGCTTAAATGTGTTCTTGCTGAATTATTAAACTCGTAAGGAAATCTTGTAAACGCGTGTATCGATTATTTAAAAGACGAACGTACTTTCTAAAATATATTAATAATAGATACTTATAAACGTTTGCTTATTTCATAAGTTTTAAACTCATCTGACAGCCGGAAGTTTGTTTAGGAAACTATTCGGAAAGTTATTCTTATTACAAGGTTAGAAAGTTATAACATACTTAGAAATAATAATATGCATGGTGTGGGAGTTTATACCACACAATTACTAATATTTCCACAAAATCCAGTAATTATTACTTACGTGTACCGTTAGGAAGATAATTTTCTGCAGAATGAGTTTTTTAGTCGTAACGGCTTATAAAAGACTTTAGAACATTTTGGCATTTGCTTTTGCTTCTATAATGATAAAGCATAGCCCACACGAAGGTAATCACGTGACCTGCATTACTTGTCAAAATTGATATTATCTTAAAATAATCGTTGAAAAAGAATTTGTTTATTACAATTTCGAGACGACTCATAAAGAAAAGATAGTCGTGTTGTTTTGTTTCAATTAAAATAAGGGAACAAAATTTTAGCGCACAATTTAACTTTTATATTTTTAGCGTTTTTCAAAAAAAATATATGTTGTAATTTTTCCAAAACAGAA
Source organism: Pachyrhynchus sulphureomaculatus (assembly GCA_019049505.1). Classification (NCBI taxonomy): domain Eukaryota; kingdom Metazoa; phylum Arthropoda; class Insecta; order Coleoptera; family Curculionidae; genus Pachyrhynchus; species Pachyrhynchus sulphureomaculatus. The sequence continues at coordinate 146,866,967 of CM032446.1, read as the reverse complement.
AACTCATGCCCGTGAAAGAAATATTTTTGTGGCTATTTGATGCAAATTTGACTTAATTTCAGAAAACGGCTCTAAAAATGAAATCGAATTCATGTTTCCAGTATTAATTGATGGTTGAGAAGAATAAATAAGAAATAGTACTTAATGGAATTATGCGTTATTGTTATTTGTGGGGTTTTTATGAAATTAAGAAAACCATACCAATATTATTTAATTTCCTGGGCTAACATATTCAATGTTATATAAAAAAATAATTATTGAATTTACGGAAAAAATATATTAACTGCACTCTACATAGTTATTATACCTAGGCTGTCTGAAAAGTTCTTGGCCTGACATATAGATGGCGTCAGCGACTGTGAAACCATAATTGCATTGGAAAGTTCCATCCTTTCTATAAACACATGTAAAATTTTATATCGATCTGTCAATTCATTCTAGTAGAATATTGACGTGACATTGATGTTTTTAAAATCGAAGAAATTAAATATTGTGCAGTGATTAAATTCTTTGTTTTGCATGGTTTAACACCAACAGAAATTCATCCGAAATTGTTAAAAGTGTATAAGGATGCATTACCTTCACTTTCCATTTTGAAAAAATGAGCTGTTCATTTTTGAATCTGGTCGTACAAGTCTCGAAGATGATCCACGCTAAGGTCATCCAAAAACAGCCATAGCACCACAAATTACACAAGTCCATGATATGGTGTTACCTGATCGACGAGTGAAAGTGCGTGAAATAGCTGAGACCATAGACATATTAAAAGAATGAACTGAAAATATTTGCATATGAAATAAACAAGATGGGTGCCGCATTTGCAACTGACCAAAAACTCATACGAGTACGTATTTTTCAAGCGTGTTTGGATCGTTCTAAGCAAAATAAAATGGATTTCGAGCGTTATTTCATAACTATTGATGAAACTTGGATCCACCACTATACACCAGAGTGAAAAGAACAATCGAAACAATGGATTGAAGCCGGTGTAAGTGTACCAAAAAGGCAAACACGGTTCCATCAGCAGGAAAGGTTATGGCAACAGTTTTTTGGGATTACAAAGGTGTTTTATTGATCGATTATCTTCAGAAAGGTAAAACAACTAATTCTGAATATTACTGTAACTTTTTGGATCAGCTGGATGCAAAAATTCGTAACAAAAAACCCTCCTTAAGAAAAGAATCATTTTTCATCAAGACAATGCACGTGTTCACACAAGTGTTTAGACGATGGAAAAATTCAATGAACTAAAGTACGAATTGCTTGAGCATCCATTCACCAGATTTGGCTTCCTTTGACTATTGTCTATTTCCAAACCTGAAAAAATTTCTGGCTGGAAAGCGTTTTATATTAAATGACGAAGCTATTGCAGGTGTGGATGGATATTTTGCAGACCTTCCGGAATCACACCTTAATGATGGTATTGAATTATTGGAAAAACGGAATAAATGTATTGCAGTTTCACGGGATAATATTGAAAAATAAAACATATTTTACGTGAAAAAACTTTTTCTTTCATTGTTAGGCTAAAAATTTTTAGACCGCCCACGTAAATATCTAGTATCACATTTGGCGCATATTATCAGGATAAAACATTAAGTTTTCTTTTTTCAATTTTTCTCAAGTACCTAGATCACAGCGATGATATTTTCAGTTATTTTTTTAAATTTCTTTGCTAGAGGAAAGTATTGTATGTAAAACAACCATCTTCCAAGATTTTTGCATTTTCTCATATTTCAGGGTCTCTAGCTTTGGAAAAATATAGTCCTCCTTTTCTGTCGGTCCATCTGTCGGTAGATATTTTGGCACTGTAACTCTCCAACGATTTGAGATATCGATTTTAAATTGGTTAGATTTATAATATGAAAGGATAGAAGCTATCCTTTTCGAGCGATTTCGGTTTAAGGGAAGGGGATGAAAGGAGTGAGGCTGGTAATTTTTGTAAAAAAGAGGTCAAAATCTGAAGTCTAAATTGATCGGTAAAACTTTCAATTTATGAAAAATTAATAAAGCTTTCCTTCCTTTGAAAAATTTTTGAAATTTTCACAAAAGTCGATTTTTATGAAAAATGTTAATTTTGACAGGTAACAGAAGTCCTGTAACTACCTTGGTGTAGATTGTTATTCATCATTGTGGAAGCAAACGATAATGGCAAAGTTGAGTTGCTTTTTCCATATGATGTGGACTTCTTGGAGGATACAGTGTAAAATATACTATAAACATCATAAATTGTTTCTATAAGGTGAAATCGTAAGGAAAATTGTATTTACCGCACTAGTACTATTTTGTGCTGTGTAGCAGAGTTCGACTTACCTTTCCTATTAAAATATGTAATTGTAAAATGTATTAATATATTTTCAGTATGATTAACAATTTCTTACTATATACTAATATGTAAAATTAGGTTTTAATAAATTTATTTATTAATAAATTCAATTCATTCATTTTTTTATATTCCAAGCTAAGCACAAATGTTTAAAAGTAAAGAATTCTCTCATGTTGAAGTAACTAATAATATCATATTAGTACATATTAAAATTTGACTTGGTAGTTAATATCAGTATATCAGAACTAATACGTAGGCCAAAAAGTTTTTGGTCTAGCTATTTAAACTAAGTTGGGAATGTGGAATCTTTGGCACAATGACACTACTCAGTATATATTACCACTACACCGAACACTTTATTTTTGCACTCGGCGCGCGTTTCGCTAACCATGTTAGCTTCATCAGGAGCGATGATTGACAGTCAATCATCGCTTCTGAAAAATAAAGTGTTTGGTGTAATGGTGATATATACTGAGTAGTAGCTATTTAAAACACATTTTTTGCAGAATTCTACTTTATTCATTAATATTCTCCTTCAAGAGCAATGCAATCAGTCTAACGATTTTCTAACATTTCTACACCTTTCTTGTAGAAGAATTTGTCGTTGCGTTCAAAATAGGCCTCAGTTTCGGAGGCAACTTCTTTACTAGAGCCAAATCTCTTTCCCGCGAGCATTTTTTGGGTCTGCGAATAGATTAGTAGCTGGAGGCCTAATCTGGAGAATACGGTGGATGAAGAAGCAATTCGAACTTCAATTAATGCAATTTTGCCATCGTAACAATTGACTTGTGACGCGGTGCGTTTTCTTGATGAAAGAGGACTTTTTTCTTGTTCATTTGGGGCCGTTTCTTTGCGATTTTTGCCTTCAAACGCATCAATAACTTTTTATAATATTCGCAATTAATAGTTTTTCCCTTCTCAGCATAGTCGATGAGAATTATTCCATGCGCATCCCAAAATACAGAGACCAAAACCTTTCCAGCCGACTGTTGTGTCTTTGGTCGCTTCGGGAGGCTTTCACCGGCTGCTGTCCATTCAACTGACTTCCGATTTGAGTCAGGTGCGTAGTGGTGGATCCATGTTGTCACATATCGCATGAAAAAATCCTTTTCATTGTACTTAAAACAGGTCCAAACAGCGCCCAGAATCATCAATACGTTTTTGTTTTTGGTCCACTGTGAACAAACGCGGTAACAGAGTTTTCTCATGACCAAATGTATCTCACGCAATTTCACTTTACGGTCAACCAAAACAATTGTAGAGATTTTTTTGATGTTTTCCGGTGTAACCACCTCATTTGGGCGTCCAGAGCGTTCAGCATCATTTGTATTTGTACGACCGAGTTTAAATTCAGCATACCCCAACACTTATCGAGCCACTGATTTGCTTGAGGGTTGGTACTTTCTAAAAATTATATGGATTTTTGAAAAGGGCGACATCTATGTGTTAGACTAAAACTTTTTCAGCTAACGTGTTATTTTCTTAAAAAGTAGTTTTAAATGAAAAAATATCGCAGGCATTGCAAAAATAAGAGAACCATATTATTTCAAAACATAAACCGATAAAGTCACTAAAGAGGTTTAAACTTACAATCATAGATTTAAGTGGAAAAATCTCCTTCGTTTAGTGAATATTGTTAAGGATCTAAAGACGGACTTACGCTAAACGTAGCACAAAAATCTTAAACCTACCGATGGTCTAAGTTTTTTTTTTTAATATGGCCGCATTCACTATTATACGATAGAACATAAACTAATTTCAAACATACAATTGTCATATATACATGCCTAATAGCTACTTTTAATAAAAGGCCTTGCTGAAAATCTTCATCCAATAAGTGATTACATATTTTTCTGTTTAGTTTTCACGGAAGCTAATACATATATCTGCCTAATAGTTTTCACCACTACAAGACTGTAAGCATCATCACTCCTGATGATGCTTACATGGCTAGAACAATGCGCGTTAACTGCGAAAATAAAGTGTTTGGTGTAGTGCTAATAACTGTTGTGTGGTGTCATTGTGCCAAAGAGTTCTAGCAGGGTCTTATTGGAAGTATGAGTACTTTGAATTTATAAAATCGTGAGCATGGTAGTGTGGGTCTTCAAAGTTCTCATTTTAAACTATTCTTTTTATTTTTACAGATATTGCTTAACATTTAATAACAGTATTATTACCTTATTTGACTATGACGATAACAGTACAAATTTTTATTTTCTCATGAAAGGTGATCAGGTTCAATATAACATTTATGTTCTTAAATCCTTGCTGCAGTTGTGATTGTGTTGTCAGACATCGATCATTACCTAAATTAGTTGATAAACTCTAAAATGAATCGAAATATTGTACGTCTTAATTCAGTGAGTTATAAATATCTCATCAGGGTTGTTTTTTCTTTTCAGCACCCGTACTTTTAATGGAAGTGCAAAACTTACTCACGGACTTTATTTACAAAGTCACTATATATTTTTCTAGGACTTTTTCACGGACGTTAATAGAGAGTTTATTTATTGCACTTAGACTAATTTTACTACATAACGTAACCTTAACAAGTATTAAATGTAACCTTTCTTGGATACGAGAACCGCATTTTAAGTTTTTACAAACGACCACTAGATGGCGCTATTGAGATGTGACATTACTATTATTGTAAAACTTCACATTTGTTATTGTTAAAACAGTGGCAGCTCAGTAATTGACCGAGTGGTTTGTTTACAGTGAGCGTTTAAAAAAAAACAGTTTTGTGAACAAATGGAAATTTCACGTGAAGGTTTTCGTTGGATGTTTTTTACGATCTTAGTGAAAGCCTAAGCCAACAACAATGCCTCGAATCGCTTCGTTCAACTTTTGGTAATCAGTCACCATAAAGTTTATAATTGGTTTGCAGAATTTTGTCATTATCGTGCTTTCGTCAGGAATGATTTTCGTGAAGGTCGACCGAAATCGGTTATTGTTTCAAAAAACATCGAAGCTGGGCGCAACATGATTGAAGAGGATCGGCATGTGACTTATCGTGAGATAGAGACTTCCTTAGGCATATCAAAAACTGCAGTGCATTTGATTTTGCAGGAACATTTAGCTGTAAAAAAGATCTGTTCCTGATGGATTCCGCATAATTTGACCGAAACTCAAAAACATTTCAATTGGTTTAAGGAAATAATCAGAAAATTCGACCGAGGTCATGCAAAATCCGTATACAACATCGTAACAGGAGACAAAACTTGGATATATTCGTGAAAGCCAGAAATTAAGCAACAATCATTTGTTTGGGTGTTCCAAGATGAACAGAATCCAATAAAAGTGATTCGTTCACGACGCACTTCCAAGAAAATGATCACTTGTTTCTTTAGTTGTACTGGACATGTTGCAACCATTGCTTTAGAGGATCGAAGAACAGTTAATGCTGAATGGTATACAACAATGTATTTGCGATAAAATCAGGAAAAACAACCGAAAATGTCGTATCATTCTTTATTATGACAATGCCAGTACTAACACACCACGTCAAATAATTGATTATTTGACGGTGAAAAATATCGATTTAATATCTCATTGCCTTTATTCACGTGATTTATCTCTAAAGACTTCGTTTTGTTCTCGAATGTCAAAAATGTGTGGACAGCGATTTTCATCACCTCAAGAAGTTGTTGAACTCTTCTAAAATCATGTTTTTGAGGTGTCAAATTTAGAGTGGAAAAAATGATTCGAGAGCTGGTTAGAACGCGTGCAAAAGTATATAAATCTTAAAAGCGAATATTTTGATAAACAATAAAACGATTTATATCAAATTTTTTTTTCTCTCATTGTTTTTGTAAAAACTTAAAAGGTAGCCCTTTATTATTGTTTGTTTCTTTTCTTATTAATCTGTAGCTTTAAATCAGCGTAGTTGGTAGATTTATTTAACTTCAGCGATAATCAATGGATACCTCCTCATTGTCTAGATTTGTCTTTAACTAAGCTAGAACGACACTATTCGAGTCAGTACTCGGGGTCATTTTTTTTTTCTTTGTATCAGTCTGTCACGTTTAGCTCTTTTTCTCACTAAACAGCGAAAAGAATCAATATGTTAGGCAGTCCATGCCGTTTACCTTGTTCCTTTTATCTCTATAACTCCTAAGTTAAGTTTATTTTGACGTCCTGATTCGGAAAATCGATCCTGAAAGTAGAAAATGTGGAGCATCATTTTATTTTTCATTGCTTCGTTTTTTTTCGATTCATTCTAGAATTTCCAACAAAAAAAATCCTATTTTAAACAACTAAAAGCTTATTCCAGAAGTAAAATTAGACTTTGTTTTAGCGGCCCGATTTTACCACTCTGGTTTTATTTTTAGTATTTTCTCACGTAATCCACCTGTTTTTTTGACTTTTTGCCTCTCTAATTTTTTTCTTTCTTGGTTACTACGAAACAGCACAAGAACAACTGTATAAGCGTCAATATAATTAGGAGAAGGTAGGAATGTCATTTCATTTGAATACATCACTTAAAACTAATCAGGCTAGTAATTTATTGTTTTTTATAACAGTAACATTTCTTGAGTAAAAAATGGAATAATTTTCAGAACGTTCCTAACACCTAAATTTTAAACTAACTTCAGTAAGTACTTTCCTTTTTAAGTCCATCATTATTACAATCTATTTCCCTAGAAGGTTTTACATAGAACGTCTTAAAGGAAAGAAATATAAATGTCACAGTCCTTTTTATTTGTACTTTAGCATTATTACAATAATGATCCACTAAGGCAGAGAATGTTTCCATTTTTTTTTTATTTTGGTATATATATATATATATATATATATATATATATATATATATATATATATATATATATATATATATATAGTCCTTTTTATTTGTACTTTAGCATTATTACAATAATGATCCACTAAGGCAGAGAATGTTTCCATTTTTTTTTTTTTTTTTGTTATATATATATATATATATATATATATATATATATATATATATATATATATATATATAAATATATATATATATATATATATATATATATATATATATATATATATATATATTAATACCAGTGAAAGAAAATTCTCTTGTACATATTTTTTTTAACGAAAAACTTCTGAGTTATCACAATTTAAATTAGTTATTGTTTATTTTAACTACAACGTTTCGTTTCATTGTCTAACTGAGAAAATACCACTTTTTTTCAAATATCAACATTGTGGGATGTTTCCTATTTTGCACTAGGTTAAAATCAACTGTGGCACCCAAAATCAAAAAAGAAGAAACATTCAACAGTATAGTTGAACCCCGTCCTTTTTACAAAAGAGCTGTAATAACTAAAAATCTAGATAAGAGAAGTATGCTATGATATAAAGGGAAGAAATAACGTTTTTCTCTTAACTTACCTTGCTTAAGTTAAACGCTTTGCGACCTTTTTAATTGTGACAATACATAACCTAACATGTTTCACTACTTTGAAACTTCTAGCAGTATTTTTGATATATTGTAACTTTTCCTTTTGCTATTCTTTTTTTTTTTTGCTCCATGTAGACTGCGTCTTTTTGTAACATTTTTAAATACTGGACGCCCCAAGCTTGAGCACAATTTTCTTGCAGCCCCGCTTTAATTTCTGATAATGAATTGAGTGAAACCTGATATTAAAAGAACTAAAGAAATTAAAGAAACACTAGCTCAGTTTTCCTTGGTAGAGAAAGATGGGTAAGAGATAGTTTTTTATACGTCTTTTTGGAAATTATTTTCTATTTTTTTTTAAGAAACCTCAGTTGTACGACTTTTTGTTTTTTAAGGGCACCACTCATTTTAAAATAGAAAGGATTTAACTTCAGCTAAGAAAATGAGAAAAAACTGAAGTGTTTTATGGATATTACTAAAAGGAATTAGTCTAGTACAACTGATCCTGAAAAGGAAAATAAATATTCAGTGATACACTTAGCTTTAATCAAAAAGAAAATTTATTCAGGTTTTTTAAAAATAATAAAAGTTCTAACCTTTGCAGTTTACCAAAAAATTCTAGCCTAAACAGTAGTTGTTACATTAAAATTTTATATTCTTATAAATCCCCGAAGGCGAGGTATCGTGCCTTACACTTCACTTTTTTGTCGGTGTTACATTGTAGTTAATGCACTCTCCGGGATAAGTCTATATAAGGGATTTGGTTGACTTACAGTGTTTCATTCCTGTCTGTGATGGACTTTGACCGATTTCACTTTTTTTTTTTTTTAGCACTTATAAAGCTCACTACAGCTTTTATTGTCGAAACTTAGCGACTCTGGTGAAGATTAGCCTACTTCGGCTAGACGGTACTGCCTGGTTGCGCTAGATGGAAACGACGACCGACATGGTCGGCAGCTAGATCAAAACCGCTCACTGGTCTGCGGCTCGATGGAACTCCCCTGCCTGGCGACTTCGATGGAAAAAGTCCTGCCGGCTGGTTCTCGGACGTTTAAATAATCGTGCGACCTTTGCCGGTCATATCACGTCGCTCCAATCTGAACTCCGGGTCAAACATTTGACCAATCGTGGCCTGGCGAAAGATTCGGTCCGAAAGCCCGCACAATAAACTATATAGTATATACCGTATGTCCTAAAACTTCTGTTTAATATACCGGTCGATATTTTAAAATAAAAAATAAATACAATTTGAAATGGAAAAATCAGTAACATTACATGGTCTTAAAATCTAGGAAAAAATGAATGTTACATTACCCCCTTCCAAAAAGAAATAGACTACACTAGTCTATTAAACTTAGGCTACTTATAAAAAGGTATAAAGTGGTACACTATCACTTAATACTAAGGTCAGAACTTAAAACAAAATTACAAACTTCGGTCCTTACTACTAGACTTAATTCAATTAAGCACTAATATTAAGTACAATGAAAACCAAATGAAAATCTATGCAAGTACACAAGAATCTTATAACTAGACCTAACTTAATTAAGCACTAAGGTTAAGTACATCAAAAAGTAAATAAAAATCCTTGCATGAACATAGGAAATACCTTTCCAAAATAACAATCGCGGTCTTCTTATATAAAAGAATCAGCTCTATTATTGTTACCTAAACAAAAAAATATAACTTTGTCTAGACTTTTGTCTAAATCAAAAAAAGGTGAACTGAAATAAAATATGAAACACCCCCCTTAAAATCTTTTAAGGATTGTCTGAAAATTTTTTATTTCAGCAAAAGAAATTTATAAAAATTCTTAAATAAAGAAGAAAAAATAAAAAAATGATTCTAGTGCAAACACTTACACTAAAAAGAAAAAGTCTTGTCAGACCATTTAGCACAAGGCCAAAAAAAAATAATATCTGGATAAATATCCAGACAAACGCTCAGGAAAAATCGCTATCCATGCTCTAGCTCATCGCTAAGAAAACATTCTAAATCTAGTATCACTACTAGTCGCACTTGGAAAATAATCGCATTCTATAACGCAATGTCGACGTCCTAAGACATCCAGACATGCTAAAATCGCCAGGGAAAACGCTCTGGTTGATCGCCAGAAAACACGTCAGCTCATCGCCAGCAAAACACTCTGGTATATCACCAGAAAAAGCTCGGCTCCTCGCCAAGAAAACACTCTGTAAATAGTCCTCGACTACACAAAGTCTGCGTTCTAAAAGAACAAACTCGCCATGATCATAGTGAGCAGCTATAAAAGCTAACTAAATCACTATAAGCGCAGTGAATAGCTACAAAAGCTAAAATTCACTCTTAACACAGTGAATAGCTATAAAAGCTAAAATTCACTCTAAACTGAATGATCCTGCTTCAAAAAGCAATGTTCACTAAGAACAGAATGATTAGTCCGCGCGCAACTAACATTCTAGGAAACATTCCCAACATAACTATATGAGACAGCAAGTCTCGAAATAGGACCTCCCTAAAGTCATAATCCTATATAGGAGTCCATAAGCAAAACGACTCAAAATCTCGCATTTTGAGCACATGCCCTCAGGCAACCAACATACACCGAAATATATACAGAAATATGTACAGTAATATATACAGAAATATATACAGGAGTTCAAATCCCAAACTCTTGGTTATGATAACTCCATACTGAGCTTGGTGAAAGCTCTTAGCAAAGCTAATCCAATCTTCGGCACATCGCACCAAAGTGACAAATCTGCCTAGAAACATGAGCCAGAAAAAAAAACGCTCTCCGTCATTCTTCAGGGTGGCTACACAGAGAAATAAAACTTAACCAGCATTGCGCCTCTTCAAGTTGCATGAAGAACCCTCGTGTACTGGTCTCGCCCTAGAACAACAACGAAAAACATTCAATCCATCCCACATAACAGGAGACAAACACTTCACCACGATATACTGAATGGTGGAGACAAAAAAATACAGAATTGGTGACCCTGGAGTCCACCAACAAAAGGGAGTAGATTATAGCATCCACTAAACTAAAACGGTGTCTACCACACCACCATAAGTCAAAAAAAAAATTAATCAATAGGGTGTTCCGAAATACACTACTGCCAACAGCCTGTCACCACTAATAGGCTAATTGGAGCTGAGGTCGACTACAGTAGTTAGGCTCTCCTTTGGTTTAAATAGAAATAACCATTGGGTAACAAAACCTTTAAAGGTCCCAAAGGTCAAACGTTCACCCCCCATAGACTACCCTTCCAATCAGTCTGTTCCTCAGGAAGACTAACTCCCTGCCAAACGTCGTAACGGCATCTGTTAGCACCCGGTGCATCACAGCCTGTAAAAACAGATAACTCATGGGATACAACCTAAAAGGTTTACAAGGTTGACTTAACCAAGCTTCTAACGAAATTTTAAAAAACGAAAATGAGCTTAAAAAGGCTACATGAAGCAAAAATTGCTCAATTTTCCGGTGGCAACGCAACAAAACTTTTGAAGACGACAAGAGCTTTCCCAGCTTAATCAGAAACAAGAAGAAAACATCGTTGACAGCTAAAATATTCGATCATGGTGTTAATCGTCTCCCTAAACGATAGCCTCTAGAAGAAACTGCTACAGGTATCAGGCATAACCGTTTTCTGTCAGCCCAAACTTCTAGATTACCTCTTGGAAATCTAAAAATTCGGTTAGGAATCTTCCTTCACTGCGCTTAGCCTCTCTTGATAAGGTTCTCATCTCGGTATCAGATTTTGATCATTTCTTTGTGAAACGACTGTCTTACTCTGCTCTCATCTCCTGTAAATGATCAGCCTTTAGTTCTCCTGCAGAACTTCAGTTTTCCATCAATCTGATAGTGAACCGAAAAAAACTCATCAGACGCCTATGAGCCTATGCAAAAAAATTTTTTAAAAAAATTTGTGACTCAAAGGTAACGTTTAAACGGCTCTGAAAAAAGGAAAATACCCTTAGTTTGTCAATTCAGAAGAAGATCTAAATCAAAATAATCCAAGTCTTAGACTTACTGGATAAACCAAAATCAATTTACTCTTAATTGCACCCAAAATATACCTCTAAGGTAATAAAAATACACCCACTCGGGTAACAAGCTTTGAAATTGCTCATTAAATTTTTTGACTCAACATCATACTACACGAGCTACATCTTGCGCCTGTCTAAACTCAAGATCACCTTGGATTGCCTCTAATCAAAATTTCGCTTCCAAGTGTCAAGAACTGGATATTATTTGGGGTCATAAGCAAATCAAATCCCGCGACCACCGACATACCAGCCTTATGATATCCTGAGCGTGACTCCTTCGCAAGCTCGCAACAGCTGAGTCGATGCTAAACATCAACTACAATCAACCTAGGTTTGGGATATGGCCAATACCCAAAACCTTAGCAAAAACTATAAAAGTAAGCTATCCTCAGCTCAACTTTTATAACAGTCAAAAAAGACGAGGTCGTCACCTCTACAGAGCAACATCAAAAAGAAATAAACTAGAGCAATTAAGATAGTGTAAATATAAATTATTCTTCTTCTGACAAACTTTCATTAGGGTTAGGTTCATTGAATGGTTTTAAGTCTTTAATATGCCATCGTCCTACTTTAGTCCCATCTAAATTAACTAAACCATAAACTAAATCCGAAATCTTTTCTCTAATCACGCAATGCACATACTTAGGTACCAACTTAGATGTGAATTTATCTGCTGCACTGGAAAGAATTTTTTTTTTTTCGCCAAACGTGATCACCTATATTAAAGGCAAAATCCCTTTTCCTAAGATTGTAAGACTTACTGTTCCGTTCATAAGCCTTATGTATCCTACTACGCACGTCGGTGAAAATATCTTTTAAACCCTTTAAATTTTCGGCGTACGCACCCCTGTTACCCGGAATAATTTCGCTGTCAACATTGACATCCAAATCTAAATTTTTATAATACGATCCAGATAGAGGTATATGTCTGCCGTAAACTAAGAAAGACGGTGTGAACCCTGTTACTTCGTGTCTTGCGGTATTTATCGCTTGTTGGATTTTTGAAATATTGCTATCCCAAGTGTCATGTGAATCCACGTAACTTCTTAAAGCGGTCCCGACTGTTCGGTTATTACGTTCCACAAAATTACATTGGGGAGAGTACACGGGATTAAAACGGATGTTAAAACCATATGTTTCACTTAAGCTCTTAAAACTCTTAGAGGTAAACTGAGTACCGTTATCGCATATCAAGAGCGATGGAACACCGTGGATTAGAAAGACATTATTTTCCAAAATTCTCTCTATATATCCAGCCTTAGAGCTTTTCAAAGGAAATAGCATGGTATACTTTGTAAACCAGCAAGAAACCACGAGAAGCCATTTATTTCCCTTTTTTGAACGTGGGAATGGGCCTACTAGATCAGCTGCTATGACTTGAAAAGGGTAATTAACCGTTTTCTCTTTTCCCATCAGTCCCATAGGTAGTGCATTAGGAGATTTCTGCGCTCCACATACTTCACAAGTCCTCACAAACTTTACGATGTCAAAACGCATTTTTGGCCAATAATACTGTTCCTGAACCCTGTGAAGAGTTTTATAAAAGCCAAAATGACCAGAAGTAGGAGGAGTGTGACACATGTCTATAACTTCCTCTCTCTGTGGTTTAGGAACTAGTATTTTCCACTCGGGTACATTAACTTTTAAAGGCAACTGGTTTGGGATAAATTTGTACACGAAATCATTTTCCACCTTCCACTGCGGAAAATTTTGGGGAAATTCTTTAATTTGCTGCCGTAAATTGTCGTACCATGGATCAATGCGATCTACATCAACTGTATCAATTCTTACGCCAAACTGTGCATTAAGACTGTTTTCGTCCGCTGTATTATCTGGGATTCTTGACAAAGCGTCAGGAATAACATTGTGGACTCCTTTTCTATGAATTAAATTAAATGTATGTTGTCTCAGCCTAATCGCCCAACGCGCTAGTTTGCCACTAGGGTTTTTAATAGAATTAAGCCACAATAAGCTATAATGATCTGTTATGACCGTGAAAGGAACACCTTCTATGTAGGGTCGAAACTTTTCGATGTTGAAGAGTACTGCTAAACATTCTTTTTCAACAACCGAATAGTTACGTTCAGCCTTTGATAAAGTTCTACTGGCATACGCTATCACCCTTTCCTCACCATTGATTTTCTGTGTTAGGACGCCCCCTAAACCAGTATTAGAAGCATCACTAGAAATATAAAACTGTTGGGAAAAGTCTGGTTGGGATAAAATGGGAGCTGAAACCAATAGCTCTTTAATCTTTATAAAAGATTCTTCGGCTGCCTTTGTCCAATCTATCGATTGTCCTTTTTTTCGTCCTTTCAAAAGATCATTAATAGGCGACAACAGGGTAGAAAAATTCTCGATAAAACGTCTGTACCATGAACACATTCCTACGAAGCGCTTAACTTCTGTAGTATTAGTAGGTCTTGCATAATTAACCATGCTTGCTACCTTATCCGGATCGGTACGCAAGGAATTTGAGCCTACAATATAGCCTAAAAACTTTAGAGAAGTTTTGAAAAAATCACATTTGCTCAAATTTATCGTCAGTCCGGCCTCTTTCAATTTATCTTTTACTTCCTTAAGTAAGCGAATATGCGATTCGAAGTCTTCCGATGTTACTAAAATATCATCGAGATAGGTAAAAATATGTGGCTCATATTTCGGACCAAATATGGCGTCCACTAAACGTTGCTGAGTTTGAGCAGCGTTCTTAAGACCAAACGGCATAGTGACGAACTGAAATAGACCTCGGCCTACTACTGCAAAAGCGGTCTTTTCTTTAGAGGATTTGTCTAAAGGGATTTGCCAGAAAGCCTTTCTAAGGTCTATCGAAGATACATACTTAGCATTCCTGAGTGATGTCAAAATTCTGTCGATGTTCGGTAATGGGTAGTTATCAAATTTGCTGACCTCGTTGAGCTTTCTTCCGTCAAAGCACAGACGATACTGTCCATCGGCCTTTTTCACCAATAAGATTGGAGAACACCAAGGACTGTTTGATTCTTCAATCACTCCGAGTTTCAACATTTCGTCTAACTCTTTATTTAATACTTTTGACATATAAGGAGACATGGCGAAGGGCCTTGTCTTTACAGGACTGGCATCAGCCGTATCTATAGACATCTTGATTTTATTCGTTCGGCCTAACCTATCTTTACTACTTATTTCATTGAAAGAGCTTATTACTTTTTCTGCTTTTAAGCGTTCCGTCCGCGAGAGATCATCTAGGGTGCATAGACGCGAGAAAAGGTTTTCTAAGGAACTTTCTGAATAACTATCTTTAAAACTTGTTTGAGAATTGACTTCTAGGGACTGTGGATACCACGAATTATTTTTAAAGTTTACTAGAATTCCGAATTTTTGTGCAAAATCACATCCTAAAACCAAAGTATGTGATAGAGAAGGTACTACTAGAGCAGAGATTACTAAACAATGACCATTGCAGACTAGCGGCAACTCAACCGTACCTAAAACTTTTAGACGGCTGCCATCTGCAGTGGTAACACTTCTATTCTTGACATGGCATATTTTTATACTTAAACGACTTAAAATTTTAATACCATTCTGACCTATAACGGAGGCATTTGCACCAGAGTCAAATAAAGCCGAAAAATGGACACCTAATAGATTGATCTTGATATGCGGTCTGTTGTCTAAATATTTATGCACGAATAAAGGAGACATGTGACCATTTGGAGAAGCAGGAGTTTTAACTTGAGAAGGATAATTTTTATTAGACTTAAAAAAATCAGAAACTTTTTGTAACCATTTAGTCCAATCTGATCTATTGGAATATTTTTGTTCGTCCGTGTTTCTAGAACGTTTTGGATTAGGGGCTTTACTGCGAACGTGAGCTTGTGACTTAGCAGAAAGATTAGAGGCTTTTTTGTTGGACTTAGTATATCCGCCTCGGTAATATACCGTCCTTACTCGTTTTTTGTACATTTGGGGCATGATGCTAGTCTCACACCAGTTGTTCCACATTTGAAACAAAATACCCTCTTAGGTGCTGTACAACTTTGGTAAGTGTGATTCGGACCTTCGCAATTCCAACACGTGGAAATTGCCTTAGGTAAAACCGACTTGTCATTCACTTTAGCTGCAGTGTCGCTAATTTTAGAATCACTATCTTTTCTTTTACCCGTTTTCCGGTTACTCCTAGAGTTCCGATTTACATTCCCAACTTTATTTGTCGAGACTCCACTTCGGCCATTTGGATTATACCTTACTTGATGTATATTAGTTTCGCCTTTTGGTCTGCTCTTTTCTAACAAATAATCGGACTCTTCAAGTTTTCTACATAACCCGGCGAGTTCGGCTACCGAATTTATATCTAGTAGAGCTAACCGATTGACGAAACTAGGCAGAATATTTCTACGTATAAATTTAACTTTGGTACTTTCCAAAGGCTTGATGGATAACCTACCAAATAAAGATTCCATGTGGGCAATAAAAATCACAGTGGACTCATCCTTCTTTTGTCGCCTCCTCTTTATTTCTGACCACAATTCTTCATCATCGTCACAGTGCAAGAAGTCCTTCTTTAGCCTATCTACCAAGGAATGCCAGTCGTTGACACTTGATTTTATGCTTCTATACCAAATGAAGGCATCGCCAGTGAAAAATTCAACAGCAGAGCTGAAAAGTTCATCTTCCGATACTTTCCTAGCTTGAGCTATTTCAGTTAGCCTCTCCAAAAAAGGATAGAGTCTCCTTGAGTCTCCATTAAATTTCAATTGCCATTCGCTGACAGGAATATTTCTGGCTGCGCAATTCACGATTGGAGCTGGTACGTTTATGACTGGGGTTGTAATAGGCAGCTGTGGTAACTCATGACCAGGAGCTATCTTTTCGGCAAGATTTGCTTCCATGAGTACACACGTAGCTATTGTTTCTTGAACATATTTGGAAAATTTCGACGCTTCCTCTTCGTCATCCGGCATGGGAATTCTTTGTACGCGACCCGCTACATGCGATAAGCGTGACCTAACCCGGTGTACAAGTGAATCATTTGGATCGCCGTCATAACTATCGATTAAGTTTTGGATAGAATTTAAACTCTTTTCGATACCAGCCGTTTCTTCTTTAAAAGACAGGGTGTCATCCCCTATTTTTATCGTTTTTCCGGGCTCATTAATTTCTTTACTTAAGATCCTCGTTAGAATCTTTCTTTTATCCGCGACCGGACGTTCTGAGAAAGTACGACGGATTTTCAGTTCATAGTCTAATTCATATTCTAGTAGGTGATTGACTTTAAAATTGAAGGCTTCCATGATAAATGAATACTATAAAATTTAAAAGAATTGTTAAAAAATCGTAAAAATATTTCTCCTGTGCTCCCAATAGTCTAAATAAAATCATATAAAGGCACTTAAAATATGTAAACCTCTTTACTAAACATTTAAAAAAATCTTCGACAATTTCAAAAAAAATTTCTAAGTATCGCCTTGTATTAAAATTCCTTTACTAAGATAACTTAAGAATTTTCAACAAAAAATCTCCAAATATCGTTTCGTATATCCGCTAAGTATTTTTAATATTCATGCAAAACCTCGGTGAGAAAAAAAACAACAGTTTTTTGTTCGGTTATCCGTAAAATAAATCTATCACTAAAAATTAAAGTAAACCAGCACATCTGCTAATCTGAAAGATAAAGTTAGCTTTTAAGAAAAAAACAGGGATCTCTTATCTTAGAGTCAACAACAAAATTCAAATATCTATATCAGATAAATTGAAATAAAAAATTCTACAAATTTCCTGCTTTTGTCTTATTGCTATAGTGTAGCTTCGTTTAATAAATATTGTGTAATAAAAATATCTGCAAAGTTAGAGCTTTTATTTTGTTCGAAAGCTAGTACACTGAACCCTTTTAAAAAATAAAATTCCAAAAGCCCCGCGTTGACAGCGCTATTTTGTAACTTTTCCTTTTGCTATTCTTTTTTTTTTGCTCCATGTAGACTGCGTCTTTTTGTAACATTTTTAAATACTGGACGCCCCAAGCTTGAGCACAATTTTCTTGCAGCCCCGCTTTAATTTCTGATAATGAATTGAGTGAAACCTGATATTAAAAGAACTAAAGAAATTAAAGAAACACTAGCTCAGTTTTCCTTGGTAGAGAAAGATGGGTAAGAGATAGTTTTTTATACGTCTTTTTGGAAATTATTTTCTATTTTTTTTTAAGAAACCTCAGTTGTACGACTTTTTGTTTTTTAAGGGCACCACTCATTTTAAAATAGAAAGGATTTAACTTCAGCTAAGAAAATGAGAAAAAAACTGAAGTGTTTTATGGATATTACTAAAAGGAATTAGTCTAGTACAACTGATCCTGAAAAGGAAAATAAATATTCAGTGATACACTTAGCTTTAATCAAAAAGAAAATTTATTCAGGTTTTTTAAAAATAATAAAAGTTCTAACCTTTGCAGTTTACCAAAAAATTCTAGCCTAAACAGTAGTTGTTACATTAAAATTTTATATTCTTATAAATCCCCGAAGGCGAGGTATCGTGCCTTACACTTCACTTTTTTGTCGGTGTTACATTGTAGTTAATGCACTCTCCGGGATAAGTCTATATAAGGGATTTGGTTGACTTACAGTGTTTCATTCCTGTCTGTGATGGACTTTGACCGATTTCACTTTTTTTTTTTTTTTAGCACTTATAAAGCTCACTACAGCTTTTATTGTCGAAACTTAGCGACTCTGGTGAAGATTAGCCTACTTCGGCTAGACGGTACTGCCTGGTTGCGCTAGATGGAAACGACGACCGACATGGTCGGCAGCTAGATCAAAACCGCTCACTGGTCTGCGGCTCGATGGAACTCCCCTGCCTGGCGACTTCGATGGAAAAAGTCCTGCCGGCTGGTTCTCGGACGTTTAAATAATCGTGCGACCTTTGCCGGTCATATCACGTCGCTCCAATCTGAACTCCGGGTCAAACATTTGACCAATCGTGGCCTGGCGAAAGATTCGGTCCGAAAGCCCGCACAATAAACTATATAGTATATACCGTATGTCCTAAAACTTCTGTTTAATATACCGGTCGATATTTTAAAATAAAAATAAATACAATTTGAAATGGAAAAATCAGTAACATTACATGGTCTTAAAATCTAGGAAAAAATGAATGTTACAATATCACCATTTTATTTATATATACTTATCAATTCACGTATATTTTCTTCTATTAAATAATTAATAACTATTGTAATATCAAACAATAATAAAGTTAACGTCACAACTACGTTTTAAACTCCATGACAACTAGATCGGGTTTAAATCTAAAATAACTTTAGTGATCCTGGCTATCTAGATAACATACCGACTAATTTTTATTTACTTTTTATATATTCTACGAAAATTTTAAGTAATGTTAATGAAAGAAGAAAAGAACTTATACATTTCTATCACTTGAAGAAATGTGAAAGAAATGTTTACTATTATAACTTATCTTCAGTGAAATAATAAAATGCCGCTACTTGTAAACTTGAACATCCTATTGTAGTTGCTCGGAAAAAAGAACAATCAAAGACACATAAAATAATATAAACCATACTTCAAAGTTGTATCTAATATTAACACCATATTCAACTATGGGCATAAGTAATTAAAAAAAAAAAGCATTTTACAATACAGTAAACACAAGAGTAGATAAAATGTATACGTCAACCAGAATTGTTTGGTATTAATAATCCAACCAAATTCTGCTTGCACGAACATCTTCCCTGCGCTCCACAGTGTGTCGCGTAGAACATGCTAGGTGGACAAAATTCATGTTATGATTTCCAGGAAATCTTATTTGCAAAACGTAAACAACACCACCAAACCCCGAATTCCGAGAAAAGGTTGTTTATCAAATTTGCAAGTGGCGAGTCATAAGCGTCAGAAGTCAGGTAATGAGTTTAATGCAGCTCTTTCAATCAATCAGTTGCAATTTAGCGACACTTTCGTGCACATCTTATAGTGACATATTGTAATATTGTGAAAGTTTTTGTAATGAATATTAATACTGAGGGTAAGTACTATTTTTTAATGTATTTTTTTAATCAGAATCTATTAATTTGAATTTTTAGTATTTTTTTTAAATAGCCTATATATTTTAGTGTGTTTTTTAAAAAAAAAAACTTTGAAAGTTCAGAATATACAGACATTCACCTCTATCCGGGCTAGTTTTTAGATATTACACAGAAATAACTTTATTCTTCGTAAAAATACACATATTGTTTAGCATACTTCAGTACAACATGTTTTTTTTCTTTTTTTTCCAGAACACGTTTACTCTATTTCAAGGGTAGCCTTTTTTGAGGAGTGGTTGAAACACACGAAGAATGAAAAAAAAACTCGCGTGTATATGACTTTCTTTCTTCAAAATTTCACTTTGGTGACATTACTGAAAGCAGCCAAAAAGAAATAAAGTTGAAGATATCCAACTTGTCCAATAAAGTTTGGTACCAAATGGTTGGCTTCAGGAAAGTCGAAAGAGCGTTTTTTAATTAAAAATAAGAATTGGTTGGATGAAGCAGACATACAGTTTACTGCGAGTTCTTTTGCGCCACAACCTTCAACATCAAGTGAGAATGTGACTCCTGCAGGAAGACCTCGCAAAGATTTCGAGGAATCGTCGTTTAAGACGAAGAAACGTCGCGTCGTGGATCTCGTAGAATCCCGAAGTGTCAGTGAATTGGTGACTGCTGCCGAAATTGCTGTGCGTTCAGCAGGGCAAAGGAAAATTGCCAATGTGATTAGAGACATTAGTGAGAGCCCAGATAATATTATTAAGTCTAAAAATACCAGTTCCGTTAATCCTAGGTAATTAAGTAGTGACGAAGCCTTAGCTTACTATACAGATTCTAAGTCAACAACGCATTCTTACAAACAAACTAGGAAGTGGTCCATGAAGGCGGGGCATAATGTGTTTCCGTCATATTTTAGTTTAAAAAAGTCCAAACAGGCCTGTTACCCTGCAGAGAAGCACATTGCTATAACAGGAACTCGTGCTGAAATAAATTTGCAAGCCTTATTAAATAAAACAGTGGAACGTCTAGTATTAGCACAGCATGAAGTTATCAGCAGTGTGCTCCCAACAAGTTCATCGTTTACACTTGTTAGTAAATGGGGATGTGATGGAAGTTTTGGGCACAGCACATACAAACAGAGATTTGAAAATACTGAATATACGGACGAGTTTCTTTTCGCATTTTCTTTAATTCCCCTTAACTTATATGATGGGTCCAAAATTATTTGGCAAAATCCTCGGCCTTCATCGACTTTGTATGGTCGCCCAATCAAATTTATATTTGCCAAAGAAACGAACGACTTCACGTTAGTGGAGACAAATAGATTGTTGGAGGAAGTTAATGCTCTTCTTCCAACACTTATCAACTTTGGTGATTCTCAAATCTCTGTAAAACACGAACTTTTGCTGACAATGACAGACGGAAAGGTGTGTTACGCCTTAACGGAAACTAGTTCATCCCAAAAGTGTTTCATCTATGGCGCCACCCCCAAGACGATCAACGATGACCCCGCGATGTTTAACAGCAATCAAGAACATTTTGGCTTTGGTTTATCTACACTTCATGCTTGGATTCGTTGCTTCGAATGTCTTTTACATATCAGTTACAAGTTGAATATTAAGAAATGGCAGGCTAGAAGCAACGAAGACAAAGCAGATCTCAAGGTTCGTTCCGAGGAAATCAAATTGAAATTTAAGAACGAGATGGGACTCATTGTAGATAAACCAAAGCCAGGATTTGGTTCTTCAAATGATGGAAATACAGCCCGTCGCTTTTTTAACAATGCTGAGATGAGTGCTCAGATCACAGGGTTGGATGTTACAATTATAAAAAAGTTGGATGTTATTTTGAGAACATTGTCTTTTGGATTCGAGATAAACTTAGTTGAATTCAAAAAATTTTGTCTTGAAACCAGAAAACATTAGATCTTATTATTCGTGGTACTGTATGCCTGCTACTGTGCATAAAATATTAATTCACAGCACAGAAGTCATCAAAGCGGCATTGCTTCCAATTGGACAGCTTTCCGAAGAGGCTCAAGAAGCACGGAACAAAGATTGCCGCAGATTTAGGGAGTACAACACCCGCAAGTGCTCGCGTGTTGCCACGAATAGAGACTTACTGTGCATGTTAATTATAACATCTGATCCTTTGATCAATAGCCTTCGAGAGATTCCCAAAAAAAAGCCGGAAAAAATATGTACAGATGTATTAAAGTTAATTGTAAGCCCTAGCATAGAAGAGTCAAGATTGGAATCGTCATCATATTGTCGCACAATGCCACAAAATGATGACGATTATACAGCAAACGACTCATCAGAAGACTCTGATGATGATTATTAGGTTCAGCTACTATTTTTAGTTATGTAGTGCTTGTACTAAGCATGTAAACCTTGACTTGTAAATTTTTCTTTATCAATAAATGAGTATTTTTATTTTACATATAATTACAGTCAGTGTCATTATGCTAAATTTACTACAGAGTATTTATAACATTTATTTTAAAATTAAACAAAAACAATTTTGACTGGAATTTTCAAAAACAATTTTTTTTTTGAACCGAACATCAAAAAATATGTACCTTAAAAAAATCAAAAACATTTTAAAATACCAACTACTTATGTATGTATAATGGACAAGTTACCTACCTGAAAGGCAGGTATTATTTGAGTTTATCCTTTTTGTGTCAATAAAACTAAGTAATATGGATTAATTGTTTTATTTTTAATTGACAAAAGCAATAAATGATTTTTCATCTGGTTATTATTAAAAATAATAATACAGTGTCTTTCATTTAGTTGCACATTCAAGTTTGTAGAAAAATTCGTGCACATACGCAGAATATTTTGTTTTTGTTATACAATGTTTTGTGCAGCTGGACGAAAAATACAGGTAAGCGAAATGCAGCTAAATGAAAGACACTGTATTATAATTTTTAATTCTAATAACCATACAAAATACCCTTGCCCTTTAGTTCCGTTATCTACCTGCTAAGCTGATGCAATCCTACCGCGATATGCACGGGTGGCTGTATTACACAAATTTTATCGATATTGAGTACCTACGGTAAATTGTGAATAAAACCCACATTTATTAACCGATTTTCATGATTAATACCTTATTTTATTTTCCAGATACGCAGCTGTCAGAAAAAATGTATAATATTTTGTTTTTCTTTTGTTATTGCGCTTTTTTACCGAAAAAAAAATAATGAATTTTACACGAAAAAAAAATTTTTCTCTCCATTAATTTCTAAATAACTCCAAAACGATAAAAGATAGAATAAAATAATATTCAATCAACTTTAATAAAAATTTTGTTGCGCATTTTTTAATGTTTTATTTATAAAAATCTGACAAGTTGTTCCCGAGTTATCGTTAAATATGTCTGCGTAGCTGACTAATTTAGGGGAAAAAATTAGCCACGCCCATAAAAAAAAACCAACGCGATGAATTTTTTCTTAAAATAACTTAATATGCCTAGAATATACATAAACAATTGAAATAAGTGAAAAAATAATTTTGTCCAGCTAACTTGTACTAGTCGACACACTGTGCGCTCCTTCATTTTCAGTATTTTAAGAATATTTTTATAAATTATGAACGCCCATAGAGAGATATGGTGCTAATATTATACAACTTTAAAGAATATTTTATATTTAATTTATTTTTAATTGCTCTTTTTCGAGAAATTACAATAGAATTTTCAAGATTAGCTTATAGCATAGTAAACAATTTGTGCACATACCTACAAATAATAAGATTTCACGATTTTTTTTCTTTTCTTAACATTACTTAATATTTTCGTAAAATATATAACAAACCATTAGAAACAAGTAGTGTCTTATTATCTGGAGAGCCAGAGTCTCCAAAAAGGCCTTAAATTTAAACCGATCTAGCTGCCGGAAAATTTAAAACTTGTAGTTGTCAAGTTGAATTTTATTTTTGACACTTTTAATTTCCGTATCCAAAATATCATCAACGATAACTTAAAATAGAAATAGAGAGTTAGGACCTTGCAACAAGTAGGAAAAAATAATAGTTTCAAAATTTTAACACAACTTTTCATATTACTGATTCAACCATAAATAAAAATGATCTTTCTGGTGTTGTACTATAGAGCTTAATTACCTGATGACTTACTCTTGTCAATTTAAACCCCTAACTGCTAAATTAGATTAGATTAAAAGTTGAACCTTTTTAGTAAATAATTCAAATAAACTGTAAACAATTGAACTGAATTTAGAACTAGTACCAAAATCTTTGTCAATTAAATTTAACTCTTAAACATATCAAGAGTTTCAGATAGATCTCCTTCGCTACATGATATTGTTCCATATTTAGTGGTTTAGGCAGTGTATTGCAAGAGAACTTTTTTCCGATTTGACTCACTATTATCGTCACTGCTTATTCCTCATGTTACCTAACGTAATAAAATATAGTCTATAACCTGGCCATAGAACATATGTATATTTAAAAAAAAAGCACGTAAATCGGATAAGTGGTTCTCCAGTCATAAGCGCACTAACGGACGAACAGACAGACAGACAGACGGAGAGGCGTTGCATTTTATATATATTATAGATATAGATTATTATTATTATTATATAACCTGGCCAAAGAATATATGTATGAATTTAAAAAAAGACACGTAAATCGGATAAGTGGTTCTCGCACTAATGGACAGACAGACAGACAGAGAGACATTGTATTTTATATATATTATAGATTATAGATATTCTCTGCTACATAATATTGTTCCAAAATTAATGGTTTAGATTGTGTATTGCAACAGAACGCGCTAGTGGCAAACTTTTTTCCGACTTCATTCACTATTATCGTCACTGCTTATGCTACCTATCGTAATAAAATATGGCCTATAACCTGGTCGTAGAACATTTAAACATATCAAGAGTTTCAGATAGATCTAATTTTAGAGCTTTTAAATTTAGACCTGGTTTAAGTAAGTGAATCTAGCTGAACGTTGTTTTATAAAAAAGTGACCATTACGGAATTATCATTTTATCACTTATCTAAGCAAAATAGTTTCTGCATGTGTTTTAGGGTTTTGCTTAATAACTGTTGTTAATATTTATTCCTATCTGCTTTTTTTTCCGAAGTCCTTTTGACTTTATATTTAAGTTAAATTTAAATATATATTACCAAAATTGGTAATATAACTTTTATGTTCTATACAATACAACTACATTAGGAAAATTTGGAATATAAAAAATAAACTTTATTTACCACTTAAAGCAAGTAACATTGAACAAATGTGTATCAAACTTCGTAAAAAGGCATAAATAAAACTGTAGAAGCGAATGAAATATTTTTTTTAGATTTTTCATCTTCAGTGAGGAAGATAGTAAGGGAACAGCTTCCGAAAAAAAAACTAGAATGATAAGTAAATCTCAAGATATAAGATCCTGCCTTTTTGCTTTTTCAATGGGGCAATAAAAACCCTGTTAAGGTTTTGTGCATAGTTGCCAGGACGATAAACGTACTTTTATTTTACCTGTTTTGTATACCGCCCTCACTTGCACCTGTAAACATATTGGATCTATTTTTACCTATATATTTACTACCTGACAACCCGGTTTGGAGCCCTTTAAGTATTTCAGAATATAGGCCTAATGACCACAGGTCCCCATTACGATTCGGAAGATACTTTTTATTATTTTATTTTTAGTTTTACTTATAACTTACAACTTAACGGTTCTATTTTAATTATGTGGCGTCCGTAGGAAAATTGCAGTAGTGGCTATCGCCAATTGACGCTAAACAAATAGTGAAAAATGTTTACGACAGTGCGGTAAAAAGAAATTTGAATAAACAAAGTGCTTTGCAAGAAACCAGTGAACTAACAAAAACTCCATTTTTTACGATTAAGGGTATTGTAGGAAAACCATCACTCAGGAACAGGACAAAACGGATAATTGTGAAAAAGACGTCATCAGGAGAAAAATATATTCTATCTATGCATCGGCAGTTGGTGCCGATACTAGATAAAATAAAATTAAGACTGGTGCAGGACGAGACCAATATATATTGTGGCCGATCAACCCTTCACAGAATTCTCTGAAGAATGGGATTCACGTTCCGAAAAATCAACAAAAGGCAAGTAGTGATGGAGTCACAATGATTACGGATCTTGCTACATACTTATTTACAAGAAATTGAAAAGTATCGATCAGAGAATTGGCCAATAATTTACCTTGACGAAACATGGTTCGATACCCATGACACTGTGCAAAAAGGGTGGGTTGACACCAGTACAAAATGTCAGACTAACGCACCTTCAAATAAAGGTAAACGAATAACCATTTGGCATGCTGGATCTGAAAAGGGCTGGGTTTCAAATTGTCTACTATTATCTGCAAAAAAACATAAAAGATTCTAGTTTGGACTATCACGAAGACACGACCGCAGAACTTTTTTTGAAAATTGGTTTCAAAATTCCCTTTTGCTAAATGTTCCCGAACAGAGTGTTATAGTTATGGACAATGCAAGTTACCATAATCACCTACTAAATAAGGTTCCTAATACAGGCAACACCAAATCGGAAATACAGGAATATATGTTAGAAAATGACATTTATTTTGACTTTAGTTATAAAAAAAAAGTGATCTTTTGGAAGTTTTGAAAGTTATAAATTGAAAAAGAAATATGTTTGTGATAGTATGGCTGAGAAAATGGGACACACTGTTTTGCGGCTTCCTCCCTATTATTGTGTGTTTAATCCAATTGAACATATTCGGCATCAAGTTAAATCAAAAATACGGGCACAAAATATTTCTTCTACTTTAAGCGTGTTAGTGGTTGAGTTAGTAAAAAAAAGTTATAAATGACCTTGTGAAAGCTTGAAGAATTCCATTCAGCACGTTGTTAAAGTTGAAGATTCATATATTTATGTAAATAATTATAAAACCACTGATAATTACGTCAGCTGACGACAGTGATAGTGAAACCGAATTAGGCTTAAGTTAAAATATATTTTTATTTATACAATATGTCCCCTCTTGTAAACCCCATTCATTCAAACTGTATATTTGTTCTTCTTATCCATTTGTTTTTACATGCATCTATAAATAAACATCTCCAAAAACACTTATTTTATTTATTTGCATTAGTGAATAAAATTCTTAAGTCCATCTCTGCAACCTATCATAAACAAAAGGTCAGAATTTTCATATTGCCCACTTAAAACGGCAAAAATCAGCATCTTATATTTTGGGACAGGCTATAAGTATATTGACACACAACCTGTAAGTGAATTTCAGCAAGAAATTTTGAAAATTTATGATTAATTAGTTGTACCTACATAATACAACAATACTTGTCCTGGTCGATATAATTATAACTAAGTTGTAAATCAACACAGATCACTTTTAAAAATTGGATTTGAAGCAATTGATAGAAACAATTAAATAGTGGACGCCCAACGATCATTAAATAAAATTTAAAATTTTTATAATGGACGATTTTTATGTTGAGGCAACAGTATTACTAAACAAGCTCATTTTTCCAAATTTAGCATTTACAAAAATCTTCAAAAGTCTTTAAAAAGCTACCCGAAAATTATATTAAATCGCTCTTAATCCAGCGTAGATAAATTGTCACACCTAATCATTTAATCACCCTTAATACCGTTAGTATATCGGCACCGTAATATATTTGTCGTATTTAATTTACCAAGGGAGGATAGATAAAAATCATTTTACGATCTCACAGTATTATTTTGTCTTTTTCTAACACATTTTTCTCTTATATTATTTTAAATATTAACGAAACCGAAAAGAACAGGAGTAACAGGATTGAAGATTTTGAGGTAATGATTTTATGATTGTATTGAACATTTATGTAAAATCAAGTAGTATTTTTCTTTATTATTAATGAATTACACTTTTTTTATCTCTTTAAATATTATTTTTGCCAAAATTCTGAGAATATCTACTACCAAATTTTTAAATTGTAGTCGATGTCAATATCTGAGCTCATTAAGATATTTAAACATATGTAATACTAGCCGGGCCTGCGGCTCCGCTCGCGTGGACTTGATTCATTACTATCGTCACTGCTTATTCCTTATGTTACCCAACGTAATAAAATATCTCCCATTATTTCTCCTTATCTCCCAATATTTCTCCTTATTTCCCGTTATCTTTACATAATTTCCATTATCTAGGCTTATCTCTGCTCATCTCCCATTATTTCTCCTTATCTCCCATTATTTCTCCTTATCTCCCATTATCTCACCTTATTTCCCATTATCTAGGCTTATCTCGACTTATCTTCCATTATTTCTCCTTATCTCCCATTATCTCACCATAACTCCCATTATCTAGACTTATCTCTGCTTATCTCCCATTATCTCTCCTTATCTCCCATTATTTATACTTATCTCCCATTATCTCACCTTATCTCCCATTATCGAGGCTTATCTCGACTTATCTCCCATTATTTCTCCTTATCTCCCATTATCTCACCTTATCTCCCATTATCTAGGCTTATATCGAATTATATAGAACATATGTACAAATTTATAAAAACACGTAAATCGGATAAGTGGTTCTCTAGTGATACGCGCACTAACGGACAGACAGACAGACAGAGAGACGTTGCATTTTATATATATTGTATTTTTTGCTACATGATATTGTTCCATATTTAATGCTTTAGGGAGTGTATTGCAAGAGAACGCGCTAGCGGCAAACTTTTCTCCTACTTAATTCACTATTATCGTCACTACTTATTCCTTATGTCACCTAATAAAATATATCCTATAACCTGGCCAGAGAACATACGTATGGTTAAAAAAAAAACACGTAAATCGGATAAGTAGTTCTCCAGTGATAAGCACACTAACGGACGGACGAACAGACAGACAGACAGACGGACAGAGAGACATTGCATTTTATATATATATTATAGATATTCTCTGCTACATAATATTGTTCCATATTTAATGGTTTGGATTGTGTATTACAAGAGAACGCGCTAGCGGCAAACTTTGTCCGACTTCATTTACTATTATTGTCACTGCTCATTCCTTATGCTACCTATCGTAATAAAATATAGCCTATAACCTGGCCAGAGAACATATTTATGTTTTAAAAAAAAAAGTACGAAAATCGGAAAGTGGTTCTCCAGTGATAAGCGCACTAACGGACAGACAGACAGACAGAATACGTTGCATTTTATATATATATATATATTATAGATGTAATAAAATATACACCTATAACCTGGTCAGAGAACATATGTATGAATTTAAAAAATCACGTAAATCGGATAAGTGGTTCTCGAGGGATAAGCGCATTAACGGACAGACAGACAGACAGACAGACATTGCATTTTATATATATTATAGATATAGATTATTATTATTATTATATAACCTGGCCAAAGAATATATGCACGAATTTAAAAAAAGACAGGTAAATCGGATAAGTGGTTCCCGCGTGATAAACGCACTAATGGACAGACAGACAGACAGAGAGACATTGCATTTTATATATATTATAGATTGTACATTACAGATATTCTTTGCTACATAATATTGTTCCATATTTAATGGTTCCGGCTGTGTACTGCAAAGGCACGCGCTAGCGACAAACTTATTTCCGACATCATTCACTATTTTACGTCATTGCTCATTCCTTATGCTACCTATCGTAATAAAATATAGCCTATAACCTGGCCTGGAGAACATATTTATGTTTAAAAAAAAAGTACGTAAATCGGATAAGTGGTTTTTTCAGTGATAGGCGCACTAACGGACAGACAGACAGACAGACAGAGAGACGTTGCATTTTATATATATTATAGATTAAGACAAATTGGTAAAATAGCGATTATTGGCCATTTTTTCTTATTTTTGGTGATTCAGTAGTCAAATTCATACCTTAGCGATAATTTTGGAACCTTAGCTATGGGCTCTTATTATTCAACTTTTTATATGGACTTTGAAGCAAGTTACTTTAGCGAATAATATAACGCGTTGGAATATGCCCCAACTTTGAAAACAAAGTATATTTATGTAAATAGTTATACATATCCAATAACTATTAATGTAAATGAAGATAATGATGAGTAATACTGAATTAGGATTAGGCTAATTTGAGTAAACCGCAAATTGTAAAAACGTTGATAAAGGCAAATAAATAAGTTCGTACTGTTTCCGTGTCTAGACACCTGGTATATTCAAATCTGCGGTGATAACGCGATACATTTATATTCAGTTCATCTATTGTAGAGTTCTTCAGCACGTGGGATGAGACGAATTAAATTCAGTAGAAAGTACGAGCTTTTAGTAAGTATGGCTGTATCAAATAAGAGTTTATGCAGCACAATTGTACGGGTAGTTTGAAAAATAGTTTGGCCCAGCACAGAAGTAGTTTAATAAGTTTTCATTAAGAGATAAGGCCTTAAATGCTTATCCATCCAATTTTGATAGAGCCGGGATGAAAGAGGCTATGAAAGGGACTTTGAGTTATTCATGGTAGGAGCTTGCCCAAAGGCATAAAAACTATTCGATTTTATTTGTATAATCTCGGGAAACCGTGGAGGTGAAGAAAATGGGTTCCTCACATCGGATTGGATGGAGAAGCTCTAGCGTCTCAATATTTACATGTCGTTGCTTTGCCCTATTCTTGGACCCGATATTACCATGTGAAAAAAAATGCGTTATATACGACAATAGAAAGAAAGTCTATCATTGGTTGTCCACTGATTATGCTGCTAAGCTCAATGTTAACAACACAAGATAATGTGTGTTTGGTGGATTAATGCTGGTATTGTTTACTTCGAACTTTTAGGCACCGGTAAAACCATCACGTCCGAGGTATCCTCTTCGTAGTTTTAAAGTGCTTCAACTGCATTTAAAAAGGAAGTAGCCTGAACTGATCAATAGAAAGCTCTGCCGCATCCACTGTATTCTTCTGACTTCGCCAAATCTCATGGTCACATGTTTTTGGCCATGAAGAGCCAGCGGCGAAATCCGCAGTATCGAACTAGGAAGGCAATTATTCGTTCTGGAGAAAGAAAATTACAACATTGGAATTTATAAGGTTGCAAACTGTTAAAAAAAAGTAACAATTGAATCGAATGCTCAATATTTTGATGAATAAACATAATTAGTAAAAATTTACTGTGTTATTATGTTACCCAGGTATTATACAGGGTATCTGAAAAGGTATGGTTCATAATTTAGGGTCGACTAAATTGGGTCAAAATAAGGTCAGTATTTATAGGTTGTAAGGTAGTCGTTGTAGGTTCAAATTTGAAATTTAGACACAGTCTTAAACTGCATGCACTAATTTGGATCATAATAATAACTATCGACATTTTAACAGGAACTTCAGTAGTGGGAGGAGGCGAGATAAAGATTTTTTTACATTGAAATTTATATTTTTAGTGTTCCGTACGAAACACTTATAAGATCACTTCGGTGTCTGTCCATCTGTTCGTTTGACCGTCTGTCTGTCTGTCCGTCTGTCAAACCCGATTTTCTCCGAAACTGTTTGTCATAGAAAGTTGAAATTTGGTACTAATATAGGAATAGATGGCCTTATCACAGCCATGTAGTGTATACAGATAGCAAATCAGACTTAATGCTAAAGAATATTTATAGAAGGAATGATTATTCTTCTTAATTCGCCGTCTCCTGGCGAAGGTTGGCTATTCGAATGGCTAACATAGTCCTGGAAACTACAACTCTAAAAATATCTATTGATGAGCAATAAAACCATCTTCGGATGTAATTTAACCATGAATTTTGACTCCAACCGATTTTCTTCCTTGTTTTTTGCATTAGATGGCCAGTCTCAGCGAGTCACTCCTTATACTACCGATATAACTAGTTTTTATTTCCTTTATAGTCAGCAAGAGTTCTGTGGATTTGCTCATTCGCCTAAATATTTCAGCATTTTTTACCCTATATACCCATAATATCCGTAAAATACTTCTATAAACAAACATTTCGACTGCTTCGAGTCATTTCTCTGTGCTGGGATCAAGAGATCAGCATTCACATCCATATAGGAGTACCAAAAAACCATAGCATCTAATTATACACACTCGAAGTTCTAGACTAAGACTAAATCTAGTGAAAACTTTTTTCATGTTCATTAAGGTCCCACGGGCCTGCTCGATTCCCGATCTAATTTCTATTTTTGGATTTCACCGGCTATGAATTGGTGTTCAAAGGTACTTAAAAGACAAAATCTGCCGAATTCTCTGTCCATTAATAATAAGATTTACATCAATGTGTGATTTTGAAAACACAACTAGCTTGGTCTTTGTTATGTTTATATGTAATCCAAATTGCTTACTCTCATTAGATTCATCATGCTTTGCAGATCAGGTAAATGATCAGCCACAATAACGATGTCATCCGCATATCTTAGGTTGTTAATCATGATGCCATTCACTTTAATTCCCGTTGTAATCTGGCTAGAGCTTCTTTAAAAACAGCCTCCGAGTAGAGGTCGATGAGAAGCGGAGACAAAATACATCCCTGTCGCACACCTTTCTTGATAGAAGCGTCCAATTTTTATTTTCGATGTCTGATGCAAATACAAACCGGATATGACGTTGATCTTTTGGCGGTCGATACCCGAAGCACATAGGATCTCTATCATTTTAGAGTGTTTGACCCAATCAAAGACCTTCCGATATTCAATGAAACACGCAAACACATTTACGTTTACGTCCCTGCATAAATGTGTTAGAAGGAATGATTAGCATCGATTAGTTTGGTAAAAAAAGCAGACTTTTTTTGTTTGAATTTAATTTATTGTATCACCAAAATACCCTACAGATTTGATATTTCAATAACAACCCATTTAAACTTTTTCAGAATAATACCGTTGTTAAATTTTCTATTTGATTATTACTTCCTTTTAATCCTAATCAATGGAAAATATACATTAGCCATTAATAGCACATGCATAATAATTTGCATATTTTAACAAAAGTTATTGTTTTAGTTATTTATCCAGGAGATTGATTTAACTGTCAGTTAATATTAATCAGCTTCGGTGTTTGTGAACAAAAACTGTTGAAGTATTAAGCAAACACATATGAGTAAATATTAAATAAAAAGTGTATGCAATTATTAGATATACAGTAAATTAATTATGCTTAAAATTCTTCCAACCTACAATTAGGCACAATTTTCATAATATTATTGACCCTATAAAATATTTGCCTACACCCATCTCTTTCGCCCTCCTACCGCCGAAGCAATGTACAGTCGGTCAAGTAACAACGTACCGCCCGTATTCTTGAAAAAATGTGTTTCGAGAAAATTTCTTGTTATTAATGTATTATTTGGTGTGCTAACAAGGGCGCAATTACCTTAATAAGCTATCCAATGGCCTTCTACATCAATAATCGCCTCCTACATCAATAATCGCATGACGTCTTCGAGGCATGCTTTCGGCAAGACTTTCTGCATTCTCTGCTAATTTTTCGAACGAGACAACTCAGATAACAGAATCTATCTATCTAATCCTTTGAGCTTTCTCGTTACAAAGAACCAAACGTTTTCAATAGAGTTAGCGTCCGGCGATTGTGAGGGCTTCTCTAGTATCTTATCGTGGGCCCAAGCTTCGCGACCTGATTTTCTCCCAGCAAAAGTTTCTTCAACGTGCTTGGGAATTTGACATCAAGAGCACGAAGATGTTGTCGAATGGTCTCATGAGACACATTCAAAACCGATTTTCTTAATTTTGCCGCTTCTTGACACAACGTCAATTTCGGGTCCCGTGAAAAAGACACGATTCATTTTTCGACTTTCAGAGTGACTACCTACCGACCACGTTTTGGCAAGTCGTCGACATTTTTCATCACGTTAAAACGATTTACCCACTTTTTCACAAACGATACTGACTTTTTAATATATTTTTATGGATGGGAATAAAGAAAGATTGCCTCAAACCGATGCGCATTCATTTTAGATTTTACGTGATTTCGACGAAACATCGGAATCGACACTTTTACTAAAATACGTCGTAGGCAAAGGTTCCCTCTACCGATTTTTTGTTGAATTGCTAGAATCGCATCTACCAAAAATGAATTATCGAGGACACGTTCTTAATTGACCGACTGTAGTTCAAAAACTATAGGTGTCTTTTTTACGTGAAGTAAAGTTATCATAAAATTAGACTGATAGACCGAGACCGATGAAAAAGGAAAACTATGTTTTTCATGATCTGAATGATAAAAATCAAAAAATCATGACTTTTCGCAAATACAATACTTTCCTTTATTAAGTGAAGTTAAAAGTAAGGAATGTGCAAATGAGACCACGTAACTGTAATTTGAACATAAAACTAAATCAGCTTCAGTGTTTGCACACAAAACCTTGGAAATATAAGGCAAGATTTAATAATATTGAAGCATAATGTGCAGTAGTATATATATATATATATATATATATATATATATATATATATATATATATATATATGTATATATATATGTATATATATATATATATATATATATATATATATATATATATATATATATATATATATATATATATATATATATATATATATATATATATATATATATATATATATATATATATATATATATATATATATATATATATATATATATATATATATATATATATATATGTATATATATATATGTATATATATATATATATATATATATATATATATATATGTATATATATATATATATATATATATATATATATATATATATATATATATATATACATATATATATATATATATATATATATATATATATATATATATATATATTTATGTATATATATATATATGTATATATATATATATATATATATATATATATATATATATATATATATATATATATATATATATATGTATATATATATATATATATATATATATATATATATGTATATATATATATATATATATATATATATATATATATATATATGTATATATGTATATATATATATATATATATATATATTTATATATATATATGTAGCAAACTTAAAATTCTTGGGGTAAGCGGTCATAGAAATAGGGCTAAAAGATTTTTAACACATTTTTAGCTACGCCAAGCTTTCGGGCTACAAATACAGTAGATTATTAGTATTCTAAGGTTTACAATAGAAAGCAACCCAAATTATTAACATCAAATTACTTATTGCTAACTGGTGCTTTTTGGATAATTCCTTTCGACAAAAAAACAACACCAAAACATGACCAAATTTCAACAAAAATACTTTTAAAGAATATAAAAAATCGTTTACTCCATTTTGTTATGTATGGTACGAACAACTGTGTGTTCTAAGGTTATTTTATTTAAAAATTTTTATCCATTTTTCATTTCTTTTGTTAAGGCCAGCGTTTTTTTATCTTCTGGTCAAGTCGTGGTTTATTTCTACTAGAGAAGACAATGACGTTGACATTTCGTTTAATTTTTCCCAAGTTTGTTGAATTTGTAGAAATTGATATTAGATTATTATTATAGAGATTTGTCTGACATGTTTTGTGAATTTTCTTTTAGCCAACTTAACTGCAATAATTGAGCTTGAATCCTCAATGTCAGTTTTTTTATTAACAGAATTTAGTTCAATGTGGATTTCCACCATTTCCCTTGTTGAAATTTCCTTCCCTGCACATGACTTTGGTTTCATGACCGCTTACCTCAAGAATTTTATGTTTGCGGTTTAACTAGTCGGTCACTACTACCCTCTTCCTCTAAATTCTAGGAATGGGGTTTTACCAAACTGTCACTATACAATATGGTAAAGAACAAGCCATCCTTCTCGAACAATGGGCGAAAACAAACATCAGAATTTCTTCAATAAAAAAAGACGAATATTTTTGCTTAGATGAAGGAAAAATGCAATCACTTTAAAACACATACTGGACGCAACAAAAAACCTTAACTCTCTATGTAACATACAAGATGGAAATACAGGACAGATCAAAACAAGCATACAGTTACAGGTCGAACAACAAACTTATTAATTTAGAGATTAAAGTAAAAATCTCAAATTTAAAAAAAAAACTTTATTCTTTGATTGTGTCAGCCGATACTTGTTGGAAATTCATAAAAAAATTATATAAAAACAACACTATGTTTTAATTTCCAATATATTTAAAGTCACTTGACAATTGTTTCACCATACAACCTTTCTTATTTACTTCTGAAGAAGCCATTGTATGGTGAAACAATTGTCAAGTGACTTTAAATATACTGGAAATTAAAACATAGTGTTGTTTTTGCATAAAACTTTATTCTTTTGTCAATTACATAGAAACTCAATTAAGCCGTAAAATATCCGCAGTTGTTTTTAATTAGTTCAAAACACGTCAAAATGTCAGTTTTAATCCCCATTTTAATCTAATTAAGAATAAAAACATAAAAAAATTCGATGAACTTAAAACTCAACAAAACATTTTCAACATACATATAGAAGATAAATGGATTAAAAACACCTCAGGGGTTGACATTCCTGATGATAATTAAAAATTTTTGGCGTTAGGTCCTAAATTCAGTCTTAATCCAAAGAAGAAAGATATTTCAGTCAAAGAACTTTTAGTTGATTTCGAGAATATTTTAAAGTCTCTCTCAATTAATAACAATAATCAGAATAAAATTAGAGCTAAGTTTACCAATGTCTTAACAAACCACTATCATAAACCTATACAGCAAAGATTACTTAGATTTCATGTATAAAAATCAAAAGCATTTCTAAAGGATAATGGAGAGCTGATTGTTAGTAGGGCTGATAAAGGTATTGCCACAGTTATCATGAAAAAAGATACATATTTTGAACTGAACTCGCCAGAAATCCCACCTCTACTTATCAATAGAAGGCTAATTAACTAGAAACTAAATTCAAGAACCAAAGGAAACGTCACCAAAATTCTACGGGCTCCACAAAATTCATAAACCTCAGTTAGCTATGAGACCCATTATTTCATTCTTTAATGCCCCTAATAGCAAATTGTCAACGTTTCTTTCTGAAGTTTTATCTAATGCATATGTAAAAGAAAATGATTACTATTACTATGTCACTAATTCCTTTGAATTTACTAACTTCATAACGAACAAGCAACTCCCTTCAGGTTTCGTACTGATTAGCTTAGATGCCGTCTCTTTATATAGCAATATGCCTCGCCAATCAGTAACCAAAAGCATCAGAAAGCACTGGACTGATATTCGCAAATATACTAAATTAACACTTAACAATTTTCTTCAAATTTTGAAGTTTGTTTTTCAGTCACCATATTGCAAATTTAATCAGCATTTTTACAATCAAATAATGGGTACTCCAATAAGAGCTACTCTTTCTCCAATTATATCACAATATGTAATGGATGACCTCCTCGAAGAATCCAGACCTAAACTTTCTTTTAACCTACCTTTTTTAAAAAAATATGCTGATGACATTGTCACCTCAATACTAAATGATGGATTAGATGAGATTCTTAGAATATTCAATGGCTTTCATCCCAAATTTCAGTTCACGATCGAGGAGGAAACAAACAATAGAGTCCCTTTCTTAGACACTTTATTATTTAGAAAAGATAATAACTCCATCATCGTATATTGGTTCACCAAACCAACTTATCCAGGAAGGTATATCAACTTTCATTCCTCCCCAACCACAAAAATCAAAATAAATACGATTTCGGAGTTGAAATCCAGAATAGAGAGGATCTCTCATCCCTCTTTCAAACTTAAGAACTTAAATAAACTTCGAGATATTTTGCTTACTAACTCCTATCCAATTAAGATGTTGAACAAACTATTATTTAACTCAATATCACCTACCTCTCAACGAGAAAATAATCTTACTTCTGATATCAGTGCCTTTCTTTCTGAAAACCGAATCATTTATCACTACTCCTTCCGTTATCTAAAAGAAATTTCCACTAAAATTACCAAACTTTTCAAT
Source organism: Pachyrhynchus sulphureomaculatus (assembly GCA_019049505.1). Lineage (NCBI taxonomy): Eukaryota > Metazoa > Arthropoda > Insecta > Coleoptera > Curculionidae > Pachyrhynchus > Pachyrhynchus sulphureomaculatus. Next base: position 146,829,263 of record CM032446.1, on the reverse strand, counting down.
AAATAAAAACCATCAATAATTTAAAAATTGCCTTCAAACATACAAAAACAGTTAATAAATTTACAACAGTTTAAAAGATAATGATGGAACTATAAAAATCTCGAAAGTAGTATACAGCATCCCTTGCACTCAGTGTGAAAAAGTCTACATAGGACAAACATCAAGGATCTTAAAAGACAGAATCACTTCTCATAAAAGTGACTGCAGACTTACGAAAAACTCTTGCGCACTTGCTTCACATAGTAATCAATATTCACATGAATTTAATTTTAATGGAGGAATCTTTAGGGAAGCGGTGGAAATCCACCTTGAACCGAATTCTGTTAATAAAAAAAACTGACATTGAGGATTTAAGCTCAATTTTCTTAAATTTATTGTAGATATATTGGCAAAATGATAATTCAGACACATATATATTATTAACCTAAAGTCAATTTCTACAAATTTCACAAACTTTGGAAAAATTAAACGAAATGTCAACGTCATTGTCTTCTCTAATATCAATCATAGGATAAAAAACGCTGGCCTTAACAAAAGGAATGAAAAATGTATAAAAAATTTTAAACAAAATCACCTTAGAAGCACATAGTTATTCGTACCATACATAACAAAATTGAGTAAATGATTTTTTATATTCTTTAAAAGTATTTTTGTAGAAATTTGCTTATGTTTTCCTAATAAATATTAACAGTAATGTGTTTTTTGTTGAAAGGAATTATCCAAAAAGCAGTAAGTAGTTTGATGTTAATAATTTGGGTTGCTTTCTGTTGTGAACCTTAGAATACTGATAATCAATTGTATTTGTAGCCCTAAAGAAGAAAATAAAATATTTTCCAAAGCTTGGCGTGTTAAAAAACCCATTAGTCCTACCCCCATGACCGCTTACCCCAAGAATGTTAGGTTTGCTGTTTAACTAGTCAGTTAAGACTATCCTCCTCCTCTATATATGTATATATATATATATATATATATATATATATATATATATATATATATATATATATATACATATATACACAAATATTTGAATTGTTTAAATCCATCGGTTACAAGGTTACTTTTATTACAAGGTCAAGAGGTTATAATGCCATTACAAATAACACAGTGTATGTCTGGTCAAATCTATCATCCAGTCAACTACAACTTGAGTTTGAAGATCTTTTTAATATTTCTATAACAAAAATAAGCGTGCTTTAAAAATAAACTAATTTACTGTAGGTGGACGCAAAATAAAAAAATTCTTAGACTTAAAATCTGAAATAAATCTAGTGTAATTTTTGATCGATATTTAAATTTTGATGAACATATAAACTAGATAGTAAAAAAATTAGTATTTTAAAATAAGAACTGTATATAACTTTAAAGACTATTTAAGTATTGAATCGAATATTAAAATTGCTGTTTCTGTTATTTTCAGTGGACAAAACTACTAAAGTTATTATTTACTACGATCATCAGTTGTAATGAGAAACAAACACTGCAAATTTTACAAAATAAATGTATATCACCATCATTTATTTAACCTAACTTGGTAAAGCTAGCACCGCATATTTACATTAAGACAAGATGTGACTTGCCCTCACAAATAATTAACTGCAACGACTGCTGCCGAATCAGACTTTCAAAATTTAGAAGATTCTTTGGTTCATTGTCTTTCACAAAATCTCTAAATGCTTAACAGAATAAAGTAAATAGTATTCGCTAATAGAGAAGAAAGTAAATAACATTTGTAATTAACAACAACAATTAATCCTGTGGGGGAGCGGGATAGAATATAGGTATCGCAAGGTGTAATACCATCGCATCGGCTTAGGGTACGTGAAGTTGCTTAACGTTTCGTGGCTGTGCCGATGCCCCGGACTGTGGGATCTAATAACATGATGACGCATCTGAATACAGAAAACTCCAGAAGTAGAATAGCCAACCATTCGAATCTCGGGGTGGGGGCTGGTTCAGCAACTTTAAAATAGATTTTTGGAACATACGATGTTTAAATTCAAACATAAATTCAGTACCCCAACACTTGCAATCAAATGTTCTCTGTGAAACCTAGGTCAGTTTACTGACCAGCATAGTCAATTTTCTCTATCCTGGGTATGACTTCTATTCTCGGTTTAGGCGTAACTTTGAAATCTGTATTTTCGTCAGAAGCGACCTCTCTTGCCAACGAGAGGAGGATCTGGAGCCCCGATACTTCAATGTTATATGGTTAAAAATAACAACTCAACAAACAAAGTTTATCTATTGTCTCTATTGACCACAAGTGATACTAACTTTGGAACACTTTTCGCTTCTCTTGCAGACATCGTCGTTCATTTACAGATTAACTATCCAAATGCCAAAATTGCCATCCTGGGTGACTGTAATGTCCACATCAACTGGCTTAAGTATTCAAATACTATGGCAAAGAGCGATGCCGGTGGACTAGAAATAACATTTAAGTAAATGGGAGTGGTTTCACACTCACGGACATGTCGGTGCTGTGTCGTTGCAGTTGCCGGCTGTCGTCGAGGAGCAGTCTCTCCACTCGTGCCGCCCCAATTTTTATAAATTTAATAAAAATACTGAATGCTCTTCAAGCTGGTACCATGGCTTTCAAGTTTGATATTGTCATGTTAATTGAACTAGTGGAAACTAAACCCTGTCTTTGGGATAAAACCAACGAAAATAATAAAAATCAAATTTTACGGGAAAAAAGTTTGCAGGCTTTGACTACATTTTAGCCTTTCATGTCTATGATGTAACAAATAACCCAAATATAACTTATTAACAGCTGCCGTGGCACTCAACGGGACCTAGTAAAAAATGTTTTTCTTCGGTTTTGTATCACTTTGTTGGTGTCGTGTCGGGCAAGTGCGAAAACATTTCCTTGATGTCGGGTTGGGGTCGGTGCCATATCGGTGTCGCGTCGGTGCCCTTGCTGGTAGATGCGAAAACGCCCTTTAGGTTCTGGCTGCTATCTTTCAGAACATTTTGCCTCCCAGAATCTTATAGTGTTACCGTGTTCATTTGGAATCACCGTCTACAGTCGCCAATTAGGACATGTGACCGTCCACAGTCATCTACTAGCGTTACCGTCTATCGTAGACATTTGGCACCATTTTCCGCTGCAGTTTACTGTTATCTTTGGTAGTTGCTCAACCTTCGCTTCATCATCTGTCTTATGAACAAACGTTTTATTTATACCTTCGTATACCCGCATACTGCTTCCATCCTTAATCCCCCTATCTTGCAGTTATTTCTGTTACTATGAGTTTTACCGCTGTCAAACATGAGTTTGACAATATAGTTGTTACTTCCTGCATCTGGCACCGATTCCCTACTGTGATACGTTGCTCAAGACAGATGAGACCTTTGCCATGCAAATTTAAAGATTGCTATCCGAGGAATAATTATTAGATAACTAGCTGAAAGTAAACCGACCGATAGAAAACCTATGCTAAATGCGCCAACAACCTTTAACTCTCAAATTAATTTTTAATTTTTTTTGTAATGTGTATTGATATCTTTTACTCTTCTCTCCACACATAATTGAAATTTTGTTGCCACCTGCTTTATATGAAAATATATTGTTCGGTGCCTTTCTATTTATAGTTATTCTTTTATATCTTTCGAGGGCATACATCAGGTTAATCGAAAATTAAGGTACAGAGGCGCTAGCTATAGTGAATTCCATGTTTACTTTTTTGTTATTTATGATGTTAATTGAATCAGTGGCATACATCAGAAACAGCTGAAAGGTTAGTAAATATTTAGTTGTGCATATTTAATGTATATTTACTTTAATTTTATTCACATGGAATGCAAGTAACCAGTATTGACGTACGTCACTAAAGAATAGTTACAATTCCTTTTGAAAGAATATGTATTCTAAAAAGTGAAGCAATCAACATATTTGCAAATATCTCGAGGTTGTAAATCAAGATATTCTTATCTAAAATACATAGGTACGAAGTTCCAATTATAAAAAAAATCAGTGTAAGTAATTAATTAAAAAAGAAAAGCAAGTGTAAGTCGGACTTGCGCAGTTAGTGCTCTGTACGGTGATTGTTTTTAAAATAAAAAAAATTGTTACCCTAAAATGAGTTTTTAACAAAGATTGTTTCCGATCTTCGTCGAAAATTGATGACCTTGAAACTTATATTTTTTTATATACCAAATAAATTATCAGAGATAATGCACTACATCGTGTGGAGAACACTCCAGAATTTTTTTAATAAATTTTTCGATCAGTAGGGGGTAGCGATTTTTTACAATTTTTTAAAAATAATGCAGAGAAAAATGTCCGCAAGTATTACATTATATATATTTGTGAACTTTCATTTGATACCCCACACGATGACTTGGTAAAAAAAATTGCACTTTTGATTTCACCCCCCAAAACCCCTTAAGTCAAAATTTAACTTTCAAAACCACACAGCTGAATTCTTATATTAGTGCCGAATGTAAACTTTCTATGTCAAATAGTTTCAGAGAAAATCGGATGTGACAGACGGATAGACAGACGCGCAGACACCGAAGTGATCTTATACGAGGCTGGTTTGAAAAGTCCGTGCAAAGTCCGAGAGATGGCACCACCGGCGCGTATCGAGGTCATGTTTAGTTAGTAGCATCTCTTGAATGAACGCACACCAAGTTTCAGCCATATTGGTCTATTTCTTTGTGTTTGGCATTCGTGTGAATCAAGGAAGTCGAGTGATTTTCAAGAAATGGACGAAAAAGAATTTTCGTGTGGTGATTAAACATTACTATATGAAAGACAAAACGCCTCAGGAGACTAAAGAGAAGCTTGATAAACATTATGGTGACTCTGCACCTTCGAAATTTTCGGACTGGCCATATGGGTACAAGTGACGCTGAACGTTCTGGACGGCCTGTGGAGGTTACGACTCCAGAAATCATTGATCAAATCCATGTTATGGTGATGGATGATAGAAGAGTTAAGGTGCGTGAGATTGCTAGTGCTGTGGGCATCTCGACTGAACGGGTACATAATATTTTGCATAAATATTTGGACATGAGAAAGCTATCCGCAAGATGGGTACCGCGATTGCTCATGCTTGACCAAAAACGGAATCGTGTGTGAAGTGTTGCAAGGATGGTTTGCAGCTGTTCGAGAAGAATCCGGAGGACTTTAAGCATCGTTTCGTCACTGTGGATGAAACATGGATACATTACTATACTCCTGAGACCAAACAACAATCTAAACAATGGGTTACCAAGGGGGAATCTGCACCAAAAAAGGCGAAGACCGTTCCTTCGGCTGGAAAGGTTATGGCGACTGTCTTTTGGGATTCTCAAGGAATAATCCTCATCGACTATCTGGAAAAGTGTAAAACGATTACAGGTGAATATTATTCATCATTATTGGACCGTTTGAAAACCGAGCTGCAAGAAAAACGCCCGCGATTGGCCCACAAGAAAGTCCTTTTCCATCACGACAACGCACCAGCACACACCTCAGCAGTTGTGGTCGCAAAATTAATGGAAATAGGGTTCAAACTCGTTTCACATCCCCCCTGTTCTCCAGACTTGGCTCCCTCGGACTACTATTTGTTCCCTAATTTGAAGAAATGGCTGGCGGGACAAAGATTTTATTCAAACGAGGAGGTGATTGCAGACACTAATGGATATTTTGCAGACTTGGACAAATCCTATTATTCGGAAGGGATCAATAAACTAGAACATCGTTGGACGAAGTGTATAAGCCTAAAAGGAGACTATGTCGAAAAATAAAAAAGGTTTACCCCAAACACATAAGTAGTTTTTACGGCACGGACTTTTCAAACCAGCCTCGTAAGTATAATAGGTAAGATTTATTAAGTTGCTGTATATAAACTTTTACCTCAGGTTTGCATCTATACAACTGTATCCCTTTGGAATGACTTACCCAGGACTGTGTTTTCCACTAGGTACAATTTACAGCGATTCAAGAACAACGCGAATCGCTTTTTCCGCACACGTGTCGCCCCTGTAGCGCTTTAGGGACTTCTCTGCAGCACGTGTGCTAGACCCATAAAAAACAAAACAAATAAAACAGTACTCATTTAAAAAACAAATAAGTTATTCATTAATTACTTTGTTATTCCATTGTTTGCACAATATTTTAAACTATTTTAATTAAAGGAAATTAAACGAATTCCATGTAAATAAACAGGGTTAAATATAATAATTCAATCCGATTCCTTATTTAATCATGATAACTAAGTTAGTTTAATCCATCGTTAAAAGTTCCAATTTGAAACCTGTCTAGCTATTCCCAGTTTGGAACTTATGTTGACCCAGTATTTGAAACAATTTGCTATTTTCATTGAACGATAACTTGGTAATAGACGCCAAAGTCTTTAACATTCTCCGATATTGAAACTCTCACAATGAAGTGTTCCTAACTATATAACTAGTTAATGAACTCAAGAGTGTCAAGTAATCAATTAAGTAAACGTTTTGGAAAATTCGTTGAAGTTTAATTATAATTTAACAGAGTCTCTCCTTTAAGTAACCTTGCATTGCTGTACAAAATCTCCGATTCCTGTTCTAAGAGAAGTAAGATAATGCATCTAAATTATTACTTAGTGTAGATTTAAGGTCGACTATGATGAAGCAATAATCAAGCTCGGATTGCCAACTTTTATTGTTGTATTAGCTAACTTAGGTGGCCTATTTGTCACGTTAAAAGTTGTAAAATTGTAAAGTTAATTAAATTTTACGGGGTCACATTATTTCACATAATATTTCTGCTAAACTTGGAACTAATAAAAAAATAACATAATTTTCAGATTTCTTAAGCCCAAAAACTCCAAAAAGGATGCACAATGTTATATATTCGAAGCAACCCCCTTTCCCATCCCTTCCACCCCTTAGATGTTTGACTATATGCTTACCGCAATCACATTAATTCTCATATTACTCTTGAAACTATCAGAAATATCGCTGAAAAAATTATAGGTTCCTTTCCTACATCAATATTATATGTAAAATAAACTAAAATCGTGATCCTAACTTTAAATCGTGAAGATATGCAAAAATCTCAGAATGTAATTTTTTCACGAATATAATACTTCTCAAAGTATGGAGTGCTATCAAATCATTAGTCCGACAAGTCAAAAACCAACATTGAAACACTTTCACAAAAATAATAGAAAAATCAATTTTAAGGGCTTCAAATGGAGATATGGCCTTTAATGAATAAGAATCGTGGAAAAAATTGTTGACAGAATTTTCTAGGAACAAGGAATGGAAATACCAGAGATAGTAATCCAGGACAAATCTACAATAATCAGAAGAACAGACCCCTTCATAAACTGAAAAATATTAAAAGTTCCGGTCAAGACGGTGCTACTAATGAACTAGTCAAGAATAATTCCAGATGAATGTAGAAGTAGCACTAAAATGTAGCTATTCCAAGAGGAAAAAAATAAAAAAAATTAATTAGAGATAAACTTCCTAGCAACAACTCTAAGATTAACAAAAACGATAATAACAAATAAAATCAATAAGCATATTGCGCTAGCAGAGAAACAACAGGGGTATAAATCAGGGAGGTCTTACACTGATTTAGTTTTTATCTTAAGGCAAATTACCGAAAAATGAATAGAGTAAAATAGGCCAGCATGTTTTAGAACAATAAGAACATGTCATAAGTCTCCTTTATAAACGCACAACGATATCAAAGCCGTAGACTACCTTATCAATTATCAGTACAAAAATATATCACTAAAAAAAATTGCAATCTCAATATCAACAGCAAAACAAACATGCATTATAACCTCTAAAAAACCGTTAAGATGTAGACGTATTGTTGAAGAAAAAATTATACGAGATATAAAGTTTAAATATCTCGACATGGATATGTCTAATTTTGGTGGTATCAATCAAGATACAACGTCGGTAAAACAGCATCATGTTTAAACGATACTCTGTGGTGAAACAATCCCATAAGAACTGCAATAAAATCTCGTATCTACAAGTCCACAATTAGGTCTACACTAACATATACACTCGACCTGAAATATGAAAAACACCACAAATACTGAAAATAATAGGAATGTACTCTTTAGTGCGCAAAATAGCGGGAAATATCCTATGGGTTAGAGAAAGAAGCGACAAAATTGAAGAAATGTGCAAAATAAATAATATAAATGACAGGATGTTGAACAGAAAGATAGAATGGAACAAACATGTAGATAAAATAGTCAGAATATCAAAAGACAGGTCACCAGTGAGAAAAAGAAACTTGACTAGAACTCAAAAATGTTTAGAGCGAATAAAGACGGTAATAAACAGGTACAAGAAGAACAAGTAGAAGACAATACTTGTCATAATAAGAGAAGTAAAAATGCAATAATGATTCTGTAGGCTTCTGAAAAAGAAAATTCTAAAAATTCAAACACAAAAAAAACACTCATAAGATATTTTTGAAAGAAGTAACTGTATACTGCCATGCATTTTAAAAAATCCAACATATACATAAATTAGTTCAGGTTAGTTAGAATTATGTACTAGTTACAACTTTCGATGCCTATATTTCAAAATACAAAATAGGCTGTTCTATTAAGCTTAATAGCTATATGAAATTTATAACAATAACCCACGAGTTCACTATATTTAAAATAATTTTCTAAGTGGTATAATTGATTAATAAATACCTGAAATAATAATCGTTTTAAAACTTGCTGGTAATTATTTCATTTATAATAGACTACTCCTAGAAGATGGTTAGTTACTGTTATAAAAAAAACAAATTGAACAATTGAATGATTTTTTCACTGTAACCTAAGATGAAAAGAACACAAGAAGTTTCATTAATATCACACACATAACGTTCATACATACCGACATACATTGGCGAGCATTGGTATGTTGGTGTGATGGAGGTGTGTACATAGACCAACATATATAAATTATACGATAGTGACAGTATTACATACATACTTATTAAACTGAGAACGTCCTTCTTTTGAAGTATTTATAAATACTATAACGTTTCAAATTAAGCATGGTAATTAGGTAATTTACGTTCCAATAAATCATATATGCCCGAATCCACAGAACTTTTAAGATTTAATATTAAGATAGAAAACAAGTTTAGAAGCACACGCATGCATGCAAGCATTTTTTGTAAGTCAAGAAATTATGTTGAAAGAACGCAGTAACTCATTTTAAAGCACATATTTTATTTTTATAATCACACATTTTGTTTAAAAGTCGGTCCTTTATATAACACATCTGACAACAGCTTATCTATTATACTTCTGACAACACTCGATATACTATTCACTAAGTGAAATAATACAATACTACAAATAATGGATAATACATGGACAGCAAACCTGACTTATAAAAGAGAGATCGCAAGCTCCTGGGAACACAATGAAGATACAGCGGTTAAGGACATATTTGAAAACACCAAAAATAGTATACAAAATGCCATTGACAAAACTTGCCCAAAACAACAAAAAGAAAAGAAATTAAATCAAAGAGTAAAACAGCTAATATAATAGAGAGATATTGAGGGAAATTAGAAAATACAAAAGACAAAAAAATAAAAACTTTGTAGAACAGAATAAAAGCTTAAAAGTTTTAAGAAGGAAGAACGTAATGGGAAGGGAATACATTTGCAAGATAAAGAACATACAGGGTAATGTAATAACAAACAAAAGAGATATTTTACAGATCATCGAATTATTTTATCAAACATTATATACCTTACAAGATAAAAAAACAGAAATCAGCATACCAAAAGTCCTAAATCAGGGGTCGGAGGACATCCGAGATATCCCAGAAGAAGAAATCACATCAGCCATGAAAAATAACAAAGCTACAGGTGACGATAATATTGTAGTAGAGGCAATTAAACAAGGAGGACAACAAATTATCAAATCTCTTAAAATGTTATTCAATAAATGCCTCCTAGAAAGAATAACTCCATCGCAATGGAATATTGCAACTATCGTCATCATGCATAAAAAAGGAGATACTTCAGAATTTAGAAACTATCAGCTCATTAGCTTTCTGAGCCATGTATATAAGTTATTCACGAAAATACTTACCAAACGCCTAGCAAATAAATTGGAGTTTTTCCTTTCAAAAGAACAGGTAGGTTTTCGCTCATGGTATGGAACAAACTACCATCTGCTTTCAGTTAAAATCCTCATTGAAAAATGTATAGAATATAATAAGCCTCTTGTACTAATATTTGTAGACTTCGAAAAGGCTTTTGATTCTCTAAATCAGCAAAGACTTTTGGAAGCGCTTGCTGAGTGTCGTATTGATCATCGATATTCTAATGTAATTAAATATATATATGAAAATGCCACCGCTCAAGTTAAAACACAAACTAACCAATCCACCCGTAAATTTCGAATCGAAAGAGAGGTACGGCGTACAAGTACAAGCTTTTCGTAGCACTCCTAGAAAATACTCTAAAATCAATAAACTGGGAAAGAATGGGACTTAACATTGACGGTGACACGACGACATTGTCTTAAAAACAGACAAAATACGAGAAGCACAAACTATGCTTCAGGAAAGGTTGGTTTAAAAATCAATCTATCCAAGACCCAGTTCATGACAAATCTTGTATTAAGCGACACTATAAAACTGAATAACGTATGGGCAAGCGGCCCAGAACAGAAAAAGGTGGCAAGACTTGAAGGAAGCTTTCGTCCAGCAGTGACCAGTATAAGCTGATGATGATAAAACCTGACTTATACTTAATATTAAAAAAAAGAATTTTAAAAGAACGTAATCAACATGATAAGCAAACGGTAGTAAATCGATTTCTTTTCCAAAAAATTGTTTGTTTAGTGAAAGAAATATCAATAATTAGATTACCTCTTTACCTCTTCATCCATGCTGAAAAAAAAAAATTCAATATCTTAATTTCAATTAGTATTAGGTTTAATAGTCTGCAATAATCTTAGTGAAACACAATGTCTTTTCAAAGCAAATGTTTCTCTAACACTTGCCAGTTACTCTGTTCCTTAAAAAAAAAAACAACTCTACTTTAAACTAATTAACCGTAGTATATTTAAATAAATAAATTTATTTTTGCATTTGAATGCATTGCAAATGAAATCAAGTCTTAGCTGTTTCATAAATATAATCTGAAATATTTTAAATAAAATAATTCAAAGTTTAGGAAAAGCTTTTGGTTAATTGCTTATTCTTCAACTTTGCTCAATTATCCACGTCTTTGAACATGCTGATGACATGAAATTTTCCATTTTCTTTATTGAATTATAAGTAATGCATAGCCTCTTATTTCTATTATTGAATGTTGTTATTACATGTTACGAATTATTGCTTATTCTAACTTAACCTAAGCATTTACACTAGTGATCCTATACTAACTTAACCTAGGAACTTATTTTGTTTAGCATGATTACGTTCTCTTCCAACTTAACTTAGGACTTATGCTAACTTAACCTAGGGCTTATGCCAACTTAATCTAGGACTTATGTTGACTTAACCTAGGACTTATGTTAACTTAACCTAGTTTTACAGTCTTTTATCATAGTCGGTGGAGAGGGCTATCGTCGTCATCCGATAGAGGGTCTGAGGGTCTCGGGAATTGATGGCGGGCATGCGGAGGGTTTTGGAAGGCGTCCTGATGGTTGGGTTGAAGTGCTGGAACGCCTTGTCCATGAACTTCATTTGGGTTTTCCTCATGTGTGCCCTTATGGTTGACACACCGAGATCTCTGTGAATTTGGTTGTTCCTCATAAAGTGAGCTATTTGTTGTACTGGATGCCTAGGTACTTGATGGTATTTGCCTATTGGATGCGGGTTAAATTTTCCGTTTTTTAACAATATTTTTTGGTGCTGTTAGGACCTTCGAAAGGTTTAATATTGTCATTAAACGAATCGAAGGGCTTTTACACTAAATTTAAAACCTTATATCTTAGCGAATTTTTTTTTATAATCATGATTGAAAAAATACATTTTAAAACTTCTTATGTGTACGACTACACTTACAAGTGTCAACATGAAACACAGTTGTGAAGGAAGATAGTAACCACAGTTTTTTTCAAGCAGATTTAGTTTAAGCGGTCCAAGTTTACGGTAGAATTATGCGATTTCTAAAGATTACACACTAATAAATCAAGGACAGTTAAATTTCTTTTATAGACGCTCTTCGATGTCATTAAAATTTCTACTCTAAAAAGGTATTTTTATTAATTTTCTCAAAATGAATACAAGCACACTATGCAGATTGTGATGTAAATTGAAGACAAAGATTTCCATAAATTATATCATTTAGATGAAAGGTATTTTTGAAATTTCGCTTTGCTACACTCAGAAATTCTGATAATTGAATGCAAATCTTAACATCATTCTGCGATCCCAACATAATGTTATATAGTGAAAATTTAGAATAGCATACTTCAGTGAACAGTGTACGATGTTTTATTAATAAGTTAAAAGGTAGAAACATAAACTTTAGAGTATTTGTCCATATACAATATGATTGTCACACTACCTATATAAAATTTTTCGATTTTTTTTGTAAATTTTTTAAGTAAAACATTAAAGAAAAAGGAAAAAAATACTTATCATTAAAAAATAATGAAGCACTTTAATGTTATATGGGGAATTTTGATTTATTTATTTTTTAGTTACACCGTAACATTTTTTTTAAATAATGAGTTGTTGGTATCTAAAATAAAATATTTTATCTACATTTTGCCAGATCACATTTCAGTGATAAACCTCAAGTTATTGGTGAGGCAGGTTACTTCATGGTATTTGGTTTTCAAGCGTTTTAGTACCCTAACTTTGGGCGAGCAAACTGATAGTGAATTACGTAAATGTTTTGAGAAGTTCTGTCAGAATTAATGTAAAAAAATATTTTTGTTTTCCTGTATTTTGTAAATTTAATTAGCGTCATGTAATAATTTTCGAATTTTCTTGTTTATAGCATTTTTCATGTAATTTAATAATAGTAATTTTTATACAACTAATTGATGAAATTTGTAAAACACAAATATATTTTTCAGGTAGAGCCATTCAGCTGTTATCTAAAAAACATATTTGAATTGGAAATTTCATTTTTAAATAAAATCTTATTTCTATTTATTTTATTTCTAATGGAAAAATTCTTCATTGCCCTGAAATAAAAAGAAATTAGGTCAAAATACACAAAATTTAAAAATGCTTTCTGCTCAACTGATTGAAGTCCTAAGCTTTGTGATGAAATAATTTAAATAGATATCTGCCAAATACCCTAACAAATTTTTGCATAAAAAATTTCTAGACTGGATATTAATAATCCAAAATAATCACATTTAAGCTCTGTCAGAAAATCATCATCATCATCAGCTATGCAGTCCGTCGTCGGAGATAAGCCTTCCCTAAGTACGTCCATCTTTTGATGTCGTTAGACCATCGGGTTTGCGGGTGTCCTCTACTTTTTTTCTCATTCCAGGGCCTCCAGTTGATTACTTTATGGATCCATCAAATATCAGAGAGTCTTGCGATATGACCCGCCCAGTTCTACTTCAACCTGCTTATCCTCTCAGCTGCATCAGTTATCTTGGACCTTCTTCGAATTTCTTCATTAGTAGTATCCCTCAACGATATTCCTAACATCCTCCTTTCCATGGCTCGTTGAGCTACTTGTAAGCGATTTATAATTTCTTGATTCAAAGCCCACGTTTCCGTTCCGTATGTCAATACTGGCAACACGGACGTATTCGCTTTTAATATATTTTGGACATTGGAAAGGAGATGTACCGCAATCTGCCAAACGCCGACCAAGCCAATGATATTCTATTTGATAAATCCGTTTTCAAGTTTTCTTTGGGTATTACTATTTTTGTTCAAGATATACGTATGAATCCGTTCTTGTGACGTTCGCGTTTTCCATTGAGAACGTTTTCAGCTCAGCTTCTTTATCTTAATCGTAATTTGTCATGAACAGGGTTTTGACGATGTTTATCTTCAGACCAATATCTCTGGACTTGTTAAGTTCGTTGAGCATTCCTTCCAATTCTTCTTTATTGTTAGGTATAAGCACAATATCAGCCGCGAAACGCAAATGATGAGAGTTACTCTCCTCCTATATTTATACACTTATTTGTCCATGAAAGTTGTTTGAAAAGATCTTCTAGCGTCAACGTAAACAATTTCAGCGAGGTGGTGTCCCCTTGACGTACCCCCTTTACATTTCTATCTTATTGGTATTTTCTTTCAACACTATCTGAAAATGTTGCATTTTTATATCTTTTGAATAATCTGCGAGTATCTGCTGTCAGTTCTACAGTTACTTAGACTATTTAATGTTGCCCAGATTTCAAGGGAGTCAAACTCTTTCTCGTAATTCACAAATGCCATATAAATCTTAAAATTATACTCATTTGGCTTTTCTATTAAGGTTCTTAATACTTGAAGATGGTCCAGTATACTAAAGCCTTTTCTAAATCCGGCTTGTTCTCTGGATTCATAAGAGTCAAATTTCTTTGTGAGTATCTAAGTTAGTATTTTCATAAATAACTTGTACATTACGGATAGTAGGCTGATTGGGTCTATAGTTGGTTAATTTAGACTTATCTCCTCCTCTACAGCACTATCCCAGTCTCAAGGTACATCGCACATATCGAGACACTTATTATACATTATATCTAGCATTCATAATATGGGCTTTCCGCCCTGTTCGACAAGTATGCCGTCTTTACCTGCTGCTCTTCCTCTTGCCATTTTATTTAAAGAATTAAGTAAAATAAGAATCCTAAAACTCATCAATAATTTCAGTATTAATGTTATAGCATAACTTTTCCAACCGTTATAAAAATAACGTAACATAATAAACCCGATAATAATATCGCAGGTTTAATTGTAAAGCAACTGAAAATATACAGAAGTCCATATTCCAGCAGCTTACTAACTGTCTTCTTGTCTATCAAATCCATCCTGAGAAGCGTTTCGCCGTATCACGGCTTGTCAGTCAGAGAACGGTATCAAGTGGTACTTATCCCAGAAGTTACGGAGCACGATGGTAGGATACAATGAATTGTATTAAGTACGCATACCTATTACTCCATCGAAAGCTGACACAACACCTTTCGAACCGACAGAGTGGTTGACACAGTCAACGCTTTAAAAGCAGGTAGCGCTTTTTCGAGGGATCCCTCTCTCAAGTATATATAAGTATAATAATAATAAATTATATATACTTGAGGAAGGATCCCTCGAAAAAAAGCGCTACCTGCTTTTAAAGCGTTGACTGTGTCAACCGCTCTGTCGGTTCGAAAGCTGCTATGTCAGCTTTCGATGGAGTAATAGGTATGCGTACTTAATACAATTCATTGTATCCTACCATCGTGCTTCGCAGGTTTAATATTGAAAAAATAATTCTGACTTCAAATACCTCGAAAATGGACGATCCTCTGAACACATGCAACTTACGCGTCACAAATACAATCATACAGGCACAATATGCTCTAAGTTGGGAATGTGGAATCTTTGGCACAATAAATACTACTCAGTATATATCACCACTACACCAAACACTTTATTTTTGCACTCGACGCGCGTTTCGCTAACCATGTTAGCTTCATCAGGAGCGATGATTGACTAAAGCTAAAACTACTAATCTACCCTATTTATACTTAACCTAACCCTTGAATTACTCCAGCGGAACTAATGACATAGGCAAGGCCATCAGTTCCGGTCAAGTAACCAGTAGAGGGGACTATAAGGAATAGGCCCTCTGTCTTTATTTAAACTACTTTTACATTTTATGATTTCCATACTTTCGTATGCGTTCAACAATCTCCTGTCAGATACATTTTTTATTAATCTTAGATTATCTAATGTTACAGTATGATCAGCTTCAAGGGCATGTTCGGCAATGCTAGACTTTTCTGTTCTATTGTATTTTAAGTGTGCTAAATGTTCTTTAAATCGTGTTTTAATTGACCTTTTAGTTTGCCCAACATACATTTGTCACAATCATTACAACTAATTTCATAAATTCCACTTTTCTCACAATTAGGAATCTTATCTTTGGGATTCCCTAAGATATTCCTCAGATTGTCTGATGACTTATAGACTAAGGTGAGGCCTACCTTATTAAATACCTTATTAAGTCCCTTGCTATATTTCGGATTATATGGTATGGAAACATACTTTGTGTTATTTTCTTCGCGTGTAAAAAAGGTGGAATTCTGAATATTAAACCCAAACTTATGTGTATATATTAGCTTATTTACTAAGTCATCGTCATAACCATTAACTCTAGTTATATTTCTAATACGATTCCTCTCTTTATTAAAGTTTACTCTATTCAGAGGGAAAGTGACCAAACGATGAACTAAAAAATGTAATGAGGCTAATTTATGTTGTTTGCAATGAAATGAATCATTAGGAATATATCTATTTGTTACTGTGTCCTTCCTATAGATATCAAATTCTAATCTATTATTATTTTTAATAATTAAAATATCTAGAAAAGGCAATTGTCCTTTGTTCTCAACTTCGTAAGTGAATTTAATGGAATCATACCGGCTATTTAATTTAGAAACAAAATCATCAATATTTGCTTTCTTTGTATCAAAAATCGCGAAAATATCATCCACATACCTATACCATACCCTTGGGAAATATTCGAATTCTTGACTGGCTTCAATTTCAAACTTACTCATGAATAAATTGGCTATGAAAGGTGATAAGTAATTACCCATAGCTGTTCCTTCTTTCTGAACATAAAATTGATTGTTATATTGAAAATAATTCAGTCTGGGTGTTTGTTCGTCTGTCAGTCTGTTCGCATTATAACACACGAACGAAATGAAATCTGTAGTTCAAACTTGGTACACGTATAATACTTGAAGTAGAAAAGTAACTCATTGTTTATAAGCGATATATCTTTTAGGAGAAGAAGCCAAGGAGGTAGGGGAGGGAGTAAATAACTTTTATACAGTTGCAATAGTATTACAAAAATTTGTCCTAATTTTTACTAATGATTACGAAACATAAATATTTATAATTTAACATATAAGAATAACACCAATATATCCTCTTTTATGCCCTTTCCAGCGTTTTCGTAGTCGAGGAATCCGAAAATGATGTTATTTTTCCATTATTTTTAATAAAGATACCCTTCTTCTGTTTCACTTTTTGTTTCTAATATCTCACCATAAAGTATTTAATATTATTTTAGTCACTGAATTAAGTTTTTTTTGCGTTAAGTCAAATTGAATGTTGATTTTAAAACTGCGTATTTGTAAAGGAAACACTGGGTAAAATGCACATATTTGTTTGTGGAATATTCTGTGTGCTGCATTTTTGTAGACCTATTAAAATAGAGTTTGACATAGGTTTATAAATTATTTTTTAAAATTCATAAGAATGGAAATTTTTTTGATAGTATTATATCGATATAATTTACCGGTTTAATTCCATTAATGAATTATTTATAGATCCAAAAAATTCGGTAAAATACATTTTCATTGCGACCGAAGAAAATTCCAGTAATTTGATGAATACTCATTCCGTAACGCAATTGTGACAATGTATACATATAATACAGGCGAAAATGAAACCCTTTTTGAAACTATACACTAACAATTTCTGTGTTTTTTTAATAACTATCTGAATTAATGGTGGCCACAAAATATTCACTTAAATATTTATGTTAGGATTTTAAAAGTTACTTAGTAAATTCAAGAAAGCGACACTTAATAACAGCCGTGGCAAGAATTTAATATGAATCTTAAAATGATTATAACTAAATAAGTCTTCATAAAAAATTTGAAATATAACTTCTATAACTATCTTACCTAAAACAATAGTTATCAATATGTTTCTACCTATCAATAAGAATTGATATTTTAATAATTAGCTATTGCTAAGTTAACTTATCCACAGTACGTTTTAGACATACCATTGTTTTCTTGTCTAAAATTTGGTGATAATATAATGATGGATGAGAGCATCTTGACACTGTATGTTTTATTGTTTCCAGCAAGGGAGAATACTGTGAAGACATTCAGAGGGAACTTGGGAAAACT
The DNA here is from genome assembly GCA_019049505.1 of Pachyrhynchus sulphureomaculatus. Taxonomy (NCBI): domain Eukaryota; kingdom Metazoa; phylum Arthropoda; class Insecta; order Coleoptera; family Curculionidae; genus Pachyrhynchus; species Pachyrhynchus sulphureomaculatus. The sequence goes on along the minus strand of CM032446.1, from coordinate 146,811,252 downwards.
GCTGTTGATGATAGAAAAATATCAAATATATTTTAAAAAATTCCACGAAAGAAATTTTTTCAAAATTTATTAAAAAACAGAAAGATCGAATAAAAAACTCAGGCCACCAGTAAGGTTTTTATCAATAACTGAAAAGATTCCATTAGTTTTTCTGGCAGAAGAAACCCGCACTGCTCCATCATAAAGGCATAATTATTCACTTAGATAACGCCAGGCCTCATACAGTACGATTCAGGAAAAAAAACAGTGAAAAAATTTTACTAGTTGATATTGGTAGTTATTCCTCTCCATCCGTACTCCTCCTACTTCTACATTGCCGTTTCTGACTATTATTTGTAACGTTCCTTACAGAACTTTACTACTTGCAAAAAATTTGATATAAGAATTCATTTAACAATGCTAGCGCCGTCTATTTCCAGGTGACAAGCAATTTTTATGTTGCCTAAACCCACCCTATTATAATGAAATAGAGGCCAACGTTAATATTGAATTACGAAGAATTTACTCAGTATTACCCCCAATATACATAGTTCTATAATAAGTACAGATTTGGACTTTTTCCTTACTAAAGATATATTTCATCCAAGTAGTACTGTAAATTTTAAATGATATATGATTTATGGTGATGTATTACCCATAAAACAAGTTAAGCCAAGAGGGATCTTTACAACTAAGACCCAACATTTCGGCAACATACAATTTCTATTAGGATTGATAATAATAAAAAATATTATTATTTTCAAATATTTCAACTCAGAAATCCTGAAAAGGATATATAACACGATACATTCGAAGCAACCACTATAGTCTCCTCGCAAGCTCCGTTTATCTCTTATTAGTTTAACGTGCAAAATTATGTATACAAATTGTTCATATTCGCAACGAAAAACAAGGAAAACCTCTTCTTAAATTATTAAAAATATATAAACTTTAATCACCTCTATCCCTTTCACCTCCTTCCTCAAAAGCGATATTGTTAAAAAATTATAGGTACCCTTCCCTGTTCAGAAAGGAAAGTATAAAATAAATTAATTCATTAAATATAAGAATACTTAAACGTTAAACGACTTAAATTGAATTGTCTAAATAAATGAAGTCAAAATATTTGTCTTTACCGTCCAAGTTATATTGGATATGTGAAATTTGGAATAAAAAGACATGATCATCTAATATAGAAATAACAAGATCTAAAAGTAATGTTAATAAAAAAGGGAAACCATATCGAAGAAAGCAAGTACAAAACCCCTTAGGTAATACGAAATCGTTTATCTTTTCGGCAAATTCGGAAATAATTTTTTATTCTAAATTTGTTGTAAGTAGAAAAAGCTGTTTCTAATGTAGAGGATATATATTTAGCAAATGGTTGTACAGATGCTCCCACACAGGAAACAATTGGTCTTAGAGGTATGTCATATAAATATATTACTAAACAAGAGTTTTTACAAACCAACACTTATTTATATGAACAAACGTTTTTCTCCTTCAATAATACATTTTATAGACAAAATGTAGGCGTACCAATGGGGAGTACTATCGCCAATTTTAGTAGAGATCGTCATGAATAAGTTCCTATATTTTGTCATTTTACAGGTGAACTAGTGTCCACTCTTTAGGAGGAGACTGACTGTGCTTTTCTGTTTTTGAATACTAGGGTTGTACACTCCGATAATAATACAGTCAAACTTGACTGGTATAGAAAAAAATCAAATTCTGGTAGATACTCGTATATTCCATTTCACTAGTACCAGATTTAAAAAATAGAATAGATAAGATTTGCCACCCTTCCTTTAAGAAAATATAAAACAGTTAGAAAACGTCTTGATTGACAATTACTATCTAGAAACTGAAAAAAATAAAAAAGACCCCATAGTCAAATAAATCCAACTGATCTTATTGCTACGACCAATAACGATATTAAGGTGGGCAAGTTACAATATATAGAGGATCTCTCCCAGTCTTTATCTTCGTTATTTGTGAGTACAGATGTAAAAATTGCCAGCTATAACTTAAAAAAGACGAATTATTTTTATTCTAATTTGAAGAACAAAACCGATATATTACAAAGATCTAATATTATTTATGGCATCCTATGCCAATGTAGTTTGATCTATATCAGACAAACGACACAAAAGCTCTCTAAGAGACTAGCTCTACATAGAAGTATACGTTTACATGTCAACAATATAGATCAAAGAGTACAATACAATAACAATTTCATTCTGGATGTTGAAAACAACTACTTCAGAAGAAGATTTCTGGAAATGTGCTACATAAAAAACTTGCAAAAACAATCTCAATCATAAAAAAGTCATAGAAGGATTGAGCTCTATTTACACTTATTTGCTAACACAGAATGACACCAAACCAATTAGAATTGACGATTTCTATGACAAAATTAATTTCGAGTTAAGGAGTCGTTCCCTTATCTGTTTCTAAATGTATCGCTTGGCTTTTGAGAAGTTTTTTAAAAAAATGAAAAATATTTTTTCCAATAAAAACGTGTTGCCAAAATGTTAGACTCCAACCTTAATGAATACAAACTTGATGCTTTTTGTTGGCTTGCTGACGAAATCTAGTACCAACAATGGCCGGTGGAGGACTAAAAAATCACTAAACGTTACGTCAAATATAAAATGGAATACCATTTAGGTATCACGGTAGTTCTCACAGGAGGTTTTGGTTCTAAAAATACCCTTTTCTACCTCCTAAGACCTTCTCAATTCTTCAAATGTGCTGTTCTCGTGTTCTTCTGTTAAAATTTTATAAGTATACTATTTTTTGGCTTACATAAACTTATATACGGCCTGACGAACATCTTAATTTTTTTTCTGTCGTTTGTTTCCATTTCAGTATCCAGAAGAAGCTACCAATTAGGCAGGGAAAGCTTAATTAAAAAAATAAAAAACAGAAACCCTTATGAGGAAATAGAGATGAGCCATCTTTGATGGCTCATCTCTATTTCCTCATAAGGGCGTTTCTCTGTCCTTCTTATATATATATATATTATATATATATATATATATATATATATATATATATATATATATATATATATAGGTATATATATATATATATATATATATATATATATATATATATATATATATAAATATATATGTATATATATATATATATATATATATATATATATATATATATATATATATATATATATATACAGTCGACACTGTTTATAGTGAAACTCTATATAGTGAATACATACATAGCAATATATACGGATTTTTTCTTTATATAGAGAAATTTCGGTCAACATTTTGGTCTTTCACTATATAGAGAGTCGACTGTATATATATATATATATATATATATATATATATATATATATATATATATATATTATATATATATATATATATGTAAATATAACATGATATATTGGAAACAACCACCTCTGTGCTCCACCCCACCTTTTTGAACTCTTATATCATGATTCGTAGGTAATTGTGCTTAAAATCTCCATAGTACTAATGAGATTATACAAAATGTGTTTACTCATGCCCCTATCACGCCTATTTAAAACTATATATAATAAATTTGTAATATTGCAAATATATATAAAAAATATATATTTGTAATATTACTAATTTATCTTAATCAATCATTAAAGAAAAAGGGCTAAAAGCAGTCGTCAAGTCTAAATTTGGATTTCGCATATATTATTCATGATAATTCAATATCAATGATCTATTGGGAACCTCTAAAAATTTATTACTACATATTTATCATTTTGTGAAAAGTTAAATAAAAAATTAAAAAAGAATTTTTTAACAGCAATTACCACTACACCAAATACTTTATTTATGCACTCGACGCGCGATTCGTTAACCATATTATCATCATCAAAAATTATGATTGACAAAACTTAAGATGAAAAACTAGATTACTTATATTCCTGGTTGAATACTTAAACGGGACCGATCAGTTACAGACGTTGGTTGCTGACATTGATTACGTTCCCGTTGACCACCATTAATGAGCGACGTCTACCGTCATTAGTTAGCGATAGCGCTGATCATCAATAGATTGAGTTGCGGATTAGTGTAAAACGTTAGTGTTACCATAGTCGTAAGTAAACCCTTTCACTCACTACCTACAGAACCATACTACCACCCTCTTCACCGCCCACTTTCTCTTATAATGTTTCATATATGAAGTTATTATACATATAGCTAACAAAACTTCCTTTTCCTACATAGTTTGTTTTGTCTATTTTTCCTGTCCTATTGGTTTTGTAGAAAGAATATAGAACCATATATACTGAATGACGTGGCACTGATTCTATTTTACCCTTTTCCACTTTAACAAGCCGCCTGAGGCTTGGTCAGTCCTTCCCAAGTAAATGTAAAATCTGGCACCCAATATCTAACCTTTGAATAACTTAATCGAAGGTCAGCAAACCGATAGATGACCGATGTCTTGCCTACTCCGTTGTAACTCATCTCTTATCCTAATCCCTAAAGTAATATCGCTGAAATACTTGATATTCCTTTTATCTATCTTTTTAACTATCTTTATCCTGGGTACGACTTCTATTCCCGATTTAGGTGTAACTTTGGAATCTGTCTTTTTGTCAGAAGCGACCTCTCTTGTCAACGAGAAGAAGCTCTGGAGCCCCAAACTTTGATGTTATGTGGTTAAAAATAACGACTCAACAAACCACAAGGTTCATCTGTATCCTGTATCGACCACCAAGTGATACCAATTTTCGAACACTTTTCGCTTGTCTTGCAGACACCATCGATCATTTACAAATTAACTATCCAAGTGCCGAAATTGCCATCCTGGGCGACTTTAATGTCCACAATATCAACTGGCTTAAATATTCAAATACTACCGACGAACAAGGTCGTGAAGCTGAATCATTCTCAATCAGTTATGGCTTAACTCAGCTTATTGACGAACCAACACGGATCCCTGATCGAGACGGGGAGTTCGCCAGTCTTCTTGATCTGTTTTTAACCACCAATCCGGAGATTTACACGGTCACCGTAAATCCGCCGTTAGGCTCTTCCGACTATAAACTGCTTTCGACATCGAGTATCCTGCCAATCAGTGACAGAAAGGCGCCTAGGCCGTGCAAGATTTGGCACTACAAATCTGCTAAATGGGAAGATCTCATGGAATACTTTCGAACTTTCCCTTGGATGGACGTTTGTTTTCGATCCGATAACCCATCTGACTGCGCCAGGGAGGTCTCCGATGTTATTTTGGCTGGTATGGAAGCTTACATCCCTTTTTCGAAGAAATGCTCCTCCAACGGCAAGCCTTGGTTCGACCGAAAATGCAAAGAAGCTTTTGCTTCTAAACATATTACCTACCGACAATGGCGTGAAAATCCTAACACCGTAAATCGTAACATCTTTGTTCGTGCCCGGAACAGATGCAAGGGAATTATCGACGAAACCAAGGAGGCACATAATCAACGAATTAGAAACAAAATTCTCGCTTGTCCCAACAATTCCAGGTCCTTTTGAGCAGTCGCTAAGGCAGTCAAAATTTTACCAAATCCACCATACCACCACTCACGCGGCCAGATAATTCCATTGTAAACTACACCTGTTGAGAGAGCGAACTTTGTTGGTTGAACTCTTTGCTTCACATTCTACTGTCGATTTCCAGGGAAAAACACCACCTACTATTCCCATATTGCAGTCAAGGATGCGCGATGTTGTCTTCAGACAGCGCATCATAAAGCGTATTTTAATGAAGATAGACACCAAAAAGGCTTCTGGCGCTGACAGAATACCTGCCATAGTTCTCAAAAACTGTGCAAGGGAACTAACAAGAGTTTTCTGTAGACTTTTCAACCTATCCTACAGAAAAGGAATATTTCCATTCTGCTGGAAAAGTGCCACGGTTCAGCCGATACCTAAAAAAGGCAAGAAGACCTTGCCAAATAACTACCGACCAGTCGCACTGCTTTCAATAATATCGAAAGTCATGGAAAAGGTTATCAATCGGCATCTTCTAAAATATCTTGAACGATTCAATATTATTAGCCACCAATATGGTTTTCGTAAACATAGATCAACAGGAGATCTTCTGACTTATGCAACAACAACGCAATTGAACACTTTGGAGAACCTCGAGCGGTTGCTCTTGACATATCCAAGGCATTCAACCGTGTTTGGCACGATGGACTGTTGGCTAAGTTATGCTCTTATGGTATGTCTGAAAGGTTCTGTTTGTGGCTCTCATGTTTCCTCAGAGAGCGTTCTTTACGAGTAGCGGTCGACGGATTTCTTTCTAACACCCTCACTATCAACGCCGGTGTGCCCCAGGGCTCCATACTGTCTCCTACTCTCTTTCTCATTTACATTAACGATCTGCTGGAAAAAGACCGGGAATCCCATCTACAGCTTTGCAGATGACAGTATGCTTGTCTCTTCATTCACATTGAACGCTCGGACATGCGAGGCGAATATCCGCAGGCAGCAGGAGGTCGTTCAACTTAACAAAGACCTGGAAGAAATTCTATCTTGGGGTGACAGTAACCATGTGGAATTTAACGCTACAAAAACCCAGGCGGCAGTTTTTTCTAAAAGAGTTAACGTTGCTGAACCCGACATAGTTATGTCGGGGCACTCCATTCCCCTAGCATCGTCGCTCAATTTGTTGGGCGTTAGTTTGGGAGCAAATATGTTCTGGCATGAACATGTTGCAGGCATAGCAAGGAGAGCTTCTGAAAAGTTGGGAATATTATTTAGAACCAGAAAGCTTTACACCCCACAAAAACTGTTAATTCTTTACAAAGCGCAAATTCGACCAACTATGGAATACTGCTCCCACGTTTGGGGCTCCGCTCCCAAACATACACTGCATTTGTTGGATTCTGTTCAGAGAAGAGCGGTTCGTCTGATTGGGGACCCGGAATTGACCGGCGGCCTTGATTCGCTGGAACATCGAAGAACGGTTGGCGACTTGAGTTTGTTCTACAAGTATTTTCATGGAAAGTGTTCGAAGGATGTAGCCCGCTTAATTCCTCCCAAAGCGGTGCATGTTAGAAATACACGTCGCGCTGGTGCTTCACATCCGTATGAGGTTCAGCTTGTTACTCCGCGTACAACGCTTTTCAAGCAATCTTTTACATGGAGAACGTCATCCCTTTGGAATAATTTGCCCAGCGCTGTGTTTCCCACCGAGTACAATTTACAACGATTCAAGAACAACGTGAATCGCTTTTTCCGCACTCATGCCGCTTCTGGAGCGCTTTAGGGACTTCCCTGCAGCACGTGTGCTAGACTCATAAAAAAAAAAAACTTGAAATACTAGATTTGCCTTTGAAACCCATATCTTATTCCGACAATATCCCATTGCAACAGACTGTCGCAAAAAACCTGAAGATATGCAAAAATTTTTTAGAGGGTGATTTTTCGTAAGTTTTCTCGTTATATTTTTCCACTAACTCCCATAGCAAATGCAAATTACGAAATACAGATTTCAAATTCATCCATTATACCTCACTGACTAGTGTAGTTGAAACTGAAAGTTAAAAAAAACTAACATAACTTTTAACCTTCTTCTCCTTCTTCTTCTTCTTACAATGCCTTATTCATTTGACGAATGTTATCGATTTTCACCTTCTTGGCAGCAACTCTAAATAATTCTGTCGTTGTATGACCAAACCACTACCGTAAGTTCTTTAGCCAAGACATACGCCTTTTTTCTGGCCCTCGTTTACATTCTATCTTGCCTTGCAATACCAGATGTAAGATATTATACGTTTCCGGCAGCCTTATTACGTGGTCGAAATAGAAAAGTTTCTTGGTCTTCACGGTATTGACGATTTCTCTGTTCTTTCCCATTCTATTCATTACCTCGACATTGGTGACATGGTCCATCCAGCTTATTCACAATAGTCACCTGTACATCCAGAGTTTGAAAGCTTCAAGCTTTTTCATAGTGCTTTGTGTGAGTGTTCAAGATTTAACCTCATAGAGAAGAATAGGAAACACTTAACAGCGGACCATTCGCATTCTCAACTTTAAGTTGAGTTCGCGCCCACCCAAAACTTTTGTCATGCATATAGAGGCACTTCTTGCAGCCTCAATCCGAGCTTTTATCTCCTTTGAATGGTCCCAATCTTCGCTCAGTAATTGTCTCAGATTTTTAGCTTCTCTGTTTTTTTTTTACTTTGCCTTTACCAATTCATAACTGTTTTTTACTGAGAATCATTAACTTAGTTTTTGTGATGTTCAGTTTGAGACTAAACTGTTCACAGAATTCCTCCACTCGATCGAGGACCTAAGAAATCCTAAAAACGATATTATTT